>VMOF01000024.1:27691893-28291893 GCA_011764245.1 Trialeurodes vaporariorum | reverse complement strand
AAAACCCCTGAAGATTCCTTCAACGTGGTTCATAAATAGTGATCTTTTTAACACATTCTGCAGCCAACTCAACGCAACATTTGGCAAGCTTAAAGTCGTGTTCGAAATGAAAGCGCAGAATAACATCTCTTTCGATAAAAGTTCATTAAAGGAGTTTCTATCTGTTGATTTGAAAACGACGTACATTTTTTCTTTTGCAAAATGTATAATGCATTTGTTTTTAACTAATAGAAATGCGCCAGTGGTTTGTCCTCGACACAACTTCCACAAGTTTAAAGCTGGCGTCTCTTTCATAACATTACCCGTGAAGTTCACCTTTGTTTGCCATTTTCATGTTTCTGTAGAGAATGCGAAACTCCAAGTCCTATGCTTACGATTTTTGTAAGAATGAAGGTGCTGGTACGCCGCGCCGTATACGTATATTCTCTTTTTTTATCAGTGAATACATATTCAAGATTTCATTGCAGCGGGTACTGGTTAAAAATACAACTTAATTTTCAGACTTTGGAATAAAACTATTAAAGCAGTATTATTTTCTTCATAGTAAAATTTTTATTTTGATACGTATGTACATAATTTGACAACTTAAAATTTTCATACTGATGTATAGAATGATGATGATGAAGGTAATAGACTCTAACAATAGCATAATAATTCTGAGGGTTCTCCCGACTAAAATTAATAATATATGATTGTACAAAAATCACAACGCAGAATTTAGAACAATTTATTTATAATTTTTACAAATCTTTTCACAGAAAGCGCCCGATTTATGCCTTTAATAGGAGACATTGGATGCTTATTTACTTGAAGAATAGGTACAAGTGTATTTACAATTTCTAATTACATATTTACACAATTTGGGCACCTTCCGTTGTAGATCGCATCGAGAGTTATTACTTTACAAACTAAATGAATTAGATATGCGACTAAAATATTAAATAAGTGGTTATCGTACGGGTAGATGCAACCTCGCATTAAAAGTAATGAAATTCTAAAGCTTCTATACTGTTAAAATTCCAGAAACCCGTGTGTCATAGAATGAATTAAATTGTATGCACTAGCAATGTCTTAGACGATTTAAATTGTTCTTGCAATGTGCTCTATGCAACGTCATTGATATACGACTAAATAAAGAAAAAGTGGGACTGTGGAACTGTCCTGTCAATACTGAAATAAGGAGGCTACCATAAGTTCCTAGAACAACAGGAACACGAGAAGACGTTGGGAAAGGAGAAAATTAGAAATACTTAAAAATGTGTAAGTTTCACTCGTAGAAATTATAGGGCCAATTCAATAATATATTAATACATACTTCTATTTTGCTTTTGAAAACGTTTGCTATTCACAAAAGAATAGCTTCACGATGAGATCCAAAATTAGAATTTTTAAACAATGAGATCATTTAATCAAGAATCATTTCAACCACGATAAAATTAGCTAAGAATATGAAATGTTTTCTACACTCGAAGTTTCTTAAAGACTTCAAAAATATGTGCCGCATCTGAAGTGTCGCAAAGACTCAAAATGAAGAGCACAAATTCCTGATAAAATAGTTGCAATTGAGTCCATCCAGTGCAGAGAGGAATCCATTTCATACAACTACAAACATTTTGAGAGCGTTGAGTTTACTTTACGCAGCCATCTTATCAACTATGCTGCCACTGGTTGCTGATGTTTTAAACGCCCTCGTGAATAAAGAAAAATAATGACCAGAAGATTCGGCGGAAAGAATTGAATAAATGTAAAAAGGAGATCAGCCACTGGCTTTATAATTTTTTATAAAATTACTGTAACTATTTCTAACATATTTTAATCAATTCACGAGTGACAGGTTATTACACCTCATAACAACAGTTTCAAGCAGTAAATGAGTTTAACAATATTTTTGTTTTTCGTTTGAACTTTTAAAAGTGTTAAATTCTTTAATGATAAACTTCAAAGGGTGCAAACAATGCACAGTTTTTTATTTTTTATTTTTTTTAAATAAGAACAAGTTTTAGTATCGTCTCTCTAAGTGATCCAGATTTAAACATAGTATTGAACAAAAAGATGACTAATGAGTAAAAACCGAAAAAAAAAAATAAAAATGAATCAAACGTTTCTGCAACTTGAATTCTCAAGGCAGAGGCTAAGTGTAGCGTAAGTAAACAGAAGATATGTAAAAAGTTCCTGTATGCGAGCGAAAGACGACACCCATGCAGAAGAAGAAGATTGAGAATATATGGGCAGATAAAAATACATGAGAAGGGGCTCAAGTGTATTTTCGGTTTCCTAAACTCAAACACTGTTGGAGATGGCGGTACTCTCACTGTTGCCGGTGAAAATGGTTGACGGCTGCGTATCTTGTTGCTACTTTGAGGCGCCAACACCAACAAGAGGACTCGAGCCGTACGACTGCGAATTACACGTGGGCAAAGCGAACGGGTTCATCGTTGCAAACGGTGACGACACTAAACTACCAACACCTACAAGGAAAAACCAAATTATCAAGATTCAGATTGAGGTTATAAAAGGAACAAAAATAGAGGAAATTAAGGCAAATGGTTGACATTTTCTCTCTTAGTTTTTAGTTTTTTGCAAAGGAAATCAGTTTTCATCATGCTTCCATCATGCCATCAATGTTCGAAAAATTTCCCTTCCTTCTTTCTCTTCCTTCCAGTGCCAACTGTCACCAATCACTTTGTTTGAAAAACAATTTTTATTTTCTCCCATTGTGGCAACCATAGTTATTTTTCCTTGAAAATAACGATTCATTTTTTACTTCTTTTTTATATTCGTGAGAAATGAAGTCAATGTGAGGAATGATTCTACTGCAAACTTTTGTTATAACGTATTGGAAATTTTGAATTTTGTAAAACGATACGGAAAATTGCGTAAAATCACATTAAAAGCATCGAATAGTCTCCAAATGTACTAAAAAACTCAATAATCGCCTTTAACAAAATTACAAGATAGCGGTTGAATGAGCGGGTCACTATGGTGGAGTCCCATCTAATCGAAATTTTATCTGCTGTGAACATTGATTCGTCATCGAAGAAGCTGCAATAAGATGGGTCTCCCCCATTGTGACTTGTTCATTCGACCGCCATCTTTGAATTTTGTTAAAAGTATTAATAAGCTTGTTAGTGGGTTTGAATAATTTTCGATGCTTTCATCTCGCGCAAAATAATTTTCATAGGAATCGACCCTCCATAACGCTGCAGCAAAAAATTGCAACAGACCCATTGAGGCATTCAATTTTTATGGCCAGAAAAATTAAACTTTGGACCCCTCACAAAGGACATAGGATTTATGCTGAGCACTCGAGTATACTAAAGCTCCGATTTAATACGAAGAGTAATTTTGTTGCGTATCGTTTCACGGGTCTCATTAGATCAAGTTCAGACAACGGGTGCCGTCCTCATCGTATATGTATGATCCATATTGAAAGAAACGAAAGAATTGATAGGAATAAATTAGGTAAAAAGTGTAGGATGTGAAACAAAACTTCGAAAAAAAAAAATCGGGGTGAGTAAAAGATACAACGTATAAAAAATCGGAATCTGACATAATAGAATGCTCAAAAGGAAGGACACAAAAATTAAAGGTTAAAATAGTTATGTACTTCGAAACGTAAGCACTCGATAGAATAAAGTATTCTGATTTTAATCTATTTTTATTCAATTATATGAGCTCTGTGACGCCTTTCAAAATCGAAAAATAAATCATTTAATGCCAGTAAATGTTGTGTCCACTCGAATTTTAGTTTTTTAGTTTATTTCGTAAATCAACAACCAATACCCATACGTGATTTTTGACTAAACATTATCTTCATATGGGCAATACACATCTCTTCTCCCAAGCTCTTTGTAGTTATTTGTTGAGTGAGGGGATATGTTTGTCCCTAAACTTGATGTGGTTAATGCGAGGTGTATCTTATTTCTAGGTAACCGGAAAAAGTAAAAAACACAAAATAATAATAGGATACTAACAAAAAGCATTTAATGAACGGCCAAATGATTCCAATGGGCACTGGTAAAGTGCGTCTGCCCGTGGCTAGACTGCGCCACACCAGTTGGAGACTCAATTTTCGAGACTGGCAAAAATGCACTCTTCTGATCTTTTGATCCAGCTGTGCTACTATATTGATCTGAATAGCCATCATAAGACACGGACATGGGTGTAACTAATAAAATAAAAAAGAAAAAATGTGGGTAAGAAAAAACAAAATGAAACAATAAATAAAACAAAACAAAAAATCGAGCAAATTGAAGAACTTTACAAGGAGAGGAACCAATATAAAATTATAAGAGCTTGTATGGAATTTAAAAATCATTCACAAAGTGGTATACGCATACATGTAATTGTGAATTATTGGAAAATTGGAAAGTGTAAGGAAGATTGAACATCGGAACGTACATTATGAGAACGGATTATCCCTGAAAATGTGGTTTTTGGGACAGATTCTAAGACTCTAAGAAGTTGGAAATAATTTTAAGCCTGCAGCTAAATTACATGTTTTAGAATAAATTTTGTCAGGTTTCTTTTCAATAAGCCATAACATTTTTTCTGCGTCTACTTAAAGTCATCGAACTGGGGGAAGTCCATGAATATGAAAACTATATTGTGGTTCTATACGGTAACAAGTATTTCTCTTCCGGGAAGGAGGAAGACAGGAGATTCTTGGGAATATGCTGTTAAATAATCTATTGAAAATTAAGCGTCACGAATTTCGATTTTTATTTAAAAACGTCCTAATATTAGGCGACCGATTCCGCATCATTTCAGTATCCGTATTTTTGGCTACTTGGGAACGCGAGAGTCACACTCTAGGCCTTTCCTTCACCCCCAGTAATAACTTCTACTTGCTTAGAAATTATAAAATGATGACCATAAAATGGTCAAACTTTACCCACCGTGTGAAGTGGACTCAATACCTTTGTAACTGTACTCAAACGCTTTATTCCATGTCATCAGTGGGTAGATAATCATGGAAGGAAAGACAGCATGAAATAATGTTGATAATCTTTGCTCTATTTTGATCAATACGGATCGAAAGCTGGCAAAAACGTTGCGTCTAAAAGTAAAATCATTTACCACTAGAATAAGTTGATCCGTTCATGGCTCCGTTACCAGGAGTTGTGCCATTGTTGAATGAGCCACCGTTTGAGGAATGGGGGGTCGATGCACTTGATCCATAACCACCTCGCGGTGACACACTACTGCTTTGCCCACGTCCATATTCTTCTATAATTTCATTGAAAAAAATAAATCAGGGTATTAATGAAAGGGAAATTACATAATTTAAAACTCATCTTCTCATACGCTCCCTATATTTGTACACAATTTTATAAAATATACAGATGACTTGGGATGGTTTTGAAGTCAAAATCGGATCATTCCCGTTCGATGTTATACACGCTTTACGCGTATATCCATGAGTATTAATCAGTTACACCTTCAAAAAATTTGTCTTTCAATGGTAGCTATTAAGTGTGGTATAAGGCGGGAATAGCGATGAGTGGGCTTCTACTGCGATCCATCCAGTATTAACTGAGATACAGCCATTTTAAAAAAAAACCCTAGTTTGTGAGGTTTTCAAAGTCAACATTTGAACCTATTTGCATGCTTTCCATAGTGTTCAAGAGCGAAAGCGCCTAACAACGTCCACAGGAAGTTTGCAATGCATCACTGAATGTGTGGACAATGAGACATCATATGGCACTGTCCCTACGTTTGGAAAAAAATGCTTAACAAATTAGAATTTTCGAACGTTCATATCTCATTTAATCGTGGATAGACCGCAACATAATTTCATTCATTGAAATTCCCTCGGTATTTTCCATAAGACTCAACCATTGGAATTGGGGTAAGATCTGTTGACAACGCAACTGACCCATTAAAAAGCTTATCAGCTACACTTTTTGCGAATGAATACGATGGAGTCGAATAACAATTATTTGCATTCAGAATAAAATTCTCTTACTGCCTGAGCAGATTATTTTTTTCTAAATTCGCTGCCAATCCACACGCTACAGTAAAATTATTTAAATCGAGTCGAGCCATCTCTAATCATCTCTAGAGAGGCAAATCAGTTTAAAAAAAAATTGTCAATCAAAAGGCCATCTTTCAAGAAGCAGAAAAAAATGTGAAGGCTGCAGCGAGGACAGGATGGAAAGAAACTCCGCGATCTGTTGGAATTTGAAATGTGACGCTTGCATCTTGCAAGTGATAATACGTTTACTCTTGCGTGTTTTGCGTTAGTCCAAACCAGCTAAAATTAGAGAATTAGCTCAAATAAATTTACCTTCGGTCCACTGTCCATTTCCGTTCTCTTGGACTGAAACAGCAAGTTGTCCTGTGTAAGAGTTGAACATACTAGAGTTCGGGCCCGTCGGAGATCGAGGTCCGAGCTGATTATTCCTTGGCATGCTGTACAAAGCCTCGGCAAGATCAGCGGCTCGTTTTAGAATGATTTCCTGGAATCAGATGACACATGTGTGTTAAATCAGCTAAACCAAAACATGACAAAAACTAGTCTACAATACATCGATAAGATCCAAGTCTAACTCTAAAAAAAGTATTTTCTCTTCTTGACGTCAATGTTTTCTTCAGTCTTGTTTTCTGTATTCAAAATAGATAAGTTACGTCTGTCTATTTATTGCTTTGTTTCTTCTTTCTCTCTAAGAACTGACAGATTCTGCACTTAAAAATAAAATGGTCGTTAAGTTAATTAATATTAACTTCTCAAGAATCTGAATTGAAGACAGAAAATTGCGATTCTACGATACATTGTTTTGGCCTATTAAGGTCTTGATACGAATGTGTAGAAACATTAGAAGTAGATAATATTTACCTTTGGCAACTTTTCTGGGTCACCCATATGCCTAGGAATTAACTTTTGAAGCCTTTGAAATCCATAATCTATTGTTGGTTCATTTAAAGCTGAAACAAAATACAGTTGCAAGTTAGGTTGAAAGTAGGGTATCAAGTTTCTAAATGATAAACTACCCAGTGAGGTAGAATCGAAACAATAGAAATTATTGTGATTCACTAGCATAGGAGATAAAGTAAAACTCAGACGTATTAATATTTTGGAGCTTCATTTCCCATCATCAGTTAAAAAAAAGTCATTGAGACTTTTTTGAGATTTATTTTCAAAAAATTGCGCAAATGATGAATTCGATGAATTTTTTTTTTCAAATTAAAGAAACTTATTAAAGTTCAGAACATTTTCAATTTCATTGGAAAAATGATAAATATTTCAGTGTTATTGAAAGTTATTCTGGATCAAAAGAATTTGAAACAAGGGAATTATTGGTCGATCTTGTGGTTTCAAGGAGGAAACCTGCGAAAAAGAGCATGGAAGAAAACCAAAATTATTTCTCGAGATAACTCATAACATTTACTTACAAACATAAACAAATCTGCCCGGGGCGCCTTTGCAAAACTGCTTGGACTTGTACGACAAAGTTACTTCAACCACGCCAGGAATATGCCTCGGTGGCGTTTGGACTCGTATTGCATGAGACGTTATCAACTGCCAAACAGATGAAAATGAAATATTAATGAAAGATTCCTGTTTATAATGTGAATTTCTCATTTTGAATTGAAGGATAAGTATACCTATGATTAGATCGAAGAAAAATTAAACTACACTCCAAAGTGTGTTTTTTTATTAAGGCTCTTTTAGACTCATTGATAAGTTTGGTACATGCAATAGCATTAATTTGTTTAGTAATAACCTTACCTGACCTAACCTTAACTTAACCTTGTGTATTCTGAAACGTTGAGGCAGATTAAAAAGATGGTTCGCATCCCCATTCTTCTTCCGTGTATTTAAATAAATTAAAACTGTAAGGGCTCGTCCATGCAAACGCTGATAAAGTTATCTGCTCAAATTTTTACACAGAATTATTATTTGCAAAGTTCTTGTTTTGATATATTCTTAAAACTGGCACTCACATATATTTCTATAAAATTGTGTTGAAATGAAATTTCTTAATTTGCATGCGAATTTGTTTTACAAATATTTGGGGGAAAGAAAAATAATTAGACACAGCTCAAAAAAAAAGAAACAGTTTGCCTATCCATCAGCGGCTGGTTTTGGAACAACAAACGAGGAATGGTGATTATTTTTCTTGATAGTTTTGGAAGTGGAACATTTTCCTCGGAATTTTTGAGAAACCGCAACGAAACTTACGGATCAAAATACTCAAACGTTGTGAAATACCGAAACTTGCTGGTTAACGACAAACGATTCAAAAACATTTGTTGAGAAACAAGTTTTGAAATTTAACACGTTTAGGAATATTTTTGAAAATGTTATACATTACAAGTTACAGTTACTAATGTACGATGTGATACCAAGGCAACTACAAGACAGTCCTTTTAGTTCTGGTAATGTCAGATAAAAATGTATCAGATATGTAATGAAGTTGTTCAACTAACCTCACTCCAAACAAGCATAGTACCAAATACAACTTGTAATCCATCGAAAAAGTTGTCTCCAATTATAATGACTGTTGACCCTCCACTAGTCCAGCCTTCACTTGGACTAATTGCTTTTATACAAGGAGTTGCTACAGGTAACGGCGGGTAAAGACCTATTCAAACAGAAAAGCGTTACAAAGATTTAAAATCAAGTCCCATTATTACACATTGTTTCAATCATAGTGTTATTAATATATATAATTTGGAGAAAGTCACCTGTCAAATTGAATGAAACTAATAACGAAGAAACACATAGAGAAATGAGGAGCAAACCAGATGGAGCACTAATTAGGGCCGCAATTTAAAGACATACTTTGGAACAATTAACTTCAAGATTCTTTCTAGTAAGAAGTCCTTACTTTTCGTCTTGAATCTATATTAACTCACATCTCATGTTTTAAAATCACTTGATGTTCCTTAAATTTCCAAAAGAGGAATCAAATGATACTCTAATTAATGTGTGTCGCAGAATCTTCCATCCAATTGAAAGTCAAAGGGATGCCTCCAAAAAGTATGGATGAAGTGTCTGAGGAAGAAAATAAGATGTTTCAAAGTATTTGTCAAATTGAAAATTGAAATGTTGCGATAGAATATATGGATTGGTAAAAATAATGTCGTTAATTTCAAACTATCAAATGCCCAAGACGCCAAGGCCTCTACTTTCCTAACATGATCGCCATTAAGTTAAGTTTTTTAGAAACCTACTATGAATGATCTACGTCAGTAAATGGTCGTTATAGTTTTTACTATCTTCAAATGCATTAAAACGATAAGTTTTCCCCTTGTTATTTTCTTATTCAAAGTCGACAAACTCGCGTAGTAAAGCGCAAATAAAACTCTGAAGGAATGGATGGAGTACAAAAAACCTCTAAAAAGTAACAACCAAAAGTACCACCTTTCATAGGCAGACTGGCTATGACGCGGTCGTTTCGAATACGTCCTTAAGGCTTATTCAAAGAGCACATATTTTGAATATGGTAGAAGATCGGAACTCGATAGCCAAAAAGCTGAGTCTGAGACAATAACAACGCATGAGATAAGCACTAGTACTTTCATGCATACTTGGAGTGGTTAAATGTCTATGGACATGAAGGAATGAGGTACTCTTCAGAACATTGGCTCTCCTCCAGAGCTCTCGTTTTTCCACGCCGCACACTGAATCGAAACGTAGATTGTTCTGATCAAGAAAATCGGAACTTTTTTTGCTTCAAAAAAGTTTCCACGATGCGATCAACTCTAATTAGAACCGAGTGATTTGACTGATTTTTGCACTTCCACGATAAGATTTTTTCTCATTCAGAAGTTATCCTGAAATCAATTTACTGAATTATAATTTTTCTTCCTGTACAGATGTGACGTCCAGAAAGTCTACATTTTTAAACCAATCGGTGCCATTGATCGCCGCTTGTTTCGAGTATTTCTTCCCGACTTATATTATTCTCCTTTAAATCAATCTCTGTTAAGTAAATTTTTCAAACATGCATCTCACTCATGAAATTCTCTTCGAAAGTTTCGTTTCATGGTGTCGATCCGTAGCCTTTACGATTCTTATACGCATAATTGAAATAGAATAATCTGAAAAATTCTCAAGTCAATGCCAACTCAATGAGGTTTTTGGTGAGGACCTCTAAATTGCACCCGAAAACCTCGGAGAATTTGATACAATTTGCTTCATTGCTTTTTTCTAGTTCTATCATAAAAGAAAACTAACAAAAGGGAAGGCTATGGTAAGTGTAGGTCCAATTTGTTTCTTTCATTTGAACGTCAAAAATTCGAAATCGGAAACAACGGGATGTCACGTTCAACTGCCGAGCGTGAAGTGATGACATTGCATAATTGGATAATCGAGTAATGAAAGTTTTTGGATTCGAATGATACACGATTTAATCACCTGACCTGCATTCATTGTTACAGCGAGGGTTCAGCAAGCTACCTAAGAAATCGAGCTTTTGGACCAAATTAACACGCGATTCCATCCGCATTATGTTGGTGCACCACGATTCGTGCCATATTTCAGAATAAATCCTAATTCTTTTTCTTTCTACAGCATGGCATTTTCTTTTTCAACCAAAGTATAACTTTTCTGGATGACTTCACAAGTTATACATTGGGAGTTTGTTTTTGCAAGGGGTCGCAGTTGCTATATGAAATTTTATTAGAGAATGCATATCTATGTTCTTGTTGGAAAAAGAAAAAAAATGTAAAAAAGTACGAAACATTGGAATAGGCAGAGTTGATTACTTTTTAGAAGTAATAGTGATGGGTTTTGGTGTTGATTAGGCTAACTGATCTCAACGAAACTAGCGCAATGGGACGACAAAAAATGATTTAAATCAAACAATATAAATTTTATTGAAATGGGTACACCTGGTTACCGCTAAAATTCACCTTTACTACTTTTACGCTAACGACGATCTAACCAACTCTAGGGAATAGACTTTCCAGGTTTTTACAATAGACTGCTCAATAGTTTGCCATAAAATTTGTGTGATTTATTTGTATAAAAAACAAATGTATAGAAATAAAGCAGCAGCAAATAATTTTTCTTTCTTTTTAACAATGCTTGTGCGTAACTCAAGAATGTACTGGGAATGAATTTGTGAACTGCACTACGCGTAAATTTAATTTCAGTAAAACGCCTAGCGTAGATGATTTATACATACAGGGTGAGCCAAAAGTTAAGCAATGGCTGAATTTATAGAGAATGATTAAAGATTTGCGCCGTTCTTCGTTATTTTACTTAATGCATCAGTTTAGAGGTTGAGGGCACTCCTTCTTGAGGCTGTGGTTCACTTTATTTTTTGGAATGGCAAACCCTATTGAGTGATAAATCAATAGAAAGGACACAAAAAAGAGGATTTTGGTGCAATCTCGATATTCTCATCCTTTAACGTTACGAAATAGCAGCCGATTAAAGTTTATACAGCCCACTTTGAATAAACTATGTGCATCTCTGGCCAAAATTCAGATGAAGACGTGCAGTTCAAACCACTCATCATCCTTTGGATGGAGATGTTTCTGGGTAATGTCAACCCACCACTTCCCAATACACCCCAGTAAACCCAAATCTACCCCCGAATACCTCCAACACCCCCTACCCCAAATGCCCCGTATCCCCAATACCCAATACCCCCAATACCCAATACCCCCTACCCCCAATACCCCACATACTCCAATATGCTTTACCCCCATTTCCTATTAGGAAGATCCCTGGAGACTCATTAAATAATTTTCACACAACACAGCCTGTCGAGCGATACACCATCTGCAAGGCTAAAGAATCGGCGATTCGTTATGACCAATGTTGAATGATGTATCTATTAATCGATACAGGGAATGTCGAATGCCATTTCGAAAAATTGAGTTGATTTCGTATGAAGGTGGCATCAGGGAGGGAAGAGATGGTGAACCTCGAAGAAATTGCATGCAATCGCTAAAATTATGTTAAGAGTGGCAAAAACAACAATTTGATTCTTCTATTCGTCCGCAATATGTTCAATTGAATTTCAGCATACTTTTTTCTCGCCCTGCTGTAGTCTTTAAAGGGATTTTACACTACCCTTACAATTCGGCGCAAACAGCGCTGAGTAACCAGTTGAAACCTCACAGAAATTGTAAGTACGAAGCCAACAAATTTTAATATTTAAAAAAAAAAAACTGTACGTAATAAAGTTATGACGATTCACCCATATCATCACTCGTCAAGCAAGAGAGCCCATTTTCCTATTTTCGTTTCTAACCCATTGAAGCAGATGGAAGGATTGGAAACTTGGAAACTCGACAATATTCTCTTAGTATCATATAATTGCAGGATTTTGTTGCACACCTTTGTTGGTACTTACAAGTGACAAAGATTGAAAATATTCTGAGAGGCATGACGCAAAAGTAATGCGCATTGCCACTGCTCTGTTTCTTCGCTTTCTTTCGTCGTTTTCCCCCTGTTTTTTAATTTCGATAAAAGCGGGGAGTTTAATGAAAGCGTAGCGAGAAATAACAGGAGAATAAAAATAATGGATCCAGTGTTGCCACGGACTTAAGAGGAAAAATCGCCTATGAAACCATATTTAATCCAGAGAAAAATCTTGACGACGTATTTTTATCACACTGGCAACAAACTGGATGGATCCCTCCTGCCCCCCGACTCTTTTCTCTTGTATTTATTTTACTCCTCTGCAGCCCCCCAGTTTCTTCGTTTTGGGGGAAAAGAATCTCTGTTTGTTTTATAATTAAGCGTAATCACTGTCGTGACATGAAATGTATGACTTGCAAAACAGAATAATCAAACAGATGAGTTTTTATTCAAATTCACTTTTGCTCTCCTTTCTCTCTTCAGAATACTGGTTGGAGTAGACGGCTGTGATACATTACGACTCATTTTTTTAAAATTCACCCCCCTTCAATATTTCCGCCTTTCAAATCTCTCTAGAATGATGAAAAGAGCTCTTAAATCGTAATGATAAAAAGTAGTACACTTTCAAGGCTCCGGTAGGTACCACCGCGCCTGCCCGATCTTGCGGTGTTTCCTCGCCTATAAAATACGTTTGATGAAAGTATCTGCGAACGCTCCTTTTACAATTCTCACCACCTGATGACACGTTTTGGATGAAACGGGAACAATATTTTACTCAAAAGGTATAGACGCGCGCTTTTTGAATTTTACGAACTTGCAACCAACTTACAGACCTCCACGAATTCGATATTTCACGTCGATAAGGTTCTGACTGCTTCCAGCGAGTTTTCCTATGTGCAAATGCAGGTCTCCTGTATTGGAGATTGGAGCCTGATCAAGTTGGAACTCGGCCCATAGTTCAACCAATGAACACTAATTAACCTCACGTGAAGCTTCATAGCCACACTAGAGTTTGACTTGAGGGTCATCGATGACGTTTTGTGAGTAAAGAGTGAGAATATGTTAGTTCAAGTCAAGTTCAAACTGTCGCCAGCTTAATCGCGCGGGCCCCTGTTTCACAAATGAGCGGTTGCCATTTAGCTTTGTTTAGTTAATGGGTCTGCTGGAAACTTTTGCTGCAGTGCGAAGACCATTTAACATCAGGAAAAATCAGAAGACTGTTAACTGTTGTTTTAACGAATCCAAGAAATTTTGGTGTGCCTCTGCTGCAACCATTTAGTGCTGTATATTTGTCTCTAGTTCACAGTTCCTGCGTGTTAGATCTAACCTCATATCACAAGAGTGATATAGGAGCCATTTTAGCGCGAATCACGTCACAAGTATCATCCACTGATTTGCGTGAAAGGGTCTGTGCCAGGCAGGTTCAACGCTCGCAATGAGTGCATTCATCATGAACCAAAAATACTTTGATGGCTGTCAAAATTAATTTCAAAGAGAACTTTTACATTTTAGTCGTGGTAAGGAGCACTAGAAAGAGAGAGGGTCTCAAAAAGAAAAAGAAAGTTTTAAAGAACGCTTGCAGATTTCGACCTACTTTTTTTGTTTCTCAACACTCCCCGCATACCTTGCCCCCCTCCCCCCCGGGATAAGTGGTATCGTTTTGAATGATGAGAGCATAAACGCATGGTGCTTGAGGGAGCTCCTCGGGAGGTTTCCATGAAGGGGTTTTTGGGGGGCGAGAAGCCTAAAGGGAAAAGTGAGAGCAGGTAGGGGAGGCAGGGAGAGAGCGTGAATAATATTCCTGGGAGAGATGAGCACAAACAGAATCACGGAAAGGTGGTGAAAACGTCTTTAACAATGCGCGCGCCAGAGATCACCGGAGGGAGGAGGGAAAGAGGGAAGGAGGAGAGAGAGAAAGAGAAAGGGGGGGGAGAAGAAAGTCAGAGTGGGAGAGAGGAAGAGAGAGTGGGTGACGGAGAAAGCGAGAGAGAGATAGATAGAGTAAGCAAGGCGTTTTCCACATCCGCGTATACTCCGCATCCCCGCCGCACGCTTCAACGCAACGCACAGAGGTTTGATAACAGCTATGCGCTTCGAAGTTCGTACACCAGCGAAAACATGAGGATTTCTCGTGGATTGTGTTATTTTCTCGGTCAAAATTTCTTTCATTGCAGCCCTGAGATGACGCCATCAATTGGAATTGTACATGTTTGGTTCCACATATCAAGAGTAAACTAATAACATTATTTTAGCACAGAAAGTTCTGACAAAATATATTTGATAGTGAGTCAAAATCGCCAATAGAAGATCAGTTATCTAACTCACTGCACTCGCCTTGCGATTTCAATTAGTTTTGAAGTTATCAGTTCTTTTTTTATGAATTATCTTAATGAAGCTCGTTTCTGGAATTGAAAACCGACCCAAAAAAGTGTAAACAAAAGTACAATACTTTGTTCTGGGACAATTTTTACGTTCCTAGAGCTTTTCCTTTGCAGAACCCGGCAAAGACTCTAACATCCAAAAATAAGAAAGTCCCAATTGTATTACATCCTAATGCCTCTGGGGGACGGACGTCCAAAAACAAAAACATTCAACTGTTAACACTATGTAACCTTGCATGGGTGATAGTTCGAGACTTCTCTAAATGGCGGTCAAAAAAACAATATACTTCAAAATGAACCGACATTTCTATTCTGATTGTAATCTTCTGTGATATGACCATATATTGAAATTCACCTTAATTTCCCGCCAGAAGGGTTTAAAACTCGAGGGAAGTTAGGAATTTTCATAGGACGTTTTTGGAACCTCTTATAGCCGTTGAATTCTTTGTCGGGGAAGGGTGAAAAGAGGACAGTGGAAGATGCAAAGGAGGTTAGACGAGTTGGGGGGGGGGGGTTGGCAGATGTATATTTATTCAAAACACTTTGGATTCAAAAATTTATTTTACGTATTGGCCCACTGTGTGCCACGAGCAGAGGTCTATGGGGGAGTTTTGTTTTTATCGAGTGAATTGGGAACTAATTTTAGAAATTTCAGATTAAACTCTCGCCGCGGCATATAAATGAACTTACAACGCAACGCCTTCCAATGCGCAACGCACAACACGCCACGCGCCGCCGTAGCGCAGAATGCTGCATGCAGCGACAGTGTATACGTATAAAATACCGATGCCCACCGACTCGTAAACCGATTCACGCTCGCATTCATCTCCAGCGGGCCTCCCATTCTCCCCCTCTGACCTCTCCCGCGCAACCACTCGGTCCCCCAAACCCTCCGCTCCCTCCTCCTTCACCCTTATTTTTTCGTCTCGGTTTTATTTCATTTTCCGTTTTGTTTTCTCTCACTTTCACGCGTCGAATACGTGAATGCGTTTAAACACTCGCGAGACCTCCAATTTCTCTAAACTCCAAAGTTCTCCTTTGTGGTCTCGTAGTTTAAGTCGTTTCACAAAACGCGCTTATGAGCACGCTCAGAGCTAACAGTTGGAATTGAATTTTACAAAGTCCACAAAGTTATAGTGACTTAAAAAAAACAACCTTATCCTAGGATCAGTGATTTCTAAGAATATCTTGTCGACAGGGATGATTCGCATGGTAGTTTAAAGTATTGGAAAAGAGAAAGTGGCGCAGATTTGGTTGGGTTAGACTTGGCGATGGTACTCAATGTATTTTGGGAGGGGGAGACCCTACTCCTATTCATGGCTAGCGTGACGTAATTTTTTTTTCAAAATTGGAGTGGGGGTGTTCCGATGAATTTGGTAAGGGATGCGAACTTAGGCAAGTCTTCCCACTGATGTGACGTTCCATTGGTACAAAAAACAAAAAACGAGGGAAAAACCACGCAGTTGTATTTAATTACCTAGCGTTTTACGATTAAAAATCAAATGCGAAGTGTGTTTTGATATGGAATACTTCGGAATGAAAAACTTCTACCACCCATGGTAGCAGCTCATGGAATTTGACAACAGTTTTGACGTCAATTTGATCCTTGCCATACCACTGACTCAATTTGCATTTGATTACCTTTTCCGTTTTTGGATTTATTTTCCCCATCTCTTCCTATTTCAATTTACCCTCCCTAAAAATGAAGACAAAATAGCTATGTAGATATCAATAATATTCAAATTTCAATGGACCGTTAATATTTGATGCTATCAATATTTAGATCAATTCCACAAGTGTTCTGTAAGAAGATTGGAAACAGTGGCGTCGCGTGCCATCTGACAACAATGCAACTGCTCCATTAAAACTCATTAAATACATCGAATTTTCCTTGTGCACTGTGCACCCCCTGAATTCGATCTTTTACAAGAGTTTAAATGGATAGAACACATATTGTTGCCAAATTGCACGCGACGCCACTGATTGGAAACAACCTCAGTAACGTCACCTGCAATCTGTCACCACTGCATTTCATCTATTTGACTAATGTAAATTATTGCTATGAGGGAGTGCATTGTGCTTTGTATTTTTTTGCTGTATATATGACTTTCCTCAAGGATTTAAATGCACGAAATGTGATGTCAAATTGCGAGCGGTGCACCTTCAAAAGACGATGAAAACCTGCAAAAGACTTGATCTGAGTATAAATGTAGAATGATCGTATCTCACCTTCAGAGGGGTCCAACCGTTTGGCTCGGCGACCGTGTTTGGAATTATTATGAACAAACATATTATCAGAAACAGCTAACAAAGGGCCCTCAACGCTAACTTGAGTGGAAAGCACCACCTGAAACAAGACCATACATTTAAATTATTACAAGCATTTTACCTATAGAACTAACCATTAAAACAGCAGGCAATAATAATTAGGCCCGTACCGATAGACACGATTAAGTCCAAAACTGAATTTTACAAACTGCTCCTTTTGATCTTACGTTTTCATTAGAATTACATCGATGGAAAAAATCAGGGCTAAATTTCGCAACATCTCAGAATAAGTAGAAAAATATACCGTGGAAATTATTCCGTGGAAAAAAAATAATTGAAATAATTCATGGCCATGCATATCTAGGGGGTTGATGGGGGCCACAGCCCATCAGTCCCACCCCCTTAAATGTCAAAAAAGGGAGAAGGGAAAGCGAAAAGAAAAGGGAGGATAATCAAGAAGAAAAGAAGTAGGAAAAGTCCTACGGACATCCCCGAAAATATTCTAGCTTTGCAGCCTCCCCCCCCCCCCCAAAAAAATTATGGTTATGTCCAATGTCCATGAAATAGATAATAAGTTAGTATAAAAAATTAAATGAAAGGATCGATCACATATAGTTAAATGAAATCAATACAGAATAAATAAAGTTGCAAGCTAAACAAATTAAATAAATATATATAATAGTTTTGAGAAATGAAATTAATGATTTATTCAATACAATCAAACAGAAACCATTCCAATTGATAAAAAAATACAAATTTTAAGCTCTTAAATCCTAAATTTTGGGAGAATCCTAAAAAGATTAATTGGAAATTTTGGCTCAATGAACCAATTTCACACTCCTCCAAATTGGATGAATGAAATAGTAAATAAAGGAAAAGCACAATTAAAATACCATTAAATAGAATTTACAGAAACTTTGTCAGACGCGCGGAAAACCAAACTTTCGAGACGAAACTTTCGCCTAGCTGATAAATCAAATAAACCGGAGCTTTAAAATAACCACGAACACTTTAAATAATAAATTAATACCTATCTAATTTTAATTCAAAAGTTGCATTTTCATTTTCTTTTTTCTACTTCAAGAGCTCTTACTTTTGATTTTTCTTTTTTATTTTCCTTCGCAAAAGTTTGACAGACTTCGAAGAATTGCACCAACCCTTCTTCAATAATCAAGAGTTAGTCTCGGCTCCCGCATACTCCCCTTCTTTTCGCGAGAAGCTATATTTACCTATCATTCAACGTTGCCAATTAGAGTTCGGTTTATTTGTAGCATGCGGGAGCTTCCTCGGGAGAGGGAAACAAGAAAAATGGTTTGCAGAGTCCACCATTTTGTGGTAAATGTTCGACAAACTGATATCATGAAGAACCATAGGAAGAAATGTGGATGGAGGGGAAGGAAAAAAAAAGGAAAAAGAAGAAAAAAAGAAAAAAAAAACGGGGATACCGGCTCATGAAAGACTGGGAGAGAGAAAGATGAAGGAAGAGTAACGGACAGAGAAAGCGACACTCTGAGGAGGGAGGAAGCAACGAGAGAAAGTGAGACAGTGAGAGAGGGGAGAAAGGGCGCAGGAGAGAGACGGGAACAAAATGCACGCATACAAGAACGCACATACGCACACAAACAAGAGTAATCTGGAAGGGCGCGCGAAAGAGATGGAAAGTGAGTGTTGGAGTCGAGCGGGAGAGAGAAGGAAAAAGGAGCGATACAGAGGGTGAGCGTAAGAGAGAGTAAGGGAGAGAGAGAGAGAGGGAGAACGCGAGAGAGAAAGTAGGAGAGAGTGATGGACGGAGTGGGTGGGTGGTTTCGTTGTTGAGAGGGTGACCGAGGAGTGGGGAGAGTGGATTGGAGGGAGGGGGCAAGGGGGTATAAGGGTAAGGAGCAATATCAGAGAACGAAGACTCCTCCTCTCTGGGGACCTGCATCTCGCCTCACGGGACCGTATCGCACGCCACCAGGATTCACCTCCTGCCTTCTCCCCCATAGCCCCCTTTACTCCCCCCCTCTCCCGTACGTTCCCATGGGAACGGGAATGACGACTCATGCGTTCGATTTCTGAGGCGACCATCTCTCTCTTTCTCTCTCTCTCTCTCTCTGCCTCTCTCTCTCTCTCTCTCTCTCTCTCCCTCTCTCATCCTCTCTCTCTCTCTCTCCCTCCCCCATCCGAGGCCGTCCCCTTACCCTGCTCCCCTCCACTCCCCACGGAAAGCGAGTCAAAGATCGAAACTCAGTTCTGCCAACTATATACCTCGCGACTTTAAAAAGTGAGCGTGTAGGATCGAAAAATCTTTGCAAGGCTCTTCCCGGACGAATACAACCAATTATACATGCTATTTACCGATCCTTCCATTTTTTTCCGACCCCCCCCCCCCTTCGTACCACTGAAAATTGAGGAAAGACACCATGCTAACATGATTTAACTACATTTATTTATTGCCTTTTTATAAAAAAAAAAAATTGCCTTGGAGAAGGAAGTTATAAGCAACCTACTTTATAATATTGACAGTTGTTTAGAGAATAAAATAATATACAGAAGGAATTTTATTAAATTTAGGATCTTCGACCAAAGAAAATTTATAAAAATAAATAAGGAACTGATGAGTAAAGTAAACTGTCTGCAAGCAAAGCAGTTTTTCCCTCTTTTCGATCGAAACGCACTTGTCCCTCTGATGTAATTTATATTCGTCAACTGCCTGCCCTCCCTCCTTCAATCCCTTTTCAAAGTGTCAGCCAAGGGACGTTTTAACCTTTTCGCCCCAGCCCTACAGTGGACATTCTGTTATAACGTAGATTCGTATGAAATTTCAAAAAAATTGACATGCTTCGTAATTTGGCACTGGAAGGGTTGAAGTGAGATTTTATTTGCGCATGTACGCTAATTCTTGCTATAGATATCTTAATTCAATCGCAAAATTCTTCTCAAGGTACCTCCTGTTAAGAGTGTATACGATTGACTTCTAAATCATGTTACACAATAAATTATAAATTCAGTACGTATTGCAGCGCCATAGTGTTGAAACTCAGACTTGACCTGTAAAGTTTCGTATACATTGATTTTTAACCCCCTTAGAACTATAGAAAAAAAAATTATAAAGTGGGAGACGTTCCAAAGGAAAAGCGTTAGAAACATTTGAGTTCCTGCAATTTGAGAAACATGCGTCTTGCCGTTTAAACGTTGGTTAAAGAAAAAAAAAATCGACTCTTAGACAGGCAGATTGTTTTAAGAATCGATTATTTTATGTAGTATTTAAGTAAGTAAATATGTTAATGTTGTTTGTGTTCTATAGATAAATTAATTTTCACATTTTATCGGATGAAATTTCTGTCAGCGTACAGAAAAAAATGGTGTTTACAGCTTACGGGTTATTGCAGTGCATTCATCCTGTTTGGAGCAAAAAAGTATTTGCTGCAATAGATTTTTGCCCGTCCATTTTTTTTTTTTTTTTTTTTTTTTTTTTTTTTTTTTTTTTTTTAATAGTTACTAAGTGTGGAGGAGCCACAAGAAATGAGAAAGTTGTGGTTATGTCACATGACTTTTGTTTCGTTTTTTTCGGACGATAGTCTGCCTTGCAGCCTTATATTAATGACGATATAAGATATAAGTGCGATATGTTTATATACTATGCAGACAGATGAGCAGAGAGATTTCACTCAGAATAGGCATAAGAAACAGTGCAATCTGGCAACGTTGAATCTGTCCATTTCAATTTATGAGGAAGGTTGAATTCAAGGGTGTTCACCGCAAACCCGAAAGTTTAATATTTTTCAGCCGTAAATGTGGACAAACTGCAATGTTGCCAGGTTGCACGTTTCGCCACTGGAAACAAAGTCAAACAAATTGCCTACTCGCAAGAGGAAAGCTAACATTAACGCAATAACAAATAGTACTTCCAATATATGTCTCTAAGATTTTCTTTTTGTTTCTTGTTATGCTTTTAAAAAAAACTGATCCACTGGCGGTAAAAAAAAAGAAAATGGAGGGGGGAACCCCGGAGCAAAATTATTATTCAATGTTGTTACACTCACGCGCAAGAGCAAGTGCTTCCCGAGTTTCGGAAGAAAGGTCGGTATCATATTACTCAAGGAAATGTTGCAGCGGAATGTTAAGATAATTGATTTAATTTCGTTGAATTATAACCTTTTATACGGAGAAGTGTCGAGGTTGGTATCAGTGATTGTCACCTTTAAAAAGGTAGAGCGACTGCCGCATGCCGTGCTAGATACAGTGCCGTGAGGAGGAGAGGGGGGAGGAGGAGGAGGAGGAGGGAAATACAAGAGCGACGGGTAGAGGGAGGAAGAGAAGAAGAGTAAAAGTCGGGAAAAGGCTGATCCTGAGACAGGGTAGGGAAAATCCCGGCGCTTCCAAATGCCTGGCTTTCAGTCGAGACTCGGGCCCAGAGTAGGTTCTTTTTCAATGGGGGAGCCTTTTTCACTTCCTTCCGTCCTGTGCTTTCTCTGCAAGGGACGCGGGGCACGGGGTGCTGGGCTCCAACGAAAACGCGCGCTTGCTTGGTTGCTTGCAGAGTGAGCTTTCTCCCAAAAATGTGTCTCTTTTTTTCTCCCTTGCGAAGCTCGCACTCAATAATCTCCTGTCTTTTTTCCTCCCCTCCCCTCACCTACCGTATCCCGACATACGAGTATCAATTCCTTGACATCCCCCCCTCCCCCTCCCCCCTCTCCCCCTCCCCCCTCTCCCCCTCTCTCTCCGACTTCCAACGTTGCCATTTCCTTATCGTGTAAGGTGTACCTCCCGATTGTCGGTGATATGAGGAGCCCGGTTGCCAGTTGATGTCGATTGTAACTATCGGAGGAGGAAGGATTTGGGTTAAAAAGAAGTTAAGAAAAACATAGATAAATAAAAACATAAATAATAGATAAATAATTAAATTAAACTAAAATACGACGATAAATGGATGCTATTGTAATAAGATTGGCACCCCTTTTTTTCAATTTTAAAGTTTTCCTCGCTATATTCATGGTTTTATTTTTTATTTTTATTCTTTTTTATTCTTTGAATGGTCAATTGAAATTAGTCTGTTTAGTGGAAATCGTATTCCCGAAGGAATGAAAAAAAAAAATACAATAATGAACAAAGCCTTCTGTGATCCGTGTTTCTCCCAAAAAATGATAGCGTAAAGTAAATTTTGAATCGTTGCACGCAGAAACTTTACTTAATTTGTCATCAACTGCTGCCGGTCTGTCCCGAAATTGTGGCGGTTTTCACCATTGTATATAATTCAAATAAGTAAATCAAAAAGGTAGAGTTGAAATAATGACTCGAATAAGATAAGTGAACAAATCTATCCAAATTTAAATGTCGATTTTTATGCTAATGTGTAATATTATGAATAAGATTTTGACTCCCGAACAACGTTCCCGAAGACCAGTGTTGTCAAGAGAGGATTCTCAAAAGCAAATAGGTTCACTTTCTGCAGTATATTTAATTATTAATTAACCCACGAGATTGATCACTATCGTGCGTTTGCCCCGAGAAATCAAATCCAAAGAGTGCAATAGCAACTTTTTATGTTGCCAAGTTGGAATTGCATAACTACTGAATTACAGGCGTAGAGAATCGACATCCTTAACATCGACAGAAAATATCTCTAAAGCCGTTTTCTATGATCAGTCACGCGAGCGTCACTTTCAGATTCCGGAAAAAAAATGTGCTTTTAATTGATCCACATCTTCAGAAACAATCAGTAAATTGTATCATATTTGATTTGCAGGGTGATTTGGAAATTAAAAGACGGGTAATGAGAAAATATCAGTATACTTTCGTATCCTCATATACCTTCTTCCTCCCTCAAGAAAAAAGGGGGAAGCAAATTGACAGGAAAGAGCAAATGAATTTGGTAACTTGAGCAGAGAAAGTTTTTTTCCCCCCTTCTTCTTCTTCATTTAAATGGGTGTCGTTAGCACAGAATAAATTACCTGGGCAGGGGTAGGACAAAAATTAACCCGCGATGTTAGCAAGAGATAGAAGAGAAAATGAAGCTGAGGAGGGGAGAGCGGAAGAGAAGATAGATGAGATGAATATGATAAAAATTCAAGAGTCGAAAAAAGTATCCAGGGAGAGAGGAAGAGAGGAAGGTGCGGGAAAAAAGTTCAAAGTCCTTAGTCTCACAGTTTTCGAAGAATCTTCGAGGCGTTCAAATTACTCAAGTTAAGACGACGCACGGTGGCTAAATCTTACCTTTATCAACGATCAAAAATAATCAGTTGATATCGTGCAATCTGGCAACGTTGCATGTTCAGTGATGAGGCGTGAAATTTGGTGACAATGAATTTTCTCTATTTCAATTAACCAAAAAAGTCGAACGCTTCAGTCATGACCAGGCATTTCGACCTGTCTAATGTGTTTAAATGGGAAAAATGAACGTTGCCAAATCGCACGCCTCACCACTGTGTATGTTCTCCACTCAGTCCCGTGAAAAAGATTGAAACATTGGTTGTCCATTGAGAATCTTAAAATTTTACATTTTCTAAGAGTTTAATGGACAAAATTCAACGTTGCCATATTGTACCCTTCACCATTCAGTGACCGCATGCACTGAGAAAAAACAGGAAAAAAACACTTTGGTAGCGCTGACATAACCTTTGGTAGAAAAAAGACCCAGAAAAAGACTTTAATGGAGCCAGCCAAATCTTTGGTTCTCCTAGTAATTTCTATTCAGTTGGGCGTACACGACCTTTGGTTTGCTCTATACTAAAGTCTTTAGCTGCGTCTTTTTCGACCAAAGGTTTTGTCGGCGCTACCGAAGCGTTTTTTATTCTCTCTTTTTTTCTGTGCGGCTGGTGAAATTTGGCAACCATGGAAACATATGCGAAAGTATCGATTTCTGAGGGGCTCTATCTATGAAGATTGATTTTTCTACATAGATTTAAATGGAGATTGATCCTCCATTGTTATCACATTGCACAAGCCGCCACAGCTTCAATACAGTCAAAAATCCATGTAACGCTCCATGAATCGAACTGATTTTTTTTAATTCTATTGAATAGAGATCGGGGGGGGGGGGGGCGTTTTGCCTTCGATCAAGTTGGTGATTTGTAAACATTTTGAAAAATTTAATTTTTGGGAGGAGAACGGCTTATTTTTGCCACCGTGCGATGGTTAAAGAAAGAAGGGGAAAGGAGGGGGTTAGCTAAAATAAATACGGGAAAGAACTCGCGTGGAAGGTGGAGAGTGAGAGAGAAGAGAAAAAGTCTGTGTGTGAAATTAGTCGTATTATTATGTCCTACCTTAAACCCTTGCTAGTTCCTGCTGATTAAAAAGTGTCAAGAAATACATCCTCTCCTCTCTTCGTACACCCCTCCCATTCATAACACTTCTGCGCCACCCGAAACACCCCTGAATCACCCCCACCACCGGGCGCTGATAACTTTTTTCCCTTATACCTTCCCCACTCTCCGCATCTTTTCCCCTCTCTTGCTTTTCCCGTCTGAAGTTCTCAGTTAAATTCATTTGTAAGGATCTTATAAACTTGTGTAATGAAATTAACTTTAATAAAGAATACTTTTCTTTCCCTCTCATTTTATTCTCTTCCTATCGCTATTTGTTTCATTTCTTTTCTCTCATTTTTTTTTCTTTTTCCTTTTCTGCTGTCCTTAACCTCTATATTCTAATCATCGTCATTACTCTCTTCTTTCTTTTTTGAAAACGAATCCTACTTTTACTTTTGTTTAACTTTTCGTGCGAATGTTTAATTTAACAATTAGTCAATTTTATTTGAACGGTCTTTTTTTTCTAACCAAGTTTTTATTTCCATTTTTCCCCTCTTCTAATTGTAAGTTTTGTGACTCATCGCGTTAAAATGGTTCTAACCTACCGCGTTAGGCTTTAAGAAAATTGAGGACTGAAACAGGACAACTTCACTGTTTACTAATAGCTTAATAAATTGGTTTTCAATCCGACATTTCTTTAAAATTAATATCAGATGAGCAATCATGACATTGAGGCGAACTGAATTTTATGGTCAAATATTTCAGCTTTTATATCAAACATATAAAGTAAGGGCCCGAAAAGTGCGATCGACACTATTCCGTTTAAATAAAACAAACATATTGTTCGCGCAAAAGATTGGGTCATTGGTTTGCCATGTGCCCAAATTTGTTCAAACCAATACTTTCTTTCGTAAAAGAAAAATAAAATAAATAAATAAATAAATAAATAAATAATAAAAAAATGGAAAAAAGGAATAATTTCTCAGTTGAAATCGACCAGTTTTCTGAATTCTGCCAAAATTTCAATCAAAGCATTCAAAATTGAGGATGCTGTAAATGGATAAGAATCTTACCTGAAATCTTCTCATATCGCGTGGATTGCCCGCATTTTTCAGACAATTTTGATTGCACTTGAGGAAAAATTTAAGAAAAAATCTGCAACAGAAAATAGCAAAATCTGTCGTTAATTTTCCACTTTCGCAAATACCTTGAAAACGTGGTTATCCTGGAGAAAGAGGGAACAACACGCAACCCTAAGCGGGAGTAAAACAATTTTTTAAATGGTATGACATTTTGTAAGACTGATTGTTTAAATTGAGAACTAGACTGTCCGTTCATTCCAAACAACCATTAACCTGCACCTCTTGGGCAAAATTCTGTGACCCATGAGCAAAATCATTTGAAAAAGATTGTGTACGTTCATAAACATTGCAAAGATGAAAAATTGTGAATGACAATATCTTTGAAACAAGTCCTTTTGAATATCCAAACGAATAAGGAACAGAGTTCTGTTTTTGCTTTTGCTGTCTAAAATTATATGTGATTTCAGAATCGATCAGTTACTTAAAAAGTTAACCGAATTACGTTTTATGTAGAGGCAAGAGTCTGCATATCACAGATTATGCTCAATTAATTCAATTTTTATTTCCACCTTTGAAAAGACGAATAAATTTGGAGAGGAAGCACGAATCCGTAGTTCATGTTATTCTGACAATGGCCAGACAGTTGGCGCAGCGCCGTTGAAAATCCAACATCATGGCCGAGCAACTATTCCGACCCTCCCGCTCTGGTTTTGCGTCTCCAATAAATGAAGGCGCATTCAGAGCCGCGACTCACGGTACTTCCTTTCCATTCACCAAGTATTGTCAATAGCTTTTTGAATTGTTTGTATCTCCGGCAGTTTTGCGAATTGAAGATAGCAATACTGTTAAAATCAATAGCAGTAAACCAAGGCCACACGAATACATATTGAAAGGGACTTGGTTCTTTCGTCATAAGGAAGTATAGGTAAATTAAAAGACAGAATATTTGATGCCGCAACCAGGATCTCTCCCATTTTTCTCACTTCGCTTTTAAACGAATAAGTAGAAAAAGGATAGAAATAGGGGGGTTCATCTGTCTTTATGTAACACACGTATTTCAATCGTAAAAAGAGAGAGACAGAGAATTTCTCGTTGCGCCACTGATTCAAGGCAACAGGAGCGAGCATCAATAAATGCATATTCATAAACTAACAAAAAACAAAACAAGAAAAGAAAAAACTCGAACGCGGGAAATTAGGCTACTAGGACTTTCCATTTTCGTGAAGGGCGAAAAAAAGGAGTAATTATGCTATAGCGATGTGAAAACTCATTTTAAGTAGCTGAAAACTAAACAACGGAGCCATTGGATTCCAGCACCCCGTGCCCCTTTGCACCCCCGCACCCACTCGGCTACTCCACCTCCTCCCCCCGCTCCCATCGCGTGCCTTGAAATAAGGGGTGGCGAAGGGTGAATAAACGAGTAGCTTGGGAGATCCCTTGAGAGCTGCAGGGGGTAGCAGGTTCATAGATTATTCAGTCGCTCATCCCTCTGGAGAAGGGCCCAGACTGGTAATTGGGATGTAAAACTTGAGGTATCAAGCACTCGCCACTATACTGACGCAACGTGGTGCGACGCACTAACAGTCAGTCATCGTTCGTCTACCGGCCACTAGACAGCGCTTTCAGAGGATGGGTCATCTCCAAAGATTATACGTTATAACTCCAGATTGGAGTTCGTATATGTATAGAGAGTTAAAGACAAGTGAAATCAATGGCATGCACCGCCATTGGATGCATGATTGCATAGTTGGATCCAGCATTGTGGCAACCATGCTCTCTCTTCCCATTTGAACGTATGAGAAAAAATCGATTCTTGAGGGGGTCATGGCCCTATTACTGATCGATTGTTTCTCATACATTCAAATGGGAAAAATCCGCAGTTGCTAGATTGCAGGATCCACCTTTGATTGGATTTGAATTTGCACATTAATTTGTTTACATCCTGAGGTTCGTGGTCCAAGTCAAAGATTACAGTGCCGTAGAGTTTATAGCCTTAGCTGATCGACATATGTTCACTCATCCATTTAAAAGATTATTTTGGGTGTTTTGGATATTCTTGAGTTGAAGCATGATTAAAATAATTATCTGCAGCTTTATCGCGACAAATTCTTCTTTTATCCGTCATACCGTTAGACCTCCAGCGAAAATGTAAACAAAAATGTTCAAATTTCATCCAATGGCGTTTTCTGTAGAGCCTGAAACTCGCTGGCCCATTAGAGATTGTCTCTCCTCTTGTCTTGTATCTCTACACATAGTGACCCTGGACCCAACTCCAAATATGGCTTAAGCTTTGCTGCCTATCTTAAAGGCGAATTGAGTCGTAATACAATCCTCTGTGTAGAAGAGAGCCCGTGTAACACTCTCTGTTTTACCATCAAGCGTTAAGTGAAAAACGTTGCATGTTTCATACTTTGTGATCGATTTTTTTTCCCGATGAAGGCCGCTAGGTATCATCGTTTTTATTTCAACATTTTTTTCTCATTTAAATTGTGTCGTCTGCCGTTACTGGGAGTGAGTTAGCTAGAGAGTGCACGCTTCACTACTGCGCTGAGAAGATATTTTGAAGATCATCAATCAACAACGAGCATCGATGAAGATCGATAAAGCTTTTAATCGTGTATCCTCGGTTTAAGAGCGCATTTATCTCAACTTAACGTAAATTTTACTCTCGAATCGGGCGTCATATTAAGTACGAGAATCTGGGATGGATTTAGGATCGTTGTGGGTTATGCACATTTCATTTTTGCATGCTTTACGCTACAGAGCTCTCTGGAAAAGTCACCGTCCGACTTTCCCTCGTAATGGCCTAATTGTTTCGCAAAAGTAAATACGAGCGAAATGTCTATACATGAGTGGACTCTAAGAGACGCGGAGACCAAAAGAGACCGAGCCATGAGACAGGCAGGACCTTAATTCGTGGAAGGTAAATATACATAGACTACAAAACACTCCGCGAGTTTCATACGCGCTGGGATGATATTTGAACAGGCACAAAATGTAAAGAAAACTCATGCTGGGCGCCCATGTAATAACCTTTTAACAAAATGTTGGCTAATCCTCCCGATATAACCTACGACTGTTCGTCGTTCAGTCGTGAAATGGAACTTAAATATTATTCATGTGACTCCTTGCTAGTTTGCTGGGCATCCCTCAGGATTTTGCTTGTGCATGAAAAACATTCCTTTTTCCTGTCATCCAGTGCGACGCGACGTCCCCCGCCACCATTCCCCACCCCTCACTTCGAGTATGCTCCAAATACCCCCGCTATCAGCTTTTTAATTTTCCACTTTTTGCCTATTTGTTTATTGTATCCGTTCTTTCTCCTCCTTCCCACGGCATATACCGTTTCTTGGAATTGCGCCCTTTCAGTTCAGCCGCAGTTGTACGCGTTGTTGTCGGATTAGACTGAAAAAGCGCGCTTTATTTTGCGATAGAGCTCTTGCAAGCTTTCTCTACAGACGAATAGAGGTACAATTCAAGGGTGCTCGTCTCACACCCACTGCGGTTCCATATATTTCATTTGTTTAAATGAACTAAATACAACAAGGAAAAAAAAACTGATAGAATTTACCATAGTGGCATGGTAAAATCTAGCACCGCCCTGTGTAAAGTCTACTATGTGTATGGTAAATTTAACCATGATTTAGGTAAGTTCAAACCAGGACAATTTTACTATAACGGCATATTATTCCGAAACCAACTTTCTTTTTCAGCGATAGCTCATCTTGGAGTCTGCTATCAAGTATGGTAAATTTTACCATCATATAGTAAATGCAATTCGTACCTTGTAGTGACATTAATTTACCACAAGGTGGGTTGCATTTACCATATGATGATAACATTTACGATACTTGATAGCAGACTCCAAAATCATCTATGCAGATGGTAAATTCTACCAGTATATTTTTTTTTCCTGCGAACGTTGCCAGATTGCGCACTACACCATTGTTGATCACGTAATTTGGTCCCTGCTATAGTAAATATAGGTTTAAATAATTCAGATAATTCGCGGCACCGAGAGCTGGAATCGGGCCGCGGCATGAAAGAGAGGGTCTTCATTCTTATCCCTGCTCCTTCCCGATCAAATCAATGATTGAATTTGGCAGGGGTAATGCGGATACCTCCTCCCTCGCTCCTTGGCCTGAGGGCTCGAGAGTAAATAATGTAGTCTCGTTTCTTTTATAAACCAGAAAATTCGATTTATCATCCAATCTAGAAGGCCCGAATAGTGAGCAGCCATCGGCCCACCCTGTTGTGTCACCTATACCGAGTGAATCGATGGATGAATGATAGGCTCAGATGACTGATGAACTTACCCGACACAGCAAAGAATTATATATAGTGACGGTTGTATAACTAAAATTACTCACTTGGACTTTTCGGCTCACGATCCGATTAAAACGACTATTTCTATAAATTCAATTCAGCATGAAATTGTAGACAGGTGTCAAAGGTTCGTATGGTCTTTGTAATCTATTAGTTATTACTAGTGGCCGGTGGCCGCTTCGCGGCCAAGCGTTCCGTTTCGCGTCTTGCGCGTGATTTTTGTTTATTTGAGCTAAGACTTTGACTCGATATCATCCATTCCCTAACTCCGTTTGCTATTCGCCCATCTAATCTTGCTCCGAAGAACGAAATCTAAAAACTTACTCTATTATTCCTGAAATACTAAAGTGTTATTTTCTCAGGCACCAAAGGTTTAGAAAACAGGAGTCATTATTTGGAGGGGCATAAATAGCATAACCCCCGCCCAAACCCCCTTTTATGAAACTTAAACATTTTTTAGGGGTAGTCGTTCTCAAGAGGGCCCGATCAAAAACCGGCAATTTTTTTTTGGCGCTCATGGAGACGCCGAAACCCCCAGAATCGGCGCATTTGGATGCACCGTATTAGCGCATGTGGATTATAAGATTTAGAACTGTACAGAGAAAAGAAGGGAAGGCGAGAAAGAGATAGCGAGAGTGCATGAGAAACCTGCATTCACAATAAAATGAGAAGTTCGGGATAAGCAAACAAATGCGCATGACCGAGATCGCACACCTACGATAACCTTTCGTTGAACTGACATGACAATAAGACATTGCGTTTCAGTGAATATCAAAAATCTATATGTGAATGGAAGAAAAACTTTGCGCGGGAAAACTATGCCTTTTTCAAACAGCCCTTTATTGACGACAGTAATTTTTTGAAATAGGTTGGCTCGAAAATTCAGGCAAACTTCGTCTAAGACTTTAGGGCCATTCTTTTAGCGCTTTTTGACCACTGATTTTGCAGCAAATTGCCGTTTTTTGGCTACTTTTTCAAAAATTCCTTCGTGTATGTTTTAGCGCTTTTGGCTTATCTTTTTTGGGAATTGGCGCTTTTGAATGGTCGCCTCCCCCCCCCCCCAAATGATGAAATTCCTATTTTTTAGAGTTTTTTTAGACACTTCACGAAGCTCAATTTTGTATAACCAGTGAACAGCTACTGGCAGCCGATTTTAGCGTACGACGCAACGGGTCCATCGGACCCAGTTCCAGCATCTAAGGGCATCTTAAGTTCACCCCAGAGTTTTAGTGTGAAGTCAACGGTTAGCCAAAAATTACATCAATAATGCACTCATCGGTTGCAATCGGTTGTGACAAAACTCGCATAGCGTTCCAAACTATCTCACCCACTCTCCCGCCGTGACCTCCAATCCCCATGTGTATACCCATCTTTTTCTAGTGTCCTGATTCGTATACACAGGGCCTCGTATTACGGCATGTTAATAGCAAATTCGCATTAAAATTGAGGAATTCATTTCTGCCAAAAAATATTTCACAAAAGATGTCTCTACATATGTTTTTTTTTTTTTTAAATTAGAGTATAGCTGTACAACATGGGGGTTACGTGACAGCAAGAGAGAGAGAGAGTTTGTCTTTGTTTGGAACGCTCATCACCCGATGCCGTCATCACCAAGTCATCACTAAAAGAACCATCTATTTTGAAATAAACGTCGCACTGGCCCACTAATATTACTGCACAGATTAAAAAATAACAGGTATACAATCAAATGAACCATAAAAACTACATACTCAAGGCTCCAGAGATCTATCGAAACTTTGTTTTCTTTTTTTTTTATTTAAATCGGAAAAAAACAGACCTTAAAAACATCATAACCTCGCCAAAACGCGAACTGAAACGAAAACAACTCAAATCGCCAACTTAAAGATAAAAAATCTGTAACCATATTTTTGGTTCGTTAGTAAGTAGTATTCTTGGATGAATCACTTATACATTTAAAGTAAACGATGCATTTCCAACAGAAAACCAATTATTTACTTAACTCAGTATTCAGTAATATTTGACAGTATATTATTAATGAGAAAAGTATAACCACCACTCTCAAGTTATGAATAATAACCCTAATCATTTAAGTAGTTTCTTTATAAATTCTCGAAACCTAGCTCAAATTTGGTGGGTTATATTCGAGATATTGAATCAATGCACCGATCTCATCAAGTCATCGTTGATTGTACTATTCTGTTTATCTATGCACATGAAACATATGATAAGTATCGAAGCTCTATACATCGCGAAGCGATACAGCAACCTCGTCAACCCATCATCAATCGAAGACTGTACAGTGCTGCCGTATTTAACATAAAATATTTATACACATTTTTCATTAAGTCTGAAGTGCCTGGTATATTTCTCAACACAGCTAGCAGCACTGTGACTCTCTCATTGTGTATATCTACGTAAAAATATGGATAAAAAGTCGAAGCTATACATCGATATCATGAAGTCGCTATTAAAATGCGTCTACCCGAACGGTTCCTTCCGCGAGTAAAACATATGATGAAGATCGCCATGGTAACGTCAAATCGTGCGATCTAATTAAAAAAAAAATTGTCATTGCATCACGTTTCTCGCTCACACGCGTACAAAATCGTATGCTCTTCCGCACGTATGCATTTAAAAAAGGACGACAAAATCTCGCTTCTCTCTCCCACCCTTGCAAAACGAACTGATTCGCATCCTTTTCGCACTCGCACAACTTTTTGAGAGAAAAGTTTTTAGCATTTTAAAAAGGGACGTGGGGCCCGCACGGAAAAACTTATATTTTTCCCGAAGCATTGGAGCCGAGCCCGACCGATCGGTACCAGGCCCCTCCCGAACGGTGCAACGGTTCTCCAGGAACTTAGCTTCATTCTTACAAATATAATATAGGATTAGTTAACTATATTTTTTTTTTAAATTAAGTTTAACTTTGCATCATAATTCAAATCTGTTAGTGGTAAAGTTTCAGTTTGAAAAGTAAACCTCATGTTAAGTTGATTTGCATTTTGATTTGACTCGAGACAACATTTTTGGGAACGGAAACAGTGGATCTGTTGGGGATTGCGATATGAAGATCGATACTTTTTCTCACGTTCAAATGGAAGAGAAACGATATATTCGACGGTTCACGAGCAACCACTGACTGAAAGTGAACGGGAAAAAAAGCGCATATCAACCGACGGAAAACAATACGTCTGTTGGGGAGTGCGATATGAAGATCGATACTTTTTCTTACGTTCAAATGATGGAAGAGAAACGATATAATCGATAAGGCTCACTAGCCGCCACTGACTGAAAGTGAACGGAAAATAAAGCGCATCGATGGACAGATGCCACTTTAAACAGCGATCTGTCAAGTTACGCGGTCGGTGCAGCAGCCTTGTTATGTGACGGGGCAGGAGGGGGAAGGAGGGGGAAGGAGGGGGAAGGAGGGGATGGAATTGAGCCTGCGGCAGTCGACGGGACCACGGGATAGGGACTCGGGACACAGGGTATAGCCGACCGACCACTGTCACTGCATATTCATAGTACTGCACCAGTAGCACAGCAAAATAATCTAATTTGTCGAAAGGGATGTTCAAATGTCACCTTAGGCCATTCTTCCGCCGAACAATCTTGTTTTCATTTGGTGGTCCCTTTAGCTCATTGCTCTCCCCCTTCCACCTCTCTACCACCCTTCCTCCCCCCCCCCCCACGCCTACCAACCCCCTTTCCGAATGGAATAGAACGAATGTGTGATTCTAAAATATCACCTCTATTATTACGACTTATCGATAGTGCTATCAAAGTGGGCCCTCCCCCCTCTGAAATCTGCTTCACTCCCTCTCCCTCCCGTACTCTCCGTCGTCCTACCACGTGCCGAATGACAAAACTGACAACGAAAATAAAGACATCTCGCGCATTTAATGTCTAAACGTATCAAAGGATAAACGCATTCATTTCTGATCTTGATCTGGCCTCTCGCTGTCACCCGCCCGCCCGCGCCAATCGAAAAAAAAGTTAAATCCAATTCATGCCAAGAGAAGAATCACGATGGTATTTTGCATTTAACCATTGCTTGCCTATGAATGATTTACCAGGTTGACTGTTGCAAACTTTTGATGTCTCAGTTTACGTTCGTAGATGGGTTTAATTTTGATGTACAAAGTAACAGAAAGCAAGGGTAACTTGATGGGGGGAGTGCCCCCCTACAATTGCTCAACTTAACTTTTGAGGAAAAGAGATGCTAGATTTTTTTTTTTTTAAATCCTAGGCTCGTGGGAGCAAGGAAAGTTCATTCCCTACCCTTGGACGACCTGCTTATTAGCCTATCACTGGTAAACAAAATAAATAGGCCTGCTTCTTCTTCTTCTATTCCAACACTGTTCGACCGAAGAGAATTAGATCCGAAACGACCATTTCAGAAAAGAACACCATTAGATTTTAAAATACGCCTTTGCTTGAATTATGATGAATTTTGATAACTGCCCACTTTATTCTTCTTTTTAAGCATGTTACAATAAGTATATATTACAAAAACGCATCTGCTTTTTTTTTTTTTTTTTTTTTTTTTTTTTTTTTTTTTTGCGAGTAGAGTTTTTTAAATCGTTGAATAGGAGAAGCCATCTCGGCTAGGTATACCACCTGATCAAGCTTTCCTTCCTCTGCATTCATGTATCGACACGAGAAACAGGCGAGAGTCTTTTAGGAGGGAAGATCGAGTTCAAAACGGTAAAAGTGAGGAGTCGAGAGGAAGGATCAGAGGCAAGGAGGAAAGGGAGAGGAAGGGAGGAAGGGAGAATGGTAGTCGGTGATTTCGTAGCTTGGGGATGTCGCGTTTTAAGAGACTTAGCTTTAAGACAATCATTAATTGCTTGATCAAGTCTGTCACCGAATCCACTCTATTTGCTCAGTTCCACGTCGCATTTCTAGCGCACAAGAGTTGCCAAGCTTTGCGCTCCTAATCGTCAGCCTATGAATCCTCGCAAAAAGTTACTTTTTTTCTTCCCCATCTCTCTTTCTTTCTCCTCTCTGTCCTCTCTCTCTCTCTCTCCTCTCTCTCTCTCTCTCTCTCTCTCTCTCTCTCTCTCTCTCTCTCTCTCTCTCTCTCTCTCTCTCTCTCTCTCTCTCTCTCTTCTTGTGATCCTTAAACTTCAAGGCATTCATGACCGAACGAATGCTTTAATCGGCTTGTTTACACTGAATTACTAAGGTACTTTTTGGAACAGCTTGACGAGCTGGTTATGTGAAGAGAGTATCTAGAGTGAGAGGAGAAAAGGGGGAGGAGACTCGGGAGGGCAACCTTGACACCAAAATGTTCTAAGGAATTTTGCATTTTTTTACTGTACGGCTTTTTCCTAGGTAGACCACGGCTTTTGGAAACACTCTCCTAAAAAATGTCTGGCCAAACGCTTTTGACGTTCGTGGAAAAAGACACCTAATTATACATTACAGGTTGTCAATTTAGTTTTTGCGTTAGTTTTATTGTATGCCAGGTCCCAATAAATGTACGGTACAAACGGGCTTCAGGTCGTACCTAAAAATGGCGATTCTAACCTCACATTTCTTTAACGGCACATCGGAATGTTGGGAGCACTCCCAACTTTACGTTACTTGGGGCGGGTCTAGAGCCTCTCCAACCCACCCTAAATGCTACTTTGAGGTTAGTTTCGTGGTTTTTCCATTTTTAAACAGTCCGATGCGGTCCGTTGGCTGGTAGCCGATGCTTCTTGAAGTACTTAGGGTGGACTTGGGGCCAAGGACCGTGTGTACCGTAATTTATTGGGCCTAGATATAGTTTCTTTATGTCATGAATATTTATTAAGACATCATCAAGCAATAAAGCTACATTCTTTTAGCGAGGTATTAAGGTTGATGGCCTTTTAAATTTGTCAGTGAAAACTGTTGGCTGAAGGTTTCACTTCAAAACTAACCTATAACCTTGCTTAATCTCAAAAATAAAAAGAGAAATCAAGATTCACGACAAAAATGCTTCAAAGAAAAATATAAATTTTTGACCACTGGTGACTATGGTAAAAAATTTTCGACAAAAGAAGTCCTCTGGGAGTTTCCGCTGTATAATAAAAAAGCTGTAAATCATCTTTGGCTGAAGAAATGAAATTTTGTCCTTTAAAATCTTCAATGTTTGAAGTTATTTTTAAATCTGTAGGAGGTTTGTAATCGGGATGAAAGCACTTCAAATTTAATTCGATCAAATTTTCAGTTCATTTTCAATTCTTGGTTTCTTTTAATTTGTGGTTGAAAGAGTAAAGCAGTCGTGCGGTTTGCTATCAAACAGCACGTGCTGCAGACATTAAGATGGGAATGAAGCTATGCAATCTTCACGCCTCTCTTTTTGAGAGTAACCTTTTGTCTTTTAGCTCGTTAGCCTCAAGCGGAGAGTGTGGCCGTGGGGCGTTGAATTAAATTCGTCGAGACTCGGTACAGTTGGCAACACAGCTCTCTGCTAAATCGCGGTCTTTCTTGCACAGAAATGTGTTGCGTTTCGTTTTCATTAAAGCCTGCACACTTCCATTTACACGTCGTGACCAAGTGCATGACTTCGCCCATCTTTCCACTCCACGTGGACTCTTCTAAACTAAATAGGACTCCGAAAGAGTCTGCATTTAAAGAGACACATATTTTTGTCATCGCAATCACAGATCATTTCATTATACGTTTGCTCCAAAACTTCAAATAATTTGGTTCCATAATTAACATTGCGCAACGGTTATTTTACTGCTGAATCGAGTTTAGCTTATAAACGGACTTTGTTTTTGTCAGTTTTTGTTTTTTGTTTTTTTGTTTTGTTTTTTCATTTTTTTTTTTACATTCAATCGTACAGCCGGTTGTCGTTCTATCTATGACCTAATTGATTAACCCTTTCAAACCTGAAAATACTTTTTGATCAAGAATAGATTTTTGGCTATCATAGCTGATCTGGGCACAATTTTCTCATTTAAAGCGATATGAATATCATATTTTCATTTTCTCCATAAGATTCTTTGTTACTCAGTTGTACATTGAAATGTACGTAAAACTGGTTTAAAAGGAACAATATTTCAAATTGTAATTTATAAAATTTATATTATAGCGCCTTCAATATAACAACATCAACATTTTTTTGACGTCATCACATTACTACGACAACCTAGGAGTAAACTCACCCTCGAAAAAAGAAGAGAAGAAAGAAAAGAGAAGAAAGAGAATAATATATAAAAAATAAAAATAAAAGAAAAATTAATTGTATTACGCTCAGTATGTCTTTATTTAAAGTCTTGAGCTCTGTAATCCGTTTAGTGTTGTATCGGTCGGGTCTCACCTCAGCGACACCAATCAAGATAGGTGAAGCTGTATTAATTACGAGGATGCTAAATTTTTAGGTTAGCTCTGTAAAGGGGAGCCACCGTTAGCTTATCAGTGAATATATGTGTTTGTTCGAGCGAACCTCGTAGTGGCGTAATAACCCAAAGGCTGGCGGAAACCCCGAGCCGAGGAAGACGCCAAAGCGCCAAGTTACACCGGTAGAATTATAATTACTGCGTGTTTGGAGCAGGCATCGCCGCCGTCGCAGTGAAGTCGGCGCATCGTACTGAGGGCACTGATGTCTTATGCCTCCACTTTACGAGGCAAAGCTAAACGCCTTATCCCCGCGGTTTTCAACTTGGTTCGTTCCTAATTTTCTTCCTACCTAAAAGGAAACAGTTCCCCAAACCGACATTCCTGCCAGTCAATCCTATGCCTAAAAAAGGGAGAGTCGTATTATCTTATAATTGAAAGGCTCCAAAAAATAGAATGACGCTGAGAACAATAATTTTTGGACGTATCTTTGGTACGTGATTTTTTTTTGTTTTTTTTTTTTTTTTTCTTGGTAGAATGAAGAACGGAGGGATATAGTCTCGGCAAATGTGAATTTATTTGAATTTTGTTTGTTTTTTAGAATTTCAAAGTTTAGCGCTGAGAATAGTTTGAGAATGACATGTTATGAAGCCAAATATAGTTTGCTTTAAAAAATATTACACAGGTATACATTTTTTTCGGTAGTCTTACAAAACACAAATAATATTTTTAAAAAAATAATGGTTTACAAAAAAAAAAAAAAATAAAAAAAAAAAAAAAAAAAAAAAAAAAAATAAGTAAAAAAAATAATATACCATTAGCGGTTCAAGTTGATAGTAGCTGCCTAAAAAAGAAGGGGGGAGAGTTCTGATAAAGGCCGAATATTATGGGTTACGCAGAAAGTTGGATACACATATTTTGTCATGGTCGTCAAAATAAAAGACTGTGTGGGCGATCAAGCAAACAACTTTTTCTCAAATTAGATAATGTTTAAATGACGAAGTATATTATACCTGATCGCACCAAAGTGGTTCTTCATTGTTCATTTTTTATATAACAGGTAAAAAAAAATTCTCAAGTGGTGACAATTTTTTTTGGAATAAGTTCAATTATTGAAATAGATAACAAAAACGCTAAGTTACAGATTCAATCTGATAATTTTAATAATTCTTAGAACATATCACCGAGTCAACTGATTGTCTCTGTAACTATCAGAATTTTCTCGTGGATAACTCAGATTTTGGTAATTGACAAAATACTATAATTTTAGCCATTATTCTCTTTCATAATAAACAGTGGTGGAACGTGGAAAAGCCATTTGAACCTATGAAAAAGATCGATCTAATGCAGTGGCGTTACGTGAACTCTGGCAACGTTGCATTTTGTCCATTCAAACTCATGTAAAGGGTCAAAGCACTGGAAGTGCACCGTGCACTCCCTCGAATCGAAATTTAGCATGACTTTTAAAGTTTGCGCGCGACGCAATTGATCTATTGATTGTTCGGTGAGCACCCTGAGATTTATTTGACCCATTACATAGGTATGATAAGACGGAAAAGGACGTTGCCAAAATTACATCCTTCGCCACGGGGAGTGAAGGAATGAACTGGAAAGAGGAAACACATAAATAATATTATAAAGTTTCTGGATTTGTGTGAGTTATTTCTTTCAAAGAATAAGGAAAGTTTAAAAATTAGAATAACATGGTTGTGAACGTTCTCTTTTCTCTTCCCCCCGAACGCTTTTAAATGCATTTCAAAACCAGAGAAAAAAAAAGAAAAAAAAACGCTGAGAGTTGAAAACGATGCAAGCGCTGCAGAGCGAGAGGTGTTAGATGAGGGAAAATCGAGAAAGTGTGCGAGTAAAAGTGGCGAGAAATTCCGGGTGTAAATGAGTGAAAGTATTGAAGTACAGGTGTAAAGTTATTCTTTCCGCCAGGCACGCGGAGCCACGGGATGCCTTGGAGCGCGGTTTGGGACTCGGGGAGTTGCTCTCAGTCCCTGCGGTGCTGACTGCCCGGCCCAAGGGAGTCGATACAGAGCGCACAGCCGACAAACCCCCCTTGTTCCATCCCCCCCACCGTTTGCTCCAGTTGCCCCCCGTGCCTCCCACCTCCAATCGCTCGTCTCTCTCTACCCCCCCCTCTCTCTCTCTCTCTCTCTCTCTCTCTCTCTCTCTCTCTCTCTCTCTCTCTCGCACTTTCCTGCGGAGAATCGAGCATGCAAAATTGAACACCTTCAATACTATCGTTGCGTCCGTCTCCCGCACTTCGCCGCATGATAAATCAATGCACTCTCTGTCATTCTCTCTCTCTCCTCTCTGCCACTCTCTCCTCCCTCTCGCTCTCTCTATCTTTCTCTCTCTCTCTGTGCACTTGAGATGCGTTTTTTAAACACGACCGACCCTATTATTTCTCCAGTCGAATTTTATCTTTTAGAGTTTAGATTGTCCCCGTTGCCAAATCTCGACCGCATCGTGCCCCTTTCAGTGCGGACTGTAAATTTATGACATCACAGAAGAAAAATCCTGCTTCAAGGTTAAAATGAGGATATTTTTAATTTTTTGGAGAAAGGGAGTTTGGGAGAGTTATAGAATCGTTTTCTGTAAATGGACGAACAACAATTCTCTTTAAGTTTCAAAATTCAGCCGAATTTTATTAAAGTTAGACTGGTGGCTTATAGCACGCGAAGTTTATAAAAATTCAAATAAGGTAAAAGAAAAAGGTCTTTGTCAGAGTCAAAGTAGAGAGTGTTTTTAATTTTGATGGTGAAAAGGAGTTTGGTTGGTAGCTAAAAAACTGGCAAATAAATTTTTAAAAGTAAAAGATTGGAAAAAAAGTAAAAAAAATTAAAAAAAATAAATAAAATTATTCCTTCGGAAACTCAACGAAAGCAATAAAAACTTTGGTAAAAATGACAACTATACAATGACTAAAAGACACTGCAAAAAACAAAAATAACATGATTTTAGAACGCTATACTATAGTTTCATATCACAGCTGATTATTGGGATAGTTGGCGCTAGCTGCTGACTTCGCACTAAAACCGTCTACAGTCGCTCACATCAGTCCTGCGTCGGCCATTTGACGCAACCTGCATTAAATAAAAACAACGCTTTCCTTTTCCTTCATTTTGTTTTATTTTCTTAAAAGCGCAAAAAGCACAGATAACGTGTGTTGTGGGTTGCGTCAAATCGTCGACGCGGGACCGCGACTGATGTGACTGCTTGTTCAGTTTTATAGTCATCATTTTTTACCAAGAACAATAATTTCCCAGAGCGCCTTCAATCCATTGTGTATGCAAAATCAGCACCGCGGTGTACGAATATTTAACTACTCTCTTAATTTGAGCGAGCGAACATTGATTTGTCTTCGTAACTATACTGTTTCATTTTCAAAACGTTTGTATTTTTCATTTTCAAACATTCTTTGCTAGCTTTGCGCTGTTTCATAGCGTTTCAAACGTTGAAACGATCATAGCGTCAAAGATTATAGGGCGTCCGAGCCTCGAAATTTGAGACGAGCTTTACTTTGAATCCTGATGGGCAAGAGAAGAGGGAGGAGGGTGGAGGATTGGGGCAGAGTGGAGGAGAAAGGGGGAAAGGGGACGGGGGAGGGTTATCTGAACTGTCCTGTCCTCAGCCCTGTCCTGTCCGGAGTCATGAAAGCTAGCGAGAAAGAGGTGGCGGATATCGGCGTGTAAAAGGGGTTTGTGGATGTAAACAACGGTTTCACGAAACACTCGGCGCGGCGCGGCGACGCGAAGGACGGACGGACAACCAAGCCGGCATTCATCGGCATCGTTGTTGATGTCGTTGCTGTTGTTGGAGCGATAGGGGGAGGAGGGGGAGGGGGGAGGGTAGAGGGAGGAGAGCTTTCCCGCGCAACAAATAGACGCGGCAGAGTCGGAGTCGGCTCCTCTCCCTTCAGAAGCTCGAAAGCTCCTCCGCGCTTCGCTTCTCCGTCCTCTGTTCCCTCCGCAAGCTTTAGCATGGAAGCTCAGCCGCACTCTGTTTATAGCTTTGCGCTTCCCGACCCTATAAAGTCTCCGCACCACGCTGCTACACAGTATATGTCCCGGCCCCGGCCCCTCCTCCGCCCCTCCACGATATTGTGTCGCTATGGCAACCGGTAAACTACTGTCGAGGTTTCTCAAAATGGCGCGTTGGCGTTTTCTAAGTCCATGCGGCCGGTTTAAGTTTTTTGGATCTTAAAAAAATAGAAGGACAGTCAGTTTAACCCTTTCGCTCCATAGCGCACTATGGTCTGAGATAGGAAGAAAGCGGCCAAAAATCATTGAAAAAAAGTCATTAAAAATCATCGTTTTCGACCTTTTAAGCTTAGATTAAAACTTTTCAGTGACAATTCTGGGTTTAAGCTACTTGCTTAAAGTGTTATCTGTCATTTAAATTGGTCTTGAAAGTTTATAAATGATACATTGATGAGAAATTTCCTTACTGATCTTTGGTCTTTTTTTTTTTTACGATCTCAGACCATAGCGTTTATGTATAGTTTCATGTAGAGGATGTCCTGTTGAAAATGATTCTCATGAAATTTCTAACAAAACAAAAAAATGACAAGTATATTAAATATAATGTATATAGTAAAAAAATGTATTTAAATTGACTGCATGTAAATTTCCGCATCTTATTTTTTTAGTCGTTTATCCGGTTGACTGGACAGAAGCCAATGCATCTTAGTAAATCGTATCTCCTTTTCCCCAAAAACTTCGATAGTAGGGATGACAAGACTTTCCGCTTTCTTGCACTCGTAAAAATGATTGGCATTTCCGAACACGTGGGTGCGCTGGAGAGCGTACGGCAGGCCGCACGCCTTGCCTGTTGCCAAAGGCCAGAAAGGACGTGTCATAGGAAATGTTAAAAAAAAAAAAAAAAAGAGAGAGCAACAAACATTTACGAGGAATAATACTTTGCCTGATGACCAAGGTCAACTATTAACCATGATCCCGAACCAGCGACGGACCATGCTTTTAACTTTAACCTCATCTTAATGGGTGTGTTTGAAACACGCCTCCTCGAAGAAGACCCTTCGCCTGGATGCAGGCCCAGCTGATGTTTGTTGTGGTGTACATTTCCGAAACGGCAATCAATCATGACAATTTGTCGCGTCTCTCAGATTGGACATGCAAGCTAATTAGGTCATGTGGTTTTACAGTCTCGAGATTTCTTTCTCTCCCTCTTCATTCTTTCTACATTTTATCTGTGGTCTGTTTTATATTTACTAAAACACACTCCGTTGAGCGTAACATACGTTTTTAAGCATATTTGTCCGTTATATTTTCGGACGCATATTGGCGTTACAAGCATGCATTGAAAAAAATAATTATTAAATTCTAGTAATGTATTACCAGAAGCAAAATGATATAAGAGACGCATTGATTTTTTTTTTTTTTTTTTCGAATTCAATCGCAGAAAAGAAAAGAGAAAAAATTTAGAAATCCACCTGTAAAAAAAACCGTCAGTTGTTCCGATTAGTAGTTGCTTTTTAGACCCTTCTATGCATTCCTACTAAATCTAAATGGGTGGAAAAACTAATTTTTTTCGGTCTCGATCGTCTACCCCGGCCGGAGGAAATAGAAAATAACACGAACATTAAAAGGTATTTAGACACTAGCGGCAGTGGCTAAGCGTGCAATTTGACAACGTTGCATTTTGAGCATGGAAAACCATGCGGAAGGTCAAATTTTAGGGTGTTCGCCGCACACCCAATTTGGTTTTTTGCATGGATTATTTGGGATAGCATGCAACGTTTTCAGATTGCACGCTCCACCATTATAATTTAAGTAACTGTCATTTATATGAAGAATTAACTAAGTCCACCAAAAGTAAGAGCCATGTGAGAAAATCAGAAAATACATCTCAACGAAAACTAACTTTTACTGCAAATGGTGCATGATATTCACTTCGATTGATTCAAAATCGTCGAAACCTTCATATATTAAAAGGTTAAATTCGCGTTGCCGTGAAATCATCCATAACACAATGACGGTGCGCTATGAACTGACAGATGACATCATGGATGTCAAAAGTGAGGGGTCATTAGTGGTCAAGTTGTTATTTTTCCTTGCGGTAGCTTTGTCGTGAAATTGAATCAAACATTTATTGCGTTTAAATCGAGTTATTGCGTTAATACAATTAGCTGTTGAAACATTCACGCGACATAGAGAGATGAATGTTTTTGTCGTGTACAGTCGAGCGAGTCGGCGTTGCCAGATAAAGGCAAATTAAGTATCTCTAGATTTTCCATTCATACCTTTGGCGTAAAATTGAGCAACTGACATCGCTGATAATAGTGCCTAAGTAAAACAGACTCTGTCTGATCGAGCATTATTGTGAAATGATAATATCAAAGATGGCTAAGAGCGGTACGTATTAACAAACGAAAATGCTGTTCTTGTAAAGCATTATCGTTTGTAAAGTTAGTTGAGAGGTTTCAGCTTGTACACGCAAACTCGTGCGGATGGATATATGGTTATTTACAATTTTATCCATTTTAACTATTTGATTAATCGGTTTTATTCTGATTCTGTATGAAAATATATCAATTTGTAGGTAACTGCCAGAATTGTTGATAGCTTGCAATTTGTATTAAGAATATCAATGATTTTATTGATGACGTCATCCGATGAAAAGTTTGTTGCGAGCTTCAAACTATCTTTCTCACTCTCGAGTATTCACCGTGTACCCCAATCTCACCCTCATCGCTAAAATCGATTCAGATATATTTTGTGTGAATTTTGTTGGCAGAAATAAAAATCTGCAGTCTCTTTATTGCGATTTTGATTACAAACATGTCGTGAAACAAGGCCCTGTATACAATTTTCGACGCTAGGAAAAAAATGTAGATTCTAGAAAGGGGTTAGGGGAGGTAGAAAGGAGAGAGAGAGAGAGAGAGAGGAGAGAGAGAGAGAGAGAGGGGGGGGGGAGAGGGAGAGGGGAGGGAGGAGGAGAGAGAGAGAGGAGAGAGAGAGAGAGAGAGAGAGAGAGAGAAACAGTGAGGGGGGGTACGAGAGTCGTGAACGTGTAAGAGAGATGGGAGGGGGATTGCTGACAAATCGCCCGTTGAGGTGGTGAGCCACAAAATAATGTCAAGAAAGTATGAAAACGATTCACGAGGCAAAAATTTGAGGGCGGAAAAAGGAAATACGGACAGGTGATGTTTGTCTAATGCATTAAGATGTTGATGATGTGTTTGCGGGTCATATATATCATCAACATCCGAGTACTATGACGTGTTAAGGTCTATCTTACAACAGCACTGTGCTAGCAGTGTAAGGCTGCAAGTCTTATGAACAGCGTAACTCGTAAATCATTTTCCCCGCTAGCTCTAGCTCCATTCAACATTATTTGTCCCAGTGTTGATCAGCAACCATTACGTTCGCACCTCGTCAATTTCCTGAACATTTTCACGGGTGTCGATTCTTTGAATCTTTATTGCCTTCAAACAAAGGTTATTTTCTGCATATAGAGAGGGGTCATAGCACTGATTTATGAGTGGGGAAGAAGGGGTTGGGACTTCGAAAAAGAATGTATTCCAGTGTTCGAAAGCCCTCAGCAAGCGAAATTCTGAGAATAATGTATAAAATATGATTGGAATAAAAAATAAAAATTGATCAATTGATTGAATTAAAAGTTTGGTAGTCAACAAAGTAATTAATCAGTGCTGATTACATACTTTATTTGTATCAAACACTAAAATGTAGCGCGATTGAGGAGTACTTCCGAAAAAAGGCGGATAAAACAGAGGTTGTGCCTTATGTGCCTTAAAAAACATTCTAATTTTCAAAGTGTTATTGTTGCGTAAGATTCTGATGAGGAAAATTTGAGTTCCTTAACTACCTATAACATTCGGAACGTAAGTCTATCAAGTTATCAAGAAACCGAATCAAACACTTCATATTCTCAAGCCACAACCTTTTGAAATCACGTTTTTTAAGCACGAGCACACAGAAAAAAAAGGAAAAAAGGCTTTAGGTAGTGCTGACAAAACCTTTTGTAGAAAAATGACCCAGCAAAAGATTTTAGCAGAGCTAACCAAAGGTTTTTCATGCCTAACTAAAGATATTTTGTTGGATGAACCAAAAATAAATTTGGTTTGTTGAACCAACTTCTTTTGCTGGGTAATTTTGCTACTACAGGTTATGTAAGAGCTACCAAATTATTTTTTTCTGTTTTTTTTTTCGGTGCACACCCATTGTTTCAGCCGCTCTTAATCGAAGTACTCCTCAATACTGGGGACCTGCTTAAAATGCAACAATATAACGAGGAGCACATTTTCATGGTATACACATACAACATACATTCGCTGAAGACTCATGCACAAAACCGAGGGTGACATGTAATTCCCTAATTTCAAAAATCTAGCTGATTTAATTAATTAATATCGTTTGGTCTAATTTCATTTAATTGCTGGGCGGTCGGGCAAGAAAGCGGGGGTAAGTCGCTTGATGAGCAAAAACCGCATCGACATGCAAATCAACCCCGGAGAATTACACTCGTTATTATCTCATCCGATATCTTTGATCTCATCCCCCCACCCCCACCCCTTGCCGCCACCAGCACCCCCCTCCCTCAACCTTTCTTGAGTGCGACAGAGTGTGCTTGTGTGGGAGGTTAGGAATTCATTTCAGGGGGAGGAAAATGATCATGATCGCGCTCTCTCAGGGTGGGGGGGGGGGGGAGGGAGAGGGAGAAGGAGAGTGAGAAGGAGGGGGAAGGTGGTTGATAAAAAACGCAGATACGCTGCTTGACGTAATGAATGGTGGAGATGGCGGGGATGGAGGAATCAGAGGGGAGGTAATTGTTTTATTTAATTTAGATAAATGAAGTATATATGCTTGACTAATTAGCGGCGGCGCGGAGAGAAACGCGCGCCCAGGAAGATATTCTTGCGCGCGTTGCGATGTTGTCAGATTACCGCGTTTTTCTACACTCCCTTTACAGTGAACACATACATTGATTCAAAGAGTAATCGTTCATTCATCAACGCATTCAAAGTATTTAGAGTTGATCGGAGTAAAAACTTTTACTACACGGAAAAAAAGATTATGGTAGAATTTATACCATCTGCATAGCTGATTTTGACGAGTCTGCATAAAGCATGACAAATTTCACTAGATGATGGTGAAATGAACCAATAGGTTAGCTTAATCAACCACAAAGTACGTTGCATTTACCATAGTATGGTGAAATTGACCATACTTTTTATCATAAAGCCAAAATCAACTATGCAGTTGGTGAATTCTATCAGTTTTTTTCCCGTGTGTCATCTCAATTCTTAACCATTATCCCTTGTCATATTTTCAGGACTCGTTGTTTCTATTCAGACAAAATTTGAATTTACTCTGACAACGCTCTTGTGATAAAAAAGAACAAACAAAAAAAAAAAAAAACAGAACAAAACAAAAAACAAAATAAAAACTGATAACACTCTATTAATTAGCTTTAGTGACTTCAAACTTTGCCCTATAGCGCTAAGTTGCATAGATTATCAGACGGTTGTCTCGAAAAAAGTTCAAGTATATTTGGTCACCTTTCGTCCCTAAATTGCTAAATCAAAGGAGATCCTTCATCCATTATTGACGAGGTTAAAATTTTAACAGGATTCCAACATTTAGTGGTATGAGTCCAAGATAAATCAGAAGTAAAGTATTTGAGTATTTTGTATAATTCACATGAATACACAGTCCGGAACGCCAGCATATCGAAAGGATGAGAAAATTGTTGGTAGATTTTTTTTTCTTTTAGGAAAATTTTTGTTTTTCAAACAGTATTGCACAACAGTCATTTTCTATAAACAGGAAATATTTTCATTTTCAAACTCCCAAAAATTGCAATTAGAAACTGAATAACTTAAACGGCTAGTATTACAAATTACAAATCCTATCACATATTTTTGTGTCCTTCGAATCAAAATACGTCTGTAGCTGTCGCTGATTGTAACTTATTATGGAAGTCTACGTGACTTTCTTGAGGGCAATTAAACTGAAGGGATAATTGACTCCATTGGTTCAGAGCTGTCAAGAGGCTTGTTTGATACTTAATGTCATTTGGCAACACGGAGTACAATTGACGGATAAGCCACTATATTTAGTGCATTGCGTCAGCGACCCCGTATTTGAATATCGTCCTCGTCTTTTGTCCACAATTTTTTTTCCTTATTTTTCTTTTTTCTTTTCTTTTTCGTATAATTGAGTAAAATAGAAAGATTTTCGAGTTTATCCTTATTCGCCACCGAAAACATTTTCTCATCTCTTCTGCCAGCTCATCCTCCTCCCCTCCGAACCAACGATCTCCAACCCAACCCCTTTCTCCAGCGCTTCCCGGGTCGAATAATGAGTGTCGCGCGTTGACATCGAGGCAGGGGCAAGGCGGACTCCGCCGCTCCGTGGCCGCCGCCGTAGATAACGCCGAGATAGGTATGCAAATTGCACAACCCCGTTTGCCTTATATTAATTGCTCCGTTTTTGTTTTTTCGTTCTTTCATGTGATACTTTTATTATCTTTCCATTACCCTCGTTCTTCCCCGTCTTTTTCGTTTCCATCCCTTCATTACACTTCGAACCGTTTCTTCATTTATTTATGCGGTCCTTATTTTTCTGCAATAGCAGCGCGGTCTGGTATTTGTAGCCGAACGAAAAATAAAAGTCCTAAAACCGCCCTTTAAAATAATAAAATAGTTTAAAAGAAATAAAATTATATAAAATAAAAAGTACAAAAAAAATAATTTTTTTATTAGTATTTATATCTTATATCCGAGAAAATTGCGTCACAATAAAAAATAAAATAAATTAAATATTTTCTAATCAGTTTATAAAAATAATGTGACAATATTCTAGAGATGATCTCATGGTTGGATCTGAGAATTTGTCGGCATTTTTATTTGACCGTCTGAGCACAAGTCTTAATAAACAAGGGGGCCACTATCTGACTTTGGTCCCAATCACTTGTCCTTTCTTATACACATACGTTCAGACGGGAAGAAAGAGAGAGAAAGACAAATTCCTCAAGCCTAACTTTTAATTATCCTTGATATCCCTCATCCCCCTCTTCAAATCTCAATATTTCGTATTATTTCACTAAGAAAATAGTTTAGTAAAATCATCACTTGCACAGGTCATATAATGACCCTGATTAGTGATACACATATACATTCAAATCGTATTTTACGGTAATATTATGATGCTGCACAGTAGAATGACCGTATTTCACAAAAGTTTCACCACTAAACTTAGTAAAGTACCATAGTTTCTATGCAAAACGTGATAACATATATCGCTAAACACGAGGACCATCATGAGCCGCGCTATTTTACCGTATATGTACTCTTTTTCTCAGTGAATGTCAGTGCATACACTCCCTTATCTTGATTACCTGTTCAATGCATTTCAGCTGTTTTCGAGCATTCAACTTCATTTCTCTTTTTTTGCGTCCGCTTATTATAATTTTATTTAAGTTTTATCCCCTTATTCATCAGGTTTCACTATGATGCTTTCTTTGTCCGTTTCGGGGCCTTCTCAAAATTGATAACCCCCGAAAGTGGCGTAATGTTACCATAAACCCGGGCACATTCAGAGAAAAAGAGCTTTTGAAAGGGCAGATTCACCCATTGCGTCGACCGCAACAGATGTGCCACCAGAAGCCACCCTCTAAAACACACTCACACACAGTCTCACACTCTTACCGTACACACTTGCACATACTAAGAGCCGCTCTAACTCGCTCATATTCACCGCCAAAGGGCATCACCCGATTCCTCCAAGCTTCACGTTCAATACCGGCATCGGCACCCGCACCCTTACTGAAATATCTAATGGCCTTGTACAGGGAGGGACTTAATATTGGTGCTGTACTAACATAACATAAGCCCATCTTTTATCCAGGCTATTATCTGCCAAATCCCGCTCTCGTTCTTCAAACTTCTTACGCCAAGGGTTACGTTTCGGCCCTTTATTGTTTATTCTGAAGGTTAGGAATAGGGCTCCCCCGTAAGATAACACTTATTTAATGTGAAATAGCTTAACTCGTACGAAGCTATTTTTAAGATTAGGGGAGCTTTTTATACGGTAAAAAAGAAAAGCTGGGTTGGGGTTGCACGGTAAGAGGGTAAGAGCCATACGGAGGAATAATGGAGCTAATTAAGTGATATACAATTTTTGTCATTTTTTTTTTTTTCTGTGTATTTTTTTTTTTTCTTTTTTTTTTCTCTAGAATTTGGGTTGTTTTTGTTGTTTCATTTATAGATCCCTCGTTTCGACTGGAATAATTTAAATATTTTGTCAAAAATCGATTTGCGATGGAAAAATTTTGAGATATTTTTTCATGATGGGTCATCTTTTTCATAGGTCATAGTTGAAAAGCTGATTTATAACTGGATTCGATGTTTGAATCATAAAAGATTTTGTCGCGTCGTGAGGTAAACGGTAATGTGAATTAAAAAGTTCGGAAACAATATGGCAACGCTTCATTTCGTCCATTTAAACGCTTGTAATATATGGATTCGATGCAGTACACGATGACGGTGCACCACTACTAGTTTGACTTACATCACGGATCTAAATGGACAAATACGGTGATGACGAATTGCACGCAACGCTGCGATGTGCCACCTTCACAAGCAAAACAAAACAAAACCCCCATTGAAAAATGTTTATGTCTATCCGGTATGGTTATATTCTAGCGGTAACGTTACCGAGAAATGCGATAAATTTAAACTTTTAATACACGACAAAAGTCGCAAACGAGATCACAAAAATGGATCATACTGATCTTAGAGTTGAACAATAACTATCGAGTTTACGAAGATCCTTTACTGTTGTTTTTTGTTTCTTATTTTAAGTAGACTTTATTTATGAATCTACTTATTTTTGCCTATAATTCCGGGACATTTGCACTGAGCCCTTACCTACCTACCAAGCTAAAAATACTTTTGGAGCAAGTATCGTGACGTGAAGCAATAAGTGACGTCCAGTGGCGGCTCGTGCTACTTGGCAACAATGCCTTTACTCCATTAGAATCTATGTCCAACAATCGATTACTGGTGAAGCGCGGCTTCACTTTCGAATCGATTGTTTTACATGCAATCAAATGGAGTGAAGACATTGTTGCCAAGTAGCACGAGCCGCCACTGGTGACGTCAGTGTTAAGAGTTTTGACCATGAACAGCCATTTTTCAGTGAATAGGTACACAACGCAGAATTTGTATCTATCTCATTGTTCTTCGCAACCCCTGCCCCCTAAGATCCTGGCATTAAAGAGTTTTTTTGTTTTGTTTTTTTTTTTTTGTTTGTTTGTATTTTGTTTTCGTTTTTTTGTTTTTTTGTTGTTTTTTTTTTTTTACGATGATTTAGCTGATCCATCTGTTGTGTTTTTCCCCCTTTCTCGCTTCTTTGGTGACACTTGCAAGTAAACTCTGGATTGATTTAAAATGCCTACTTTTTCAAGATATTTTAGATATCTTGCGTGAGATTTTAAAATGGAGGACGAAACAGAGTCACGTTGTGAATCGGAAGATGTGAAAGTATACAGCGGTGTTTTTGTTGTTGTTTTAAACGCCTTCAACAATGTCTAAAATGACGAGGTGTGTATATCTTTTAACCAAGCACGATGCACAAGTACACGCGGGAAGTGTAAAATATCGCGGAACAAGATGAAGAGTTGATTAAAGTTTAAAACTTAAACGCGAGAGGAGCTTCATTAAAACATTTCGAAATCTAAACTCCGGGCTCGAGCTCCACAATCCATAGGCTTCTCTTCCCGTGCGCCTTGCATTACAGTGGGGCGGAACTTTTGAATAAGTGGAACATTTCGGGAAAGTGGGGCGGATATGTTTGAAATATCGGACATCGAGAATGTAGCACGAATTTAAAAAAGTGAGCCGACAACTCTACTCTCTCATCAAAAAACGGAAAAAAGACTGGTCACACTTACTATCTGCATAGGTGATTTTGGAGTCCGTCAGAAAGTACACATAATAGTATAATAGATTACGGTGAAATGTATCAACCGGCCGTTTACCTTAATTTACCTCAAGGTACGTTGCATTTACCATACTGTGGTGAAATTTAACATCATTTCTAGTATAGATGCCAAAATCAGATGTGCAGATGGTAATTCTACCAGTCTTTTTTTTCCTCAGTGAACCATGAGAAATGTGATTGACGAAATGTACTATGCTCTTTTAATTGACTTTTTTGGCTCCAATAATAAGGCATGATAAACTCTACTCAGACCTTTGGCTAAATTTCCCAAAAGTTGGGTCGAATTAACTGGATCGTTTGATGTTACTAGTCTCACGTCTATAGTTGAGTTTACCATATACTGATGGGGTTAAAGCCGCAACATCAACCAGAATCATTGTAAACTTCAATGATGTTTTTCCTTAGTGGGAGAATTTTTGAATCGAGTCAAAAGTAGTTTTCATTTCGAAATTTTTTACGTGAATCAGTTTGTTCTTTTACATTTCTTATGTTGATCAGAGTACGGTAAAAGCCCGTTCACTCTGAATTTTTCCTACCGCTTGAAAACTTTTGTTCCCTGTACGAAAAATGAAGGCCTCCGAGAAACTGTGCGGCCAGTGGCTTGCGTCTCCAAAAAGTTCCACGCTCATAACACCTCTGTCGGTTTGAGTCCGGTGCTCAAGACCTCGACACCGTGAATCTTACAAATATTATATCTATTTTCCCTGGATATATTAATTATGTTTTAGTGGAGATGATGTCCGCCACACCGACCGGCCCGTCGAGTCCGGTCCGGTCAAACTTGAACTTTGCGCCCTGCAAAACATCAACAGTTGCCTAATTCCAAGTTTGCGCCGCCGAGTTCTTGCAGTTTCACCCCCCCCCTCCCTCCCACCCCTCTCATTCTTCAATCCGTTTTCTCGAAATAATTTTACCTCTATCAGACTTTGTGCTTCGAAGTCCAACATCTTGCAAACTATAACGGCACGGACCGTTATCCCTATCTCGTCGAATTCCACACTTCTAGAGCCGTTCAGGTTTATGATTATTTGCAAGATTTGTACTTTTCCTTTGAGCCTTTCAGGAAAACTGTGACACCAAAACTAGCAGTGATTTCAAATTAACCGCAAGAACAGTATCGAAAGTTTCTACTATTCAATTTTCCGTTTTTTTTTTTTTTTTTTTTTTTTTTTTTTTTTTTTTAAATTAAATATAAACTAAGGTTCACAAAAAACCAATGTTAAAAATTTTGAAGTGATGTAGATTAGTCTGTTCAACCACATTTTTTTTTCGACTTTTGGTCTCAGACGAAAATTAAAAGGTATTAAAGTCAAAATTGGTAGATAGAGACTGTGGTGGTCAATAAAATCTCACTTCAGAGTAGTGAGGACTATAAAGCCATCCTGATGGAGAAACTGAAAAAATTTCGTCGAGGAAAAGCATCGAGACATCGTTCGAAAAGATCGAACTCCCAGACAGGCCCGAATGAGAGTTGATTCCGGAAGATGGCAGCTACAGCTATCGGTCTTTGTCTTTCGTCACTGATTCAAATCCAAGTCATGACAAGGGCAGCTGGACCTGGGATCTCGGAGGGTGACAAGACAATCCCTTGGTAGCGTTGCCAGATGTTAGATTAAAAGTCGTATATACCTTACATCGCTCCTTGTATGGGGGAAACACACGGCCAAAAGCCGTAGACCTAGCAACACTGTTTACTGGCGCAAGTTCCCAGGACTACCGATCCCATTCACACCAAGAAACTAACCTAAAAACCTGCGCGAGAGGAAGCGCAGAAGAAGGATGGCCGGAAACTTAAACCGTAAACATCACTTCAACACGTTGGCACATTACAACAAGAATATGCGAGTGCTGGTGGATGCTCTTGATTTTTTCACCCTCCCCCCCTCTCCTCCAGCCACTCGTGTCTTTCTTCCGCCCCTCTCCCAACCATTATTTAAATTCACCCCCACCCTGCAGACGCTCTATCTCTTTCATAGTAGGACAAATTAATCGTCATTTAACCCCCGACCTGACCTAAGTGGTGAGTATCCTTCCACAAAAACATCGATTTAATTTATCACCTCGCACCTATCTTAGACTCCACTCCATTCATCCCTTAAAAGATTGTGAATGAGTTTCTCTTCGTCTGTTAAGTTGGTAACGGAACAAGAGGAAGAGGAAGAGAGTGAGATTTATGAGGTATGACATCCTGATTGCTGAAGTATGACAAACCACATTGAAAGTAAACATGCGGTTGGATTGGAAACCTGCATTTTAACGTGTGAATGATTCATTCATCGCCATTCAGAATATAAAAAAGAGCAGACTTCCTCACGCCACGTCCTAAATTCAAAGGTACACACACACTCGTCTACAGACATTTTTGAAAATAAATCTAGACAAAAGAAGAATTCTACAAATTTCCAAGACTTTTGAGTTTGCATATTATTTAATCAATATTTTACGCAAAAATGGCAACGTCCAATGACACTTGACTCCTTTTTGGCTGAATACCGTAAGAGTCCCTGTATACTATGAGAGTTGCGCCAAGTCTCTCCATATTATGAAGAAGAAGAAGAAAAAGCGAATCAATGGAGCCCCCAAGAGGCAAATTGCAAATGGCGGATGACTATTTGCCTCTGCGCTGCTGCCGCTATTTCGCTATCTCTTTTAGGTTAGGTTCAGATTCACGACAATAACAGTCGTTATTGAAAGAGATAATGTTCTCTGAATAACATCCAAAGCAGAGGAAAAATTAACAATAATTACTGCGGCCACTGTTACTTCAAATGTGTAACGAAAGCTATAGTACGCGAAAAGTAAACAAACCCTCCATCATTTGCATTTACCTCTTGGGGCTTTCTTGACAGCCTAAATCTGAGAGCCAATCAGAAATGGAGTCAACATTGGCGCAACTCTCATAGTATATAGGGACTCTAAATACCGTCGCTATTTGACGGCACAGTTTGACTGTGGCGGAAAGAGCGCCTTCTGATACCATTAATGTGCACCACTACCTCTCTGTAGTACAGTATACACACTATACTCGTTTTAAATTTTGACTACACTTGGTGGTAGATTTGACATGGATTTTAAGTTGACGCGTTGGGTGAGCCTTAACTCGTGATGAGGCGTGATGTGGGGTAAAACGCGAGCATTTTCTGTCGCCTCTGCGTTAACCGCAGTTACAGTATACCGGCCCAATCCGTCAACCGAACTGTTAAGAATTACACGAGTATACATGTGACATCGTTGAAAATTTATCTGCGCCGTAATCAGAGTAGACGAGGCTGCTGTTTTTGTTCTACACCCTTTATCTTATACTCCTTCAACGCTCATGCCACTAATTATGTTGCTCTGTTGTTTAATGATTTATTCTACTCTCTATGATGATTGATGAGTATAAGGACTTGAGGAGTCGGAAAAGATGAGCAAACTTGAACGCAGCGTAGTCACTTCACACGACTGGTGGTTGCATTGTCACTATAATGACATTTTTTTTATCGTAAACAGAGTGTAAGAATTGTTGAAGCACTCGTTAGGAGCTTCTGGTCTACAGGTTTGCCGAAAAAAAACCCCTAATCTTGACTTTTTTTTTTTAAGTAACTTTTAAACCATTGATAAAAATTCAGTGATTTTTCAGAGTTTAAATAAACTGATAAGCAGTGCTTTATCTAAGAATTGATTTTTCGTTCCGTATGGACCCCATCCTTGCCCATTTGAACAGATGTGTTGTGAAGTAATGAAGGAGAAGGCTCAATCACATGAAGCTCAATTTCTATGTCCTTTCTAACTTGCGAACAAATTGGAAATAAAGAGAAAGACAAATTCTTGAAAAGGTATGACCCAGCATCAACTGCCAAGATATAGGTACTTACTATTTTGGGTTGGTTATCTGAAAGTTATTTTTGACTGAATCCTGAGTTTTGTAATTTTGGCATTTATTCGTATTTTCCCGCAATCCGAACAAAAAATTGGAGAACAAGAGGAAAATGAGAGGTTTTTATTGGTTCAAACAATGAGTTTAGAAATGAAAATATATTTTGCAAGCATGATCTTTCCACTACCGTAAACTCGTTCAGGGCTTCTTACCAATATACACGGAAAAAAAAAACTACGGTGAAAATAACCATACGGATACCTGATTTTGGCACCTGCTAGATGTTATGGTAATGTTAACCAGAAGTATACTATGTTTTGACTAGGTACTAGGTGATGTTACCTGATTGCATGTCGAATTTACTTAAAGTATCGGTAAATGTACCATACTTCTGGTCAAATTTACCATAACATCTAGCAGGTGCCAAAATCAGGTATCCGTATGGTTATTTTCACTGATCTTTTTTTTCCGTGTAGTCGAACATACCTGCGAAAATGCACTGTTATTTAACGTCTTCGGGCATATTGATTAGGACATGAAACCAAGAGCGTAGCCACCTGATTTGAAGAAAACCTGACGTTTGGAGCCAGGGGCCAATCCAGATGTAAAAAGTCTAATTTAAGTATATTCAATATCTGGTTTCACAAAAATCCTCAAATTCGATTGGTCAACTTCAGCCCATCGCGGCATTGATCGAGCTGAATTCAACCAGTTTTCCAGAAGGAAACAATACGAGCACAAAGAACAGTTTTCCGCTGAGCATCTTCAATGAACGACCTCTTTTTTCCCCTAAATTTTCTTCTTCTTCTATTATTTTTGTTTTGTTGACACATTGTCAAGATGCAACATAATTTTTTTTTTTTTTTTTTTTTTTTTTTTTTTTTTTAAACAAAACTAGAGTTTACGAAATCAAAAAGCAAACCAAGAGCAAATGGGAAAGCTATTAATAGGGGAAATGAAAAACTGGAGGAGAGGACCTGGATGATGTACGAACGCATCGAGAGAGGCAAGGGTGGAAGTGAAAGGCGGGGAGGGGGAGGGGAGGGAGGAAAAAACCCGGGAACAGTAAATTCAAATGAGCATAATTTAGCGAAGAACTAGAATTTAGATCAGCCCAGGAAGATAGCATCCCGGCAATAATCATAATAATAATGACAGGAAAATATATTTATATTTACTTGATGCTCGGTAGAGATTTCGCAACCCTTTTTCTCTGGACCCCTTCCCGAAAGCTTCTGTGGTGAGATTGGATTAAGATAAGAACCCCCGCATTTTTGATGGACCGCGCGCCATCACAATTCTTTCACCCCCTACCCTACAGTTCTCCCTCTCCCTTCAACCCCTCTCTCCGTCCCTCTCTCTCCCTCCCCCCCTCCCCTCTCTCTCTCTCTCTCTCTCTCTCTCTCTCTCTCTCTCTCTCTCTCTCTCTCTCTCTCTCTCTCTCTCTCTCTCTCTCTCTCCCACTACCGCTTCTTATTCTGCCAGTTTGAGAGCCGAGTCGAAGCGAGCAGAACTAGGTGCTGTCAAAGATAATATAACAAGATAGATTTATGAGGCGAACTCCTATCTGGTTTGGTATCTCCATTCTGTGTGCCCAATAAAACTCCCTCAAACCATCGCCAGGTCTTACTCTCGGACGGATACAGATTCTTGCGCCAAACATAAAAACAGCGTCCAGTTTTAATTACCAAATGACCGCGACATTTCTTCTATTTTGCATCCATAACGACTCAAGGGGGCCTTCCCACTCTAGTAAACCCATGATCATTTCAACGGTCTCACGGATGGGCTTTTTTTTTAAAGATAAATCCCTGCAAATCAGAAGATATGCAACTTCATCACCCGACAGTAGGAATAGTTGCGTTTCGCTATTATACAATTATTGACATGGCGTTTCCGTTTCCTCTCCCTCGAGGATGGGTAAAGTTTTGTACTTAAAACCTCAGTCGGGAATTTGTAGTTCTCACTCTTTGCCAATTCAAAACAATGTGTTAGAAGAGGATGGATCCTTCGTGTGGGTGTGACTGTAGTCCCTATTTTGCGTCCTTTTCTAACAGATATGTTCAAATGGGCGATGAGAAAGAAGGACGAATTCCTGGCTGCGCCTGCGGCTATGACTGCCATAATGAAGATTTCTTTTTTTCAAGAGTATATCGGGGGGGGGGGGGTTGCTGGTCTTGAGGAGGCCAGTCCTCCTTCCAACCTGAGAATTTAGAGCATTTTTTTTTTTTTTAAACTTTTGTCATGCGGAAAGATAAGAAATTGTAAGCATTGTAAATACTGTCGTATTTTGTTGTAATTTGTCATTAGAATATATAAATGGATATACTTAACAGTAGTGACACAGAAAAAAATGGACGTGCTCCAGACACAAACTTTCCGTGTTCTAGACCCGAATGTACACACCAGTACGGGAACGAGTTCTGAGCGCGATCTATTTAGGTTGAGTTTGCGTCTGACACGCATCCCGTCGTGTCCAGAACCTGAAATGTTTGTGCTCTGAGCACGTTACGTACTGGTGTGTATATGTATAGATCGTGTCTGGAGCACATCCTTTTTTTCTGTGGATAGTAATATTGAAATAGTAAAAGTAAAAAAGTACAGTGAGGGACTAATTAGATGGAGTTTAATCTTTTCATAAAAAAAAAAAAAAAAAAAAAAATCTTAGTTCGAGTGTAGCAGAAACATTTTACAATGGTATAGGAAGGTCAGCGAGAATCAAAACTGAGAAATCAATCTGAATGAAGGTGTTTTGTTACTATATGGGTAGAATAATTCGTTCCCTCAGTCCTTGGGGAAACATCGAAGGGGAAAGAGGAAGGGAGAAAACAGGAAAGATTCGATGTCCAGCTGAAAAAGGCCCATTCATAAGAGGAAATATTCGTTGTCATGGATACCCGTGCAGCAAGATTTCCTCCGTCGCGGCGCGGCGCTTCGAGTGGAGCTCTATGCGGCCAAATATCTCCAGTTTTTTTTCTTACAATGTTGTCAAATGCAACTGTTTTCTTCATCTAAACATACGGCACCGTTCCGTCCCCTCAACTTTGCAGCAATGTTGTGAAAAATCTCCGACAGCTCCATTTCAATCAATATACAAATCAATTGATTCCCTATAGAGGGATCTGACGACAATACTTGATTCTCTCTATAGCTGTGGCAAAATTGCAACCACCCCATTACCCACATGGGCAGACCCATTACGTGCATCTTGATTTAAATCGTGAATGCATATATTATGCTTGACTCAGTGAATATTTCCAGTCAAGTCATCTAAAAAGCTGACGAGACAAAAAATGCTCAAAACATTCTGCGAGCAGAAAAAAGTTCATGCACATTGTTCATTTGTGGATCCAGCAACCTGGCAACAGTGTATCCTTCCCATTTCATTGCATGATAAATAATCGATTAGCCACGAGGCTATAGCTTCTTCAAAAATCTCCTGTTTATCATACATTCAAATGCGGGAAGAATGCGCAGTTGCCAAATTGCTGGATCCGCCTACTGCATACCCAGAGATTACTAAGCCTACACTGAGAAAAAACTTTGGGCAGATTCGCTAAAGAATTTGGTCCGCCTGCCCAAAGCCAGTGGTAATTATATAGTTACCGAGCCGCTTTGGGCAGGAGGACCAAAGTACTTTGGACATTAGTGGACCCAAAGAAGATCAGGTACCCTACCCAAAGTGAGGGGGTATCCTACCCAAAGTGAGTGGGCAACCTAACCAAAGTGAGTGGGCAACCTACCCAAAGTGAGTGGGCAACCTACCCAAAGTGAGTGGGCAACCTACCCAAAGTGAGTGGGCAACTTACCCAAAGTGAGTGGGCAACCTACCCAAAGTGAGTGGGCAACCTACCCAAAGTGAGTGGGCAACTTACCCAAAGTGAGTGGGCAACCTACCCAAAGTGAGTGGGCAACTTACCCAAAGTGAGTGGGCAACTTACCCAAAGTGAGTGGACAACCTACCCAAATTGAGTGGGCACCCTACCAACATGATCACACACATCTCAGGTACGCACTCCCCCCCCCCCCCCACCCACCTTGAGCCAAATTTTTACACTGTCTGCAAAGGAATTTTTGATGCAATTTCGGACGTTTTGTTGAAAAAGTAGGTTGAAAAAAATCCCCCCCCCCCTTCAAAATAATCGCCTGATCAAAATTTTTGATAATCGCAAAGAAAAATTTAGGGAACCAAAAATAGCAACAGTGTTAATTTTAGTTGAAAAGTGTAGTTTTAACTGAAGAGTGCTTGTTACGGCGGAGAGCTAAAGCCTTTTATTCTAGTTCCAACCTTTTTTGGAGGAGCGATGATTTTTTGAAAATTGGCTGATTTCGAACTTTGAGGTACAATTTATTGAATTCGAAAATCGTTATTGACATAAGGTTTGCGATGACAGTCTTAAAAGTTTGCATTTTTTCTAAATCAGTAATAAAAAATGGGGTTCCTCGTTTGGAATAAGCAATTTAGGGAAATGTTTCCCTCTGGGGGCACCGAGCACGGAAAAATGAGCTATCTTGCATCTTCAAACATTAGCAGATCTGGAAATTGGTTCTTCTCTCTGTTAAACTAATTAAAGAGACAAATTTGAAAATCATGAGATAGAAAAAGACAGATATTAGGGGCATTTTTGCCCTTGCCTGCGTATCCTCTTTATCACATGCATCCAAATGGGCAAAGAGAGAGTAGGACAAATTCCTGAATGTTCCCTCTGTCTCAAAGCCAGATAAAAATGTGTAGAGTATACAGAGGGTGTTTTTTTTTTTTTTTTTATCGCCCCCTCCCTGGTTTTTTTCTTGAAAATTGAGATAAAGAGTTACTATTTGGACCATTCTTCACGCATATTTACACTTATTTTTTTGTTTGGGGGTCAACCCCCCCCCCCCCCCAGCGCCCCTAGGGGGCTCCCAGGGGGGCTATCTCAAAAATTTCAAGTGGCAACCCCTATCTTGTGATACATCGTTTGAAAAGACGTAAAATTCTAAGACTTTTGGCGCAAACTGGAAGTTGATATCGTTTTTTGTTTTCGATATATCGAATTTCAAAGTTCGATTTCGACCCATTTTTAAAAAATCATTACGCCACTTTGGAAAGGCGGAATTAAGAAAACTATGGGTCCAAAATACTCTAAAAATCAATTACTTTTCAGATAACGAAATGATTTTGACATAAAATTAGTCCAAAATTGATTTTTGAGCCCCTAAATTTTTTTAAAAATTTTACCCTTAAAAGGGGCTTTCTCAAAAATTCCCTTGCATGCGCCATTCTTATTGAATGATACGTCGATCGAAAAAGCATAAAAAACTGAGCATTTTGGCGCAATCCGGATATCGATATGTTTTTTTTTATTCGAGGTATCGAATATTTTCGCCTATCTTCAAAATTCGATATCTCGAATAAAAAAAAACATATCGATATCCGGATTGCGCCAAAATGCTCAGTTTTTTATGCTTTTTCGATCGACGTATCATTCAATAAGAATGGCGCAAGGGAATTTTTGAGAAAGCCCTTTTTTAAAGGGGAAAATTTTTAAAAAAATTTAGGGGCTCAAAAATCAATTTTGGACTAATTTTATGTCAAAATCATTTCGTTATCTGAAAAGTAATTGATTTTTAGAGTATTTTGGACCCATAGTTTTCTTAATTCCGCCTTTCCAAAGTGGCGTAATGATTTTTTAAAAATGGGTCGAAATCGAACTTTGAAATTCGATATATCGAAAACAAAAAACGATATCAACTTCCAGTTTGCGCCAAAAGTCTTAGAATTTTACGTCTTTTCAAACGATGTATCACAAGATAGGGGTTGCCACTTGAAATTTTTGAGATAGCCCCCCCAGGGGCGCTGGGGGGGGGGGGGGGGGGGGTTGACCCCCAAACAAAAGAACAATTGTAAATATACGTGAAGAATGGTCCAAATAGTAACTCTTTATCTCAATTTTCAAGAAAAAAACCAGGGGGGGGGGGAGATAAAAAAAAAAACACCCTCTGTATACTCTACACATTTTTATCTGGCTTTGAGACAGAGGGAACATTCAGGAATTTGTCCTCCTCTCTCTTTGCCCATTTGGATGCATGTGATAAAGAGGATACGCAGGCCAAAAATGCCCCTAATATCTGTCTTTTTGACAAATATATGAAGTCCGTCTTGTAAATATATGAGGAATGGTCCAAACCGCAACTCTTCATCTCTTCGCAAGAAAAAAAAAACTAGGGGGAGGATATAAAAATAAACTGTAGGGAATACCCTATGAACACTTTCTCACACCATTTTTATCTGGGGGAGACCCCCTGCCCCCCTTTGAAATGCTGGGGGGACCCCCCCCCCCCCCGACCCCTTCTTAAAATGCTGAGAGAGACCCCCAGACTCGTATCAAATTTCATATGTTTTCATCTCTGGTGAAAATCTGGAAGCATATGGACCAATATTTTTAAGGTATGGGGAGGTACACACGGACAGACGCCACATACTTTTTTTTCATAAATCTCTCTAAGTTAGAAAGGGTTAAGAAATATGGGAATATGATGGAAGTATGTTCTTTCAGATGGTATTAGATATGATGAGAGGCCAATATTTTGTAAAAATCATGATTGACTTAGTTGTGAGAGGCCAACTATCGAAACAAAATACCTTGAAAATCTCTGCGCCATTGCAAAACTTTCTCAATTTTTCTAATTTCATTAGAGTGAGGAAGTACAAACACCCTAGGTATGTCAACCACAGTTGAGCCCCCCCACCCTGAACTAATTCTCAGCATTGTCCATTGCTGCCAGATCCGATGAAAAAGTTCAACACTTTTCATTTGATTTATGTACTGTGTGTAATTTCTTGCCAAATTTGCCAGCAATGTAATACTGTTTATGTTCTCAAAGCCCAATGCATAAAAACAGGAATCAATCTTGCATCTTAAACATTTTCAGATCAGTGAATTTGTTCATTTCTCTATTTGACTAATTAAAGAGATAATTGTGAATAGGTAGAGAGTATAGAAAAAGACAGTTTAGGGTCAGTCTTTTGATTTTTTCCCCTGCCTGTAATCTGTACCCTCTTAAATAACACATGTGTGCCTAGATGGGCAAAGAGAGAGAAAGACAATTTCATGAATCATTTTCTGTCTTAAAGCCAAATATTACTTTAAGTCTCCTATGTACAATGTTTTTGAGGGCTTAATTTTATCAAATTGTTTTATTCAATCTTTTATCTCTTGAGAAACTTTAAATAACTAAATTCAATAAATAAAATTAACCCGAGGGAATCACTTCTATTTATTTTTTATGAAATATTTTGAAAATAATGAACACCCTCCTACTTCTTCGGTCATGCAAACATCAGCACTATAAGAAAATCCAAAACTGAATCCCCCTTTAAAACTGTGTATGCATCTTCTGGGTCTAATAGGACTGACTCTGAATGAGTAACTGCAAATGGATGACATACTGAAACTTTATTGTAATTCTGTGAAAGAGTGTTACAAACATGCTGCGAGTATATCAAGCGGGGTTCCAAACTCCTAATGATTTACATGAATCCCAGTATAAATTAAGTTGGCCTACCGTCTTATTTCTCCATTATGCCTCCTTGGCATCTGCTGATCACATCGTCAGCGGAACTCATAGTTCTTACCAAAGGAGCTCTAATTCAACAAATTTGACAAACCAATGAAACTCACTTACAATTTTACATCATATTAGCAGGAGAACAGCTAGGGAGACATAGTTTAAAGCTCCCTGATGGAATTGGTGGGCACAATCTTTAGAAATACAGTTGAAACAGTCAAAATTCTACGCGATAAAGAGAAAAGCCACCCTCAGAACTGCTTTCAGAATGAAATGACTTTGACAAATACACTCAATTAAGGTTTAAATCCCTGTCTCATTAGCACACACCCTCACAAATTTAGAAAAATGTAGAAGGATTGAAATGAAAGTAAGTGGTAGATTCTAATCAGTTAGCATCCAACAGGACTCAGTTTTAGAGTACCACTGCCCTCTAACTCAAAGCGTAGATACAATATGTTGTCATTGATTAGTCATTAACATCCAGAACATTCAAAGCTTGGGGGAGAGGGGCTAACTAATTTGAGAAGATCAGTATCCTTGAACTGCATTCGACAAAACAGAGTTAAGAGAACAGAACCAAATTTTCCTATCGAAGGATTGAGCGTCAAAATCAAAACCGAGACTTTCAGCTCGGTGTGAGGTGATTCAAATCAGACATATGCGGATCCAGCAATCTGGCAACTGCACATTGATCCCATTTGATTACATGATAACCAATCAATGGTGGAGGAAGCTACAGTTCCATGACTAATCGATTAATTCTCATGCAATCAAATGGGAAAAATATACTGTTGCCAGATTGCTGGATCCACCAACGAAATCAGAATATGTACACATGGAGATTTAGTAAGTATCCGATGAAAAATGAGCAAGCAGGTATCTGATGGAATAAGAACAAAGAACCCATAAGTTGAAAGATGACTTACCACAAATATTCAGGCACAAATAAGGGGGGAAGTTGTTTAAAAAAATGCAAACATTTTGAAAATTAGATTAGATTTCATACATCTGTCGAGGTCAAAATTCAAAACACTAGGTCATTACTTGACACAATCAGGAACAGAAAATTGTGGGAAACCTCGGTAATTTTAAATATTTGATTCGCAGATGTAATTTGAAGAAAGAATCATTGCAATTAGAACTTGTATTTTTGAAGCACAGCTAGGGGAACCGGCACAAAGAGGATCGTAGCCTACGAGTGGGTCCGGGTAATATTCTGACCCAAACAATCACATATCACAAACCACGGTTGCACAAACCTTTTGAAAAGGGAAACCACATTTTCGTAATGGAAACGAATATTACTGAACAAAATTATGATGAAATTCAAACAAATAAAATCACTTGTTGACTGCAAATATACTAGCTGTTGAGAGACACAACGAACCGACTTGCAAAACAAATGAAATTCTAACCTCTCGGCTCTCCCTTCACCGGTGCATTGATTTACGGTGAAGAAACGGCACTCCGCGCTTGATTTAAACCGACGCAACTGTATATTTTTAGCGAAATTTTCATTAATATTTAATTAAAATTGTGGCAGACTTCCGACCCGTTCACGTTTAACCGACGCCATTTTCGAAAACTGATTTAGCCGTTACAATATTTACTAAAGGCTATGGACGCATTTCCCACAGGCTATAGGTATTAAGACCAAAGTCTTTGGGTAATAAAGCCACAGTGACGAGCACGAAGTGAGTGGGCTTCCTAACCAAAGCCCTTTGGTTGTTTCCCCCTCTTTCTTCGGTCATTCCGACCAAAGTTCAAGGATAGATTACCTAAAGTAACGTTACCCAAAGTCTATGGGCGCATTAACCACTCAGATTTTTCTCAGTGTAAGAGATATGGCACTTCCTATCTCCGCCGTGTTAAAAAACCGTTGGCCGGGCTCCGTAAAAAACGCCTGCAGAATGGCCGTGATACAACGTGCAGTACGCTGGTGACCGTAAACATTGTTGTTATTCATGTTGCTGGAAATGAGGTTAGATTCTCTGTCGCATACAAATGTTTGCCATTTAATGGCCGATGGGATGATTAAAGTGACTTGGATTTTCAGATTCACGTACAAAATATACTCAGAGCTCATTAAACTTCCCAAAGTATTAATCTTATTAATTTAGTTAGTGGCGTTGCTGTCAAATCTCATTCAAACAACAACAGTAGTAACAATGTTTACGGTCAGCAGCGTACGCCACGTTGCATACTTCGTAGGAGTCGAATAACACTTTTGAATCGTTATGCCATATCTCTTAGGCTTAGTAATCTCTGTGCATACCCGATACCGAGGAGGATCCGGGGAGGTCCAAAAGAAAGACGTCGTGCGGAGAGGCAAAGTGGAACAGTTATGGATGAGGTGACGGGGCGGGGGTTAATTATACGACTGCAGATAAAAGAAACCTGGAGAGAGCCAATAGCAACTGTTTTACTTGGGTGGCTCCGGCACTCTCTTTATACGGTAAGAAGTGTTTCTGCCAGACTCCACTCTCTATACATTCGCATGTAAGTACTCCACGGAACCAATATCGAGTCATTTTATCCAACGATTTAACAGACGATTTTGCCACCCTATGAACCATTCGGTCTATTCTTTTCTCTCCTTCGCAAATTTCAATTGAGCAAGGCGTTAAGCGGGATTGCCAAGTAGAGCAACAAAACTGAAAAAAGCTCTAATTATAATTAGATTTTAAATAAACGCTTCAAAATTGATGCTTAATTAGAGACAATTTTTAAATTCTAGTAATAATATCACCAGAAGCACAACGGTAAGTGAACCACGCGCGGAGAGTCTAATACTTTGACCAGAAAATGCGGGTGTTCCAATCAGAATGTGGTCACAGTATTATCAGACTTTCCTCAAAATGTTCAAGAACAATAAGGTACGAACATTAGAAATTCTAGGAAAAGTACCATTCCTTACATTGGTACATACTGCCCGTATCCCCTAAACCGACATGGACCTGACAAATATAGGCTCTTGACCACGCTTCCTAACCTCCCCCCTCCCACCACTTGCCCAATTTTGACAAAAAGTGACGTTGAGGATCTCTGTGTGATTTTTTTTTTTTTTTTTTTTTTTTTTTTTTTTACATTTTGATTATTTTTCATCAAGTATGCCTAATCAAAAAAGGACGTTTAGTAAAAGAATATTCAGTTCCTTGGAAGGAAAGCGGGTAGTTGACGCCACAGAGATTTTATGTGGATGATGTATCTTCTCTTACCACTGCACTGTAGGCAGTCCGATGATGTACCTAAATAAGGAACGGATGGATTTCACAGCACTAGTGCAAGTGGCGCAAAGAAAAATTCTCCATCCCCCTCTCTCTCTCTTTTCTCCGTAGAAACACGTATGTTAGACAAGGATGAACAATTAGACAAAACCCCCTCTTTCTATCCTTTTTCAACTCATTAATTCAAAGGGGAAATGAGAGAGATAGAAGATATCCTGATTGCGCCATTGGACTCCACTAATCAAGAGGTTGAGTATAGACGATAGTAAATTTCAAGAAATTAAAAGCCCCTGTCCGAAAAAGAAATCGTCACGATGTCTAGACCTGACTCGTACGAAAAGCGGATAAGGACAAGGCAAGGAAGACTCTAGGGGCAGTGTTGCCAGATCGAGGGTAAAAAGCCGTATCGTCCCCATTTAAATCAATGTAAAACGTAAGTGCTTTTTCACCCCAATCTGGAAACATTGTCTAGGGGAGGGGGAGCAACGGGGGTCGCAATCTGGTTTTGATTGAGTGAGCGGGTGGGCCCTACTCTTCGCGCCATGCAGGATCCAGCGCCGAGGTGCATGGGCCATGGGACTGTGTACGGCTCGTCTGCAACGAAGCAACTAAAACACGGAGGGAGGGGTGCCTAAAAAGTAAAAACATAGTATCGAGATAATGACTGTAACTTAACTTGTAAGTACCGTCGAAAAATGGTTTCGCGTTATTGCTCTAATGAAATGAGAGGATAAGTGAGTGACGACGCTCAGTAATTAGACGCCACCTATTTAAGATTTTTTTTTTTTTTTTTTTTTTTTTTTGACGCCTCAAAAAACGAACGTATGTTCCCGCACATGCTGTAGACTCATCTCACTCTCAATTCACCACGCTTGGCTGCCACGTTTAAAAAAAAAATAAAAATCACGACACACTGAAAAAAAAAAGTTTTTTAGAAGCCCAACGAAATGTAAACGAAGGTATAAGGTCAGGTACTGTTACTAGAATTCTGGTATTTGTACCACAGTTCTTGGAAATGTTGAGGATATTCTGGTACTGTAACAATATTCCTAAAGCTACTCCATCATTTTCTGGCAAGCGTACTGTAGACTCTCCTCGGTTGACGTGTCGTTGTATGCTTCTGGTAGTATTATTAGGATTTAGGAATTGTTTTTTTCGGCGAATTTTATTTGGATTTAAATAGGGAACTTAGTGATTTTTAAACGATGCTTGGCAACGCTGGAATCACGTGCGCATGCCTGAACCTGAAGCCATGGGCTGCCGTTATGCACAGTCTTCGGTATCCTCTGGAAATATGACGCTCTAATAGGCCTGTTTACTTCTATACTATTAGTAATGACATCACGACCAAAATTGGATCCAAGCAAATGATCCATGTAGGTCTCTTTCGTGGATTCAGATCCACAATTTTGAACGAAAATTCTTGCTGGTGAACAACCAGTTTTCTAAAATTTTCGTGCACCATTAGATTTAAGCTATTTTAAAGTATCTTTCCACTTCGACATACTTAATTTATAAAAAATCACATTAAGTGAATTTATAATCACAGTTATATCGAAAGATGTTATATGTTTTGTCATCGTCTTACTCGCGGTCTCTTATGAGTGTATCGTCGTCATGACACTCAATCATTCTAACCTCTATTCGTATTGAAGCTTACTCGAGATATACCAACATGGTGTGATGGTGCCGATGGGCTCATATATGCTAGAAGTTTGTATCCATGAGAAACTGTGAGTGAGACAAGGATAAAACATACTTACGAGAAATAAAGTAGGAAAATTACAAACAATATCGGTCTAGGTGCGCCTACACTTCTGAAAGGACCTCTAGGCGAAGCGCTTAAGCGCTGTTGCCAAGCAACTTTTTTATATTAAATGACGCGTCAATAGGTTAGTATAAAACCAAATTGGTCCCGTTTCGATTTCACAGAGCACCCTACACCGATGTCACAGACGGACCCATTGACAGGCCGTTCGTGCCGAAACTATGCGCTTTTGACGAGAAAGCTTCTCTTATGCACATCATCTCGGTCACATCATCAAGGCCAAAACGGTGTCCAACTGTCAAATTCGACTAGAACGTGAGCCGTGAGAGTGTTGAATGCGCATGCGCCGAGCCGTGCACGAGCTTAAAATCCTCTCGACTAGTGATTGTGATTGTGCCGCAGTCATCGGCTCTGATTCCAAGTGCGTAGAATCATTTATATCGAGTAGTTCAACTCAACCGCCACGTGGCGCAGCGCGGGCGTGGCATGGCGCTCTCAACTGAGAGCCAAGGTCTGAAATCGCGTAAGCTCAATCGGGAAAAGCGATCAGTGACCACGCAGCACTTAAGAATAATTAAAGGGAGTTATGAGCGAGCGAGAGAGAGAGGAGAGAGAGATAAACAGAGAAATGGACGAGATAGACAAAGAGGGAAATTTCGCGAGGAGGAGGAGGAAGTGACAAGTTTGTCGAGTGGTAAGAGAGAGCGCGAGATTTTCATTCAAGGGAATATCAAGGCGGATGCAGTGATGCAGGAGATGCAGGGGAGAAGGCGGAGGAGGCGTGGGCCCACGAAGGGATGAGCAGCTCATCCACTTAATTATTTTATTACTTGCTTGATCTAATCCCTTGTCCATTAACGACCCCTTTTTTTCAAGTGGGAGCAACGCAAGGTACAGAGGCATCGCGTGGCATGCCGTCCGGCGCGGCGTCCGTGCTGCTCTTACCAGTAGCGCAAGGAAGAAAAAGGTTAGAAATGTGCGTATACTTATATATACATATATATAGAAACTTTACATATATAGATATATATTGAGTGTAGTGTATGTCGTATTGCGGGGAGGTTGGTTGGATTGGTAGTCACTCCTCGTCGGATTCCCATTTCATCCACTCGATTTCATTCGTCCATCAGTCTCCCGGACAAATAAGTTTAATTCTATCTGTTGGCACACAATGCAATTCCGAGCGGGCTATATGTCCTTCCTTCCTTCCTTCCTTCCTTCCTTCCTTCCTCGACTTCCTCGCTTTCCTTGTCTAGGGTCGAATATCCCGGAGACTGGCAGAGAGGGGTTGGTTTACAGCTTAATAATTTACCGATTGATCTGTTAAAAATCAGTGCTGCCAAACTTGGCGGAAAATTCAAAAAAATTACCTTGAGTCGAATCGAATGGGAAGAAAATGCTTATTTAATCATTGGACGCAAAATGGCAGCCCTTTTAAAAATTTAAGAGAAGAAACTTATTTATGTTAACCGCGTGCGTGGGACTGCTTTGAATCAGTTGGAGGAGCTCTCGATGAAGTTTTGCTGTAATGAATTTTTTAAGTTTTAAAAATGCACTCGCTGCCTAAATACTCAGAGTCGTGTTTACTGTCGTTTCTAAGGGAAAGAGACGGATGACACTTCAAATTAAGGAGGCCTGGTTTAATTTTTGGGGTACTTAAGGGTAGTACATGATTGAAGGATATGGATTGGATGCATGAATGACAAACAATCATGAATTAGCTCTTACCTACCATAATGAACGGAATTCGAGAATAATTCAGTGAATTCGATCATGTAAAACAATCAAAGCCGAAGAGGCTGGGAAATCCTATTTTTCGATTATACATAATCGATTACTTTGGAAAAGCAATTTCATGGTGACTTTTTGCAATAATAATTGGGTGGGCCAATTTCAAAGTGTCCAGTGTTATATGTAAACAACAATTCATTTTAAACCACCTCTCCTGATATGGTCTTTAGTATAACGAGCTTTGACGTAATGACTTCTGGGGGCTTGTCAATTTATTTTACATTGACATGTGTTTTGAAATTAAATGTGTTTTTCCCTCCAATCATAGACATTCCTGGTCAGGGTACTACCCAAGTTTCAATAACTCCATCCATTTATTCAATTTAGATAATGCTTTGTGTTAAGTAACCAAAAACTTGCCAAAATTCACGATATGGCCTCTAAATTGATAATTGCATACTTTTTTGACGACGCATCTGCATTGTTCGTTTATAGTTCTGTCAGGAGCTCTTTCTTTTTTTTCCAATTATTTAACGGTTATTATCGAGGGTTTTTGCGCAGCTTGAAATGATTTTCTAGCGGCAGAAACCAAAAAACCATCAAAAATTGATCTATGAATTAAATTTTGAAATAAAACAAGAGCAAAGAACGTATAATTTGCCTTGCTACGATACGGGGAATTATAATCTACTAGCTGCCAAAATTAAAGGCGTTCAAAATCACTGCATGCGCACTCTGATTTATTCATTTTACGTTCACGCCTTTGCCCCGCTTTTATACGCAGCACGAGGTCAACATTATGCTAACATGCTCCGTCAATTTCGCACTGCAGAAACACTGAACAGGTGTGCACAGGTGCTAAAAAAAAAAAGAAAAAATAGGGAAAATCGGTCTATAAACCCCGAGACTGTAACACGAGGCGGCGCGACGCTGCCCGTGTTTCTGCCTGGATGGATGACTCGTGTCAACAAAGCGGACACGGCAGTTAATACTAAAACGATATTTGTCGATAAACGGTGCCGGATAGTTGGGGTAAAGGGAGGAGGTAGAAGGCAGTCCAGAGTCGAGTCGATCAATCGAGAAATCGAACAATTACGAATCACGCAACGGCCTTTTGTTGACCATCCATGAACAATTTATAAACAGAGAGCAATATGTCTCTATTACACAGGGTCCCCGTAATAAGCGGGTTGGGGGTTGGTGGTAGGGGGTTGGCGGAGCGTGGGGGTAAATGGTTATATGAACACGAGTACATGGGTGTCGGGCGGGTGGCCGCGGTGGCAAGGCGCGGGCCGGGGCGTGTACTACATGTAGTGTAGTGCAGTGTGGTGGACCCGGCCCCGGCCTCGGCCTCGACTGATTGCACCCTGAGTTTGGATGCCCCCTCTGTATGCGCGTTTTGTCGTTGGAGCGTGCCATATGTCCTCCGCTATACAGGAGAGGTTGGGTTGGTGCCTCCTCACGTGTTGTTATTTTTGTTGCTCGTTGTATGGATGAATGCGAATAAGTGGGCAAGTGAATGTTGCGTGCACGGTCTAACATCTCTCCGATCCGATTCACTTAAATATTAATGCAATCGTCAGAAAAAAAGGGGAAACCCTCAAAAAATATTGCAAATAAAACTGCCTGCGGACTTCACTGACAAAGCCGTGGAAGGGGGTGCCGGTGCATGAGACAAATGTAGCAAAAATCATCAAGGCATAACTGGGACGTCATTTCACAACTTTCTTGGATGGGGAGGGGAGATGATAGGGCAAAAGTGTTAACAGATTACTAAAATTTTGAGAGAACGGTCAAAGCTATATCCTTGATTTCATTTGGACTGAACAAAATTGTTATCTCAAATTCCTCATGATTCTATTCCTTTAGTAGTAATGTGGCATTACATTTTCTTCGACAATGTCTTTAAACCTTTGAAGGTCACTCCAGCTCATATTCTTGAATGTCAAATTTTAGGTTTATTCGGTCAAGATACGGGCAATCTGTTGCCCTAAAAATTAAAGATTTTCAAATTAATGAAAACTAAAAGAAAAAAAAAACCTCAAAATTTTCAATAAAATGCCTTTCATTGAAAAACCTGTGGAATACAGATGCATTCAAATGTGTCATCATGGCAAAGGGCCCAAGAACCTTGGAGGGGGGGGGAGTTGAAGGGCAAAATGATTAAGATTTTTTTAAGAAAATGCTATACCTTGATTTATTGGGAGAAAAAAATTGTTACCTTTCAGTTTTTCCTTTAGTGTCCGGGTTTTGGCTTTACACCACAAGTAATTTAAAAAACCTTTAAAGGGTCACTACGCGAAATTTTCCCCTTTAATGCAAATTTTATTTTTGGAAAAGATCCAAATTTTTCCGGAACAATTGAGACTTAAATTAAAACACCAAAGAAAAAAAATTCACGGGCTTATCAAGTTTTCATTTTCAACTCAATAAAGATTAACCCAAAATTGCCCCTTTAAAACAGACCCAAAAATTCAACATAACCCATACGAGTCTTGAATATTATTCATATAACTCATCATATTATATGGTACCCGTAAAAGGAGAATATGTGCTTGCCGAACATATTCAAGAAGTTGGGGGATAGTGCTTTCGAATTTTGAGATCATATCTGAATATCTCAGAAAGGGATGAAAAAAAGAGGGACGGATTTGTTGCAGCCCGAAGCTTAAATAATGAGGGTGGGTTTGGTGTTCGGTGAATATACAAAAAAAGAAGGAGAAGAAGTGATTAAACCCCGCTGATTACGTGAGTAAACAAGTTAGAGTGTAATATTTAACGTGGAAGAGGCAGGAGGCAGGCAGACTGACAAACAGTTACAGATTCGATTTGAAGTCGAAAAGTGGGGTGGTGCTCGGGTGGCTTTTTCGGATGACGGTGGGTGCCGGTGCGGCAGCGGTGGCGTCACAGCGCAGGGCGGGAAGGAAGGGTATGAGAGTAAAGAGGGAGGGGGAGGGGGAGGAGAGAACTTGCCAAGCGTGAAATCACCCCTCCATCTGAAGAATAAATGAAGCAATCCCGGCTAATGTCAACAAGAGATATTTTCGGGGGGTAATCGTATAGAATTTAGCACTGGAGTCTATTTTTATTTTCCCAAACTTTTTTTTCCCCCCTTTTTCCTTGCGCCGAAGTCCTTTCTTTTTTAGTGCCTTTTATCTGACTTTTAATAGGAAAAGGGTGGGAAGCGAGGCTGTTATATTTGACACTTCTGCTAAACGAAGTAACGTTTCAGCTTGAGTGCAAAACGAGACACCTCACTAATAAGTTACTTTCTACTCTTTCTCTTTTCTTTTTCCTTTAACTTATTGTCCTGTCTGTGTCAAGAACATCCTCTTTCGTTTCAAACGGTAGATCAATTCTACGAGTTTGAAAGGAAAATTATTGTGATTCGTTATTTTTTCACTTCTATTCTTCCTCCTTCTTAGTTTCGCCATTTTTGATTCATTCGTAATTTTTTTACTTTTTTTTGTCAGTTACTTATCGTTTATCTGTGTAATGAACGACTTATTTATAAATACTCTTGAATGTTCATTGATATAGTTTCAGGTAAGAATTAATATAGTTGTCGATACAAATTACGGAGTAATAAATTTTCCACGGAAAAAAAAAAAAAAAAAAAAAAAATCCTAAGATTTCTCACTGAAAGTATGAGATTTCGTGAAGTGCAAAAAAGTTACCTACTTTTTATCTAACACTTCTTAACACTTTGAAAATTTCATCTTCAAAATATTTTGAACGCAGTCTCAATCATGCCGTTTGAAATCCTTGACAAAGAAATCAAGTCTTCGAAAGTGTTAACTTAAACAGGTTGACACCTCGTTTACATTACACTCCTCATCTTGGTGAGAAAATTAACAATGATTGTTCGCACGGATTGTTTCAGCGATAACCTATTAAAAAAACAAAAACCAAAAAAAAAAAAAAAAAAAAATTCCTATGATAACATGAGAAGAATATCGATTTATCGAACTTCAAATGCCAACTCTGCAAAAACGAACGAAAAAAATTTGAAACAGTACCAACCGTGTGTGAAAACGATTGTATGTGAGGAAGGAAACAGAGGGGCTCGGTTTATCCTCGCGTCTCTATGTGTTGTTAACCAACGAATTACCATTTACAAGACCGACAACGATACCAAACAATTCGAAACGAAATGTATGGTAACAAAAACTGTACGGAAGGTATCGTACATTTTATACACTTACAAATTCGAAGACATTTCCGACAACTTTACTGACTGCTCGCAATCGAGAAAGCGGGGGTCTGTATTTGGTATTCACTTTTTTAGAAGGGGTGCGAGGAGGGCTGAGAGTAGCTTTCCAAAAGCCTTGGAGTTGAGTGTGAAGAAGAAAAGAGAAGCATGGAAAAGGCAGGAAGAAAGAGTTTTCGAGGAAACCGTTTTTGATACTGCATACAATGAGCGTCGGTGAAGTAACTACTGCACGCTCCGATACTTTTCGAAAATCCGCGTCAAATAATCCCAAGCTTCAAGAGCCTCGTGTCGTCAGCTCTTACATGTATGATATCCACTCTTTCTACCAGCGGCGGCTCGTGCAATTTGGCAGCAATGTTTTCTCTCCATTTGATTCTATATAAAACAATCGATTCGATAGTGAAGCAGCGATTCATCTGCAATCGATTGTTTTTCATACATTCAAATGGAGGGAAAACATTGTTGCCAAATTGCACGAGCCGCCACTGCTTTCTACCACATTTAGATGCAACCCATAGCTGTAGCCAGGAATTTATCTCTTTCTCTCTTTCTTTATTTACACGCATGGGTTGAAAAAGGATGGATAAGAGGGCAGATCAGCCTTTTTCGCGTATAATTAATGAAATTTTTCAATTCATCGACGACTCAACCGGTTGAGAAAAGATTACAGATGCGAGTATTTTCGTGTATTATACAGTCATACAATTAACTGAACTGTGTAATCTTTCCTCAACCTTCGGAATCATTGGTGAGTTGAAAAAAACCATTAATGATTTACGCAAATCGGCTGCTCTGATAGAGGGGCTGTCACTTGACTTCAGCCCCTATTTCCATATTTCGCTAATTGTACATGAAATCAAATGGACAAAGAGAGAGAAAAATAATCCATAGCTTCGGCTATGATCCGAACATACCATTTGTTCAAAATAATGCATATTATTGAACGATGAATGCAGTCGTTATCATAACCTTAGATGGAGATAAAAGACAAAATTTGATAGTGAAAATAAGGAAAAAATCAGACACTTATCTTTCACAATGCGAGGCTCTTATTGCAAGATTTCTCTATTTACAAATGAATCACCCGGGTAAAAATCAGCGAGAAACACGATGAAGGCACAGTTGAGTTGAGGACTCGGCCGGTTGAAGGGCACAAAAAAACAGCAGAGGTGTGTTATTTTCTTAAAATCAGTATTATAAATGGAATGGAGAATTCGAATTAAAAACACACCTGATGGTTTATGGGCTCTAGTACTGATTGAAGTCAACGGGATCAAATAAGATCACAAACCATCAGGTGTGTTCTTCATTAAAAATATCCAATCCCTTCGTGCTGATTTTAAGAAAAGAAAATACCTGATGAACGTGTCCTTCTTCCGACAAAATCCTCAATAGTAAAATTGGTATGCATAAAGCTTCCTAAAGCGAGCCTCACTATGTTTATTAATCATCCTCTCACTGAGCTGTATGTCCTTTTAATAATGGGTCTGTTGCAAACTTTTGCTACAACGATTAAGATAGAATAATCTAAGGTAAAATCGCCGGAAAAGTCCATTGGTGGCATCAGAAAGTCATAAAATGCAATAATAAACTCACAAGAGGCGTTTAATGGAATCCAAGATGGCGGAGAAATGTCGAGCAATTTGTATGCATGCACCACGAACATCCAAGGATAGCCAACCTCACAATATCAATCACAACCGCAATCACAACGTAAACAAACACATAACCTCTACCTCCAGTGAGGTTGTTAAAGTTGGCCATCCTTGGATATTCGTGGTGCATGCATACAAATTGCTCGATATTTCTCAGCCATCTTGGATTTCATTAAACGCCTCTTGTGAGTTTATTATTGCATTTTATGACTTTCTGATGCCACCAATGGACTTTTCAGGCGATTTTACATTAGATTAAACACTCTTCATCGTTGTAGCAAAAGTTTGCAACAGACCCATTGTCATATTCGAATGTTTTGACAGTGAATTAGAAAGAAAGAAAGAAAGAAAAAAGGGAACGTGGTTTTTTCGAAGCAGTTGTTGAAGCATAGAATACAAATAAACAGCGCACCTGATTATTACACACGCCGTTCATTGGCGGATCCAGCAATTTGGCAACCATGCGCTCTTTACATTTAAACGTATGATTATAATCGATTCTTGAGGGGGCCATGGATCTTTCACCAATCGATTTTTTTGCATGCATTCCAGTGGGAAGAATCCACAGTCGCCAGATTGCACGATCCGCTTTTGTACACACGTTACAATGGTATCTTGTGCTCTGCGTGTTGCATACCCTGCCTTATATATTTGTCCTCTTTGGTTTATCGTATTGATTCAACCCCGATTTTCGCACCAACCTCTAACAGTATTCAGAATTGTGAGGAAATTGAAGAGACAAATGGTATAATCACGACCCCGCCCCTCCCCCCACTCCACACAGAAAAAGACTCGGTACGAGAAAAAAAAAAATCAAGCAACAAATAGAGTTTGTCTAATATAAGAGCAGTCAATAAGAGGACGGGGGAATAAGCATCGAGAAGCTGAGAAACACGCTGATTGAATCGCGAAATGGGGGTTCAGAGGACTTCGATTATGAAATTATATTTTTATCATATTTTATCTCCACCGATAATTACTGAGCATTTGTGATGAACTTAGAATTTGACTGATATTCGGAGGGCTCAGTGTCATACTTGCGTAAGCTACACAAATTCATAAGCCATGTGAAACATGAGCGAGTATGAAATCCATGGCTCATCGATTAATGTACCTCAGACATTACGGCACAGAGTTTGTTTTCCGTGTGATTTGCGGGCAACAGCGCAATCGACAACAAGGCGCGTCTCGATACTGTCGGTTCAGCGTTCATCGTTCATCGTCGCGCTGCTGAAACGACAATGAGCGAAATCAAGGCAGTAATATCATAAATGATGAATAGGGTAGCTGATTGCCATTTTTGTTAAGTTCAGAGAGTATATAAAAATCGAGCTTTCATTCAGCTTCGCCTCCCCCCCCTCCACCCTTGCCTTCGCGTCCTCCAAGTTCATATAGATCGTTGACATCCATAAAATGGGCCGATAATTCCGTCCTCACGCTTACCAATCAAGTGTAAAAACATTCGCCACCGCCCCAATTCATAACTACCCCCACCCCTTCAACCCCTACACTTCATTCAGCCATTCAGTAACCCCTCGCTCCGCAACCCGCACCACCTGATCACCGATAAATCAACTTATCGGCGAGTTTTTAGTATGTTTTTATTTATTCTATTTTTATTTATCATAACGTATACGCGGCAAAGCGAGAGGGTGGGGGGAGGGTCGGGTTTGTTTTTATTTTCTTCGTCGCTCTCGGGCCCACCCCACCTCTTCTCCTGTCAGCAAAGGACGCACTTGTGAAATCCCTCCGCCTCCGCCCACCCACAATTCTGCAAATGAGCAAAGCTGCCCCTCTGTTTCACGGTCGCACAGTGAAAATAAATTGTACAATTTACAGTCATTAAAGCTTAATAGATGCATTCTACTATCGAGCATTTCAAAATCGAGCTTGATTTGGTATCATTGAGATGAAAATTTAACCGCGAACCTCGGTCTTTGCCTGAACAGTCTCGGTTCAATCGCTAACTTCTCATTTCATTAGCGATCCGACGTTTTGCTTTTTAATGACATTCTACATTTATACACTGAAAAAAATAATCCCTAAATTGAGGAGTTCTTCGGTAAAAGGGGGTTTAAAACAATGGGTGTGCTCTTGCTCGAAAAACCTGATTTCAAAAGGTTATTTTATGAGTATAAAGTGATGGATTAGTGATCTGAGGATTCGACTACACGCTTTAATTGTTGGAAAATAATTAAGAAAACCCAGTTTTTCTCAACAGAGCTTTACTTAATGACAATTTGAAATCAGGTTTTTTGAGCACAAGCACACCTACTTGACACTCAACAAAATATTGAGAAAATTTCTATGAGCGACATTACGAAAAAGTTTTGAGCGAACTCAAAACACGCGTGCTGAAGAAAGAGACGATCTCCTTTTTTAATTTTTTATTTTTCCTTTTTTCTTTTTGTTCGTTTGTTTTTGTTTTTGTTTTTTTTGTTTTTGTTTTTTTTTTGGTTTTTTTTTGTTTTTTTTTGTTTTTTTTTTAGCGGTAAAACGTCTTAGCGGTGAAATGTCGCGCGGTGAAATGTCACGATAGTTGGTCGTTTGACCAATGTGTGCAGGCCTTCTGTGTTGGAAATGTCATCCTAGTCGTTTCTGAGCGAGTTATGTTTTCCTAAAGCAAAAATTGAGTTGTGTACTACTGATTTCCATCATTCAATTTTGGTGTTTATTAATGCAAATAATGCAATTAGGAATGAACATGCTATGCCGCTATATTGTATAAATATAAATTCTGAAGCCTGCTATCATGTCATTTACTCCACGTGTCCACTGTAGCCGCGTTGCACTGCATGGAAAAGCTTAAAAGTTTATATTGATTCAAAATGAAAATATGAAGAATTTGCATCTCTATTTGACAACCATGCACGCAGCCTTGCCAAATTTACGGTTCATTTCCTTTGAAAAATCAACATACAATAAACGGACTATGACCTGAAATCCTGCAATTCTGCATACATTACATATGTTAAAATATTGCGATACTTCGTGATCTGCGAACACAGTAGTGACCTAGCGGGCAATTTGGCAACATTGCACTAAGTCCGTTTAACCCCACGTAAAAATTCGGATGCAAAGGTGTTCACCGAACACCCAGTAGTTCGATCTTTTTAATGAGTTTAAATGGACGAACTGCAACGTTGCCAAAACGCACGCTACGCCACTGGAACACATATCATATTGTAAATATCAATAAATGTTGGAGAGTGGTTTTCCATTGAAATGCAGATGACCAGAAGTTATTTTAATCCAAAAAAAATATTCATGGTACTTTCCAGTCACATTTATGGCAGGAAAAAATGCTTGCCTTTATCACCAGATTTTTCGTTCAGAAATAACATAATTTCATTTCGGGACTGTTTAACCCTCTATGGGTCAGGTTATTTCAAAAGGACGCCACTATTCAGTTTATAAAGGGAAGATAGTTAACTGTTCGTACTCGAGGGAGTTGAAATTGCCTATACGACACATTGAAGGCGCCGGGAGACATCTTATCTTGTACATGTTTTCATCAATAAATCGCGTTTATCCGGAATGAAGATTGAAACAATGTGAAGCAGACTAGAGAAGAGAAACGGGTATACTCGGGCTTGGCCCTTAAAGAGTTAAGTATTTCATAGTGCCGTTTTCGCCAACAATTTTTTCTTAGGGCAATGATTCGTTTCTTTTTGTTTCTTGTTTACTGTTCCCCATTTTTCAATATAATAGCTGATCTGTTCTGATGAATTTTTTTCCATCCAAGCTTTTTATCAACTTTTTTTAAAAGGCGTCACGTTTACGACTTTTCGACTTTTTTTGAAGTTAATAGACTACATTCAATTAAAATCTCCCTGAAATTCCTATTGGGGGCTCACACTAATATATGTAACTTGTGCTCAAATCAGGGCAATCAGAATTGAGGTACTATATGACACCAAATTTTGAGCTCCTACTCCCGAGTTTTTTTTCAGTTTTGATCGCCGGTTGGGAACCACTTGTCTCACAGTTGCATCAATTTTTTTGTCGATCCCGCAATATCGCTGAAAATATTTTGAGAAACAAAATATTCGAGTATACATACATACATATACCGCGGGATGGAAAATCTGGAGCGCGGAAAAACAGTAAATGACAGTGAGCAAGTAACATGGAAGATTTTATGTCTGAGAGTATTCGATTCGAGAACCAAGATCTTTAATGAAACAGATGTAATGCTTTATTTGCTGAGTGTGTGTGCCTGAAGGCGAAAAAAGACGCAGCCGAAACCAGGGCAGCACAACAAAGGCGATCATAAAATAGGGAATTTACTGGTACAAGTCTATGATTTTATTACGAATACAAACGTATAAATCGATTTACAGGAGGAAAAAAAGGGAAATTGTTTCTGTGAAGGAATAATAGGTATAGCAGCACCGAATGAATGAGAGTGCGACTTTGTATACAGAATGAGTTTGTATACGTGCATACTTTTTTTCTTTTTTTTTTCCTTTTTCTGTGGCGGTGAGATTGGAAGTTGTAAACCTGTCGAATACGGTTCGTGGAAGGAGAGGAATTCTTGAAGGGATGTAGAGCGTCGGTAGGGGTGGGGGAGTTAAGGGATGAAAGTTGCAAGGTGGCGGGTACAGCACCAGCTACAGAAGCGAAGGAGTTGATTTGAAGCTCGTCGGAAACTTACCCCCGGCCCCTGATAAGGTCTATTGTTTGTTCGGACCTTTATTACTTTTGTTCTTCAACTCTCCAATATCCCCCTCTTCTACCCCCTCCCCCCTTTCCCCCTGCGTCCCACCCCACGCCCGGATCGTCCGCCACCCGCCATGCTATTTACGCGGCCGAAACATTACAAACGTCACTGTTGCCTTTAACCCCCCCCCCCCTCTCCACCCCGCTCCCCACACCACCTACCAGAGTTTTATTTATTCCCCCTATTCTCTGATGCCATTTTCTGCAATGTCTATTTTGTGTCTCCCCCTTTCGCTATCTCAAATTTCATGTTCCAGGATATTGCGCCACGATTTTAAAATGAGCTCGATGGATAAAAAGGGGGATATTCAAGTCCGTAGCGGTGCCTCAATCTATTTTGGTAATGCGTTTTCCGTTTTAATGTCACGGCACTTGTAAGATATTTACTGACTAGTCAGTGCAGCAATACGTACTTGGTGTTTTGAGTTATTCGTAGTTGTTGTTGTTGTTGTTGTTGTTGTTGTTTTTTTGTTGTTTTTTTCATGTACCGCAATTTTCTCATTTTATAACTATAGATACCTGTGTTAAATTGGGTCAGCATTATTCGGAAAAGTATGATGCAATAAAATTACTCGACTTAAAGTATTTTATTTCTGTGATTAAATCATTTCAAAAGCTGAATTTTTAAAGATTAAGCTGAGGCTCCTTGTTCTCTATGCACATTGTACAAGTATAACTATTCCGACTTTTCCTACGAATTACACTCAATTGAGGCATTTTTCGGTAAATGGGCGTATGGCGATTTACGCCCTTTTTTTTTGGAGAACTCGTTTTTGAAATCCTGGCGATGTGACCTAACAGGTGATATAAAGTTATTCATATGTCGAACGGAAAATAACCAAGAAACAATCGTTCGAATGGACGCACCTACAACGTTTTGTTATGACGTTTTAAACTTTCAAACGCGTTTTTCTCGAAAGTCGTTTTTTCGCCATACGCCCATTTACCGAAAAATGCCTCAATTTCAGTGCAAGTTCAGTACATTCTTGCAAGTGAAATTGCTTATAATTGAGTCGTTAAGAGGTTTAAAAAATATAATTTAAAAAAAAATGGGAGAAAAAATTTGGAAAAATGAAAAATTTGCAAAATTTTCAAGGGGTGGAGTGTGGACCCCCAGACCACCTTCTTACTGGAGATGTCCCTTCGCAACCCCCCACCCCCTCCCCCCCAGGGAGGGCTCCAGTCTTTAAGTTAGCAAGAGGCGCTTACGCTACAGCCTAGACAGCGATATATAGTGTCTCACCTAAACCCACTAAAACGTACCTGATATGTATAAAAAAAAGAAGGAAAAGGAAAGGAAAGTAAAGAAAACTCAGTCTGTTTTGCTTTAACATTGTAGTACGAAGCCTGAAATTCCTCTGTTAATCGGGTACCGGGTACCCACACTCCCTACCCACTAAAGTGATGCATCGTTGCCAATTTTAACTCATTTTATCTAATCGTTTCCCAGTCTATGACCTCAAAGAACCTAAATTTAAGAATTTGGAAACATTTGGACGAGGATTCTCTGTAAAAGGGGTAGTTCTGACCCAGGGCTGCCGTTTTGCGTAGAATCAATGCTATTTTTTAATTCACCGATGATTCCACCGGTTGAGAAAAGATTACACAGTTCAGTTCAGTGCATGACTATGATAAACTGAAATACTCGCATCTGTAATCTTTTCTCAACCGGTGGAGTCGTCGATGAATTTAAAAAACTTGCGGATATTTTAATTAATCAACGAAGTTTCCACCGATTAAGGAAAGATTACAGATCAGAGTATTTTCGTGCATTACAGTCATACACTGAACTGAACTGTGTAATCTTTTCTCAACCGGTGGAATCATCGGTGAATAGAAAAATAGCAATGATTCTACGCAAAACGGCAGCCCTGCTCTGACCTTGCCGCTGCGGACTTTCTAAGAAATCTCATTTGGCAACCGTGGCAATTGTAGAGGCCGGAGCGGTACAAGATAGATTTACTTACAAGGCGCTGTATTGGTTCAAATGAATGCAGATTGACCTTATGAAAGCGTTTTTTGTCGCAAAAGCAATCCACTTTAACCTAATTGAAGTGAGGGGGTAGGGGTCAATATAATGAGTAATCCTTGAGAAAGGCTTCGGGGGATGAAGCGCAGCATGAAGCGAGGGGGTTGCGTGTGGCACAACATTCCCCTGCCGACTTCCACTCACTCTCTTCCGTGCCCCCTCCCCCTCAACTAAAGCCCCCCCCCCCCCCTCCGCTCTACTGTATCTTACACGAATGACACACCACACCGACGCGGTCCTTCAACTCCTACCTTATTCCTCATGATCATCACACACTTATCGAGTGATGGACTTGTCTCCTTATGTTCATTCTAATATCCTGTTGTTATTTGCAACATCCACACCCTGTTCAATCTATGTCCGATCAAATGAATGCCTTATCCCGGAAAATTCCAATGTGACCAAAATCAAGTTTTGAGAAAAACAAGGAAAACTCCACGATTCTAAATTTTAAACGGAGGGACAAAATATGCGTCGGTTTAACCCTTTTATTGGCCAAGCCCGAGTATACTCGTTTTACTCCTTTCGTCTATTTCACATTGTTTCAGACTTAAACGCAATTTTATCGATGAGAACACTTACAAGATAAGGTTTCGTCAGGCGCCTTCAATGCATTGTATATGCAATTCCAATTCCCCCGAGTACGAACAGTTAACTACCTTCCGTATATAAACGGAAGAGAATAGCATTCTTTTGAACTAACCTGGTTCCATAAAGGGTTAAAGGTAAACTAAATAAAAAATAAGTAACAATAGGTATGTTTAGAAGATAGGATATGTCATATTTTCATTATTATTTTTTTTTTCACTCTCGAGTAGCTTTTTTTTTTTTTTTTTTTTTTTTTTTTTAAACCTTAGGGTCTTTGCTTATACGGCGAGGTCCTATTTCAAAATTCGAAAAAACCACTCAAATTATATTCTGGATAGCCATTCAAACCCACCCCACGATGTCGTTACTATTAGGGTACGCACTGATTTCCACAATGTGGTATAACAGTTTTGAAAGTAAAATATGAAAATAAAAGCGACGCGACGGCAAAACTGTACAGATTAAAACACAAACCGAGCACAATTTCTTAGCACGGTTACCTTGCAACAGAATGGCAAATTCAAAAGCTGAAAAAAAGCGAGAGAGCTACAAACAAGAACAGAAATGAACGAAAGAAAAAAAGAAGTTCTGTTCAACAAAAAAACGTCGATAAAACATCAAGATATTAACTGGCATTGCTGAGGATCAAGAGCGGGCAAAACAAAACGCCGCCGCCGCCGGGCCCTTTTGTTTTTTCGAAACGCGATTGTTTATGGTCGTTGATAAATGTTTTTCTTTTTTTTCTCTCTCTCTCTCCTGTTGTTGTCCGTGGACCCGTCTTTGTAATGAGCGAGTATTTTGATTGATAAAGAGCTAATCTGGGCTCCCCCGCCGCGAGTCTGACGCGGTTTTTTCATCCCTTTCTGTGTGCGCGCGCGCGGCTTTTAAGTCCCTTTTGTTCCGATAAGTGTTTGGTTTCTCTCATTTTCCTCCTCTTAGAATAACACATAACCAGCCACCCATTCACCATCAACAATCATGATTTCATACTCCTGTTACCCCTCTCTTGTTATAAGGGAGTAAAATGTTTCCTATGTCTTTTTTACCCTTCACAGTAAAAAAGTGCACTCAGAGAAAAAAAAATTGTAAAATTACAGCAGGTACAGTACAATCAAAAGAACAAGATCATCGATTCTTCATCATTTGATTCAAATTGAGGAAATCTCGATGTTTTGAAATTAAAAAGCCGCTACGGATGCTAGTGTTACTTAAACTAATTTATTTTGATTTAATTTGATTTGACTTAATTAAACTTAATTTAATTTGATTTATTTTAAATTTTATTTATTTATTTGTTAAAAATTTAAATTTTAAATTTTTTTTTAATTAAATTTAACATTATTTAATTTAATCGCGAAATGGTGTGTGTTTGTTTCGTACTCGAAACAAATGCATCGGTTAGGCTCAAATTTAACATTGCATGGTCATTATTTTCATCATTTTAGAGCATCTCTGACTTTTATGAAATTATTCAAGGCGGGAAAGCACGAAATCATCTCCATCCTATTTATATGTAAGCAGGGATATATCCACAGTGGATAAAATGAGGAAAGAAGTTTAAATAAGTTCAAACGAAAAGAGGTTTAAAAATATATTTTCGGGGGAAACAATAAGTGGTTCAAAATGTTACCGGGCAATAAAAATAAAAATTGGGAAAAGAAATAAACGTGAAAAGAAAGGAGAGGACATAAAAGTTTAACTATCGTTTGAAGGCCTCTTCTTCCAAAACATTGATTGTTTAATAAAAATGGAAACTTTATCCTCACCCCTTCAGTCCCTCATCCTCTCCCCCTAAATCTCCTATCTGTGACTGATTGTCTTCCTTGAATTAAGAAACTATAACCAAGAGGTGACTGGCTGAAATTCAAGTAGCGGACACGAATAATGCGCGTGAGGGTCACGGTTGAGGGAAGTGGAGAGGGGAAGGGGTGAAGGGAGGATGAGGAGGGGTAAAGGGGGAGAGGTAAGGAGGGAGGGAGGATTTACTCATCCGTCAAAGTTTCGTGCAAATCTATCAAACTCCTTTAAACCTCGTCATATTCCATTGGATATTTTTTTTTCCCCTGGAAATACATTCACAGTATTTACTGCGGTTAACGAAATGTGCAACCTAATTTCTGGAGCGAAGTCCTTCCATCGTATCCTTCCGATACATTATACGACGAGAAGAACTTTGATACATAAATATTTGGTCGAAACTTTTCAAAAATTTTGATCGCAAGGCGCATTGTTACTTTCGCGTCATTTTACGTCAGAAAAAATTGAAGAGAGTTCCAGACTTAAAGACAGAAAAGATATTTGCAAAACTTAACGAAAATGCGTTAAGTTTTTTAAAAGTCTTGTTTTAATTAACGAATCAGTCTATCGTATACTAATTATTTTCAAACCAATGTTTCAAAATTATATAATGACCAGCAATAGTCGAGTTAAAATATCACCGGAGTCCCAGTTTTGATGATCGATTCTCATTTTAAAATGCGAAGCAAATTAAAATGGTCGTGACTACGTGACAATCTTTCTTCACTTTTCAGTAACCAGGATGGGAGTAGCAGTTTGGAATGCTGTTGAATGAGGTCAGTTTTTGTTGAAAATACGTCACATCCTGTAACCAGCGTCACTGAATTAGTGGAGAAAAGAAACGAGGTAAAACGATGGCGAAGAATTGACAAATTTGAACGGCTATTCTTGTCTCGGTTTTAATTTCAGAATGAATGAATCGCGATGAAATATAGAACTCGTTTTAATTTTCTCAGCATTTTACACAATTATTTGATAAAAATTAGAATCTGTTGATTGTGCGAATGACCAATAGGACTCATTCGATAAAACAATATAGCAAATAAACTTTGCAACAAACCAACTATCGAGTGACAGTATGAACAAACGACTGATTTTCTTTTTAATTGGTGGATGCTTTATAAAGCGTGGCGTTTGAGGGTAAATAGAATGCATGTGTGACTGAATAACTCACATTTTTGGTAAACTTTGAATTACCCTCAGAGGTTGACGTATAAATAAAGCAACAAAGAAAGCCTCTAATCCCTGTATGAAACATAAATATGAGCTCCTAAACAGTTAAGAGCGAAGTCTTTAAAAGCGCCTTCAGCAATTTATTTATCTCTCGCATGTTCACCAACATAACCTCATTTCCTCCTATTAAAACGAATGGAAAATACGTATGTAGGAAATGCACGGCATCGTGTATGTTTCAATGTTAAGGAATTATTACTTCATGGGAAGGTTAGGTTCAAAGAGGGAGAAAAAATTATGGAGGAAAGAGACGGACGCAGACTGTGGAGGATGGAGAGAGAGGGGGAGGGGGAGAGAGGAAAAGGGAAGATGCTAGGGGAAGAATCTACGGAAAGATAAATAAAACACACAGACGAACATACATTCTCACTCATACGCGCGGTTGATGTGTGAGTATGTGTGCGTATACTATATACATATATACATGTAGATTATAAAGAAAAGAAAAGATGAGGGGCATACAAAGACAAAATGGCCTCCCTAGAGGATTCAACTTCAGGGAAATATAATAAGACACATGGGGGTTCCCCAGTTTATTTTCTCTTCCTCAGCCTCTCTTTCGCTTGCTGCGCTCCGCTCGCTGGTGCTATATACGCTTCGCGCTCACGCTAACGCCCGTCCTTTTACACACCAACACATTCACGACTCCACGTATCGCCAGTTACCGGAAGGTAGATTTTTATGCGTTCCGGTTAAAGTGTGTGTGTGCATTGAGGAGTCGGTCGGTGTCGCACGCGCTTGCGATACGCGATACGGGCTGGGGCTACGCGCGCGGTTGATATTAGGGGGTATTTATGCAACTATAACTACTCTGCGTATATCAAGAAGTATACCATTCCAGAGAGCGCCCGACCTCCTCACCCCACCTCACGCTTTCCCATCCCATCACCCTCAAGCTCACTCTCTTAACGCCTCCTTTGACTTCTCACCCCCTTCTTCTGTACCACCCCCCCTCCCCCTCCCCCTCCCCCTCCACCGACCCAATTCGTCTTGGAGGATCCGTGCAACTGCGCTCTTGTGACTTTCTTGTCCGGCTACTTGTTATTCATTTCATACTCGGCAGCTGTGATCAGTCAAGGTTGTGGGATTTTTATTCCGAGCGTGCCGTAATTTGTTTGTTTACCTACTTCCCGCTCCGGTGTTGCCACGTTCACCGTTCTGTCCTATGGTGGATATCCCCTCCCACCACCTCTAACAGGATTACAGCGAAAAGACTACGCGGATCTTGGTTCAACGCTATACTCGTAAATTGGTGAAAAGCTCTTCAAATCATTGAACCGTAAATTCCACAGCATATCTTCAAATAGGTATTTTGCACATCACTTTCACTGCAGAATATGGAACACGAACTTCCATAAATTTTAACCTAAAACCACTGATGAAACCTCAAAATCCACTTATGAAGTCGTGGATGTCATTTTAAAATACATTAGTTCAAACCGTTTGCAATTTTTATAGTAAATAAAAAATGCGAAGCAACTGCTGTGATCGTATCGCCAAATCCGACTATAGTAAGCACCGCATAGTTATGATAAAATTGATCTTGACATTAGAACCAAAGACAATAAACATATAATGGAGATCACGCACTAGCCGTGTGCGCGGTGGCTGAATTTTTTGAGGAACTCAATTTACAAGAATAACAAAGGGGGCATGAGGGAGCACCATCCAACATGGACCATACGTTGACAGATGCAACTTTGGTGCTTCGGTCTCATTAGACTAAAACCTCAACAACTTTGCTCATCAGTCACGTATGGATATTTGCGGTGTTTTGTATGGAGACCCCGAAAAAAATAGTTGCCTCCATGCGCAAACATGGACAAGATAAATAGTGCGTGGTCTCTATTATATAGGTATATTGTTCAGTGCTGAAGCGTGCGATTTGGCAACTTCCCTTTTCCCCATTTAAACACATTAGAAAGGTCGAAATGCCTGGTCATCGCAGATGACTGAAGTGTTCGACTATTTTGGTGGATTTAAATGGAGAACATACATCGTTGCCAAATTTTACGCCTCGCCACTGATATTGTTTCTGATGAGAGCTCATTAATCGCATCAAACGTTTACTCTTGATGTATCAAATAGAGGAACCGTTTAAAATCAACGCGCTTTAATTTGAAAGTCAATCTGATCTTAAGCGATTTTATTTCATTTCTTATTTTTTTTTTTTTTTTTTTTTTTTTTTTCAGACAAATTATTTCAGGAGGGAAAAATAGTACATACATTACTTAACAGAAATTTTATAAAAAGAAAAAAAAAATATGGAAAAAAAACATGCAATAAAATGACAACACAAAGAAAGTAATACATTGTTTTTAAAGCTTTAATGTACTCGTGAGTATTTGTTCTTACCTGTCGATTATAACAGGATCTGAAGGAGTCTCATTCCTGTTACCACAGCTTTTTTTATCACAGCAACGACTGGAAAGAAAAACGAAAAATAGATTACCAATTGAATGCATAGATATATATTTTTTCTTGCCATAATTTAAGTTCTTCCATAATATCATTGTTTCTCAAGTTTTCAAAAACTATTACATCCATGTGTTTCGTCGGACCATTTATTATGATCCTCCAACTTTAAGATCTGATAACATCGAATTTCATCACCAACCGAAGGATCCGAACCCTAAACTTCTGAGTTTGATGTCAGTTGTTCAGACCATACACTCATCACCAATATTATACTGACGAGAATATTTATTTATAGTTAACAAAAAACAATTTCCGTCGAGATTATGAAAAAAAAAGCTAGCGCTGGTTACGGATGGCTCCCATTAGAAAAAGTTAGGCATGTTAATTATCCGACTATAAAAAATGAAAAGAAAAGGAAGAAAAGAGGAAGGTAAGGAAACTTTAAGCTTTCAAATCAGTCTGGACTCTTCGTATGCCTCCTCGCCTCAGTACAATTCATTCATTCATTTGTGAGCATTTTTACTCTCCATCTTTTCCCTCTGAATGCGGGACATTCACCATTCATCGAATAAAAAGGAGAAGAATCTACGCTTACATGATCCCAGAAATCCTCAAGAAAGCCCAATAAATAGGGGTTGGAGGAAGAGATGACTCACCCTCTACTGAGCGACCATACTTTTCGAGGATACGTATAGTAAAACAGCGTCGCATCGAAGCCATCTTCCTTTTTTTTCTCGTTGCTCTTTTTGTTCCTTTTTCTTTTTCGTCTCCTTCATTCGTATAAGAGGCGTTTTGGGTGGACTAGCTAAAGGGGAGCTACCAGAGCTATGCGCCCATCTCCGTTTACCTTGCACAAAGAACCCATTCCTTTCATTCAGTATAAATATTTATTGAGCTCTGACGAGTAAAAATGCGCATGATAGATCGCTCTTCGGTCGAAAACTTTCTTCATTAGTTACAGATTTATAAAGAGTTCATCATCTGTTATGACAGTTCAGGGATGTTATGTTCGTCCTTTTTTTTTTTTTTTTTGGAACACACGAAACTCACAAAACCACGCCAAATTATCCGGACTTCGATTCGACGGATTTGTTTAAATACAAGTTCTTGGTATCAGGATTCAGGAGCCTCGCCTTGGCTCTCAGGATCATTAATTAGCCTCCGATGACGTTTGAAAGGAACGAAAGGTTGAATCCTTTTAGAGGTGCGGTTTGTTAAATTCCATTAATCGGCGGCGGGAGCGCAGGATTTGGGATGGGGCCTTGGATCGGATTGCAAGCTGTTTCTTCGAAAATGAAGGGATTCGCGACCCCGTTAAAATTCTAAATGTGATGGTGACTTGAATCTTGGATTCGGAGAGTTGTGCGGATATGAACGGGAATCAAAAACAAACCAAAAATAAAAACGAGAGGGAAAATTACAAGAATGTGGCTCTTGTAAACTTTTGCTATAAGTAAATAAATAGTACAATCTGATATAGGGACCAGAGAAAATCACGAAAATCACACTAAAAGTCTGCAATTCAATAATATAAACTCACAAACTTGCAACGCAGGTAGAGCTCGGTCATCGTATGCTGAGACAAATGTCAAAATGTACCGACGAAGCTTCGAGCACCGTCACCGATCAACATAACCTCCTCATTACCTTTGTACTGCAAAACCTGAAAACATTAGGTTGTAAACAAACCTCTCCCTATGTTCTAGACATAGGGAGAAACGTAGATACGCGAAGCGCGTATGTTTTCATCATGGTTAGTGTAACGTTGTTGACTGTTGACGGTGGTTGATGCTGTGTCGTCGCTACAAACCTGTTTTTGACATTTGTCTCAACATACGATGACCGAGCTCTATCATGGGAGATTCCAGTCTAATTTGGCACTTTCTCTACGGAAACAAACACTCGAGAGTCTCAAAGAGAGGAATCTCTTATGATACCTGCGTCTCTCCACCATTAAGCCCGATTCTGAGAGTGAAGTTCGTGATTCTTTAGTGTTTACTGTAATTTTTACAGGCTTTTATGCATGAATCGACTCTTCAATCCCCTGTAGCAAAATTTTGCAAGAGCCCCATTAGTCCGAGACTAGTAACGCCTTTGATTTGAGCTTTTCTACGAAATCGCTCTTGAGGAAGGTCAAATTACTCCGCATAAATTTATGGGTATAGCTTGTCCCATAGAAAGGATTGGATTTGAAATTTTTATGGCTTTCATGAAAACATCAGTTTCCATCTTCAGATAGGGCAACATGATTGGTTAGAAGCTGATGTTTTTATTCAAACCTACAGTTGTCAAGTCCAATCATTCTTGGAACAGCCTGTAATATACAGGTCAATTACGGAAAGCTTATTACAGGTGTGTTAACTTACCTACACATAACTTCATGCGTCAGGAGAACCCGACACATTTCAGGGTTTTTGTCTTGGCCCTCATAAATGATTGCCTGAAACAAAGGAAGAAGAGAAATTTTCAGAGAAGAAATCGAATATTATAAATCAGAGATTATTTGGCATAGTAGACTTACATCAAAAGCGAATAAATATCACCGTAATTATTGGTGTTTAATGTTTATATAGTTAAGTCAACATTGCTTTATTAAATAAAAAAGCTTGTTTGAATTCTTCAGTTTTTCATTCGAGTTTCCATCGGGGGGGGGGGGGGGGGGGTACAGTTCAAGCTCCTTCAAATACGTTATCATCTGAGAGACCCATCGTAATCATACAGTTAGTTTTCATTAGAAGGTATACTTATAGTCGAGGTATAAATACTTGTATATTAATATAAAAGCGCAAATGGACAACAAAGGCTTTACGTTTCAATATTTGGATCATAACCAACACAAATCACTCTCAGTACGCGCAAAATACGAAATACATCGTTAAAAAAAAAAAAAAATAATAATAATAATAATAAAAAAAATCGCAGTACGGAACGGCGTATTGGCGAGGCATCACCGAACAAAGAATATACAAAGGTAGGTAAGGACATAAAAAAGGGGGGACGTAACGAAGGAACGCAGGGATGCAAAATTTATGGAGTAGGAATAAAAATTTGAATTCGAGCATAAAAAAAAAAAAATAATAATATAGGGGGAGTGAAGAAAATCCACCCAGGCTTTTTTTCCTTTTTTACCTCCCTATATGAAAGACGGGACGGCGGAAGATTAGTTTGCTCGTGGAAATTGATTATTAAAAAATAATTTCAAAACGAGGGGAGAAAAAGAATGCACCCTATTTGTCTACAGGCCGGGAACTCCGCGTGTAATACGAACCTAATTGCTTATGTACCAAAGATTGTAATAAAAACATCTCCCGATACAAAATCAGTGGCGCCTAATCCAGGGCCTTAGCGAGGATTCAGGGTCGCGGAGGGCAGCGCGAGACTCGTTCCCGCAACCCCCCGAATCTTCCCTCCTTCCCGGCCTGGATTAAGGATGATTTCCTGGATTTATGAATGACCAATAGAGCCTTGCTTAGTTGAATATAATAAGCCCGAAACAACTCCTGGAGCGGCACTGCTCTTTTTTCTTTGGTTGAAGGGTCCAAATGCGTTGGCGTTGGCAGTCTCTTTATGAATGTGTGAGTGCGTAAGCGGTAAATACTTGAAAATGTGGGTGTCTCTTGTTTTCGTGAGTTCCGTTCTTTCCGCAGCTTTTGCTTTACTCTTTCGAAATCCTTAATAGAAATAGCCGTTTCTAGGAAAATGGCCCATAAAAGAGAAGGAAGTGCTATTCGGACATTAGTCTTTATTTAATCACAATATGCTGATTTTTCAGGAAGAGCACACTCGTTGTTTCAAGGGCCCTTTTTCTGGAAATGGCCTCAATTTCACATGAGGTATACTTAAAGGGGAGAGGGACTTCAAATTTCTACACGAGCTCTGAAAGAAAGCAACCAAAGGAGTCACGGAAAACTTTATAAATGAACGTGCAACTTTACCTACGTTCTGGAGTCGGTGTGGTATCATTTTTATTTGAAGGGGAATTATTCAAAATTACGACTCTAATAGAAAACCTTCCGCGGTCACTCTCACAATTTTATTACTTTCTTCTGATAGTTTTGGATTATAAACCACTTGCAATTTTCATCCTGATTGTTTAAAAGAAAAAAGCTTAATTTATCAAGCAGTGTAGAGGAGTAGTATTCATTTGTTTCCTCAATAATCAAATACAATAAAGAATTCAAAGTTGCAAAATCAGTTCCACACATCGATAGACTCTTTTACCTTTAGCTTTTTTCCCCTGAACTCTCCAATTTAGTGTTTGGAACTTACCAGGACTAATTATTTGAAGCGCTTCTAATTACATCGTTTTCAAAATGTACGCACAGACGTGTTGGTTGAGGAATTTTTTTGGATAAGAATGGTGTGGAGTTATTAGTGTTGGTATTTTTAATATAGAAAATACAGAATTATCACTTCGACTCTTTTAAGATCGTTTTTATAGTATCACTGATTCTCCTGCGGAAAGTGGGGGGTAGTACTCAAACAATTATTATAACTGTTAGTACGAGTACAATAATTTCTATGTAAAAGTAAAAACATATTTACAGTTACTTGTCCTCTCTCACACATTTCATAGTATATGTTTATTTGATCCTGATGTTTCCATTCCTCTCCCATCGTTTCTATCGATTTTTGCAAAATGCAGGTGACGGGACAGCTTTCTCCCAATTTTTTGATTTGATAAAAAAAAAAAAAAATCTGCCGTGTTTCAAAAAAAAGTAAACCACACAAATATATGGGTCTTGATGATAAAAAAGGGAGGAAGAGCGATACTAAAAATGAGCAGTGTAAATATATTACAGGTACTTCTTGAGGGGTGAATTTCGGCAGTAACTTTCCAGGAGTTGCGTTGTCGCGCCAATGGAGAGAGGTGAGAGGGTGGTGGCGGTGGAGGGGGAGGGGGGAGGGGTATGGCGCACGAGTCCGAAGCTACGGGAGTTGTACGAAAGAAATACTGGAGATCAGAGGAGATCCCGAGGGATTTCGCGGCGGGGCGATGCACGTCCCGCCGCGCCGCGAACGGTAGACAAACCCAAGGACATGCCAAAATGCAAGGGAAACGAAAAGGACATAAAAATAGTTTCTAATGCAATCTGGACCGAACCTGAACCCTGAACCTGGTTTAGCCGCGGCTTTTGTCACTGTTTAGTGCGCCCTCTAGTCTTCAGTCTCGCGGAAAATTTCTTCTCATCTCGTAAAACATATGAGGAGGGGATTTCCTCTCCCTCTGCTACTCATTTTTTTTATTTTATCTATCCTCTTCGTGTGATCCTCATATCTAGGCTTGTTGACCACATGCCACTTTTGGGATGCTCATTATGGACTGAGAGAGCACGGAAAAAAAAAAAAAAGACTTGACAGAATTTACCATATACGAAGCTGATTTTGGCGTCGGCCGCAGAAAGTATGGTAAATTTCAATAGATGATGGTAAAATGTACCAACAGGTTATCCTAATTTACCACAAGTTAGGTTACTATGGTGAAATTTACAATACTTTCTAGCAGACGGCAAAATCAGCTACATATGCATATGATAAATTCTACCAGTTTTTGTTCCATGAGTGATGACCGTCTCGGTCAAGGATAATTTTATAACCTCATAGTGACGTCGAGTCGCGCGCAATCTACATTTTGTTTTTTTAAAGCTCACGAAAAAATTACGATTCGAGGGAGTGATTGCACTTGTGTTTATCTCATAGTTCAACCCAGGCCCGTCTCATGGGGGGGGGGGACAAGGGACCCACAGGTCCAGGGCCCGGGCGTCAGAGGGGCCCGGCGCCAGGACCCCTCCCCACCAAAAGGGGGCCCGAAAGCCCAATTGGTACCAGGGCCCGGGAGTTAGATGTGACGGGCCTGGTTCAACCTCTTTCACAGGTTTAGATTAGAGTTCCTATATTTAGAGAGTTAAGACAAGAGGGTAGTCAACTTCTGATTGGTCGATGAGTTTTAGGCTCTACGGATGCCGCCATTGGATGCGATTTTGCACTGTTGTTTACAATCGCAGTTGTTTACCAACGGTATTTTACGGATAAAGAGTTAATTATCGACGAATCTGTAAATTTTAATCATGAAACGCCTCAAGAATGTCTATAAATCCCAAAAGAACCTTTCAAAGCGTAAATGGATGTCGATCCACAAAAGCAGTAAAAGATTATATCGTTAGAAACTCAGCGGCACTGTAATCTTTGCAGTGGACAAAAACACAACAACGGCCCTCAGAATGTAAACAAATGTGCAAAATCGCATCCAATGGCGGCGCCCATGGTTTCTCTTGTCTTAACTCTCTAAATATAGGAACTCTAGTTTAGATTGACAAAATGCAATGGTGCCAAATTGCACGTGACACCCTATTTTATCATGTATATAAATATAAAAGTTATATGCTCTTTCCTGCTCAGGCACTATAAAAATCAAGACACTGGCCATGACACAACCCGGCTTATGGGAGGGGATAAAAAAGATTATAGACGAGCAAAAATACTCGTGGAGCATAGTATGATGTATGTTTGCAACGAAGCGGATGCAAATATTTCAGATGGTTCACTTTACCCACCCTCTACACACTCAAATCATTTATGTTTGCCTAAACCGTTGAATCACCAGAATTTTAGACCGTCATTAAAACGCGACAAGGCAGCACTGGTATTACTTTCGATTTGTTTTTATGATTGTGTTTCATTTGTTTTGTATTTACTCAAGCTTTTGTTTTTATTGTTTTCGGTGATTCCATTCAATCTTCCCACCTCTTTCTCTTCTACAAAACAAATTTTACAAAAACTGAGTGCACGAATTGTTTAAGTGGAAGAAGGAAGGAGAAAAGAAGACGGGCGAACGATGGAGAAAAAATGCTGGAGGAAAGGGACAGAGAAGGAGATGGAGAACCGAAGCGAAGCGGAGGAAAGAGATTAGAAATAAAAGTAGTCAGGAAACACATACGTAGCTAATTCTATTTGTCTTCATTTGAGCGGACCATGAAACCCCTGTAATCTCATTTGCTGCTGGCAAGGCAAGGCAAGGCAGGGCAAGGCAGGCAAGCAGACGCCTTAGCTTACATCTCTTATTTTTAGCCGTCCTATCATCAGCTCCTTGTTAGCGCGAGCGTTTCCGTGGTTTTTGCTCTTTCAATCTTTCAAGGTTCGCGCTCATTCGCTCGGACTTGTGCGCTTTCACCGTCACCCCTCTCTCCCTACTATTCCATCTCTACATTTCGCCCGCTTTTCTCCCCCCCCCCCAAACCCCACCTCCCCGACGCGACGGACGCGCCAGTTGACTGACCCAAAACAACGCCGTCCGTCTACGACAATGCAACCCGCAATTCTTCTCTTCTCGCAACTAATTACTTTCATCTTTAAAAGCACGACGACGACGACGAGACGACTCGCCATTCGCGCAAAGTGTTGTTAACAGCTTTTCTCAGAAGACATTTAAGACTCGTCGTCCAATTTCGTTTTTTATTCGTGCATATGGGAACAATTATCTTCAGGGATACGGTTGTTCAGGATGAAACTTCGGCGCGCGTTTAGTGCCGTTTTCGGTCACCAGAGTTCTACCGTTCGATTAAAATTGAAGCACCGGTAGATATGAGTATACTAAACGAATTGAGGAAAACTAAGTGCTCAAATCCACTTTTTGTGCGATTTTGAGTTGCTGAAAGATTGATTCGTATTGAGTTTGAGCACCATAGTAATGTTCTGCTCTTGAATTTCTGCAGTAAAGTTACATTGAGTAAAACCAGAGACAAATAGAGACCGAGCACTACGTTAAAATACATAGGGAAGATTTGAGGCACACTGAATTTTCGGGGACTCAACAGAATAACATGTGAAACAACAGTCAACACCTTGAGATGTCGTATGGTGTTGAACGGTGACATTCGGAAACCACGGGGGGATGGGCGGGAAGTGAAGAGGAGGGTGCTCACCATTCAACACCATGCGACGTTGACTGTTGTCTTGTTGAATCCGCGAGAATTCAGAGTGCCTCTGCTGCAGCCAGTTATTGCTCCGTCTCTATTTGTCACTGATTAAAACATTGGCTCAAGCAACACGCATTACGTATAAAAATTGCACGATTGCAAAAAGGCGTGTACTCTTATTCAACTCGACTGTGGGTGAACCACCAGTGAAATATTCAAGAACAGCATTAATAGATAAGTAAATGAACTTTGAAAACCGCCTAGAAAAAAAAAAAAAAAAAAAAAAAAAAAAAAAAAACGCGAAACATTGTTTCAACTAAATGTTACTAAACATTAACAAACTTTACGGTTTCTACATTTTTATATTTTTAATTTTTAATGAGTAATCATCATTTTTTATTTTTAATTTTTAATGAGTAAGTTAGTTAAGTTAGACCTATAGTTCAAAACTCAATTTCCGCCGTGAGCAAAAGTAAAACTTTGTTTTTGTGGATTCATACGCATTTTTGAGTCTAACTTACCATAACTACATTCGACCTCCGATTCTTTGAACCTGCGATCTAGGACCTGAGTGGCGTGACATAATTTTGGTTATTTTCGTATTTATTTTGTGAAATATCCTACTCAAAGCACTGGTTAGAAGCAGGGCATCGGACCGAACCGAACCGTGAACCGCGAACCGCTCCGAACCGCCGAATTTCCGAACCGCGAACCGAACCGCGAACCTTTTTTCCACTGAGGCGGAGAACCCGAACCCGAACCGAACCGACTGGCTGAACCCGGTTTGAACCGGTTCGACGGCTTAGTAAAGAGGTCTTGAAAAAAAACCTGAAAATACTCTGTGAGTATTCAATGGATCTCAAAATCGCATTTTTCGTATCGAACCCTTTTCGCATAGAAAGATTACACAGAGTCACACATCTAAACTAGTTTGAAGCAACTGAACGTTTATTGGTCTACTGATTCGTTTGAAGTTATAAGGGTCTAAACCAATACATTCTATCCCATGTTGTCTTCTATTAGTCCACAGTTTTTTTTCTGTTTCTGCCTTCTATGCTATGTGTCTGTTGCGAAACTTTGCCCCAGCAGCAAAATAGGGCTTGTTGAGTTGTTGAAGTATGAAATCAATGAAACTAAGTACGTTTAAGTTGTTTGACCCTCTCAAATGCCGCCGCAAATGTTCGACCTCGACCAAATTTTCTCCGAACCGAACCGCTCCGAACCGGTTCGGAGCGGTCCGGAGAGTCGCGTGAACCCGAACCGAACCGCGAACCTTTTTTTTCGTGAAGTGTGAACCGCGAACCGAACCCGAACCGATTTTTGCCGCGGTCCGATGCCCTGGTTAGAAGTGAAAATTCCGTGTTTACAAACATCTTTTTAGATGTTTTGTGAAAAATCAAGTGGTTCCAAAAGCCATGTCCATTGTCCGTGCCTGGTCCTATATCAATAAAATTTATACAGCTAGACATCATACTGAAGAGACCCTATATCTTGAACCATTTACTGGCCCAAAATTTCCCAATCTATATGAATGAAAATCCTGAGCGCACTTTCATAAATATAAGTTGCTGACAACTCTGACGTGACCTTTCGCCAGAGCCGCGCCTCACCGTGGCCGTCAGGTGCGCGCGTCTCGCAAGCTAATCTCGTGAGTTGCAAAATAAATAGTTTATTGTTACATTTATTACTTGGAAGATGGTGTTGAGAATCGTATAGCCGTTGCCACTATCACAATCACAAGAACTCTTGGCATCATTTATAAAAGTGTTTCATCTGATAAACCTTTTTGTAAATGAACCGCGCGCTCACTTTCTCCGCTTTCCCGCGTGTTCCTTAGTGTTTTTCTATCAGACTTAATGTGTTTTGTATGTTAAAACACGCTCACGTGTTGCTTTCACGTGATTAATGTTCAACGTATTTCGCTTTATCAGTATACATCTTATACCTACTTGCATTTGTATTGACAATAATATCGAAGAAGGGGAAAAAGGAATTGAGAAAAATCGACGATTCTTTCTTTCCCTTACCTCTCACCCTGAATGAATGAACACTTTTACTCCGTTTAAAGCAATACATTTTTTCCTCTTTCCAGTCTTTGGCCCTCATATTTAACATTCTATTTTCACTGCTTCAGCTTTTCACATTCTTTCTCCTCTCTGGTCCTCTTTCGTTGTCGGTAGCTATAAGACTTTATATTTTGTATTTACATTTTTCAGGGCAACAAAAAGTTTCAAGAAGCATTAAAAAATAAAAAATAAAATAAAAAAAATAAAAATAATAATATAAATCTACACTGAGAAAAATTGTCTGTTGCCGTAACTGGACGTTATTTTTAAAGATTTACGTCTATTTTTACGTCCTGTTATTTTCACAAGAAATTCCTGTTGAAATAACAGGAATTCCAGTTAAGTATTAGACAGACGTCCGGTTGAATCAACGGGCACATTTTTCTCAACGTATGATTGACCTGAAAGTATGATCAGGCAGATTATCTCAGAGTATACATATATAGAGTAAAAAGGAGAGCCCAAAAACCCATAAAAATGATCGAGCCATTAGATGTTCAATGGGCTCCCTCAACTTCGACTTCTCACATGGATTCAAATCAGCGAAATACAAAACGTTGCCAAGTTGCACGCTACGCCTCTATGGACCTTGTGCCGGAGTATCACCAATACAATTTTACATAATATCAAAAACGTGAGAATATATGACGAAATATCGTGTCAATTGGCCTCGTCCAAGTCGATCCTTATTATGATTTGAACCGCCCTCTAAGCCACCGTAGGCTCCCATATAAGTACGCGAGGGCCCTCCACTTGCTCGCTGCGTCCGTGGCCTACTCGCCAATTTAGTCATCGGATTAAAGTGGCTGTAACGATGAACGATCTATCACAGGATGAATTATTAATGAGATTAGATCAAGATCCTTGCGCATTCCCCCCCCATCGACCATAGTCAACGAGAGGCAGGGGAGGCGGGAGGTGGGTGAGGGGAGGGGGAGGGGGAGGGTAGGGTGGAATACATCCACATCCACTCATTCTCTCGTCTACCATCTGATAACAGCAAAGAACATAAGGAAGGCCCAAGCGAAGAAAATGATCAGCCGGGGCCGAATTCAATTGGCCGTCGGGCCTCGGTTGTTTACTTAAAAGCACGCGGCGGCCGCAATCGCAAGGAGAAGAACTTTGTCCGCGGCTCCGGGTGCGGCGCCAATCACGCCCCGCGAAAAACGTACAGGCAAAGCACGCGACCTCCTCGCCACGTGACCGCACCGCGCCGCGCCCGCTGCGGCAACCGCTCGACGCTAGTAAACATCAAAATCTAACCTCCCTCGACGGCTTACAGTGGATCGACTCATGTGATTTTTAGAACTACAACAGCTGCCGTTGGAATCAAATCACGTAAAAAAAGAGTGGCATATAGAATTATCACCTGCATAGCTGATTTAGGTGCCTACTAGAAAGTATGGAAAATGCAATGTACCTTGTGGTAAATTAACTTAACCTGTCGGTACATTTTACGATAATCTAGTGAAATTTACCATACTTTCTGGAACGTTCCAAAATCAGCTATTTAAATGGGGAATTCTACAATAAGTATTTTTTTGGTAATAAGTGCAACCGTAATGAAGATTAAGGACAGCCGGAAGGCCAAAAGAAAGCAAGAAAGGCCAAAGTCGAAGTTCGCCAAACACCCGCGATATTTCAATATTTTTCATGAGTTAAGGTTAGCTCTTTTTCTACCGCACTGAAAAAAAAAGATGACCAGAAGCATGACCAGTAGCGAAGCCAGGAGGGGGTCCAGGGGGTCTGAACCCCTCCTTGACACCAAAATTTGTCCTAAAAAACGGTCATTATTTGCGTTTTCAGACGAATTTGACCAAATTAGTATCTTTGGACCCCTTTGAAAATTTTCGGACCCCGCACCCCCTCCTAGAAAAATTCCTGGCTACGCCACTGAGCATGACCCTATGTGAACCTATGTAAGGGATATTAGTACAATTACCAGAATTCTAGTGTTCGTACCATACTACTTGAAAATTTTTAGGAAGTTCTAGTTCCACGACCCACCTCTCCCAGTATACACTTTTTTATGGATGTCAAAATGGCAAAAAGCAGGGTTGCTATAGATTCAATGAAATAAAAATGGTAGAATTTACCATCTGCATAACTAATTTTGGAATCTGCCAGAAATTATGGTAAATTTCACTATAGATTATGGTTAAATGTACCTACAGGTTGACTTAATGTACCACAATTATTGCATTATTGCATTATTATACTATGCTTTATAGCAGGCGCCAAAATCAGCCATGCAGATGGTAGATTCTACTACCCTTTTTTTCCGCGTTTGTCCGAAAAACCCATGATTATCGTCCTACTGTGCGAGTGCGTGTCCTTGTTCCTGATCCAAAAAGTAAAGGCTCGCCTCCCTCGTTAAGCTTTTGTGTTATGCACCGCGGATCTGATTAGTATAAATGACTTTATCACTGTGTTTTTCCTTGCATTGTTGCCGGCTCTAATGATTTTTCACTAAATTTTCTTTCAATTAAAATGTTAAAATCAGTGAGAACACTAAATATCTGACAACACTGTTCTTGGTGCAACATCCACGTTTTGATTCCGATGTCAATTCGAGATCGGTTGTCGTTTTGTCGCGCGTTCGGCTTTCGTCCCCGCACCACCCTTTATATAATCGGATCCGTTTTTCGTATTATTATTTGTTGTCCTTTTTTTCCTTCTGCTCCTTTTACAACTATTTTACTTCGTAACAAACAGGATCAGTTTCCTGAAGCGTGTGATTTTTTGCCGTCGGCATGGTTTGACTTTCGTTTCGTTCACAATACCGCCCACGATTACCGTGTTTCACACCTAGCTGCCCGGGCTGCCCCACCGCAGTGTCATTTTAAATACAATAAATAAGATGTATCTGAAAGAAGCTCACTTTAATATGATAGTTTTTATATAATTCCTCTTTTCCGGAACTCAAAAAACAGTTTTGACTCATGATCTTGAATGCAAAAAGTATGGAAAAAAAAGAAAGAAAAAAAAAAAAAAAAAAAAAAAAAATGCAAAGTGCAGAATGTGCAAGGATCCAAGGAAACTCAATCCGCTTGGTATTTTCTAAAAATTAATTCGAAAGAAAGTCTGCTGAAAACCGACAAATAAGATTAGTGGCGTAGCGTGCAATGTGGCAACGTTGTAATGTGTCCATTTAAACCAATGTAAAAGGTCGAATGCGAAGGTGTTCACCGAACAACCAACAGTTCGATCTTTTTCATGAGATTAAATGTACACACTACAACGTTGCCATATTGCACGCTACGCCACTGGATAAGATCAGTACATCACGAATGAGGAATGACACGAGAAACTAATGAAAAGTGAAACCGAATTTCACCATAAAAGATAAATTTTCAGACATGTTTCCATATGGGTTTACAAATGGAATATTTTTTGTTTCATGAAAAAATCACTCTTTCAGTGCTGGATTAAAAAAATAGTTGAAAAAACTTAGACTATGATTGAAACCATTTTTTTCACATAATTTCATGGGCATACTAGTGTGCATGGCATGTTAAAATCTTTAAAATTTCATAAGAATCCATGTTTGCAGAATATTTTCTTTATGAGATGAAGAAGCGAAAGGGTTAACTGGTATACTGGTAAACCGTCGCTTCCAGAGTGTCACACGTGTCAACAGCTTCTCTGAAAGTGAGTCCTCTGAGATCCAAAAGACAAGTGTAGGGATTATTTCTGCGACACAAAAACAAAACAAAAAACAAAACCAAGAAACGTAAATATGTTGTAAAACCTTACCTGTTTGGTAACTGAATCTATTAGCCTGACAAAAATATCTTGTTCTTGCCTTACACCTGCAAACAATACAAATTAATCATAAAATTACCATTAAAAATTCATAAAGGCAGCATACAAAGCTCAATAGTGTACCAACAGTTTGAATATTCATTATTTCAATAAAATTGGTAAAACATTTATCGAATCGATCAATATTCAAAACAAACCAAAGCACTTCAAATTCTAAAAACTACAGTCATAATGATTTATTTCTAGCCTTTCAATCTAGGTCTGTTACCAAACTTTGGGGTTGGAGGGCGCATGAAACTCAACTTTTTCCAATAAAATGATATGATGAAGAACTAAAAAAAAAAAAAAAAAAATACCTTGTAAGTGAAACTTTGTCCTTTGTCAACGATGTTATCGAGAGGAATAGATTGAGGGAGGAAAAAAGCGAAAGGCCATTAAATGATGAAATATTCAAATCTATCTTCGACGCGAGAGCAAGAGAAAGAGATAGAGAGAGAAAAAAAATCGAGATTATTTCCAATTTCAAAGTGGACTCTGAGCCGCGCAACCAAGTATCACTGCAAAGGAAGGCAGAGAAGCGAAATCCTCCGAAAAGCCGTGCAGTAACAAAGGGAATAGATAAATATTCGAGGGAAACAATCGAAAGAAAATTAAGGCAACCTTTGATGAAGCACGTTATCTAATATAGATTGAGCAAAGCGAGTATGCTTCCTCTAATCCCTGAATGGTCAAAAACCCACGTGGTTGAGGAAAGATACCGTTTCTGGATCGAGAGGACATCCATGTGGACTTACCTCGCATCTCTATTGGGACAGCGTCGAGGGCTTAAATTTAAATTTAATTCCTCCTACCGTCGTAAAAGCGCTGCCCGGTTTTTAAATAAACAATATTATGCTATGTAGTTTAATTGATTCAGGAGATCAGTTCGATTTAGCCTCGTTGCGCGGTACAGGTGCCGTACCTGCCAATGTTGGTCATTGCATGTGCTGGTGGGTTGTTGTCTCAATTGTGCCTTAATTACCCGGTCGAAATCACTAACACAGAGTTTAATACATGCATTCCCGGTTTTACTGCTGAGTAAGTCTGGGCCACTGAAAAGTTATTCATCAATATTTTACTCCGCGCCCTGTTACTTTGTTCGTTCAGCAATCCAAGATAATATCCCATTCATTATTCCTCACCATTTCAATGACACAATATCTTTTTGTTTATCTCCATTTTATTGGTCCATCTTTTTTGAGGCTATACAATCCTCTGTGAACATTTCTCTACATAAACAAGGTTGATTTCAGGAGTGCATTTTCTCCATACACAAATAGCAAGCGAATTCCATCTTCTCAGAATTTCTTCTGATACTTCGTCCTTTCGTGCGAAGACGAATGATGCGTGCATTTTTTTTTGAATTTCACTGCTGTAATTTTTAGCATCATTGAAAAAAAAAAAAAAAAAAAAAAAAAAAGAAAGAAAAAAAAAGTCATTTTTTATTTTAGCATTAAAAATGCTAATAAAACTATGAAAATAGTTGCTGCTTAAATGAAAATGAAAATATCAAACTAAGTTCTGAAATTTTGGAATGAATATAAATCATGTTTGGCAACTAAGATTGCTTAGTAAGCTCAAAATTTGATTATGGTCTCAAACACTTTCTACGTGTCATTTCCTGGTGTAAAACTGTTTTTTTTTTTTTTGGTTTTTGTTTTTTGTTTTTTTTTTTTTCAAAACATTACCTAAGTACCTAACCCCTTTGTCCACCCGGCCCTCCGATTAATAAAAATAATCTAATTAGAATTGAATAGATAGAAAATAAAATCTTACCATTTGCATATAATAATTGCAGTCTATATTGAATACCATTGTTTGTTTTTTGAGCCTCTGACTCCTGCAAATAAATGAAAACAGAAATAATTAGCTCAAAATACGTGAAAGTTATACGGGGAAGAGCGAGATTATTAAGAGGTAAATATGTAAAATATATATAGTAAACCATATTGAGATGAGGCCAAGTACCAAACCTCATTTTTGAGATTTATTTAAGCATTCTGAGTTGCATGAAGGACGTGTATACGTCTTGTTACGCAACGTCGCGTCAATGGTTTACTGTTTTTCAAAAGAGGAAAGAAAAAGTATTTTGATGCTGTGTTGTGATGATCGTTTTCGAAGCTGACCAAAAATTAAAGACATCTTGGAAAATAGGGCCCCTGAGACGTGAGATAAGCTCAATCTCAAAAACCTAAATTTGCGATAATTTTCCAAGAGTCAGCATTTATATCATGTTACAGTCAACGAATTAAGTAATGCCAGTAGATTGCTTAGATTTTGTTTTAGATAGGCAACCTGCATTACCTGTAATACTCATCATAATGAATTGAAGCATTGCTGGTGGCCTACCGAGCCAAAATTTAAGGAGTCGACTGACATTACTTAATTCACCGAATGTACATGGGCCGTACTTCCATCAGCGTCCTCGATTACAAGACAACTGATCATTGTCCTAAACAATGATGTCATTTTGTTAATGTCAATTTTTTTTCTTTCTTTTTTTTCGGGGGCAGAGAAAGAGAGCATGTTTAATTAGTCAAATGGTTATTCAGGCCAAGTTTGCATGTGTTGACAAAGGTATGCCATTATACATTTGTTTGCGTGTGTGGCGTCCACCGCCAGTGACCCCAAATCTGATAGCATCAAAAATAATTTACTAAATGCGTGATGGGTCCATATTAAGAGCGCAATATTCTTTTGACCTTTTTTCCAGTGACCGCACATTCGCTCCGCCTCACCGAACGTATCCTCTTTTAAAAAGAATGTATTGCTAATGAGCTTATCGAAATTTGAAATAATTTTCCTCAATTTCCTGGTGTGACTTAAATTCAGAGATGCCGTTCCTTGTTTATTTAATAGCATTTTTTTTTTCAATGCACCAATGATTCTACTGGTTGAGAAAAGATTACACAGCTCAGTTAAAAGTATGATTGTAAAAGCACCAAAATACTCGCATCTGTCATCTTTTCTCATCCGGGGCAGTCGCCGATGACTTAAAAAAAACTTGACGATACTTTGATATTTAAACGGTGATTGCACCGATTGAGGAAAGATTACAAATACGAGTAATTTCGTGCAATACAGCCACGAGCTGAACTAATCTGTGTAATCTTTTCTCGATTGGTGGAATCATCGGTGAATTGAAATTCGTTGTTGCCACATTGCATACTAACCGAAAAAAAAATAAATGATGAAGTTACCGAACATAATAGAACAAGTAAAAAACTAGTCGGATGTAAAACAATGAGCTATAACTTTAGAATGGCACATCAAGGAACGTTCCGCTGGTTCATTGTTGTCACCTAGGGCGCCGCCATCTTGTCGTAAAAATAGAATTTTGAGGTTAAATTTTGTAGGTAGTTTTCGGTCGTTCCGTAAACGAACTCGGGCATCGCCGGAAACGACTTGAAAAAGACCTACAAAACTTAACCTCAAACCTTGGAACCTGCCGTCCAAATTCCGCTTTTTCCCGGGATTCCTTCTACCCTGTGTGGCACAAGGTGGACCAATCCGCTGCCACTCTAAAGTTCTAGCTCATTGATATAAAATGCTGAAAGGATGGCAAACTAAGCGGCCATATTAAAAAAATCAGATTTTTGGAGAGTTAGAGGGAAGATGGGTGAGACTTTTGAATTTTATTCCAAAGTATAACGATTTATATCGCGGTCAAAACACAGCGTTGAGGGGCCGCCGCTCAGTATGTCTCAATTCAATAAGATCTACTTTAACAAGTTGTGTTAGTATATAAAAGCATTTCAATTTTCAAGTAATGCTGGAAAATGTACCGGAATACAAATGTATTCGGTGCGATGTTACGCCTCCCCCTCCCCCCCCCTCACCCCACCGGCCTCTTCAACGAGCCGAAGCTCTCGCCTCGTCTCGACATCTGAATAGGGGGGAAAAGGAATGGTTCGAGTCGAAATTATGCGCGAGAAAAACTGAGAATATATTTTTTTCCCTTTTAACCGAATTCCTTTACAAATCCTGGTAATTTATCACTCGTTTTCGCAGCTCACACTATAACTCGCAATGTAGTTGCTTCCACTGTTTTTATTCTTTCATGTGTTATATGAACCCCAAATTTTGAAAGGGTTATTTCGTTTTAATAGATGGTCAATTTTTCCGAAAAAAAAGAGAAAAAAGGGGGGAGTATTCTTTCAATCCCTGTCGAAGATTAATTGAGGTTAAAATATATTGATAATGAATCAGACATTACTCTGATCATACAAGATAGTAGTTAGAAGCTATACTAAATTATGCTTACTTGATCTTTTTCTATAAATCCAATGAAAGCTGTCCTTTCAATTTCTATGGGTTGGCCTCCTCTGTCATACAGAGCGATCACAAAATGGAAAAATTTGATTTCCTTAAATTACTAGGTGGTTGCTTTTCAAATTGTGCTCTACCAACTCCAACGCTGAAACAAAACACGACGAACAAGTTAAACAAAAAGAAATTAAAAAAATGAAGAAGAATTTTATGTTGTGATACAAGCATCTTGTGACAGTTACGTGCAGTATCTTTTTGATGAATTATACCTGCATAGTGAAAACAAAAAACAAAAAAACAATAACCAAAAAAACGTCAAAAAACAAAATACAAAACAAAATGCGGGGGGGGGGGGGAGCTTTCGAAGAGCTCCCGAAGATCAGCGATACGTTATAATCTAGACGAGTTGGCGACTTGACTCGACTCAACTAAACGCCGATTAATTTTCAAAGCTACGCAGGATTAAAGCGAAAGTTAATTATACTTTATAATTGCATCAAACGCTCCCCGCAGTCTCTTCTTCTCCCTCTCACCTCGCCCACCACCCTCACTATGCGCCCACCCCGCGAACCGATCCGAAAATAAATTCCAATAACTACCAACTACTGTTTTGCCTCGTCGCTTCGGCCGTTGAGCGGACGTAAATCATTTTTTTATTGCCCCCCCCCCCACATAGAATAGAAAAGAGGATAGTTTTCTCTCGTCAGCTTTTATACGCGGCTACTGCTTTCCCGAGGCCGGCCGCGAGGGGTCAGAATAGTGAGGATGAGTCACGGGGATCAGGTGTGCCCCTAATCCTAATACCATGTTCCCTCTTTTCTTCGGTGTTGCCAGTCTTAGAATTATACAGATGCACCCTTACCGTTTGAATCGTTGGAAAGGGTTTCAGACGCAATTTTTATCCTATCTCTCTCTCTCTCTCTCTCTCTCTCTCTCTCTCTCTCTCTCTCTCTCTCTCTCTCTCTCTCTCTCTCTCTCTCTCTCTCTCCCCCCTCCTAAATTCAAGGGCAGTTGCAAGGACTGAAATGTTATGTTTCTTATAAAGGAAATAAAAGTACTTGATGAGCTGAGAACACAGATTCCTTTGGGTTCTAATTAAATTATATTCTTCTGGAGATGAGACATGCATTGGCCCAAATTACATTGTTTTAAATGGAAATTCCACTTAGTGACGTCAATAAGCACGCTATTTTTTACAACTTTGCACGTGATGTGTATCTCCAAAATCGGGACTCTCAGGAAAAAAGTAAAAACCAAAGGCACAATCATATTGTCCTTGGCTCATCAATTTTTATCATTTTTTTTTTTTTTTTTTTTTTTTTTTTTATAAAAAAAAAAAAAAAAAAACACAAAATATCAGACCCTTGCAACTGCCCCAGTAGCAAAATGCTAGTTTTATTCCATCCAAATTACGTCCATGAATTTTCATTCTACGGTCTGTCCTCGAATCCATATTTTATTTTAATCCTATGTATACTCGTCCCAGCATAAGCGGATCCAGCAATCCGGCAACTGCGCCATACTGCGTACAAGGGGGATTTTTTTTTTTTTTTTTTTTTTTTTTTTTTTTTTTCTTTTTTACATCCAGTGATCAAATTTTTATTTTCAGAGATATTCATAACTGCGCTGTTATTTAGTTGCAATTGAACATGGACTTAAATGAGGAATGTTTTCGGGTGGGTCAAAAATGACAGGGCGCACGTAAAATTGGGCCGAAGAATAAATGCAACGAAAACTTAGATTATGATAAAAAAAAAAAGTGGACAGTTTCGAAAAAAATTAAAAATGCTTAAAAGAGATCAAAGGTTTCTTATCGCGCATAAAATGTGGTATAAATCTCAAATTTGGCAATGTTTGCTCTGCATAGGGCTCCAATCTCGAAAGACTGCATAAAACTATGATTCAAACTCTTTTCCGAAAATGGAGTAAAGCTGGTGTGAACCCTACTCTGCATTCAACTCTGTTTTTCTGAATGATGATCACACGGAAGATAATATCATTCAACATCGCTCTTTAATAAGTCAATATATTTGATGCGTCAAGTATTCGCGGTAGGATATCAATGAGGATCGGTAATGAAACAAAAAAAAAACACTCCCACCTTAGAGAGAAAAAAAAGCAAAACAAAGCAAAGGTTATCTCAGTTCCTAAAACAGTAGCAAACGATGAACGGGTTGACAAAAGAGAATGATGTTAATAATAGGACCATGTCAACGCTCAAACGCATTGTGGAGAGGCCGAGCCGGGAGGAGACTCGGCAGGTGACCATAGTGATAGTGACCACTTCTCCTACTGTGCTTTACGGTATTTGCACCGCAGACAATGCTCGCAAAAACCTCGTGTTTTTGGAGCGGAATGACAACTGACAGGCAGTGGACGCGTAAACGTGCTACCGACTATCTCTATCTCAAGCAAATTGGAGGTCAATACCTACCTATACTATGCCCCTTCCGTACCTGTCGACGTTAAATAAATGCCTGACCTGACTTAACGGACAGTTCGACTGCGGAGCGTGAGAACCCGGATTTTCATGAGAGATGAGGGGGTAACAAGATGACAGTGAACCCCAGGGAGTCCCCCAACATATCATACACTGTAAGTCACTACCCTGCTCTGTCTTTGCCGATAGCTTAATAACTTCCGATTTCGGTCAAGTCCGTGACCTACCCTCAGACGGTGACGAGGGCTCTTGAAAGAGGTTCACATGATTTGAAAGAAGAAAGAAATATTTGCTTTCTCCCAATCTTTCTCTCCCTCCCTCTCTCTCCCTCCCATTCTCTCTGTCTCGGGTATCATTTTGCAGAGATTCTTTTGCAAGGAAAAGTGTGCGAGTCAAAAGGATATCAATGAATTGAGCAATGGGTCTGTTGCGTAATTTTGCTACAGCAATATGACCCAATTCTACCGTAAAATTTGGCGAAAATAACGACGCGCACATTGAAAATTTTCAAAATCCACTCATTAACTCAGGAAATTACTTCCATTTCAAACAACCTGCGCCAATAATTTGCACCTGCATGTTACTCATACATAGACGGAACCACCGTATGGATGTACTCAACATCGTAACTACAAAATTATGGAATTTCCTTCTTAACACATGAAACAGTGGCTATACATTTGCTGTCTGGCTGATCAAACATTACAAAATGATACACAAATCGTATGCATCTAAACGAAACATTCAAATGTTTGTTTGTAAGTTATGTTGATGTTTACATGAGCACAGCGGTTCCGTTTATTTAATTGTACGTCGGTGATAATAGTGTCTATATAAAGGGTAACGAGGTTTCTTTGAAATGGAAAGATTTTCTGAGTTAGTGAGTGGATTTGTAATTTTTTTAAGACTAGATAAATTATAAAATAAAACCAAAGGTGCTTACTTATGTATATTGTTTCAAATGATCATTTCGGGTGTTCACCCATCTTCAGTGATAACAAGGAATAAATGTAGAAATATATCGATGCATTATTTCACGCACTCGTCAAATTACGATTTTGAAAAACAAAATTAAGTCATAATTAAGGAACCGAAAACAATAAATAAATCAAATATATAAAAAAATATTTAAACGGATTAACAACGAATATTAAACAACAAAGCAGAGATCGGAATGAGGACACAATCGCAACAAATCCTTGAGCCCTCTACACCAGCATCAAAATTTGACGAAAGTCACCGACCAACTATCCAACTATGTATTTCAATATCATTCAAGCAGTCTTCAGACTGAGGTTATATTAGAGTCATTTATTGAAGTTCAACCCAAGAATAAATTCGGACACAGTCAAAGAGAATAAACGAGGCCAATAAAGTTCAAATACTATGTAACAAATCCGGCTTACTGCGTCATGAACACCTGATGTACCTTGAAGAAGGGGTGAAGTGGTGGCTTGAATAAAAATGTTATAACGCTTAAATTTATTCTGTGCTGCGAAAAAATTTGATGTCCCTACAACCTACTCTCTTTCGAACTTGCCCTGCACTAATTGAGTACCTGGGAACCCTGAGCTAGGTTAGTGCTGTTTCCGCGTCTCTCAGGAGATATCTGTCGTCAAGACGAATAATTAATAATTCTGCAGACAACCCCCTCCCCCACACACCCTTCAGTCCTAGAGTTTTAACCGTGATTAATTATTTTTAAAGTGAAGATTGAAAGCTTAAAACTCAGGCACATTGACAAGAAGAGTTAGTTCTGCGTTTTCATCTTCCTTTTTCATGCTTTCTTTTCCTTTTCACTGATTATGTTGTAGTTGTAGGCCCTTACCTTCTTGTTGATGAACTCATTGAGAAAAAAAGGAAAACATCTGTTCGTGCCTTTCCACATTTTCAGTAGCTTTTATCGCTCTCTAGTTTTTAAATCGTCTAAGAGAGACTGTCCCCTTTTTATGGTCTCTTAATTTTTATCTCAATTGGTGAAATTGTCTTTTATTTGCAGGTTCTTCCATAGATTTCAGTGCAATTTTACAGTCTTACCATCCTAAATACTATTTCATTTTTAGCCCTCTCCAAAGTGTTTCTCATTTTAGTTGTTTCTCTATAGCAACCAAATTATGAATATGACTGAAGGCAAAACAGTGTAAAAAATAAAAATAAATATATATTGAAAAAAACACGGTGCCGTAAGATTTGGTAATTTTTCCTTTAATCTCTCCCTCTTCAATATTTTGGACGACAATTATTATGAGGCATAAGCTAGGTATAAGATGATGGGAACATTATTCGTTGGACAGAAAATAAGTAAGGAGTTTCCGTCGGACGAAATTAAAAAAAATAAAACAATTTTTCAGACAAAAATTAAAGGGACGAAATCGATGTGAGGACAAAAATATACTTGTAAGTACACGAACAGAAATTTTAACCAACGCAACGTGAAAGGGAAAAAATTATAAAAATATATTGGAACCGTTCCAACGTTGGACGATGTGACAGATATTTCAAGTCAACCCGCAATGTGAGAACTATCCGGTTCGTCTTCTCTTTTATAATTCTCGACTGAAAGGGTTGAATAATCATTGATTCTATACCGTTGTACATCCGTTTTTCCATGTGATGTCTATCTTTCAGCATGCACAAAAACGAATGATGTTTCTCTCGATGGCTGATGCTTCTTTTTTTTTTTTTTTTTTTTTATTCTCTCGCGTTTGACCCCTGAAAAATCTATGGTCATCAATGACTTTGGTGACCCCATTGCCCATTTTTCATGTGCAATAATTTAGGACACTTTTTGGCCAAAACACATCTTGCAAGTACCTACATTCACCCCTGAAATTAAAAGCTTTCTTAGCCTATACACGTTAAGTAAGACTGCCCTTTTACTTGCTTCTCGAATTTTCCTTAAACTTCAAGATGTGGCAAATCCTTTGGGGTGGGGGCAGGGGGCAACTTTCCAACCATGTCCCACACATCGACACCCATGCTTGATGAACTACGCTAGTATGACTTTTAAATGTCCAATTCTAAATTTAACGATCCAGAGTTTAATTCGTGCGATTTAAATGAAATTCATCCGTTAGTGAAGCTATTGGCTGAGAGAAGACCGAAGAAACTAGACCATTCGGATCGCATCCGGAAAGACGTGAGCTGAGAAATGAGAGCGCGCTGATCTGAAGAATAAACAGATTCGTTAAAGCGAAATGTTTGAGGCCGAAGCGGGGCTTGTGCTTGGGCTTGTTGGTAAATTGTTTATGGCGCGCAGAAACTAGCAGCTTTTCTTCTGTCTTATGTTCTCCTCTTGTTGCCACCCCTCTCTTTCTCCACCCCACCCTCCCTCTCGTCCTTTCTCTTTTCTGCATTAAAATATTCCTTTAATCTCGGTAAATCTCTTTCTCTCTCTCTACCCTCCTCCACACGCCAGATTCCGCTTTTCAGTTTTTCAGTTGAATAGAGCGGAGAGGAGGGGAGAACCTTGCTTGTATTTCTTTGAAACGAGAAATTAGCCGATTGATTTGTTTTCGAATGGAATTACACTATCTCTCTCTCTCTCTTCCTCCCTCCTCGCTCTCTCTCTCTCTCTCTTTCTCTCCATCTTTTTTTTTATATCTCTTCTTCTCTGTTCCCCTTTCTCCTGTCATTCCTCCTTGTTTTGTTTCAAACAGAAACTGGAACTTATGAAAGCTATTTTAAGCCAGCACCACCGCGCCAAGCTCGCACACCCGCTGCCCCTGCATCAACCATCTCATCCTTTTCCTCTGATGTTGAAACAGTTTCAGCCCTTTGAAAGTCGATTCCTCAACTTTATTTTGTTTACATTGATTCTCACCCGCGATTTTTATATCCACCTCGTCGAAAGCCCGACTTTTATTACTAAGCCTTTTCATAAGTCAATCCATCGAACATTTTGCTCTCTTATTTAATTTCTCGCGGTTACATTAAAAAAGTGCGCGATCGTGTTTTGGGTCTCATGAATTGGACCGTTTATGATAGATTGCTCTGAGAAAAATGTCCTGTTGCCACAACCGGACGTCTTGTTAATATTTACTCAACCAGAGTTCGTGTTATTTCAGCAGGAATTCCGGTCAAGTAACAGAAATTCCTGATGGAATAACAGGGATTCCTGTTGAAATTCCAGTAATTCCTATCGAATCCCGCGGTTGAGTAAGTATTAACAAGACGTCCAGTAGAATTAACCGGAAAATTTTTCTCAGTCTGGGTTTTATTGTCGAGCGAGATGGTTCAACTGTAAATTGGAAATTGAGACGGATAATTGGACTCATCTATACTAAAGGGATACCTACTCGACTTTAGACGTTGTCATTTTCACTTGGCTTTTAATATAAAATTAGTTCTAGTGCAAAGAATTTCTCAAAACTTCCGGGAACTTTCTTTTTCTACATTTAAGTCTTGTTCCTGGAAATTACAAAATTACAAAATTACAAGTAATTTTATCAATCAGACTATTTTTAAGGGAATTAAAAAGTCGATGTTAAATGGCAATGGTGGAATACTAGTAGGTCTGTTTAGTATAATGTGTCCAATTAAACTTCATTAGAAAAAAAAACAAAAACAAAAAAAAACTGCTTTAGTAAATGAGTCACTATTATTCTATGGCAAAATTAAACCATTACATGTTGAATGTCATTCCCAAACCCAAACAGCTCACCAATCAAATTGTAAAAAGTTTACAGCAGATTCTCGCTTAGAGGCACAACGTCTTGATTAATTTTAATTATTCAGTAACTGCCAAATAATAGCAACTAGTCAATTGGCTTTTTCAGACTTAAGGCTAATAAAATTCTAAACCAAGCAGTTTTTCCGGCTAACAGATTTGGAATTTGAAAAAAGGGGCAAAAAGAAAAACGTCCCATACCACTAGTTCTGTGAGCAAGATTTGAAACTTGGAGAAAGATAGGAGTGTTTCGCAGATGATCTATTTGGGATTAATAGCACGACTAACATACCAATCTATATGTTACCTAAAAGTCAATTCAGTTTTTCTTAAAAACCCAGCTTGAAGTGCTCGAACAAGTTGCATACATTCGTTGAACAGTTTTCACTGAACAACTCTCATTTAGAACTTTCCTCTGCGACAACCGTCAAGGACGAATTCTTGGATCAACTTTTGATCACCCCTCTCAGATGACCGAGACCCATGAATCTAAACTTTGCATCATGCTATTAACTTTTGCAAGGGAGCATTCTTTTTTGAGTACTAATTTGAATTGGATCGAACTCATTAATACATAATTTTAATTAAATCTTACTTTTAACGTTGCAATGTCAAACAGACATAACATTAAAAAGAGGGGAATCTACGAAATGAAACGTCTGCTTTATGGTAAAGTTTCAAAATTCATCGTTTTGTCTCGAGAAGACTCAAACATGACTGATATTATGAGCAATTTAGTTTCAACTTGGCCTACATGCTTGCAACGTTTCAAAATGTCTTCTCTTATTTTATTTTCTTCTCCCCTCCTCCATATTTGTTACGAATAAACTTTAATTGAGTTTTTAACGTTACAACTCTGTATTAAAAAGAATCGCACTTAAACTTGTTAACAAATAGTAGAAATTTGTTCTTCGCTGAGAAATTATAATACAAAATAAAATTTTGAGACGTCACAAGGGAGTTAGGTTAATGTACATTGTACTTACAATAACGGAAATAAATATTTTTCTTGATTTTTTTTTTTTTTTTTTTTTTTTTTTTTTTTTTTTACATTTTTCAAATTTATTTTGCTTGTATGATTTATTCGTGACCTCCAAAAGAAATTGTTTGACAACATTGTTTGATACCCTTGTGTGAAATTTTCTTTTTTCAGAAGCAACTCGCGCAGCACGCAGCCTGGAGACTAAATTTTAGGGGTAAATCCCTTTTATCCTTCCTATCATGAAAAAGCATATGAAAGCCGCCACAATTTCCCTAAATTTGACACACTTTGTTCTCATTACCAAAATGTCCAATCATGCAAACTCAATATTAAGTGAAATATGTAAATGCCAAAAGCTAATTAAGTATACCCGATCCTACTTCATAGAATACTGGATTTTTTCTGAATCATTATTTGAAAGCGTGCTGCGCTATGCATTTCCGTAAACGCCAGCGACTGGAAATTATGTTTGAGGGAGCTAGAATAACAACAAGTAACGGCAACGAATACATGAAAAAGGCCTCAGCGGAATCCAGTAACGCTGAAAATGACTGAAAGTTGCAAAATTCATAAAAGTCGATCAAACGGCTATACCTATACGATACACGCCGAGCAAAGTGCGCTCGCTTTATCAGATACAGAGGGACTTTTTTAATTAAAAAATGCTCATCATCCATCGGTCTAAATAAAATTCACACTAGAAATCAGCCTCAAGACCTCTTATTTTGCTTCTACTCCTAATTATTAGACCTTGTGGTCCATAGTTCTAGGTATTTTTAAGCGAATTTGACTTCACTCTCTTTTCTATGTACAATGTACATGTATTCAAAAATACCGTCTTAAATTAATTACTTTTCGAAGCCTCAACCAAATACTTGTGAAAACAGTTAGAGCTCTGTAAAAATTTTTTATTGAAGAGAAAGATCTAAGACAAATCTCATACAAAGACCGAAATTTCCTGTACCAGATTTAACCCTCTTTGAGTATGTTCATCATGCAGAGGCGTATATAGAAATAGGTTTTTCTCTCTTTTATCACTAAATCAGGTGTGTTAGAAAATGATGGAGTGAGGAGGATTATCACGTGATTTTATAGCCCTCATTACTACCCTTTTCTATTACACATACATTCAAATGGCCATAAACAGAGAGAAAAACAGAATTCCTTGATACTCCTTTGGCCCCATGGATTTTCAGTTAACAAAATAATCCCCTCCATGTCTATGGAGTGATGTGTATACTAACAAACGCAAAAGTGTTGACTGGCAAGAATGTGTATGGCTATGTGTATGTGTATGAGGTTGTTTTGATAGCAAGAAGATGGATCACATGTTTCGAATTTTTGTCGGACAAAACTCTGCGATTGCTGGCACGTGGAGAAGGAAAAAACTCGGTTTTGTGAACTGAACTTTGGGTCACATGGAACGCCGAAGACTTCGGTGAGTATAATACCATTACTATGATCCGAATTTCGTCCTTACATACCAAAGACTTGAGTACTCCTAACTGAAGTTTGGTGCTTACAACTAAAGATTTGGGCGTTCCATAAGAATCGAAGTTTTTCCTTCGTGTATACTGTATAGAACTAGAAAAAAGAAAGAAAGAAAAAAAAATGCGTTAAATTTACATCCCGAAATGTGCTACAGCCAGTGGAGATGCTACATTTACACCCACATGCTCCCCCCCTCCCGCAGCAAGCCCCTGGCCCTCCTACAGTCATTCCTACGTCCTAAGATGTAAATTTAGCATCTCAAGGGTTGTCGAACATTTTTTTTTTTTTTTTTTTTTTTTTAACATCTGGGATGTTCAATTAACACATTTTTTTTTCTTTTTCTTTCAGGGTAAGACTTGAGAAAAATTGAAGACAAATGACTAACCTGGACTGATCAACGACAGAGGGCTGCATCCACGACCTAGCGGCTGCAAGCTGTGACGTCGAAAGGGGCTCCTCCTTGAGTCCAGTGACGGGGCCCCTCGGTTGATGGTGATGGTGATGATGGTGTAGCCCCCCGGCCGAGGCATCTTGATGATGATGGAGTCCGAACATGAGACTCCCGTTGCGGCCGGGACCTGGGTAAAGCTTGCGCCCCCAGGCCGCCGCTGTTACCGGGTCCAGCTCCGGCAGGGTCAGCGGTGGCCACGGGGACGAATAACCGCACTCCACGTCGGCAGCGCCCCAATACCGCCCGTCCGTTCCCAGCGTCGTGGTGCCGATTCGCTCTTGGTCCTCTGACGACGGGTCCTCCGGCTCAAGCTTCGTCACGGCTCCGGACGGACACACGTTTGCGGATGTATCCACTACTTTCAGTCGCTTTTCACCGATCCAATTTGAACACGAGTCCTTTATGAATCGACTAAAGTATAGGGGCGAAATCTTAAAGCTTTTGCACTCTCATCGAAAGTAAAATCAATTCAACTTTCAACACTCCTAACATCCGATTAAAAATGATATTCCAATACAATTTGAGCTTTGCAAATGATATGAACTTCCCAATAATCAATCTGTACTCTGCTGACTGGACGCAACCATCAACTTCTCGATTGTCAAATGTGATAACAGAGCTTTCAAAGTCCGGCTTAAAGTCGAATTCTAAATGATTCTCAATCAATAATGTTCCGATGATACTGTTATCAATAAAGTAAGTGCGAGCTGTAATGACTGTTGTGAATTTTTCAAAGTTGAGTACCTGGGCCAAAGAATCCTGGTGCAGATGGAATATCCAAAATATCTTACACTGAAAGGTTATTTAAGCCGAAGCAATTTACACCAAGTATATATAGACAACTTTTTGGGAGGAAACGGGATTAGCGAGTGAACTTTCCTTATCAACTTTAAATCTTGTAAACAAACTTGATGAGATTCCACGGTTGACAAAACTGATGAGGTGATGATCGCTGCCGGTTTGTTTACCTTTGAGAATTGCGCGAGGTAGTTCTTCGGGGCGATCACAGATTGCACCAGTTGTCGCTTGTTTTGACAGGTATTCCACTTAAAGCTGTGAGTGAGGTTACTGACTCAAACAATCAAAAGTTGTCAGCATTAGTGTTAAACACGAAGCTCGATGTTCTCGGAAGATTTTATCACTAGACACCAAAACACAACCAAAAACCGATTTTCGATTATTGGTATGTTACTGAAACACAAATTCCACAAGTTCCAAATACAACGCGTGGTTTACCGAACAGTCTTAAACACGAATACCGAAATTTAGATGAAATCAGTTTTTTCTTCTTTATCAGTTCACACGCACTTTTTTCGACTTTAATCAATTACGAATCCACTAATTTCAAAGCTCACAAAAAAAACTGCGCGGTCACACGTAAAAAAAAACTCGTTATCAATTTCCTAACAAACGGTTAGGTAACGCTCGCGAGGAGACCCGATGTCCAAAAAAAAATAAAAATAAAAAATAAAAAAGTTTTAATCCTCCCGAAAAAAAGAGGGGGGCGAAACGATCCGATGGGGGGTGTAAGCGAGTTGAAGGTATTTATTCCGCAATAAAATATCGGGAGACGGATTTTGAAAACAATCGGGAGCCAAAGTGTGTAAACTCCATAGTGTATAATAACCCACGTCTCAAGAGTGATCACGGCAAGTCACCGGGGGGACAACTGAACGCGATAGCTAAGCGCCAAGTCTCGTCGAGTTCGCCCCGTTGGGAGGCGCCTCCAAAACGCCTCTTCCGCCGCGGGACTTAGACCGCGCCCCGACGACTCTGTCGGCCAATCCCTGCAGTTGCTCCTCTCGCAAGTCGACCAATTGCATGACTCGGATTTCGTGAGTCACTCGGAGCGCGACGCGACGCCTCGCTTCGTATCTCCGTCACAACGAAGCGTCCCGACGCTTCGGATGAACGCGGTAACCGTGTCGCTTTCAGCGCGAATCCTCTCCCTCGAACGCAAAATTTCGCTCGCTCGACGAAAAAATCTCGCAAACCTAGATTGACGTGACTAAATTTCTTTTCTTATTTGTATTTATTTTTATGGCTCCTTTTTCTCAGTCAATCGTCTTGTATAGCTATTGAATATGATATTAAAATGAATAGATCAAACTATTTTAAAATCAAATAAAAAACTTCGTATTTTTACGTCCTGAATTAAAGCAGTCCTCTCGCGTTTATCACGAAAAATTCCCATTTCTTATCACTAAATTAAAGAAACAAGCAAACATTGAGAATTCTCAATACGAAAAAAAAAACAAAAAACAAAAAACAAAAATTGAGTACTTTTTAACATTTTTAATTATAGGAACCGTGAATTCTATGAAACTTTGTTGCTCTATAATGCTCTCGATCACTGTCAAAACAATATTCATTCTAAAAATTTATTAGAATCGAGCCTCTAAATTCATTAGGATCATTATTACAACTTAGAATAACCCAGAGTAAATTGTTCAGGAATATCTGTAAATTTTGCTAGCTCGACAAAAATATTCATCTCACATACATATCCTAAATACGCGTGACAAATGTTAATTTATACTTTTATAGTCATTGAAATTTATTATTTATAATTAGTAGTGAAGCTTTTAAAATTGACATTAAAATGAAAAAGATACTCTGAAATGAAATCAATATATTTTGCTAGGTACCTCCAAATTTTCACGTCGTTGTATTTTATAACGGTTACTCAGCTAAACATCCTAAAATTCAGCAGCTCTCCTAAATTATCGATCACAAAAAAACCTAATTTCTCATAATTTAATTAAAACGAGAAACAAACTTTGAAGATGATCTGTTCGATAGTACAAATTTTGCATACTTTTTTAATGTACATGCAAACTTTTTGCGCTAGGAAAATCTTTATATTCACCCTAAGAAATAATAAAATCTAATTTCGCTTTGTTGGTGTCAAAACTACATTCATTCTAAAAATGTATATCTATTAGGAACGAGCCTTCAAAATTTGGATCTTTTTAACAACTTCTCTTTCTGCTGAGTTAGAATAAAATCTACATAAAGGTCATTCGTTGGATCAAAATTCAGAATGTTACAACAATAGCAAGAAGAAAAAGTATCGAGATTATTTGTCCGCGCATTTTTGAAAACAAAATCAAAATAAGCGTTTGTTGAATAAAATCTTCATGAGCCCAAATAATAAACAATTTAAAAAGAACAGTCATTTCCGTTTGCAATCATATTTTTTAGAAATGCGCTATTGATTAAAGAGCAAACAAAGTTGGTTTGCAAAATTGCGATAGTAAAAATCCAATAGTTTTATATTATAGTAAAAATCCTTAAATATAAAACGATGTTGAGTTTTTGTTTTCCATCGGCACATTTTGTTAAAATCACACAAAATTCATATTTTGAATACTATATACTATATTTGACGAAAATTTCTCCTGTTTTCTCTCTAAATGAATTAAACGTTCAATGCATTTCAAACTATTGCACCTCTCAACTTTTTAGGTACGGTATTTTTCACCTGCTCGTTGCGTCATTACAAAAGCGTTGTCATAAGGACGCTAAAATGAATAAGCAGGTGCTCGAATGCAAAAGGGAGGAGTTTTCCCGGGAGTGGGGGGATATGGTGGTATTCTTGCGAACTTGGATGCAAAAAGAATAGTTTTTGGGTAGTTTTTTTGTGTGAATTTAAGGTTTTCGAATGATCATCGACCAACTTTGAATATTATTCAAACTAAGATACCACTCCATTTTCCTTACTTATCCAGCACACTAACAAATGGCTTGAAAAGTCAGTATATTGCTGTGGGTCAAACGTAGTCAAGTATAAGCTGTCGAGTCAAAATTTAATTCTTAAGGGTAATTGAAGATATTTCAGTTCCAGCTAAATAGTTAATTTAACGTTTGCTTATTTCCGTTGTTTTCCCCTTTTAGGAAAATCGTCTAAAGCATGTCACCTTAAATGAAAATTGCCTATTAATATCCTAACGTAAAATCATTTATTTGTCTGAATTCAATCTATATCTTTCTCAACATTTAGATAAAAACCTACACCTTCCCCTCTTAATTTAATTTGAACAATTTAACTTTTGGGAGCTTTTTAAACATTTCAAAACTTTTAAATGTTTAAAAATTAAATCCTGATGTTCAAATTCACAATATACTTCGATGAAACCCCTGCATCAATATTGTACGTAAAGCAACAGTTTAACCCTTTTACAACCAGGCTACGAAGGCGAAACATTGTTCGCTCACTCATCAAATTAAGTGAGTAGTTAAATATTCCTACACCGTGGCGCTGATTTTGCATACACAATTAATTGAAGGCGCTTGAATCAACATTTCTTAAATATTAACATTTTTGAGTTGCAATTTTATTGTTATAATAGCAAAAAAAATTGTGTGAGGCAGATTTAATCAGGGAAACGAATGTACTCGGGCGTAGAATACTACGATATAGAAAGAGATATCATATAAATCGACCTAATGATTCAATTCATTTTATTAGTACAGAAAACAACGTTTAAAACACATGTTAATTTTCAGCGAGTCATTCGATACCTAATTAATTTAAACTTGCAAAAATTAATTTTCTCTTAAAATATATCTGTGGAACGAAAGTACATCGGCACAAATGAAGACTGCGATGAAGAGGTATTCATGCGGAAGTTCTCAGTTTTTGTATAATGTTCGATTACGTTTTTCAAGACGTTTCAGCGTTACTTGGTCTTAAAACGAAACATCGTATTCCGTAAGAAGCGTTTATGTATTTGTTTAGAGTCAAAATCCAAGCTCAAACTTAAAAATATCCTGAATGATTCGTGGAACTGGTAGTGTTGTTGGCGAGGAGCTTGTTCTTGCCGATAAGTAAACAAAATCATTAAAATAGAAAATTGCCCTCATTTTACGCAACTCGTTTTATTCCAGTGTTGCCGTTTTGTGAAGTTTTCAATCATTTTTCCTTTATAACGAAAGAAAAAAATACGCAGAATTGGCTACAATGATGAAAATCAAAACCTTTGAGAGCTGGGCGAACTCCAAAGCAGGGGTTAGACAGACAAAAAACATAATAAAAACACTTTTTATTTAACTCAAAGTAAAATTTTCAAATAAGTCAAATTCGGCAAGACAGTTTTATCCTGTTAAAATTGATAATATTGAGAGATTGCTTTTTTGAACTTCAAACCAATTTATCAAAAAATTCAATGTTGATTAGTTCATCAGATCGATAGGAATTGAGGCATCACTGCAAGAATTGCAACGAAAAATAACTTTTATTCTAAAATGAACGAATTCTTAATTTTCCTTTACCTCATTTTACGTACTATGTTGAATTTAAGCACATTTAAATGTTATATTATATTGCCTTGGGTTGGCGGTATGATTTTTTTTCTTCTCTCTTTACAGAAACGAAAAGCAATTTTTGTCAAAGATTGAAAACTTGTTCGATGGAAAAAAAAATTGTTTAAGTATACTGTCGCGTGTTTTGTACCGACATTTGCAATCACTTTTATGTAAAACTTAATTTCTAGAGGACCCGCGTGCTGAAGGCAAAATTAGTCATAACTGTTTTTAAAAACAATTTCGATTTCGCTATTCTTCTGAACCCCCCCCCCCTCCATGCAAGTGCCCTAATTACTAAACACATTATTTTGGTTCGTGAAATTTTGGTGATCGTCGCTGAAATCAAATTTCCATCTCCGATTCTGCTGACAAAATCACTGTGGTGATGATCTCTGATTAATAAATCTGCGCTGTCAATCCAATTAAATGTTGACATAGTGCCAAAAAAAAGAAAAAAAAACAAAACAAAACAAAACAAAAAATAAAAAAAATATCGGAAACGATATGTAACAGAAATATAAGACTCAAATGTATTTTTCAGTGATTTAAAAAAGTAATGATTTAGATTCAGTCAAACCTTTGATATTTTGCCTTTTTTTACCTTTTTAACTGATTATGGTCACGGTCAATAATAAAAGTGTATGAGCAACAAACAGGGCTGCCGTTTTGCGTATAATCTATGCTATTTTTCTATTCACCGATGATTCCACCGGTTGAGAAAAGATTACACAGTTCATTTCAGTGCATGACTATAATAAACTACAATACTCACATCTGTAATCTTTTCTCAACCGATGGAGTCGTCGATGACTTTAAAAAACTTGCGGATATTTTAATTAATCAAAGGAGTTTCCACCGATTAAGGAAAGATTACAGATCAGAGTATTTTCGTGCATTTCAGTCATACACTGAACTGAACTGTGTAATCTTTTCTCAACCGGTGGAATCATCGGTGAATGGAAAAATAGCATTGATTATTCGCAAAACGGCAGCCCTGGCAACAAAATGGCTTTGAGCACGGTAATCAAAATATTTATTTCCGTCGATTGGTCCAGTTTGTTTTAATATGAACGAGTGACGACGAGTCGAATTCGGTTTTTTTCCAATCACATTTTAGTCATCGATTATTTGAAACAATGTTGAATATTCTTTCATTTTTAAAAACTACAGATTTTGATGTTTCGATCGTAAAGTCCAATTAATGAGATAATTAACCACCTTAATGTCTTCTGTCCTGCGTCTACTTCTCATCCCTATTCGTATCATGGCTCAGCGTGTGTTTTATGATTATGTAAAAATCAAAATTCTAACTCTTTATTCTTTCGTACAGATAATTGGGTCGAGCGTTGGAGTAACTTGTGACATCACAAACTGTAATAAATACATTTTTGTTTTTGCACTATGCGTCTATCCTATAGGTAGCTTGATTGTGTCGTCCTATTATGAAAGAATTTGCCAAAACTTTCGAACAAAGCTCGTCAATTTGATCTTTAACATGAGCTACATATCATAACTATATGATTTTTCGAAAACTAGAAGTAAGCATTCTTTTGAAAGTTTGCGGTGAATCGTGACTCAATAAACCGCAATGTTACAACTGTTCATATCCTCTCGCTCTCTCATCCCAACCACCACTATGGCCAGCTTCAATTCCAGTCGCTAATAGAGCTTGTTTCAGAAGTGTAGCGCACCAAAACCATAATCTTTACTTTTATTCCTTCAAATCAATGCCGAATTTGCTACTGACTTTATTCGTTTGTGTTTAAAGTATGTTCTTCATTGAAAAGTGAACGCTCAATTTCATTTTCATTCCTTTTCATCGAGTATTATCAGAAATAATGTTGACAAATTCCAAAGATTATCGGTCTAGGTGCGCCTTCTCTTCTGAAACTACCTTTACCTAGCCTTCTCCTATTATTTCTTTGACAATTTCATAATTTAAACCCAAATTTTATGACTCGTTTTTTACAACCCTTTTATACCCGCAGACAAACTTTAAAACAATGCTAAAACAACTTCAGCAACTTAAAACAAACATATTATGTTATCCTGTATTAATTGGGCCCGATCAAAGTCCAGTCAATCTTCTATCCTGAGGGAGCTCGGCTCGTGAACTGAGGAGGAATTGTGAGAATATGTAAAAAAAAAAAAAAAAAAAAAAAAAAAAAAAAAAAAAAAAATCATACGCATACATAATTTCTATAAGTTTAAAAAAAAATGTTTTAAGTCAAGTACAATTTTCTCAAAATCAATTTCTTTACGAAGTAAATATTTTTGTTTTTTTTTTGCTTGCCCCATGGTTTTTGATGTGACTAAAAGAGTGAATAACAGCAATAAATCAGATCATTTTTACCCTATTTTGTTTCAAAGTGACCGCTTAATTTGGGAGCACTTGCCTCTGATGCTCCAATTTGAGCCACACCGTGAACAAAAAACACTCATGCAAACTCCGCGGTAAATCCTCCAACGTTAAATTTAAAATGATTACCAACTAATTACCAAAAGGACGTCAAATAATGCATGACCGAATTCAACCATTCAAACCGTCTTTCGCATTATTCCCAACGCCTCTAATGGTGGAGCATGGGTTTATTTGTATCCGTGAAACATTCATTAAAGGAGTATTTATTACGGTCTCCAGCATATCGCGCCCGTAAAAATATGTTAATACGATGGCGGTAATCGAGAACGCGTCATTTTTAGGGATTTATTTGCCGAGCGGGTTGCATACACTTGACGCCGTGCTCGAGTGGACCACAAACCGGCACGTCCGTGCGGTGTCCCTGGTGACAATTTAATTTGTCAGCCACTATAAAACAAACAACCTTGCTCGTCCTTTATAAATTATGCTACTTTGGATGTTTAATAAAGGCGCTGTGCCTATTAACGCTCAATCGCTCAACGTTTTTAGGAATAGTGCATCCGTGTACACTATTCTCTACTGATAGTGATTTCCCCAATTCACAATTGAGCAGTCGTTCAGTTAAATTATTGTTATTATCTAGGATTTGTTTCACATTTCTAGGCCGGGCATTAAAGTCAGCTTTAAAGCATCCTGGGAAAAAGTCGCCAACCTGCTCGCTAAATGTTGTGGTTAATACCTACTACACCATCATCGATAAAGTTTAATTGCGGGAATGAAATTTTCTCGGACGCAATGTTCGTATTATAACAATTAATTATTAATTGGTACATATTGAAATTGCGAATTGCGAATCGTTTGCTTGAAACCCCCTTTTAGTCTACTTTTATGAGGAAACTCAATTTTGAGTTGCTACGCCTCTGTTTCTCTGTCAGATTTATTTATCAGCACGGATTATTTTTTTTTTATTTACTTTTTAACGGAATATGCATTAAAACTAGATCTTGTTGTGATGTTTGTTCCAAATAATCTTCTGAAATGAAGTCTATATCCTAATGAGGATTAAGGTGCATTAAGGTGCAATTCAGCAACATTTCCAGTGATCAAAATTGTTCAGATTCTAAAATTAATTAATCATTTCATCTGGTTATAAAGATTACAAAATGGACAATCGTTGGCCTGAAAAATCTGAGCATAATAATATCAGGAACCTTTTAATATGTTAACCTCCGATCCATAAAGGAATTGCTTTTTAAGTCAGAATAGTTGAAAAAACACAAAGGATGCTAGTATAAAATTTTAAGTTTAACATTAATGATGATTTGTGCAAAATTTCCACTTTTCATTTGATCTATATCGAAACAATAAAACCCATTATAAAAGATCGAAAAATCTGGTATGTCGTGTGCATCGATTTCTACCATTCGCGTGGGTTAAAATGGGTGAAAACCCATCAATGCCAGATCCAGATTACACGCTTTGCTTACTGGTGATGACTACAACATCCGCATCAAAATATGTCAAAATGTAACTATATTTACAATCTGTAAATGATTTATAACAACGTAGGGTTTCATGCATGGGACTTCAGTGAAGCTTGACTTTTATTGAAACGCTTCAATTAGAAAGTATCTTACGTCAGAGTGAGATCGGTGCTAGACTCGTAGGATATAAAATAGGAACCTACCGTCAAAACTGCTTCGAGACGATGTCAGTAATTCAAAGTTACTAATTACTCGTTCGATGAAAGTTTTAGGGAGTTATAATACGATGAAATTTGAATTTGATTGAACGTATGCTGCAAGTTTTTCAAGAGGGGTGGGCATGGACAGACTTTACTGCAGCGGAAGGAAGGAAGGAAGGAAGAAAGGAAGGAGAGAGGCTGGGAGGGTGGGTGGCAGAGCTTGAAGGACCAGACCCTCCATTCGCCACTTATTACTCCCAAGTGAGTTCGGACACTATCGGACACAGAAATCCACCAACGATCCATCGGACCAACGGTCATTATACGATTCCGCATTCTTCCACCTTGCCGCAAGGTTTTCGAACTCACTTTTAATACACGGGCTTCCGATTCAATTAAACTCGAATTTCGACTTGACTGGTCCTGGATTTCTGGAAGGGATTTTCAGAGCGTTTAATTATTGGCGATCGCACGACGAAGTTTGGTCATTGATGACTTGGAGATCAGTGAGTACCAGTAGCTAGCCTTGCGATACTATAACACTTTTTTTCCGTTTTCGACTCTCTCCGGAGGAAATCTCTAGCTTCGTTGAATTTCAAATGAAAAAAAATAAAAAAACAAAAACAAAAAAACAAAAAACAGAATCCATGCGCATGAGCGGATACTGGACTTTGTCTTTCTCTCTCATCTTCCATTTGAACCATGTGTTAGAGAAGGATAGAAAAGGGAGTCATCATAAGATTTTAGCCTATATCTCCGTCCTTTTCTAATGCACATATGCTCAAATAGGATGAGAGAGAGAGAGAGAGAGAGAGGGGAGAGAGAGAGAGAGAGAGAGAGAGAGGAGAGAGAGAGAGAGCGAGAGAGAGAGAGAGAGAGAGAGAGAGAGAGAGAGAGAGAGAAATTCCAGAAAACGCCCAAGTCTCCGTGACGAGAGTGCTGATGCCGTCATTGAGGTCTGAGGATGGATGTACCTTCATCAAATCAGGGACTGGCTCAGTTATTTTCAGCTAATAGGATTTGAAGTAAAAGTGGTTCAGAGTTCTGAATACATGCATATTTATTTTCTCCTCCTTGAGGTCTAAAATTTTACAAAGAGACAAAAAAAAGTGAAAAAAAAAATTGTGGTCTTCTGGGGGTGGCAACATTAGGGGCAGTTTAATATCGTCAATGGTTAGGGAGAGATCCTCTGATCAGAGGATTTCCCTTAACTTTTGCAGATATTACTTAAAAGCAGGTGGTACTGCTCTCAAAAGTTCAAAGTTCACGGTTAGAAGAGAGTTTTTTTCCCGTATGAGGTAGATGAGATATCCAACCATTGAATCACAATTAGATCAACAAAGAGTAAACAAGAGTCGCTACATATTGCGTTCGGGGCTTGTGTGGTCAATACTGATAATAAAAACCTAATTCAAAGTCGGCTTCTGACTGATTGGAAAATGGAATGTTTTCCAAAATTTTTCAACCTCATGGAAATTAACATGGGTTTTGTTTTTGTAAGGTAATTTTTCTCGAAAAGGAAGACAAAGTTTACCATTTCAAACTCTTTCAATCAATTTAGCAAACTTTTCTGAAATTGGTAGGTCATTAGTGCAAATCGCAAGTTCAAAAGTATTACTTCATTTGATAAGCACCAAGAGTATAATGCGTTTTCAAGATAGAATCGCATAGTTATTCGTACTTTTCAACAGTGATAATCTTTTCGAATTTGCCATGAAGAGGCACTTAAAAAATTCCTCTAAATAATAATAAAAAAAAATCTTCGTCGATTTTGAGAAAAATTACCTTATGAAGAAATGCTAATTTCCATCAGGACGAAAAAGTTTGGACTCAAGCATTTCCCTCTATTTTAATCCGCAATCAGCCAGGAGCCGTCTTTGAATTAGGCTCTTATCATCATTGACCAAGGTCTCAATGCTATTGTGACACTTTCTTACTCTTTGTAGTTCAATTTCACGTAAATTGGGCTTCCACACCTCCCCATTTCTCAGTTTTTTCTTACATATTTTTGGTTTGTTTCCCTTTTCGTTAGTTCTTAATGATCTCAACAAGTGACAACGCTGCTACTTATAGCTGCAGAGGATATTCTGACTTTCATAATAAATTAAATTTTGTGCGTCATGTTCGTTATAAATTTATGTATTGTTGTTGTCTGTCGGTGCAGTCTTACACATTTTTTTCCCGCACAAGTATACTTACTTTCTTTCTTCTCTCCCTCTCTCTCCCATTTCAACTCATCCCCTTTCCTCGTCGCTTTTTCCAGCCCCTCCTTTTTGTCCCTCTCCATCCGATAGGAACAGCTCTGTGTTGGTTAACTTGAAGCAGTTTATCTCCCGAGCAGATAATTTGTATTTTCTTCTTCAGGTAGGTAATTTACGCTCTACTAAGTCTACTTCTTTCCTCGTCCGCACTGTAACTTGCTGCGCTCTTTTCCACATCCTGTTAATCTATGAACCGTTTAACTTGTCCTATTACGACCCCGCAAACTCCTAATTTCACCAGCTCTCTCTCCGTTTAGTTTCAAACTGTATTTATCCTCAATCTCTTCCGACTGTTAACTCGTTGGAGTTGAATCGTTATTCCACTGACTTTTAAAAAGGGAGACTCACACTTTTTATCGAAGCTACAGAATCGTTACATCCACCATTTTTAGACCTTTCTTCATGAGAAAAAAAAAAGTTTGGTTGAATTTACCAAACGCAGAGCTGGTTTGACATCTGCCAGAAAAGTATGATCAATTTCACCGTAATATAGTAAATGCAATGTAATTTGTGGTAAATTTGGTTAGCATGTTGGTTAAAAGTACCATAAAATGGTGATATTTACCGTACTTTCTGGCAGATGCCAAAATCAGTTATACGTATTTTTTATACCAATATTTTATTTCCTTGTTATATGCTAAAATTTGAGGGGTTTTTTGGTATTTAAAAATAGGCACCAAGCATACTCACAAAGCAAATGCTAATTGGAGACTCAAACTTGAGTTACTTTTATTGCCGTCAAAACTTCTCATCATCAAAATACACTGCAACTCCAACTCCAACTGCGCAGGCGTAATTTTTTTTTTTTTTTCAAGAAAATGTATTTATCAAACTTGTAAACATAGCGCGTGGGATCGAAAAGTGGGGCGGGGGGGGGGGGGGTAACAAATCGATGACCTTTAGTTTTTATTATTTTGCTTATCAGATACAGTTTTTTGTTCTTTTAAAATTTTGCAACAAAATTTAATTGCTAATCGACATTTTTTAGAAAAATTTTACGTCAGTTTTCAAACTCAACCTAAATTAAAAAATCATTTACTTTTTTACGTGATCACTCAAGGAAATACATACTACTGATGATACCGTTGAATTTTAAGGCGTATTTCACAGCGTTTACATACTCGAGATGTAAATGTTCGATCTAGTTTCCCCCCTCATCTCTTTGTCAACTTGCCTGGCAGGTTTGTTTTTTCGCTTTTTCTTTTCCTTCCTCCGTTTTCCTCTCTTCCTACCTTTGCAAGCTGTCACAGCCCGAGATTTGTCTTACAAACACTGCAAGATTAAAAACAAAAGCAACGCCTGGGGAGTCGATGACTAGCGTTACACGAGCGTCAAGCGGATAGTGGAGCGGCATTTTGCACGGCGTCACGTTGTCTCAACGGAGATCACAGCGATGACTGAGAGACAAGTGAGGAGACGAAAGTGATATTTCTAATTCATATTTTTGCCACATACTCGCGATATACATCTCATCTCTATATCCATCTGTAGAAAAAACAAAAAACAAAAAGAAAGTGTCTTTCAGCCCGGAAAAAAGAAATACAAAACAAAACTGGGGCTGAGGATATGGGAACGGAAACGGGGACAGAATAACTGCGATCTAATGTTTAAAACGTACCCTGGATTCTTTTGATACACCTCTCTCGTTTCCCCTACTCCCAGAACATTCGCCGTCTTTTCTATTTCGAGAAGTGCATGTATGTATACCTATTCATTCCCTTGTTTAAGGCTTCTACAAAAGCTCCAGTTTTTCAATTATTCGGGAACGACAACATTTCCACTTGGCTACTGCCTTCACGAGTTCGCTCAAGAGGCGCCAACGACACCAAAGTCCCACAATATGCATGCGAAATTCCGCGCTTCCTGTACTTTTACGTTATGTTCTCCTTCTCTTCTATACCATACCTTTTCTCTTTTTTCCAACTTTCCTTGTTTGCCTTTACTTCATTTTTCATTACCTAAAGCTGCTACCTTTTACTGTGTATAAGCAAATGAAGTAGAGGAGTTCTTGTGAAATGAGGCTGTATAGCAAAATTTTGCAATAGGTGATTAAAAAGTTTGATTCTTGCATAAACCTATAAAAATGACGATAAGTACACTAAAAAATAACAAAAATTCTCTCTCAGAATTGCATTTAATGGCGGAGCTACGCAGGTATCGTGGGAGATTCCTGTCTAGTTTGAGACATATTATCTCTGTGTTTCCGTAGAAAATAAGACGGATTAGACAGGAATCTCCCATGATACCTGCGTAGATCCGCCATTACGATCTTGCCGTCACAGCTGTTTCCTAAGTTTATTACTATTTTGAACTTCCTCAGTGTGATTTCCGTGATTTTTGCTGGTTTTTACATAAATTTTAACTTTTCGTTAGCTTACAGCAAAAGTTTGCAAGAACCCCATCGAACGCATTACTTTGTCAGGAAAGGATGACAAGACTTCATCCCTATTTCTGTCCTTTTCTGACACATTCTGTCAAATGGGCAAAGAGAGAGAAAAACAAATTCAAATAGAACGGGGGGGGGGGATAGCCGGGGCTCACCAAGTCTGTATTACGTCATCCATTGTCTTTGATGGAATACACTTAAAAACTTACAGAACTGATGTCCATTATGACTAACTCGGCTTTCCTGTTAGAGTTTATCTTTATAGCTATATCACTAAGAATAAAGTGAACTTTTCTATTTATTTCATATTGGCCTCTCTAAAGTTCAATTACAATAACTTCACAAGGGAAGAATCAGAGAAACCAACCTAACGCGAAAAGAAATAAACGAAAGCCAACTTTGCTTGAAAGCTTTCACGCCGGATGATTAATTCGATGCCCTTCGCCTTCCGTTTGGTGACGTCAATAAACTTTAAAATCCTTTAAAAACCGCTCAGACCCCTTTCGGCATGTTGTGTCACTATAAGAACCCTGCGACACTCGAGGAAATGCTCTGACTGAATATTTTGTTGGATACGTATTATAATGTAGCGAGAGAAGATGTCCGAATCGCAAAGTGGTTTAGTGCGAGCTCCTGTCGAGATTTGGTGTAAATCCCACGGCTGCCAACTCAATTCCGAACGAATCCAACCACCGCTGCACCGACTCGCAATCCATCATTCAACGAGAGCTTTGTCGCGAGAACTATTCCAATAGCTCACTTACTCGCGTTTCCGCACGCATATTTTGTCTTATAACTCAGATAGCATTAAACTATCGACGAAAAGACTACCACGTCAGGTCGGAAAACTATGGATCCAGGATTATTATCCTCCATAATTTTACCTACCTCTCATAAAGAAAGGATATAGTGCTCGGAATGCCGGCTCTTAGGCAAAACGACTAATACTGCCCGCACAAAAAGAGTATGTATAAGATACAGATTCCAAGTTTCTATAAGAAAATAAATAATTTACAAACATTGAAAATGCAGTTTGAGCTTTCTCTAATTGTCTCGTCAAAATCTTAAGAATTTTTCATTTTGATTTTTTACCAAAAAATAGAATAAGTAATATAATTGTTTTGTTACAACCAATCTGATAAATCGAAAGGGTTATCATCATTCAGAAGATGAAAAGAATTAATGATTTTTTTTTATTTTTTTCTACTTTCCCTCTAAGTGCTGATAATGTTGGCAAAGGGGACTGTCGTCCTTTCTTCCTCGAATCTGATATAAAAAGCTAAATTTACGAGGCAATTCCCCAAAATATGACCTCAAAACATGCAAAAAATATAGAGCATCTTAGATTTGCCCCCCCTCTTTTTTTTGGTCTAGTGGCTACTTCCCTCTGCCACTACTCTAGGTACCTTGGTTTCCCTAGAATCTTATCGACTATTATTTAAGGGGAAGAGGTGTTAATTTTTGGAGAAAGTCAGTACTTAGTTGCCAGATTACACGAGCCGCCACACTCACTATTTAAATCATATCGTGACTCTTCAGAAGAAGAATTTATCCCAAATTTTGCGGGTTCTTTTTCTTAATATTGCTGAACTTCCTCAAAAATGTGTAATTTTGTCCCCGAGCTATGAAAGTAATTATCAGACGTATCTTGGTTTCTTGTATTCCTATAATAATTTTTTTGTTCTGCTTTTATTTTGGAGTTGGTACACATTGACAAAATGTGTGCTGAAACAAACCAAAATCGCCAGGATTCAATAGCTTTTCTAACAAAACAGTCAAACTGAAGAATTTTAAAATGAAAATAAAGTTGCCTCATCGCTTGAGTTAATTCAAAAAATTATTTCACACATAGAGGAAAATGTATTTTTATGGGGCTACCAGAATTACATATAACTATTAAGTAGAAGTATAGTTCTGGCACTGTCCAAGTTATTTCTTGTTTTAACAAAAGAGTACATTTTGAATATCACGAGAATTCTAGTTGAGGTTACAAGAGTTACATTTAATTATTAGGTAGAGATAATTCTAAGTGCTCCAAATACAATTTTTTCTCCGTGTGAGACATTCAGAAAACTTCAATGAAAAGAAAAAAAAACGCATCCACCATTAAATGAGCTTCCTCAAATTAGATTTTTTTTTTTGGCAAGGAAGACACACAAATTTTTTGCAAGATATCATCTGACAGCTAGCTTCTCACTCGTGCTTCAGCTAATTCTTAATATTCAAAATTCAAAGACACAATTTCCGAGTCTCTAAATTATGTAGTGCACTACCTGTACTGGTATCGACGCAAGCATTATGAGGTGTAAGACCATAGCCGCAGCCAGTGGGAATCTATCTCTCTTTCTTTTTGCCTTTTAACTTCATTTGCGTCAAAGAAGGATAGGGGATTTATAAATGCACGTGACATCCCCATTCGCCATCCTCTGCTAACACATGCGTTCAAATGAGAAAATACAGAGAGAGGCGAATTCCTGACTACAGCTGTAAGGGTAAGACGCAGACTCACAGTTTTTTGTTCCACTACCGAGGCTTGATCAACCTATAAATTTTCTTTCGCCAACTCCACGATCTCAAGGAAAAAAAAAAAAAAAAAAAAAAAAAAAGAACGAAGTAAGGGGGGATCGTTGGGAGCTTCAGCGAAACTCCTCCTCATAATCGTCCAAGGCACCATTTTGAACGTCTGGATCGTTGTCATCATTGGGTACTCGAATGAAGTGAGTATTAAAAAGGGTGGGGGCAACAAGAGCCCGCGTTGCCCCCCCCCCCCCCCCCCCGAGCACCGACGCATCGTAGCCCCCCTCTCCATCCACTCCGCTAGCGTATTTGGAAACCCATTATTCCAGGAATAAACATTTAATGCGGGGGGGATGCACATTCAGTGAGGGGGCGAGGGGGGCTTGGGAAGGTGGAAGTGGGGGGAGGGCGGTCACGAGTACGGGAGCACAGTAGTTGATACGAGCATAAAGGGACAGAGCGCGGTTGAACTGCGGTGCTGTATAACAATCGGGGCACACATATTGCGGTGCCGCTTACAGCACCCATGGGTGCCCTATACTCTTCGCCCCCCCTTCTACCTACAATCCAGCCCCCCCCCCCACCTCTTCCTGACAACCTGCCTCCCAATTTCCCCTCCTCCAAGACAGATCTGACACCTCATCCTCGTCTCGCACTCGCTCTTAACTAGCCTTTGTGCCTATAACGCGGCAATCGACCAATCATCTGCGAATACAATTAACACGGCTATGCCAACGTTGTTCCGGTTTGTTAACAATGTTTTTGTCGTTGCATGTTTGCTTTGCATGTTGCCTATATACTCATCTATTATCATCATGGACTTCCGTCCCCCGTTTTACCTCCTGATCAAGCATCATCATTCAACTTTCATAAATTATTGACGTAAGGTTGAATTCATAGTCATCGTTCCGTAATCTTCCTCAATTTAAGGAGGCTGCGTGTTTGAAATACTTGGGAATCGAGAGCAAAAAGTTTGTGACTGTTTATAGTCTACGAAGGCTAGAGGTAATATCCCGGAAGTATCTAATCTCAAAGTGTTCCTAAACTGAGACTCGCGCAGCTCGTCTCTGCCTGTAGCAGTAGCTCCCACAATGCAACTTGAGAACGATGTCCAGCGCAGTTTTTGGGCAAAAACTATCTTGTGAATAATCATGAATAAATTATTACTCACCTTTTATTTTAATGTAATTCCAATTATTAAATCGAAGTATTAACACTACCAATCATTCACCTAATCATTGATAAATATATTGGTAAAGTTAAAACTTCGATTTACTAACAGGACTAATAACATGAGAATAATGTGAACAATTTTAGTTAATTATTCATGATTTATTCAAAATATAACTTTTGCCCTGCACTGTTTCAGGGAAACATTGACCGTGCCCTGGAAATGCCCTGAAATTAGCCCTGGTTGGTTTCCGTTTATCACACGATTTAGTTTGCTGCAAATACATGATTACGGCCGCTCATCATGATACACGGAAAAAAATAGATTGTAAGATTTACCATAATGATGACTGATTTCTGCACCTGCCAAAAAGATGGTAAACTTTGCCAGATATTGGGTTTGAATTTACATTGTGCATGTCGAGTTCATTCAACCCAATGTAAGGTCAAAACCATCTTTGAGGCAGGTGCAGAAATCAGTTATCATGATGGCAAATCTTACCAACTATTTTTTTTCCGTGTACAAGCGCTGACTTTTCCATTTTGTGCAGCTTAAAACGCGTCGTATCGAAATAATGCTAGATGACAAAAATTCTTCCTAAAAGTTTTTCCTATATCTGATTTTAGTCATTGTTTTTCAAACTTTTTAATCCGTTACATAAAATCTGTTCCGTTAAAGGTACAATATTGCCTAAAAAGAACAGTCAGACTTAATTTCTAAACTCGAGGTCGTTAATGGATTCTACGTGTAAAAGTAACTTCGGGAGACTAATTTTCATGACATTTGGCTCATAATGGTGGTCACCATTCCAAAAAAAGTCATAAATTGTGTAGCATCTTTTGTGGATTTCGTAGAGTTTTAGGAACGAGTGATAGAAAATCAATGCTTACATATTATGAAATATTTTCTCCTCCAATAAAATTGGCAAATAAGTAAACTCAAATGAATAAAGATATTGCTTATTTAGAGATTTGATTGTTGATTTGCTCCGCAGTCTGCATCCTCTGTTTTATTAATATGTTTCTTCATTCTCAATATAGGGGTTGAAAAATTTCTTCTTGGCGATTTCAAAATGATCGATGGAGGCATTTGCAAGCATTTCAAAAAGTTGATCATTGATTGCCGATTGGTTGGCTTAAGGGAGGGAGCCTTCAAAGGGATATCTGATGAAAAATGGGCTGTCACTCTGGCACGACAAAACACGAGTGTTGCTCGGTTGCCGTCTCTGATGATAATGCGGATGTCAACAGATTTGACATCTTAAACTGGACTCTGGAAGACTTCTTCTCCTCTTCTTCTCACCCATGCACTGCTACTGTTTCTCGCTCTCCTCTCTTCATTTTCGCTCAGCCGTCTCTCTCTCTCTCTCTCTCTCTCTCTCTCTCTCTCTCTCTCTCTCTCTCTCCCTCTCTCCTCTCTCTCTCTCTCTCTCTCTCTCTCTCTCTCTCTCTCTCTCTCTCTCTCTCTCTCTCTCTCTCTCTCTCTCTCTCTCTCTCTCTCTCTCTCTCTCTTCAACTCTCACACCGTCCTTTTGTTATCATTGTTGATTCTCAACTGTTTTGAGCTGTTTCTTGGTTTTCCATTCATCTTTCACCGGGGGATGGGAAAATCTATAGTCCTCCGGTTTTCCAGCCCGATTAATATTATTAATGGGCTAGAAAATAGTGGCCCAACTTCTTATTATTTTGTCGTCAGTGTTTCTTCTTCTTCTTCTTCATCATGTTTTCCTTCCCTGACTCCTGTTTACCTTTTTCAAACAGTATCGCTTGTTTTTGGCCCAGTTCCTATATCCTGCGAACACTCTAAACCAAGCAGGGTTATGCGGCGGATCAAGGAATGTGCCCTTCGCTCTATCAAAGATTTAGAAGAGGACATGGAGCCAATGTCGTGTGATCTCTCCTCCCATCCTACTCTAATTCCGTTTGTTCAAATGGGTAGAGAGAGAGAAGGATATATTTCTGCAGGAGTGACCTCTTAAACGACTGCCAAATTGTCAGAAAACATCCTCAGCTTGTGCGTCCATGAATTTGTCAGTGGCAGTATAACTTATTGTTAGACTGTTTTAGAGACGAGAGGGAAATTTAAAGTCCACAAATCTGATTGGATCAGATGCTTTTTATAAAGGAGGAACCGATATCTGATTGGTCGATTTTGAATTTTCCGCTACTCACCAAGAAATCTATACTGACATAGTAATTAAACACTGCCCCACGCCCGTGTTCATCAATTCAAGATAATAAATTATTTTAGTGATGATACACTAAAATCGACTTGGTCGATCAAAAACCAAAAATTAGAATTAACCTTTTTTTTTTACTATTGAACTCGCAAGAGGGTAATTTTTAAATCCACTTATTACCTATTCAATCAAACAGTGACACTTTGGTTGAATATAATGGACCAATTCTTTTTTCTTTCTTCTTTCAATATATCGTGGTCATGTCACTTAATCATTGAAGCATCGAAATCCAGTCAGTTCAAATTTCCCGCTTGTCGAATCGCCGTCTTGATTGGCCCGTTTAAATAGTCATGCAGCTCGCCACTAAAACAGTTTATCGCTCGAAGTCAACGCATTGACCACTCACTCAATTATTTACTGCGGAATCAATGGCTAATTAATAGTATCGTCGAGGAATGAAGGAGTAAAAAGGGGACTCAATGCATCATTTTAACCAGGTGTTACATACTTTCACGTAAATGTGAGCAAAGGCCTAATTATTATGAGTGGATCCGACGCGAACGAGTACATAGACAGGAAGGAAGGGCCGTGTGTTAATTCGGTGACCAACGCAGTGAGCGCCGCGCGTCAGGTTAGGCAAATTGACGAGCTGAAAATGCGGTGGCAACTATACGTATTATTTTTAATAGCCCCGCGCCCCTCCGCCACTATTCTCATCCCTGACTCACTGACACCGCAAACATGTTGCGGGGTCTTCGTTCGGGTCCCCCTCCCCCTCTCATCGCTGTGATCCGCATCTCGCGTCAAATTCAGCCGAACAGTTTATATAGATACAGGTAAACCTAGCACATAGGTGTAGGAGAATGTCGGTGTAAATGTTGGCGCAATTCAATTGACCGAATTCTGTGACGTTGTAAAGTCGATAGGGTTGGGTTAGGGGTTAGGAATAGGGATCAAATCGCTTGGGGTTCCAGAACTGTTCGACTGCGTATTAAAACCTCAAGTGAATAGAGCACTTTTAAACGAATAAATGTGCAATCCATCCTGACTTTTCAACCTTATGATGAAGAGATTGCGTGGGTAGTCGCAGATTGAAAAAATATATGAGAAACTAAACATGCATCTGAGAGGAGAAAATGATTACATATTGGTGAGATAAAAGAAAATTAAAGTTGAAAATTATATCGTGGTGTTATTCCCGTCCTTTTCAGCTATGATCATTAGAATACCAAGACTGCCAATGAGTTATCCTGTCAAACAAGGGAAGGCTCAGAATTCGGATCTCGAAGTAAATTTTGTCTCGAGCGAAATAAAATATGAAAAAGTGATAGCACTCTGGTGAGAATAAACGCCGTAACTTTGAATGAAAAGAATAGACAATGTAAACGTCTTTAAAACGTTTTTAAGGAGCTTTTGTAAGCGCGAAATAAATAAAGGAGCAACGATAAATTCAATCAAAGCGCATCGAGATGGAGGAGAGGGTCGTAAACAAATTAGTCGAACAATATTTCGCGTCGGAAAAGAGTGAGGTTATGAATCCCCGATCGGTGATATTGCATGTTTAGAGGCTTGGTTATGACTGCAGTAATGTGGGGCCACGGGGGCCCAGAAATTATGACTGCATCAAATCTGCGCTCGGGCAGAATTTTCCTGCTGAGTAAAAAAGGCACGGGTTCTACAATGAAAGAGCTCCCGGTCTCGTATCTCCTCTCTTTCCCCCATCGACTCTCTGTCTCTCTTTCCTCTCTCTCTCTCTCTCCCTCTCTTTTTTGCAATATTTTATCATAATTTTGCCATCAACGTCTTCCTCGTGTCTTCCTTTAGGCGGGAGCGACTCTCGATCAAAGTTTGTTGCCTTCCGTTACGTTTGCCAGATTGTGCAGTTACTTATATATTTAATTGGCGCTTTCCGGGAGAAAGGCCTACATATTATCAGATGTGCTCTTCTGCGGAAACTCTACTTTTTAATCACCGTGACGTTTTGCAAAATATAGCAACGCTGCGTTTTGTCAATTTGAACCCTGTTTCCATCTCTCTTGAAGTCATCCATCCACCCACAGTATACTTATCCATACAGTAGCGAAACTCTGTAGGAGTGCTTTGGCGAAAGACGTTATTCAATATAATCAAATAAGAGAATTGAGTTGTAACCTTTCGACTACTTATGAGCGCCAACGTCTGTCCAATGCAAATCAATCAAATGAAAGATGTTTTAATTCAACCTCCGGTTAATTACGTAGATGAGGCGTTTTCACCGTGTGAATTATCTAGTTGAAAGCATTAACGGCTGATTTGTGGCTTTGTGAGGGCCGTAGGCAGCTGTTAGCATCAGAGTAAGCCCGGAGACTTGAATCGTGTGAACACACTTGACCTTAGACATAAAGTAAAGATCTTTAAAGCTAATTTCTCCGAGTATTGCTGGATGACAATTCCGGGTTTTCGCTCTGCGAGGATGGATGCAACAATCTGATGGGCCCGCTGTGTACGATCTACTGGAAATCCGGGCTTTCTGGCGGAGAACTGTGAATCAGACGAGATTTCGACTTTCACAACGTTCTACTGTGAGAACGCGCCAATGCAATCGGGTTCAGATGAGATGGACAAAGAGATCTAATTACCTCTGAGCCCAACTGTACCGTTGATTCAGGCTGCACGGATTCAAAAACCGTTAAAAAGCGCTTAAAAGTGAAATTTTGATGAAGAAAGGCTGCAGAGACATCTGTCGGCAACACGGCGCAGCTTGGCACAACGCACAGTGCAGAAAAAGTTGCGAATGTGATGCATATGAACGGGAAATTATTGAATTGATTGTCAAATTTAAGGGCTTTTAGTGCCCTCAGTATAGCATAAGTCAAAAATAGCACATTTTGAGCTACACAGAGAGTAGAACAGTCGCTTTCAACCCCTTTCACCAGTCCACCACCCCCTCTGCTATCCCTTCCGCCACCCTCTTCTTCGGTTTTTTCTTTTTCATTAATGCTTACCTTATGATCATTGAAAAGCTCATTCAAAGTTGAGCATAAGGGGGGCTCGGCCTTCGTGTCCTTCCAATTTTTGAAATGGGGGGGGGGGGGCAAAGTATATTTTTGACCCCCTCCCCCTCAACATTTTGATGAAAAAAGAGGGAGACTGAAGAGATAAGAAAATAAATTGGGAAAAGAAGGAGAAACAGAAAAAAAATGAAGAAAGAAGGAGAGGATTGGCCGTAAATGGCTCTAATTTACCGTTGAACTGAGTCTGAAGTAAGTTTATGATGACAAATTCATCTTTTTGTCGATGAAATGAAGGAAATAAACGCTGAGTGATCAAAACCATTAACTTTCGTCGGTAAATTTTTGTGAAATTTCTCTTAGATGAGATTGCTTGAAGTATCATTTGACAGAACCTGAAGTTTCAAATTTTTCCGAGGTACTCCCTCTCACTGAGGGTTATCCCTGTAGACCCCCTCTCCATAGTGCGCCTAATCAGATGTGGCCCCCTACCCAATAAAAATCTCAAGTTTACACCACCGGAGGCAGGGAATAAACGTTGCTTTTTTTATGCCCCTTTGACTCTTCCTCTTTTTTAAAAGGACCGCATCTTCAGCTGTGGGGGACTCCTAGTATGAAATGCCTTCCCCCCCCTACCCACACTACTACTAGACAGCCTTGGTGAGCACGCACGCAACCATCAAGCAAGCAACAATGCGCAGTTGCAAGGTTGATGGTTGCAGCCTGCAGGACAGTTGGCTCTGAGCACCAACAAAGACAATACAGTCACGCGCGACTGAAGACGCTGAAACCGATCCTAGCCGTCGCCGCGACTAACAGCCAGGGCCAGGGACGTTGGGAGATAGGGCCGCGGCCGTCGCGTCGCCGCTGAGGCAAGAACCCAGGACAAAGCGCACTTGACGAAGCAATACGCAAAACCCTATCGCATGGCCACGAAGGTTATTGTCCCCCAATTATCTGCAATATTGCGCACAGTACACATGAGTCAGAGCGCTATAGCACTTGCCGCACCCGAGGCTGAGGTTCCGAGCCCGACCAATGTTTACACGCAACCAGCTGAGCAGGTCCCTCTTCCCGACCCCCACAATCGTCACTGAGCATCCGCCGCACAGTAAGTAAAAAAAGGTCAACTCTGTGAGGCATCAGAATTTCAAAATTAAGAATGAGATGAAACCGCTGAAATCGAAATCTTTTGAGCGAATATATCAACATCTTAGAGATTTAGGGTTTGGAAACGGAGAGCATTTGTAATGGCATGACTCTAACTAAATAATGTTAGGGTTTACGATCATTGGCGGTCTTTTTTTTAGGGGGGAAGGGGTGTTCATTAAATAAAATGGTGTGCTAAAAATCAGAATTCGAAATTCACTGAAGATTAGTAATTTTCAACAACAACAAAAAAACAAAAACATACACAAGATTCAATCTTGAGAGTGCATGAGTTTGATTATTTTTCCCCCATTTTTTTTTTTAGGATTTTTTCTGTGATATGAAAAATTTAAATTTTAAAAAGACTAATAATTGTTATTGAGGAAATATCACCCTTGACAGACAGACATATTTTAAGGTTACTGTGGTTATAAATTGCCAAAAAAATTGAGCTAATTTAATTTTCAAATTTGTCAAGATTACAATACTCTACAATACTCTATCCATAAGGGAGTGAGAAAGTAAAATCAAGGGCTCCAAGATTGGCTAAGGAGGAAAGGAGTGTTAACTAACATCATACTCCAGAGAAAGGACATTTTAGCAATGTAATTTTTGTTTGTTTTTTTGTTTTTTTGTTTGTTTTTTTGTTTTTTTTTTTTTTTGTAAGATCTATCGTTAGAGAGTAGCGATTGAATCTTTTTTTTTTTTATTAATTTCCCATCTCTCAACAAATAGTTGGGTTGGCTTAGAACTCGCGTGTCTAAGAGAACGCGCCTGTTGACCCTATGTGCGGTGCGCATCCCAGCCGTTCCGCAAAGTGCCCACTTCAGAAGTCCGCCACTTGTTCCAATGAAAAAATAAAAAGTAAAAGAGGAGGGACCTCCCGAATCAAAGGCAGTGCCGTTTCTCTCCATCAAATTTCGAGCAATGAAAAAAGTAGGTGTATATAAAAAAAAAAACGCGCCCCACTTAGGTTTATCTCTCCCTTTGAATTCCGCGTTGTTAAAAAACGCTCGCATATGTCATCTTAAATTGAGCCACCCAAACCCCTCTTCCCGCTCCCCCTCTCCCCTCCCCCTCTTTCCACAGTAAGGGTGCCAATATTTCACGCAACGGTTGTTCCTATTTCATTCACTAGTTTTATTTTTTGGTATAATGCACTGCATTGTTTGTTTTCTATGTTTTTTCATTGACTAGACGGATAATTCTACGCTTGTTCCCTATTGGACTGATAAAATACAATTTTATGAGCTAAACTTCAATTCTGTCCGTAGAAAAATAGGAAAGTTGATATTTTTTATTTTTTTTTTATTTTTTTCCAATAATATATAACATCCTTCGTTGCACTGACCCTAAAAAAGGAACGTCAAAGCGTGTCATATACGGTTATCAGGGAAGGGGGAATGGAAGGGAGCATTCAGCATCTGGTATTCTGTGTTCAATTGTTCAGATTTTGTTAAAAGTAGGTATTTATTTTTCCACGACACGACGTATATAATCGTATAGTGTAACCGGGAAATTTTTCTTGGGGGGAGGAGGGAGGTAGCCGTGCCCTTAAAATTCTTCCAACTCAAACTTTGTGGAAGGAGTTTGGGGAAAAATTTAATCAAATTTACCTTTTTTTCAAAAATATAAGAGGCTGCCGGAGGTGGAGGGGCTAACAAGGCCCCCTCCCTCCACCTCACCCACGTGGTTGCCTATGATTCAGAAGACTGAAGATTTTCATTTTATTCCTGATATTTTTTTCTCTTTCTTTCTCCGGAACTGTCCTCTCTCACCAACTAGGATAACGGACAATATAGAAGAGAAAATAAAGGGGACCTATTAAAGAAGAGTTACATTCTTGTCCTTCCAAAATGACTAGACTGAAGACTGTCTGATCTTGCCACTTCAGCCGCGGTATTCAAACCCATACGTCCTCTAGGTTAAAATGTTTACTTGTCAACAAGATTTTGGTTATGGAGCGGGGAATATGGAAGGGGGGAGGGGATGGCTCTATGAGAATGTGAAGAGGGAGAGTAAGGTAACATTCTAGCATTCATCTTTTAATTGTCTCGGTGCAGAAAAGATTATGAATAGCAGTACGTTTCAATATACATAGATATACTACATCAAAGGATAATGTAATCTTTTCCACACAGATACAGTGGGCAAACCGATGAATTCTAGAACGCTACCTAAGTGTCCGACCCCTCCACCTCCTCCAAAGATACAACAACGAAAGTATATCTATAGGTACCAAAGAAAGGCAATCGGGGCGAGAAAGTAGGAGAGCCATAAAAATAAATAAAAGCAGAATGAAAAATGGACAATTGATTTCCGAATATCAACTAAACCAACGGGGAGGTACGAGTAAAAATTGAAATTGAGAGGAAAAAAAGAATAAAATGAAACAAAATAAAATAAAATGTATTATAAGATCGACGATTCCGACTTGGCTATCTCTTGCGAGCTGCGTGAACGTCGTCGGGCCCGGGCGGGCGCCGCGCCAGGCGAGAACCAATGAAATCAGGTGACTCGCGTTAAAAGGGGAGGCGCCTCACAAAATTCGATGGGAAAAGGGAAAAGAGGTGAAAGTTGCGAGGAAAAGAGTACCGGGGTATAGTTTTTATGGAGTGTAAACTCCCCATCCCCCACGCCCCGTCAGCCCTTAGTTTGTCGCTGCTTCTGAAGAAGAGAGAAACTTTTCATCACCGTGGATGCATACCCAGGGAGTCATAATGGCACTCTTTCAGTCTGCATATTATATTACATTATATTCAATATCAGCATAAAAACTAAGCGCCGAATATTGAGAGGTTATGAGCTGGTCTTCCTCTGCCTTCAGGAGTTTTCCAGTCCTACTCTCTTCCTCAATTCCCGCGTGACGCCTGCTTCTATTTTACGAGATACTTAAAAACCCCCCACCCCCTCTCAACGCCACCTTCTGCCCCCTCGAAATGCTATTCAGATGGTTTTTAAAAAAGTCTATTAGAATTTGGTGACCGTTAAAAAGGTTTCAGTGACTCTTTCGTAAATTCCTAATCGCTTGTGAGTGTACGCTGTGCAAATGTGGGTGACTGCGCGCAAGTATAGGTGCGCAATGTGTGAGATGTCATTTTCGAGGAGAACTGAGGTGAAAAATCTAAGGCACCACAAGCCCCTGGAGGCCCCTCCGATGGTCTATAACAGGCGACTAAATCAGTGTTAAACATTCAAAGGAAAAAGGAAATAGCCTATGGAACTCCCCCTGGAAAATTGAATAAAAGTTTCTCTCGGACGGGAGAAAGGCTCGCAATGGGTCTGTTGCAAACTTTTGATACACCGATTAAGAGTGTAAAATCGCCTGAAAAGTCCATTGGTGGCATCAGAAAGTCATAAAATACAATAATAAACTCACAAGAAGCGTTTAATGAAATCCAAGATAGCGGAGAAATATCGAGCAATTTGTATGCATGCACCACGAACATCCAAGGATGGCCAACTTTGACAACCTCACTGGAGGTGGAGGTTATGTGTTTGTTTACGTTGTGATTGGTTGTGATCGATATTGTAAGGTTGGCTATCCTTGGATGTTCATGGTTCATGCATACAAATTGCTCGATATTTCTCCGCCATCTTGGATTTCATTAACCGCCTCTTGTGAGTTTTCTTATTGCATTTTATAACTTTCTGATACCACCAATTGACTTTTCAGGCGATTTTACATTAGACTTAACTCTCTTAATCGTTGTAGCAAAAGTTTGCAACAGACCAATTGTCTACTTCTCCTTAACTTTTTCAGTGCCGCACCCGAGTATACTCGTTTGTGTGACTAGATGAACCTTCACAATTTTAGTTTTGTATTCACATTTATTGCGACTCCAAATTGTTAGCGTTCGAAAAATAATATCTAATCGGGCGCCTTCAATTAATTGTGTATGCGAAATCAGCACCGCGGTGCAGGAATATTTAACTACCTACTTAATTTGAGCGAGTGAACTTGGATTTGTCTACAGAACCTGGTCGTAAAAGGGTTAGTAATCTTGATTCAGCTGAGCGCAGAGGAGTCAGATGAGTAAATTCAACTTTCTCGTTCAACGCATTTTAACAACGCAGTTGTGTGATTCTTTCCAGTCGCAAAGTCGTCATTGTCTCGCTAGTGACGGATCTAGTAAGGTTTTTTTTTTCTCTTTTTTCGAGTTAGAAGTATGGCATACTATATCGAAGAAAACTAGTTTGACAAACTACATAGTTTTGTCGCGCGTAAATATGACCTTTGGCAATAAGTTTAATTGACTACTTTACCATTTGTAATATGTATGGTAGGTAGAATATTGTTTATTCTAAAAGGGGGAGGTCTCAAAGTAATTTTTAACTTCAGTTTGGAAGTAAGGAAGTGTAAAAAAATTTCCCAAAATGACATTATTATACAAATAATTCTGGCACCCAAGGGAGAGCGGATTACCGAGTGAACTTCCTATATTTTACGCTACTGTCTTAATATATATATATGTACGAATCAAGCTTCATCTGTCGGAGGTACTCCTGGCACTTTTATTTGGAACGAAGCTCAAAATTATGAGATGAGTTTTCTGACGACCTTTTTATTTCTTGTTTCGCACAGGTTGTCTGTCAGCTGTCTCACTAATTTACGAACAAAACCTGTTGAAGGTCGCGCAATAATTATTTCTCCAAGGGTTTAAGCATTTGGAAGAACGAATCCTTTTTTCCCATATTGCAAAGGTGTTTCTTTTTTATGCCCTCTGTTCCCCTCCCCCCGGTAAAAATCTATATTAGAAAAATACGAGCTTCCTTCCGAATCCAGCAGACATCTAAAACCAAATTCCTATTGCAGGGCTAAGTATTTAATGAAAGTGGAGGACATAAAATAAAGGACCGACAAAAATAAACACTCAGATATACGATCATAGGTAAGCAATTGATCAAAGCAAACGTTGCTCAACGTTGGTAAACGTAACTTTAGTGGAACAAAGAGGATAGGACGAAATAGGTCTTTTTCAACAAGAGATTATGGAGACACTCACAAGAAGCCTGATTCACGAATTGATGAGAATTTTGAATCCGGATACATTTTTGAAAGTACGTGAGAGTTTTTCTTTTTTTTTCCAAACTGGAGAAAGTTTAATCCGAAATTGAAAAAGATCCCACAAGATTCAATGGCCATCAGAATTTGGTGGTCCAATTGAGATGAGCTCCCACCCCGCTTCCACCTATTTGAAGAGATTTCGATGAGTGTTACACATAAATAAATAGGCCACACAGCAAGTCCATTGCATGTAAATCATTGATATCAACCAAATTGACGGTGGGTAGTGCCGTATGACGTATGCAAGCGGTAAAGTGCAGTGCTTGCAGGTCGCCTCTAGCGAATTTTAAAATTTCATTTATAAGTCATAAAGTCAACGGATCTTAATTGAATTAGACAACATCGCTGAGGCCATGAAAAGCAAGTTTGGTGAATACGTAATTATTAGTTACTTTTTGAACGAGGAGAGACGAACGGAGGACCCGTGGACGGACGGTCTATAATGCTGCGGTGCACTGGCGCAACCAGGTTCTCTTCCATCTCTTTCATTTCCCATTTGAATGTATAGGTAGGAAAAGGACAGAAAGAGGGGGTTTTATCCCTTTGTCCATCCTTGTCTAACATACGTTTCTTAATGGAAAAAAGAGAGAGATGAAGAAACTCTCGTTGCGCTACTGCTGCGGTGGGTCGAACGTTGGATCACCAAAAGCCTAACATTTGGGATGGATGTGGTTTAGACAATCAGGTGGTCACGGGTTATTGGCCAGCATTATATCGAAGCTATGCACCGTCTGCCACCCTTCTCCCTTCTATCATCCCCCTCCCTCTCTCCCTACACAGCCCTGGTCACCCCACCCATCCCTCATCTATACAACCACCGCACCGCGCTTCGCGGACTCGGGTTCGGGCTCCAGCCCTAGTCCATCGATACAGCATCCGCGACCCCCAGCGAAGGGAAGTTCATTATCTCCTGCTCTGACAGTGTACTGACTACCGTTTACCGACACAATGCCTCCCCTCCGTGCATCTACGCACAGTAGAACGGCAAGTACAAAATGTCTAGATACCGTATAGTAGCGATGATTAACCCTTTCAGTCACTAATCATGAAAGAATAGTTTCATTAATCTTGCATCCTTCCATCCACTGCATGATTATTTTTTTTGGTTTCAACCAAAATGTGTTTTTTTCGTTGATTTCTACTGATAAAGAGAAGAAATACAAACCAATTTCTCATAACTTTACTCCTTGCGCGTTTAAGGCCTAAAAAGTGCCTCATTATATACATGGACGGACATCGAAAGCGAATTTAATGTTGAAAGATCATACTTGTCTTCTGACACTTCTGATGACGCCCAACATGGAGCGCACCCGCACTCTCTATGGATATAAATTATTTGGTAACCCTAAATTTCGTGCATGTTTCCTGTATGACCCACCAAACCCACCACGCACTGACCTGATATCTCAAATGCGCTTTCACAGCGCTCTGAAGTTGTTCCTTATAAGACTCACCATGCATTGAGGGGCAACATATCTAGAGTAAATCGAACGACTTTTTAATATATTCTCCATTTGCATACGTTCAATTGCCTCAAAAGACCATGAAATTCCATTTTGGAACCTCCATTGATATGTTCGCCCATAAAACGCCCATAAAAGGGCTGCGTTGGTTTCTTCAATGGCAAAATCTTCCGCGAAAACCATACTGAGCATCGGTCTAATTTTTAATCCATAGTACAATTTCTAATTAATCAAAAACTTTTAAATTAATCAAGCCAATCACCAAACTTTTAGACGTTGGTCTTGAGATTTCTTGTCTCCTTTTTTTCTGAGCTTGCCCGCATTTTGCGTTAATCTCAAATTTTTGCAATTTTCGCATTTTGAAAAAGTATAGGTAGTGTCGATAAAAACCAATAATAAGGACCAAAACTGAGTCCACATTTAAAATTAATATAAGTCAAGATATTCGGATTGGTCGCATCATAAGCAAAAAGGTTAAATACATCAAGTCCAAATAATCTTAATATTTGTCCCACTGTGTTCCTAGTACTCCTTGAAACGACGAGGGTTTCCCGATGAATCAAATTTTTATGCGAGGCATCCTGCTCGAAGCATTTATGACGTTATCGAGTTATGATGTTCTGACTCTATGACGGTTTAAGAGCGGGAGGTTAATTATTAGGTTACCCTTGTCCCTTTTACTCCTTCCCTCTCCTCCTTTCTCGGCTCGTGTATGTTCCGGTGATGGACATCTAAGGAAGGCCACTTTTGACAGCTGCTCTGGACTTTCGCTGGCTGCTCAAAATAAAAATGTGTTTTGATGGTGGTCAATGATACACCCCCACCCCCCACCCTCTACCTCCTCAGCCTCTTCCCCTTCCTCCTTGACTTCGCAGTTTCCCAGCTGCACTTGTCCGGCGCAATCCGCGTTGTGTCGGACATCTCCCTTTTTATTGATGGTTTTAGTGTGACTTCACTGAATTAAACGTTTTCTTAATTTTGGATTTTTATTTGATTTAAATTTGAATCTTTTAAGTCCTTGTCTTTGAATATGAAGTTGTCATCCTGTAACCGATCAGTTTTTCTCCAATTCTTATGTATTCTCGCCGGTCCCTTCCCTCTTGAACTTTTTTCTAATTTTTTTTTTCCATCTCTTAAATTTTTATCCCCAAAAGCCCGGGCAACCCCCCCCCCCCCTCGCTCGCATTTGTGCGCTCTGGAGCTACACCATTGATGAGAACCAACTTTTCTGTTCGTGCAAAATGGGATCAACGGCTAGGAAGTTTCTTTGTGTATTTGGATCCGTTTGGCATGAACTTTAAATTTGATTTGCTCCTAAATTGAAGCAGTCGAATACAATGTGACGTTTCAATATTAAATTTTGAACTGGTCCATTGTTAAGATCCACAAGATTAACTGTCTCAAAAATCGATGTATACGATACAGTGTCTCAGACCACTCGTCCGCCCCTTTTTTCTCGAGAGCGCAGCTTGATTATTAAGTTTTGAAATTGCGGAAGTTTGTCAGAGGATTGGCCCCAAATTTTTAATTTTTTATATTTTTGAAAGCTTTTGATCCCATCTTGGGAAGGGGGGATTCAAAGGGTGGAAGCACGGGTGGAAGCAAGGGTTCAAGTATCCTCGTAAAATGCTCCATAAAGGTACCAAAATGAGTCAATATTCAAAAAGAATAAACAATTTTCGAAATTTTTTGTCCAAAAACCACTTGGTTTTTAAACTATATAGGCTTTTTTTTTTTTTTTTAAATGTTTAAGCAATCAATGAGGGTGGCCTCACAAACAATTATTTTGCAAAAAAAAAAAAAAAAAAAAAAAAAAAAAAAAAAAAAAAAAAAAAAAAAAATCATGCTGAAATTGCAGATCAATGAAGTTTGATTAAAGTGCCACATGTTTACTTTTCCTCCAAAATTCTACGAGACCCCTCACTTCAAATTTTGGGGTTTTAAAGCCCCTTGATTAAATATTTTAAGGCGTCAAATCACTTGTAATGACTCTCCTCCTCCTGTAAAAAATTGTTAAATTAAATGGGGCAGTTTCAAGAGTCCGAATTTAGGTATTTTTCGGTGTTTGGTGAGTTGAAAACAATAGAATGCCTACAGTGTATAAGAGGCAGAGGAGATCTCGCCCAAGAGAATCATCAAACGAGTGGTTAATTGGAGCCACTGTTCCAAGGTAGCTGACGATCTAACTAGGAAAAGTACCTCCAAATAGTCCAAGCACGCATCATTCGATGACTTTCATGGACGAGTTCTCTGGCCTCCTATACACAGGGTAAACGAGGAAATCTCAAGGAAGTTTTTTCTCACAGAGCCTGAATGGAATTCTTGTAAACTTTTGCTGTGAGCAAATGAATAAAGTCCAATCTGTTGTAAAACCGCAGCGAAAATCACGAAAATCCCTCTGAAAAAGTCTAAAATTCAGTGATAAACTCACAAAACTACTATAACGGCAATATCGCAATGGCGGATCAACGCAGGTATCATGAGAGATTCTTACCTCACTCATTCTTCTTACCTCATTCTTGTCACTTTCTCTACGGAAGCACAGAGATATGTCTCAAATTAGATAGGAATCTTCTATGATACCTGCATCTCTCCGCCAAAGATCTCTCTGAGAGTAAATTTAGAGTAAATTTCGTGATTTGTTAGTATATTCATCGTCATTTTTACAAGTTTTTATGTCAGAATCAACTCTTTGATCTCCTGTAGCAAGAGTTTGCAAGAGTCTCATTGAGGCGCTCTTAAACTTCCCGGAAAAAAGTGAAAACAATTTATACGTGTTCGTATAATCTACATAGCACAATAATCGTTCATTCACCGATCGTCGAAAAAGATCGTCTTCTCAGGACCTTGTTCCTGTCCCACGCCTCGTCGCTGCTTGTCGATCCAATAGAATTTTCGCGCAGTCTCGGAACTCCCGGTTTGTCGTCCCAGGGAAGCAAGCGAATCGCATGACGTCAACAGTTACTAAACATCTCGATTTGGAACAACGAGCATCCCTCGCACCGGGGCAAGGTTTCTGCAGATTATCCGGAAGGAGCAAAAAATTCCTCAGTCCCTTTCCACACCTCGAATCGTTTGCTGTTTGGCATAAAGAATTGTCGTGGGCAATAGAAAGAATCGTCTCTACCACGTCATCGGCCTGTGATAAAAAGATATAAATGAAAATGGAAAAATTTCAAGGATCAAAAATGCTTCAAAGTTTTCAGAAATCCCTCTTCTAAAAAGGCGCTATATACCCTGGGAAAAGTGTTCCCATGGGATTCCATGACCAAAAATCAGTGGACATTTGTTCCATGGGGAATATCATTATTTTTCCATAAAATTTCATGGAATTCTGTGGGCAATTATTAATATTCCATAAAATTTCATGGAATACTGTGGGCAGTTCAAGGGATTCCATAAGATTTTCCTTGTAATTTCATAAAAAAAAAATGATAATTACCCGCGGAAATAATGCGCCCACGGAATTTTGGTATCCAATGGAAATTCCTGGAAAACATTTATCAGAGCTATTTCAATACTCAAAGTTATAGTAATTACCAACATCGGATACCAAATGCTGTCTTGAAATCAAAGGTGGTTTTATATTATCACTAAAAAAAAAGATTACCAGAAGCCGATAGTATGTGAACAAAGGTTTTTTTCCCCTCGTATACACAGTTTCGAAAGTAACAGATTTGTACGTATACACATATAAACATTTTTAGACTTACTTACTATAGAGCCTTATAAAAGTTTGGATTTAGCGTATCGATGATACATAGTAATATCCTTTTGAACCGCGTAATATTTTGGTCGACCAGTGGAATCATCGATAAATTGAAAAATGTCGTTAAATACACAGGCTGTCCAAAAAGTAATGCGACAGTCGACTTTTTGAGCGAACGGAAAAAGCTAGCAAATTTTGGTTTACAGATTCGTGTAGACAGTGTAAAGACCGATAGAATAAGACCTTGCTCAGCTCATTTGGTTAAAAATTGATCGAAATACATCGTCTCTCCCGAGGCACCTCACACCAGCGACAGCGCCTAGGATTTTAGGGCCCTTATTTTTGCAAAGAAGAAAACGAGTGACAGTTGAGTGCGTGTATTAGAAAAAAATTAAAAAGAAAGTTTTTCCTACTATAATTCGAGGAGGCAGAAAAAGTTAAGGAGTCTTCAGACGTATGAATTAAGAGTAAGTGGATGTTTACATTTTTGGAGGAAAATCTTTTTTTTTTTTTTTTTTAATTTTTCTAAGACGCACGCTCTTGACTGCCACTCGGTTTTTTCTTTCCAAAAAGTACCGTAAAATCCTGGGAGGCGCTCGTGCAAGGTGCCTCGAGAGAAATTTCGATGATATTTGTGACCAAATGAGCTGAACAAGGTCTAATTTTAAAGGTATTTACACCGTCTACACGAATCCTTAAACCAATTTTTGCTAGCTTTTTTCGTTTGCTCAAAAAATTTACCTTTGCATTACTTTTTGGACAGCCTTTGTATACAGTAAACACACAACGGCCGCTCTGATTTCGGTAGCAATAAATACGACTTACCCTTCCCCTTCCTCTACTCGGAGTAGACTCAGAATTGATAGAGCGGGTTATTTCTGAGGCAGCAGCATGAAGCCTCTGTCTACTCAACGGCGAAACAAAATCACTAAAACTTGACTCCATGCACTCGCTAAAGATTACACCATACATAAATAAAAATGTAGCTAGAAAAAAATTTAAACACATCGTGAACAAAAGATTTTGCGACGATTTTGTGTAGATCCTAAGTTTAGCTGTTTTTTGTATGAAAGTGTGTGAGTAAGTAACTATAAAAATTAGTGTACAAAACTAGTTTTTGATGGCACACTGACAATACCGAAATGTTAGTTGCGTTGAAAAAGGAAACAAGTTGGCTGAAGTATGAACGGCTGAAAAATTGTGTTGGAGATACTTTGATCGAGGTATCCTGGGAACATACAAGAGACTTCATTATGTTGATCTTCTCCTATGACATGGCGGCACGGAGGCTGATGCAGGCTCGAGCTATAACAAAAGAAAAAGTTTTATTCAATATGTTCAATTCATTGACGCAAGCACACTGCTGTCAAATTTCGGATCACTATTTTTAAATTCACCGATGATTCCACTCGTTGGCCAAAAAATTGCACCGTTCAGTTCAGAGTTGGTTTGTGATGCATGGAAATACTCCAATTTGCAACATTTTCTTAAACGGTTGATTGATGGGTCGTCATTGACTTAAAAAAAAAAAATTGCTATGACATATTTTGATAATTCAACAGACCTAAGGTGATTCCACTGATTGAGAAAAGATACAAGTATATATTTCCGTGCATTAAATTCTTGCACTGAACGGTCACAATTGTGTAATCTTTTGGCAAACCGGTGAAATTATCGGTGATTTGAAGAATGTCATTAAATATTCACGAAACGGTAACTCTACACCTGAAACCGTACATCTCACAACTCTGCGTGAGCACTTAGCAACTTTTTAATGGAATCTTGTTTTTTACTCATCAGGGTCGTGTTGAACGACTTTCAGAACATCGACCCATGCAGGAAAAAGAACTGTTGAACGAACTGTAAAAAAAAAAAAAAAAAAAAAAATAATTAAGTAATTGATGAAACCCCACAATAACGAGACTTAACATCCAGAAACAAAAAATGTGATAAAAGTATACACACCGCCTAGAAAACATGTGAAATTTTTCTCGAAAAAAAAAAAAAAAAAAAAAAATTGGTACGCACCGTGTGTAAGGTAAACGTATATCAAGACTCTGCAGCTCCGTCAAATGTTCCGTACAAAGAAACAGCAGGTGGCACCCAATGAGCTATAACTTTAGAGTGGCACATCAAGGAACGTTCCGCTGGTTCATTGTTGTCACCTAGGGCGCCGCCATCTTGCCGTAAAAATCGATTTTGAGGTTAAATTTTGTAGGTAGTTTCCGGTCGTTCCGTAAACAAACTCGCCGGAAACGACTTGGAAACGACCTACAAAACTTAACCTCAAACCTTGGGATCTGCCATCCAAATTCCGCTTTTCCCCAGGATTCCTTCTACCCTGTGTGGCACAAGGTGGACCAATCCGCTGCCACTCTAAAGCTATAGCTCATTGGTGGCACCGTGCATCATTGTACTATTCTCCATTTTCCATACATGTCCACTTTTGGGTAGATCCTTTTATAAGCAAAAGTGCTTACCATCCTTACTTTTTCCGAAAATTTGACGGAGCTGCCAAGCACCGGTTCGCATGTCCAATCGGGGACAAAAATAATGATGGATCGACGACTCGTAGAGATTGGCTACCTGCACTGCTCGTCTCAATGAATTTTAGCAGTTTAAGTGAATTATACCCCAACCAAAATCTAAGAGGAGAACTATGTCACTCTTTTTGTGCTCGACTGTACAAACCTTGAAAAAAAAATATAAATTAATATCAACTTCTACTTGTAAAAAACTCGTCGATCGAATACTTAAGTATTTTGACGTCACGAGAGGTTTCCTGGTGTTTCAAGTTTTATAACAAATCACTTATCAACTCAATTTTTTTGGTGATACCGCGACTGAATCAAAAAACAAATACAAGTGTTTCATTAGTTTTTTCTCTAACTTTAGAGAGAATGATATTTTTTTTTATTTTTTTTTTTATGTATATAAATATAAAAAAGAATTTGATATAAAAATTTGTCTATCCTTGGAGTGCATTTTCACAAAGAATTATCATAAGCCTCGCAGAAGAAGTCAGAGAAACGGAACTGTTACTTGTTTACCCCGCACCCCGCACCCCCACCGCCCACCCCATCTCCCAGAAGTACCCATTGTGTGTTTTAAACCAATGAACGCAATTTGTTAGGGACCAGAAAGAGAATATTTTCACAAAATTTCAAGAAAATCCTTATAGCCATTCTACATTCCAATTTAAAGCCATTTGTGGTATATTTTTGACCTATTTCAGAGGTAACCCCCCCCCCTCCTTCTCATTTTTTAACAATAGGACTTAATCCAAAATACCCTCTCTAGGAAAGTAGAAAAAAAAATTCTTGCCAAAGTATGCAAACAGACCGCAATTATTATTGAGAAAACGTCGTAACGGACAGGTGGACGATTTTTTTGGGATATGGTTTTTTGGTTTCCTGGCTCATGAAATGCTAAGAAATGGAGCTATAACTCAATTTTCTAGTGGGTCATAATTACAATCCAAAGGGGGGAGTGAGAAAGTAAAAATATGTTGAACTGGCCTTTTGTGATCCACCCATCCAGAGAAGAACAGAGGACGAGAGAATGTAAATAGCGCGAAAGAGATGAGCGGAGAATGTTCAGTCTAACGAAAATCGGTAACACCCATTCCATCGATTCGATTTGAACTATAGTTGAGGCGGAGGATAGGAATAAGGCTCATTAAAACATCGGATGTGCTCTTTCCGAGAAGGAGGACTTAAAATAGTTTAGAGAGGTGTAGTAAAGAGCAGAACTAGTGTAAATTGGACCCATTATCCAGTCACCGCCTCAATATTAAGATCAAAACGTAATCGGTGTTGACAAAATACCCGCCTCCTTTGCCTTGCGCTTTTCAAGACTAGAGGTGCGATCGAGAAGGAAAAGGATGGAAAAAGGATTAAAAAGTCAAAGGGGTTTGATACCGAGGAGAGTGAGCGTGAAAAGGAGAGGAATAGAATCGGGAGAGGGGGGAGAGGGAGGTAGAGAGAGGGAGAGAGTCTGTCGGGGAGAGAGACAGAGAGAGGATGACAAATAGGTAGAGGGGTCATGAACAAAAGATTACCCGATTCACTCGGGCGAAAGACCTAGAAAACAAACACCACCTTCGATTGTAAGTTGGCACTCTAGCGTGAAGTTGTCTTTTCCTGGTATATGGTATGTATGCGCGACTCTTTTTTTGATTCTTTAATGATCCAGTTTGGGGTGTTCTGGGTGGACGTGGGGGGAGGGGCTCTGCATCGAAAAGGGTAAAGCTCATAGAGATCGGAGTTTGTTTATACTGCCTGCTGTACCTCGGTGCACGTATATTTACATATTTTATTTTGAATTTAATTCAGGATTTGAGAGTCGAGTGCCGCTAACAGGTTGTTCCATCTGGCTGGCACGAATGGAAAATCAGTCGGCTGAAAAATCCAGAAGCTCGGAATGCTTCAATTCAAATATTGTTCATAGCTGACTGACAAGTCGAGCTTTCGCTGTGTTGAATCCTAAGGGCGCGCCATTCAGAGACTCTTTTGAGTTCTGAGCTGAAGATTTTTCAAGTCAAGGCTCGCCAGTTTCATTGAATTGATAAGGATTTAAGAGTATGCATACAACAATCGTGGAGCTTTTGAAATTAATAGAAAATTCAAATTCTGTTAAATTCATATTTAAAAATCGCTTTGAACTGACTGTTCAGAACAATATAAAAAGAATGAACTGTATAACCTGGCGCAATGGCCACCCTGATCGCCACCTTCTTTGCTCACCATTTTTGTTTACATTGAGCATTGAGTTTATTCGCTACTGAATGTGTGTACCAATGTACGTACACACTGTACGTAGCACATAAAGTCGTCTCGCAATCGTTTCGTTATTTTGACGTCTCTCTATAGCACGTATTGAGTTGTACAAAAAAAAAAAAAAAAAAAAAATGAGAAAAGACAGCAACTCGGTTGCGAAACAATAGAGATACGGTATAGTAAGACCATAAACGACCCTGCAAGAGATAGTTGTGGGAGTGTACGCACAGAATTTTTTTGCTTCATTTTACATAAGATGCAATTCTCGAGGTAGAAGCTCACAAAGGTCCTAGAGTCCCTATAAGTAGAGAATTAAGACAAGACGACAGACGACCTCTGATTGGCCGAAGAGTTTTATGATCTACGGGCTCTTCCATATTATCAAAGGTCCCTCTACGTTTTACGGACAAAAGAGTTAACTATCGATGAAGTAGATCATTTTGATCATGATGCTCCTCAAAAATATCTACACATAAAATTCCCGAAAGAATCTCTAAAAGTGTATTGTAGGTAGATGTCGATCAGCAAAGTCAGTGAAAGATTACACCGTTAGAAACTGTATGATTCTGTATAATCTTTGCGTTGGACTAACTAGAGCCCCTGTAAGTAGAGAGTTAAGACAAGAGAAACCATGGGCTCCGCCATTATTTGCATTTTTGCACATTTGTTTACATTTAGAAGGCCGTTGTTGTGTTTTGGTCTAATTAATGGCCTTATCCTTCACTGCCTTTACGTTGATCGACATTGCATCTATATTTACGCTTTTAATCCTTTTACGACTAGGCTACCAAGACAAATCAATGTTCGCTCACTCAAATTATGTGATTGCAGTTAAATATTCCTACACCGCGGAGCTGATTTTGCATACACTATTTGTTGAAGGCGCTTGAGGAAAAATTAATTTTCATATATTACCAATTTGAAGCCGCAATTATTGTGAATAAAAAACTAAAAATGTAAGAGGCCGATCTAGTCACGGAAACGACGAATATACTCGGGCGTGCGGTATTGAAAGGGTTGAATATTTTTTAGGCATTATTGACATTCTTGAGGTGTATCATGATTGAAAGTAACAGATTCATCGACAGTTAACTCTTTCATCCATAAAACCTAGTAGGACCTCTTTTTTTTAACAAATGTGCAAAAATGTATACAATGGAGATGGAGACACCCGTGGAACCTAAAACTCATTGACCAATCAGTGCAGGGGCAGTCCGTGGGTTCAAAGGGGGGGGGGGGGTTGAAAGTAGCATGACCTTTTTATTTTTTCCTTTTTTGCTTCTCTCATTTCCTAAGCCCTTCTCTGTTTAAAGGAGGGAGTCTGAAGGGGTTACAACTTTTGTTTCCCCCTTTTTTGAGCCTTTTCTTAAGAAAGGTGGGAGAATTGAGCCTCTAAAGCCCTCCCACCTCAGACCGCCACTGATACATCCAGAGGTTGATAACCCTCTTGTCTTTACTCTCTACGTACTATGGCTTTGAAAAGAAAGTACCGTGGTCGAAATTCTTATTGTTAAAGTAGAGGGGTATCGATAAGGGCCCAAATCGGCCCCATCCTAGAATCGCGCGGTTGTGGGTTTTTTCGCAAGTTGAAAGCATGTGGTTTATGGTACCAATAAGTCGCATTTTTCGATCTCTTATCGGTCGAGGTCTGCCTAGTGCCTACACTTCGGGTACGAACTTTAACACATGCGTCCAGTGGCGGCTCGTGCAGTGTGGTGTAATGTGCCTGTGTGTTTTACATGCAGGCACATCACCCATTCCGTCAGTGGTCCCGAATAACTATGCTTCAGAAAACTGGGCTTTTCTCTACACAAGAAAGACAAGTATCAGGCTTATGACGTGATACTTGTAGCTCTTGTCTGGACAACAGCTCAGCGAAAATTCGCTGGGAGATGAGCACACTCCACGTTGACAGATGGCGCGGCTTCTCAAATACATGTGTATGGCGATAGCCGTGCTGTCTGGCGACAGGGAGAAAGTGTGGCATCAGGGTGAGATTCAGCATCTCGCGTCCCGTGTGCATATTGTCCACTCGGAAAATCAGTTTCCGTGTAAAAATCTGATTGGTCGTGATGGGCATGTACGAGCGGGGTGAGAGAGGCTGAAATGAAGCCTCATGCGAATCCTCGAAATTTTCTGAAGTCAGTCGCGTATGTGAGGGCTCCGCGAGGGATTCGCGTTTTGGTTTTATTGTTTTTATTTGGGTTTTTGTGGCCGGGGCTCGCCGGCCGAGAGCTTGCGTTGTTTTGCGTTGTTTGTTGTTGTTGTTGTTGTTTATCGAATGTTTGTCCAATATAATAAGTGTCTTTTTATAATTCCGTATCGTTTTTCTATTTTATTTTATTTCATCTATATCTACCATTTTGAGTTATACCAAGTCGTGAGTTAGTTTTGTCACTTTTACCGAAAAAGTGTCTGGTGGAGCTACCCCCCCCCCCTATCGCTATCGCAAATAAAAAAAATAAGCGTTTTAAATGGTGCAGGCCCCAACGGGTAATTGACGTTTTACCCGAAAACGACCTCGCCCTCTCGTGCCAAGCGGTTTTGTTTTAATTTTATTAATTTTCCGAATGGGACGCGTTTCCAAGTTGTTTTTTTGTTTTGAAGTTTTTCGTGTTTTTTTTTGCTCTGTTTGGAAGTTCCCGTAGTTTTTTTCGTGTTTTTTTTTTTCGTGTTTCTTTTTCGTGATTCTTTTTTTCGTGCTGAAGTTGTGATTGTGGTTACATGAAGTTTATCGTTTCGTAAATTTGCGGACAGTTTATTTTAATTTTATTTGTTGGTTTGCTCGTTTAAATTTTTCTTAAAATTTTATATATTAATGTGATGCTCGCAGTTTCGGGTCTTTTATCCTTTTTTTTCTGTCTTAACAACAAAAAAATGTGTGCTTTTAACTGCTAAACTTGTGAGTCGAAACACCGCGGTTGGTCATGGTTCGGTGGATTATTCGTCGACGATCCAGTGTCCTGTAAAGGTAAAATGATAAGTTAACTTACAACTTATCAATGACTCATTTCCACAATTATTCTGAAGAGCGGCGGAGGGACGCTCTTCTTTTTGAAGCGGCGCAACTTAAAACCAGGTTCTTTTCTTATAATATCGATGGTTCTTTGTGTGTCGGAGAGAGGGATTGTGTCGATGACTTTATTTTCTCGTTTGAGATGGCCATAAGTAAATATCATTGGGATGATGAGTATACCATATATAAATTGTCTCTGCACTTGGAAGGAGTAGCTCTATCATGGTTCCGAGAGAATAGAGCCAGTTTAGAACGATCAAGTTGGATTTACGCAAGACGAAATTTTCTGGAACGTTTTTATCCAGATTCGCTCCTTTTAGAATTTTTGATCTGTCACCAATACTTTGAGGAAACGTGCAATGACTATTTTCAACGAAAGTTATCAATTTTACCAGAATACTGTTCTGAAAACATTCGTAGTAGCCAGCTTGTGAAATGGCTCATTGAAGGTGTTCATCCTCACTTTGCCTCAGACATCAAGGCACTGTGCCCTAATGCCACGTTTGACGAGCTAGGTTATGCGGTAGTCACTGTGACTAATCATCAAACACCAAAATTTTCAATGGCGGAAGAAAATAAGAGCGAGGAACCATGTCAACTGTGCTTTGGTTTCGGGCATTTTGCTCCAGAGTGTCCTGATCATACTTGCCAATTTTGCCAGATTTTCGGACACACGGCCCTTGATTGTCCGGATTTCCAAAAATTTGCCTGTCAAATCTGTGGTAGTTTTAATCACCGCACTTCAGACTGCACTAAGGTTCCCGCCTTAATTTCGGAAAGTGAACTAAAAGTAGCTAAGACTGATTCTGAAATAACATCAACGTCGAAAAAAATTCTAGGAGAGTTAGCAAAAGTAGGAGTTTCTGACAAAATTGACGAGGAGGGAGAGTTTCTGCCTCCTGCCACAGTCAATCAAATGCTTTCAATCAAGGCTGAAATTAAACAAGTCAAGCGAGAAAACTGTGCCTTTGCTTTTCCAGACCTATCAACTGTAGAACTTTCCTGGAACGAGCATCCCGTTTGTTTCGAAAAACCAAAAAAGTATCCTGATGCTGAGAATTCTATCTGTGTCGCAAATTATCAGAGAGCTACTTTCCATCACTCATCACTCGATCAGATACCATCAGCTGATACTTCTGGCCACTTCAATGCGAGGATTTTCAAAATTTGCAAACATTTTTCGTTCTCTCAACTGGCTAGACTATGCTTATTGACTGACTCATCTAAGGAAATCAAAAGTATCAGCCCGATTTTAAATTCCAAAACCATACCCCTCTTTTTTCGGAAAAATTTCCTCTCGATTGAAAACACCAGATTTTTTAAAAATTGGATGCCCGAATCGTCTAATCGTTGCTTGCTCAAAACATCTCAAATTGACTCCAGAATCATCGACTTTCTACCGAAGCTTACATCAGCTGTCAACTTAGTCGTCAAATCTAAAGCCGCTGCTAATGTTCAACTGTCACTTCCTTTCCGATATTTTGTAGGTTTTTACGAGTCCTTTTTACGCGCTTACAAAAACCCTAAATTGCAGCGATACCAGATAACACGCAAGTGTAAGTTCAAACATCAACGGAAACACTCTAGTAAACGTTTAATTCCGGCATTTATTAAGCATATTTGGAAGACGGAAAATATTGTGATGCGCCACCAGAATAAAATAATGCGTTTGATGCTTCCTGCTTCTCGAAAAAAAAAGAAAAATAAGAAGAAATTGGACCCACCTGATATTTGAAATAATTTCGACCTTTATCCAGTGAACGTGTGCAGTGTTTTTTTTAATGAATGGGCAAATTACGTCTTAAAATTGTGCTTCCCGAGTTTAAATCAGTTTCTCTTCAAAATTAAATTCTCGCATCAATCTCATATTTTTGATAAATAATGATGTCTTTTAAAAGAAACAAAAAGTTTCATTTTGTCCGTTTTTTCTTTTTCCAGTGATCTTTAGATTCAATACAAAATTTCAGTCTTAATTTTGATGCTTTATTTTTTTGCCTAAAAATAAAAGTGTGTTTTAGTGTAAGTAAATAATAGTGTTTCTCATAAATAGATCTCGGAGATAGTGTTAGTGTTTTGTTTATCTCGTTATCTATCGTTAACGGTCCCCATTTTTCGCGGCTCATCCTTCAGAAATCTAGAGACTGAAACTATAATGAAAATCAACACTTCCGATGGAAATGCACATCTAAAATACCGTTAATTCACCAGGAGGTGTAACATATATTTCTACGCTGCTCAATCACTGCTTTCCATCTTGCTCAACCAATAATACTGCACATTTTCAACTGTAATATCATGGAACAGCTTAAAATCAAATTTGTCATTTTTTCTTACATTGTATCGGACAAAATTGCTTCTCGCCGGTTGAAATCTCACCTGAATAATTAAAATGCCGAGGATTATCGAAAGGACTTAAAATCTCTCATTGCTTCCATAGATTTAAGAAATTAGAAAAGTAAGGAATTAACAATAAGTGTAAGTTTAATTTAACTTCAGTTTAAGTTTCCACGCAGGATATGTCTTGATAAAACACTCACAGGAGTCAAAGATTATGTATTTTCTCTATTTAATAGGTAATTACGTGCTGAAAAAAAAGGGGAAAGGTATAATTCATGGACAAACTTACGAAATTTAAGCTAATTTGAAACTAAACTCATTCAAGTGAGTCAACAAAGTACACTACATTTTTTACGCACTTTTTAAAGCGTGTTTTCCTTGGTTTTAAAATCAAGCAGATTTCACTAAGTTGCTGTTGTCCTTTAGTCTCTTGCCATTTCTAGTGTACTTTCTTAGATGATATCATCGTAGAGCTTTTCAGGATCCAGATCGCTATACGCAAAGCTTAGAAGCTGTTGCTTTAACTAGCCGTGGCTTTTAGTAGATTTTTTTTTAAAGGACAGTGGACAGTGGACAGTGGACAGTGGCAATTCAGAGGGTGCAGGGGCAACACTGAAGCAGTATGGACTAAATAGTTTAAATTACTCAAGAGAAAGCGCACAGAGTTAAAAAAAAAAATATGTGCAATTACTCTTGTATTTTTGTAGGCTCACTTCTGGAATGAATTTTAATTAGTATATTTTACCTCAACACCTGAATGAGTTCCATTGAATTTGAAAGTTTTACCCGAGAAAAAGGTTAATTTTTATTTTTACAAACGTCTTTTTTTCTCTTCGGATTCCATTAGTGTCATAGTAACAAGGCTCTTCTTTTTTTTTCTTTTTTTTTAAACAAATTTTCTAACATAGGATCTTTTAAGTTTTAAGTTTAATTTGTCTTTATAAGAGACTCATGCGTTCATTTGCCGACCTGATTTTAAATTTTCTTTTAAAAGGGAGGTGATAACTTTTGATTTTTTCTCCCATCTCACTCAGAATTCGCAGACGCCCCGTCTAAGTTCAACCATTCTTTTAAGTAATGTTCACTAAATGGGATCTTTCAAGTGAATCGCGATAACTCGATTAAAATTTCTATCACTTTAACTCTCAAATTTTTAACAATTATTTCCAAAAAAAAAAAAGAAAGTGTTCAACCTGGCAACGAGGCATTTGTTGCAGTTGGTAAAAAAAAAAAAAAAAAAAAAAAACACCAGCCTACCGCTCAATGTCATGGAGTATCAGCATTATCCGTAACGTTGCCGTGAGACAAGGGTGATCGACGTTTCCAGATTTGGCAATTTGACTAAAAATAAGCGTTGATGAGTCTGTCTCTCTACTAATCATTTCCTAATTTAACAGTTTCCTTTCTTAAATTAGTTCAATCATAAATCTTCCTGTGCATTTTATTACACTTCTTATGGAATAAAACAGCCAGGGGCGGCTGTTGGAAAAGGGAGGGGGAGGGGCCAGTTTATCAGCAATTTTGTAGCCAAATTTTGATTTTAAAAAAAAAAAAAAAAAAAAAAAAAAAATGCCAAGTTTTAGAAACTATCATTGTTTTAAGCCTCAGTTAATGTTATTTTGCCGTTTCACTGTTTTTATTATTAATTTATGTGACAGTTATCTTCTCAAGAACTACCATCTCTCTTTATCAGGGATACCAACATAGCGACATTCCGTTTTTCACGATAAAACACTCGGTAAAATCTACCAATAACAATTTCTGAAAGTACAAAGCGACTTCAAACAAAACTAAATTTTAATTATACGAATATACGATCAAATTTTACAACCAATTTATTACTATATCGAGTATTATTCGACATTTCTCAAAATGTGACTGTAAATTCGGTATTTACCATCAAGCTCAATACGTTGTAAAGAGTCTTGAATTTATTGACTTCAAGATCATGATGTTTAACACCAAGAATCCAACAATCAGAGAGGATTCAAATGAAAATGATACAAATGTGCCAAAAAGTTGTTTGAGTATTATTCAATTTCATGCTGTTTATTTTTTAAGTTAATTTTTAAATGTACTGTTTAAAATAACTCATTAAGTTAACTAAAAACCCAAAAACTGGGCCGAAGCCCTGGGTCAGTTAATTCTAAATAATAAGTATGCAAACATTAATTGTTTTACATACTTTCAATAATGTCAAAGTCCAGTTGCTCAAAACTGCCTCCCAGGTATTTCAAGGGCTTCGTTTTGCCTTTCACCATTCTTATTATGTTCATTTTTCTGCCACCCTTTCTTTTTAGTTTGTATTCATATTTTAGTCCGTAGAATCCCACGACAAACGATCGTATACAACGCAAACGAATCTCAAGTCCCGAGTGACAAATCCTATCTCATTTCAGTGCAGGGTTGTCAGATGACTCCCGTTCCATTTAAAGTTTCGCACAGTATTCTTACGCAGTCCTAGCTATAAAAAAAAAAAAAAATCTATTCGCAGTTCCTTCCAGCTCATTATCTTCATTAGTCATTTAAAATTTTAACTTTCAATCACGTATAGTCTTATTTTCTAATTTGATTTTCATAAACCGGATAAATTTTACAACCCTGCTCTAAGAACATCATTCATTGAGTTATATTCACCTTTCTGTCTTAGATCAGCATTTTCCGCTTGATCGAGAGCTCACTGTTTACATATTACGTATCGAGTTTCCCTCGCGGAGAACTCGGTCGATACTATTCTCATCTACAATCAACTGAGTAGCACCATGGGCCACTGAACTCTCCGTGACCTTTCATCGACTAAAATTCTCTGAGAACTCGCTGTTTTCGTTTATGAAGGGATTTAAAGATGCGAGGGCGCATCTAATTGACAAGGAGGGATGTAATGTGCCTGTGTGTTTTACATGCAGGCACATCACCCATTCCGTCAGTGGTCCCGAATAACTATGCTTCAGAAAACTGGGCTTTTCTCTACACAAGAAAGACAAGTATCAGGCTTATGACGTGATACTTGTAGCTCTTGTCTGGACAACAGCTCAGCGAAAATTCGCTGGGAGATGAGCACACTCCACGTTGACAGATGGCGCGGCTTCTCAAATACATGTGTATGGCGATAGCCGTGCTGTCTGGCGACAGGGAGAAAGTGTGGCATCAGGGTGAGATTCAGCATCTCGCGTCCCGTGTGCATATTGTCCACTCGGAAAATCAGTTTCCGTGTAAAAATCTGATTGGTCGTGATGGGCATGTACGAGCGGGGTGAGAGAGGCTGAAATGAAGCCTCATGCGAATCCTCGAAATTTTCTGAAGTCAGTCGCGTATGTGAGGGCTCCGCGAGGGATTCGCGTTTTGGTTTTATTGTTTTTATTTGGGTTTTTGTGGCCGGGGCTCGCCGGCCGAGAGCTTGCGTTGTTTTGCGTTGTTTGTTGTTGTTGTTGTTGTTTTATCGAATGTTTGTCCAATATAATAAGTGTCTTTTTATAATTCCGTATCGTTTTTCTATTTTATTTTATTTCATCTATATCTACCATTTTGAGTTATACCAAGTCGTGAGTTAGTTTTGTCACTTTTACCGAAAAAGTGTCTGGTGGAGCTACCCCCCCCCCCCTATCGCTATCGCAAATAAAAAAAATAAGCGTTTTAGTGGCAACAACGTTTTCTCTCCATTTAAACCTATAGGTAAAACATTCGATCTTCAGGACTCAGGACGTGCACTTGCAACGCCAAGATATCCATCCTTTTGTATATGTATAGGTTTAAATGGCAAATAAGCATGCTTGGCAGATTGCACGAGCCACCGCTGCATTTGCCATGCGTTTAAATGGGCATAGAGAGAGAATTACAAATTCCTAGTTAGGGCTATATGGCTATGCAGTGGCGAAAGTTTGCAATAAGCATTTCTATCATACCGTTGGATAGGAATGATAGAAATGCAGACGTCACCCGAAACTCACTGTCAGTGGTTGTTTATCCTCACAGGAATGATTATAAAAATTAGAAGTTTATTAGCGGCGCAAACATCAGAAGGGATGTTTGATACTTCACTAAACCCAAATTTAAGGGTTGTTTTGTGGGGTCGCAGCGCAAGTCTTTGTTGTTATCCATCTGAATGTAAGCAAACAAAAGCAACGAGCTTACGGACAGCTGATCCTGTGTATATCTTGTGCACTGAACGGAATTTAATGCCCACAGACTTAGAGTTGTCGATCCGATTAGTGGTCCTGATATATATCGGGTTGCCAACTGTCGTGGGTGGTCATCAGAACGGCGCGTTGGCCGCGACCCGCGACCCTTCGCCGAGAGGGTTGTGGGTTACTCGTGAGTACTCAACAGCTCAGAAAATGAGTATGGAGCTGTTTTGAGTCACCGAATGTAGAGAGTTAAGACAAGTGAAATCATGGGCGCCACCATTCGATGCTACTATGCACATTTGTTTCCATTTTGAGGGCCGTCGGTCTAGAGTCTTTCTGTACGTAGATTGTAGAATGTTGAGACAAGTGAAATCATATGAGCGCCACCATTGAATGCTACTATGCACATTTGTTTCCATTTTGAGGGCCGGCCGTTGGTCTAGAGTCTTTCTGTATGTAGATTGTAGAGTGTTAAGACAAGTGAAGTCATATGGGTGCCGCCATCGGATGCTTCTTTTCAAATTTGCTTATACATTTTGGGGGCCGCTGTTCAAGAATCCTTGTACTATGATCTTCAAAAGAAAGTACTCTGGTCGAAATGTTTCCTCTTTTAAATCTTGGCAATCTTTAAACAATTTTGCGGTGCTCAAGTGTTTGAGGACTAATAAGAACGCTCCTTGTAGAGTACGTCGTGTAAAATCGAAAGTTTCATTGAAAATAAAGGACAAAATCCGTTTTTATCGTGGCGGGGGAAATAAAACGTGGTCATGTGGAAAAGCGAGTGTCAGAAAAAACTGTTTTTTTTTTTTTTTTTTTTTTTTTTTTTTTGCTTTCTTATGGGTTTGATCCCTGAAAACTCAGAACATCCAGCGAGCCCCTTGTTGACCTTACTGCCCTTTTTCAGTCACAAATCAGGTTTTTGGAAAAACCATATTTTGTACTTATTCTTCCCTGAAATGGGTCTGTTGCACACTTTTGCAATAGGCGATTTAATCGTTGATTCCGGTGTAAAAAACTTGGAAAATAACGATGGCAGCACTAAAAACTTCCAAAATCCACTCCTAAACTCAATAAACGCTTTTATTCACGCGAGGGTAATGGTGGCAAAAGGCAGTAATAATGGAATATTCCTATCTTAATTTCGCCACTCTCTCTCTATGCTGACAAGGATGATTCACGCAGAGTAATTAGTCATAAGAGAAGTGATCTACATCCGATGAATGGTACCGAGAAATCTAGTGACACCGGTGTCAAATGAAAGTCGTTTCTTATTGGTCACCTCTTGATGTAGTTACAGTGTTGTTAGATGGGAATCTCCCATTCATTACTGCCCTAAGCCACCATGACACTCTTGCAAATGAAAGCGTTTATTGAGTTTAGGAGTGAATTTCGGAAGTTTTTAGTGCTGCCATCGTTATTTTTGGATGGTTTTACACCAGAATCGACTATCACATCGCTTTATGGTAAAAGTGTGCAACAGCTGAACAGCCCCATTAGAAACTGACTTCACTCCCTGATTATGACAACTCTATTTTCTCTCAGTCTTTTTTTTGCCTCTTGACGCGAGCACGTTCCTTGCAGGTTTCGAAGATGCCCGGAGGAGATTCAAATCATTGTTTCGCATCGGTGTGGATGAGGATTTTTTCCCCGCCTTGAACTTTGGTCATGCGTTTAAATTTCCACCTCCCAATTCAGGAAGAAATTGTCTTGTTGATGATATGAAGAAAAAGCGCCACAGTGCTTGGGCACAGAACTTCGGAGGTAAGAGCCGAAAATCGAAGCATTAAGTCTGAAGAACCAATAAATCGAATCAAAAAAGTTCGCCGAGAGCCAACTGGAAATCAAATACCGGCGACCCCTTTCCCCTTTTTTCAAAGGGATCCCGAATTGAAGTCGGACTCAAAAGCTAGTTTGAATACGAATATAAACAAATGCAGGTGTAAGGCAAAGTCGGGATCAGCCCCTCTCTTTCCCGATGCGATTCAACTCGCATATTAAGCGGCTTGCCCTGCCGCCCTGCCACCCTGCCACCGTGCCACCATCATCACCACCGTGAAAAAGGGATAAATGTAATAGACACCCTGTATCTTCCTTATAAGCATTGTTGTCAAGTGGAACAAAGACTATCCATTAATTTCAGAGTGGAAGTTGTCGGATTTTTCCTTACAACACACACATTTTTTTTTTTTTTAATTAAATTAATTACTTAATCCACGGGATTTTAGGAAGTACACCAGTGTCGGCTCTATCAATTTGGCAAACATCTTTCTCCTCCATTTAATTCTGTCTAAAACAATCGATGCAATAAAAAAACAGCATATCACCAACAATCGATTGTTATACAAAGATTCAAGTGGAGGGAAAACATTGTTGCCAAATTGCACGAGCCGCCTCGGCCGGGGCCAGGTAGGCCGGTACTGCACTTAGATAAATCGACTGAATTTTTTTCAATGGTTTTTAAAAATTTGAATGGATATGGCTATTCAATATCTTGGGATAAACTCTATGGAACTATTTGGAAAATGCAGTATACTATGTAGGATGAATATCTAAATCTTAGGGTCGATTTCGACCACCGGAGTGTTACAGTTAGTATAGTCAAATTGACGAAAAAAAAGTCAATCAATTTTACTGGTTTACTATCCTTGGAGAAAACCCCTGCGAAAAATTTTGCCGGAAATCGTAAACATACAGTTGTAAATACGAAAAAATGGATACTTATACGGCCACGCAAATCAAATTAAAATATCAGATGCAATATTTTGTCTTTTGGTGCTTCTAAGCTTTATTCTTACAATTTCCGACAAAGCTTTTTGTATCAGTTATTTTTGGACAGTTTTCTTGAACCTAACTTTTCGTTTTTCCATTATACTACATAAATACAATACATGTAACTACGAGTATCTGTGCATTTGGTGTGAACTCTGCTTGTGTGTTTTTTTTTTTTGTTCGGGTTTTTTTTTTTTTTTTTAATGAAGTAATGAAGTACTTGGTGTGTGGGGAAACAATGGTACGTACCTTTAGTCTGTTAATCTAACCGATAGGTATCGTCTGAAATTCTTTTAGTCCTTGAATGTGCCTATTGACGTCCAAAAAGATTCGAATTTCCAAGAAATTGGCATAATTCTAGTATTTACGAGTATTTACAGAGCAGCGCAGTGCCAGTTTAAGCGAAAAAGTTGAGTTTTTTATGAATCATTGTTATTCGTACTTCTCAACTTATACCTATGTGTAATATTTGCTTCAACCGGTAGATTTACAGGTGGATTGTAGAATGTCAATAATGGCATTAAATATCTGCAAAACAGGTTCACTAGAATCGATCGATACATCGAAGAGCGATGGAGGAGTAAATATCACATTAATGATCGATTTTCATTCAACGAATTAACAAAAAAACCCTCTCTCAATAAAAGTGTAAAGTTTCAACTCTATTAGTTAGTATTATTCAGCTCCTGTTTCCATTGAGTATTTTATGTGACCAATCGGCAGTCAAAATAAAATTGGCAACATCGATGCCTTCAAAGTTTCGAGCCGCAACCCACCAGCAATCAAACAGAAATTTCTTATTAGCCGTGTGGAATTGTGGACACCGCATTGTTTGGATACGCAAATGAATGATGACACTTCTCGGGCTAAAAAGATCATCACGCAGATGCGCCCTCGAGTCGCTCACCGCGCGCTCCTCCCCACAAGGATGGTGGAGCGGAGAGGGGAGTAGAAGAGGGAAAGGGGAGGAAAGTGGTGGTTAGGGGAGGGGAGGGGAGGTGTGATTTTTTTTTTTTTTTTTTTTTTTTTTTTTTGAAAGACAGACAAGAAGCACGGGTCATTTTTTAAACCATCCGCACCATGTGGCAGTTTTTATCACTCCCCTCGATGTCCCCATTTTTCATAAATCCTCTTGGTGTTTTCTCTCCCCCTCCCCCTCCCGCCCTTCTGCTCATCCCGTTTTGTTGTTCTAGGCGAGTTTTGGTTTTTATAATTGTTTGATTTATTACTTCCTCATTAAAAAATCACACCGTACACTGTCCATTGATGCGTTATACATTCTGATTTGATTATGGTCATTATTTTTTTTTTCTTCTTTTTTTTTTTTTTGTTATCCTCCGCATAATCCTTTTGTCAACATTCTATGGGGACAATGCATTTGTTGATGTTTTCCTGCTTGTTCCAGTGGATGAAGGGAGACAAAAAATGTTTAATTAGTTTGAAAGGAGCAATCGGATGGAATAAATGTCCAATTACATCGAGTGTGGACACACTCTTTTGGTACACGTGGGTATAGGCAATGGACAGTGGCTCTCGCGGCTGAAATTAGGGATATTTTTGAGGTATTAGGCCGAAGTTGCCAGCGTTTGAATGTTGACTGCCTGTATTTCTCGGACTACTCATCATTCATTTTTATATTTACGAAATGACGTAAATTCGTAATTACACATAACTAATTATATTCACCTGCTGCGTATGGTGTGAACTTATTGGGACAAGAGATGTTTGGTCCTACAACACGCAACGCATATTATGATGCCACCCGTTAAGCACGTTATTACAGGCCCTTGGGTCTGGTACTAGTTGGTGAAAAGTCCGACTTGACCTGATCTAACATAACCTCACTCTTTGCTCATCAAACGACATCGATGACCCTCAAGTCAAGCTCAAGTGTGGCAGAAGCTTCACTAGTGGTTGATTGGCGTTCATATAGGTTCAGCTAAATTGAGTTCTAACTGGATCGGGCCCCAGAAAATCCTAAGATTGGCAGTGCTCATCTGGTGGTATCACTGCACTTGTATCAAATGCGTTGCAAATTGCATATCCAAAGATCTCCAAACCCAATGGGGCTCTTGGAAACTTTTGCTACGGGTGATTGAAGAGTTAATTCATCGATGCCGTCGACTCCTGCTAGCCTCGATCCGTGAAAGCCTAAAACCAACAACCAATCACAACTCGTTGAGCTCGTGTTGGTACTCCCAATACGAATTAATTTAATCAATAGACTCAAACTTCGATGTCTTATACTTTTTTTCGCACCATGAATGCCCAAAACCAAACTACCAATCATAGAACTCGTTGAGCTCTATAAAGAGTTTCCATCAAGGGACTCTTTTCCCAATATCTTTGACCTCGTTGATATACTTAAAATTCCCTTCGACCGTCATAAAATGGCTTCAGTTTAAAACGCTCTATTGAACTGTCTACTTCAATTCAATTGCATTGCGCAGCGTGATCGAGTGAGCACCGTCATAATCGCTGATCCGCTAATTCATAAAATCCGAAAGCGAGAGAGGGAATAAGAGGGAAGAACCAACTCGGAAAGAAATTCGAAACTCGAAACTCTGAAACCGAATCGATGTTCATAAGAGGAAAAGGAGTCGGAACTAACGAGGGAGGGTGACTGGAGTTAAAGTGTAAACGAGGAGTGTACACTGTACAGTGTACAGGAGGAGCCGCACTTGGACGAGACGTCGAGGTGTACAGAGGAGAAAAAAAAAAAAAAAAAAAAGCGAGGCGGAATATTTATGGATATCTTATGGAAATAACTGATACCATTAATTCGGTCTCAATTGAAAGGACAGCCCCTTTCTCTCTTCCTCCCTCTCTTCACCGCGACTGCCTCTCAATGCGTGCTAGACTCTAAGGCTCACTTGTTAAAAAACTGATAGTTGCATTGTTATTTGTGGGGTCTCCTTTTTTTCGCCCTCCCTTTGATTATACGAAACAAGTGTATGTTTTAGTCCACCCCTTGGCTCATCGGGCATATGGGCACATTGGGCGCTACTGTCCTGCAGTGTTGTCATATTGCATGAGCTACGGCAAGCGAGTTGCGAGATATCGACTTCTCCTTGCATATTATCGGTAGAAAAGAATCGAAGTGTAGACCAACGAATTGGAGCCTTTAGATAACCGATACTTGTGCGTGCCCTCAATCAAATGCAGAAGAAAACTATCACCAATTTTTTTTTTTTTTTTTTTTTTTTTTTTTTTTTTTGACAATCTGACGACACTGCTCTTACGATCCTTCAGACCCGTCGATCAAATTATTCTCCTCGTCTCTCTCTCTCTCTCTCTCTCTCTCTCTCTCTCCTCTCTCTCTCTCTCTCTCTCTCTCTCTCTCTCTCTCTCTCTCTCTCTCTCTCTCTCTCTCTCTCTCTCTCTCTCTCTCTCTCTCTCTCTCTCTCTTTCTCTCTCCTCTCGCAATGAATCAATTTGGTATCAGATTTCGCTTATCGAGGAGTCACGGCATTACATCCATTCGCAAAGGGATGAGGAGTAGAATTTTTCGAATCATCCACGTGCTCATTCAATGACCATCCCTCAGTAGCGCATCGAGAGTTTCTTTATCTCTCTCTTTTCTCCATTAAGAAACGTATGTTAGACAAGGATGGACAAGGGGATAAAACCCCCTCCTTCTGTCCTTTCCCTACTCATACATTCAAATGGGAAATGAGAGAGATGGAAGATATCCTGGTTGCGCCAGTGCCATCCCTTATATAGTTCCTTTGCCTGTATTAAACATTCCGTTTTTCTCTATGGTCGAACGGCATTGCGGGTGCATGATGATACGCATCACCGATTACAAAGTTCCTAAAATTGCTGATGGACGTTGAGGTTGATTGATCAATCTACTTCACGGAATGTGTTTTGTGATTTGTCATATTTTGATTCAAGTCTTATTGATGAGGAGACTAGAAAACGGCCATGAATCAAATTGTAGTTCATGGCTTCGTTAAGACCGGCATAATTATTATTATTATTTTTTTTTTAAGCTTCCAATATAAGATTAAATGCAATAGCAGTGACTGAATAAAGTTGTCTTGGTCCCTTTTTAACCCTTCCAGGGCTGAACTTTGGGAAATAATTTTGCAAATATTACACCTTTACTGGTCAATTGAATGGTTTTCATAAAATAATTAATGTGTTGTCATTTTTTTTTTTAATTCTATAAGAATCCATGTTAACAGAACATAGAATGCCCTCTACTGCGCGAGCGTCCGTCATCTGGAGTAAAAGGGTTAAAATGGTCAAAATGAAAAACACCTCAATCCTCAAATCAAAGAGGTGCCTAGAGTTTTATTCTAGAAGGGAAAAGTTGGGGGGAGGTCTTAAAAATGATCACTTTTTTATTTTTCAATTAATTTCAGTCGATTATGCGATGACTGATGGATATTTCTTGATCCATATGTACCAGTTTAGCTCCTCAGAGGTTCGGGAGGGGGGGGCGATCCTCCTGGCCTTCCTAGTTACGCCATGCACTACCTTAATCGACGGGATCATAATATACCTAAGTAGACATTTCAATGAAAAAATTTAAAGGATTTATAAATCAAAACGATGGACGTAAAATTGTTTCTTGTAATGAACGAAGGTTTACTTACAATCGCACGGAAGAAGATGTATTACGAATACGACTCAAGCAGTAAATTGTAATTTGCATTTCGACGAGGAACTAAGAACGTGTACCAGTGTACCTCCACTCATTCCGTTTCAGAATATTCTAGGCCCTAATTGCTCGGAGTTATCACAACTTCCACGTTAGATCCCCATCTATTAATTACACTCGCAGAATTGTCATGCGGACAAACTGAAAATTGGGATTTATCTCCTTACCTTTAATCTTCATAATCTAGTTTTGGACCCTTTGTCTTACATACCTGTTTTACCCTTCGTTACATAGAGTCCCTTTAACTCGCCCAAATTGACCCTGGGCCCGATGAAAATTAAAGTTGTGACTAATGACAATTAGATAGGTACCTTAAACTTGCCTATAATAATTAAGATATAGAAAGGACTAATAAAGGAGTGCGTTCTACGGCGGACTGTTATAATTACTTAATCACAGAAACGAGTTGGATTTCCATGGAGGTTGAAGCTCCCTGCAGCATTTTTCCGAGGACACTTTGGTATAAGATCAGTGGTGGTTCGCGCAATTTGGCAACAGCGTCCTCCATTCAAATATGTGTTCAATCTTTTTCATGGGTTCAACCCTTCCATACCTGGAGTACATTTAAATGTACATCTGAATAACATAGAATCTTATGGAGAAAATGAAAATGTGATATGCATATCGTTTAGTATGAGAAAATTGTGCCCAGATCAGCTATGATTGCCAAAGCTCCGTCCCAGAATAAAAATTATTTGCAGGTTTGAAAGGGTTATAGCAGACTAAACTCAACTTTACCAGATCTCACGTGACGTCACTGAGCTAAAATAATAATATTCGATGTTGTAAAATTACGGGAGTCTTGGCCGTTTAATACTATAATTATTGATACTGCAAAGAGATATTTTGTAAAAAAAAAAAAAAAAAAAAAAAAAAAAAAAAAAAAAAAAAAAAAAAAAATGTGTCTTAGTGTTAGCAGGCATCGCATAGAGCGCAACTAACACAATAAGGGTCAGGTCCTTTTCCGAAAAAAACGCCACTCTTCCGTTTTCATACGGAAGGTAGTTAACTGTTCATACTCGGAGGAGTTGGAATTGCCTATACGATGGATTGAAGGCGCACGAAGAGACCTTATCTTGTAAATGCCTTCATCGATAATCACGTTTATCTAGAATGAAGACCGAAACAATGTGAAATATACTAGAGGAGAAAAACGAGTTTACTCGGGCTTGGTCCTTAAGGGGTTAAACCCGGATCGATCATGGAACTAACGATTTGGCTCATCCATACGAAAATATACGGTCAATATTTTGTCATTTTAAGTTGCAAAATCATTTTGGTATCCTCATAGATCCCACTCAATGTACTGTGCTCTGTCTCACCCTGAAATATAAACGGAAGATCCTCAAAAGTCGAGTTATGTACCCTTCAAAATATTGAAGAAAAGCTTGGAATGCTCTACGACTCTCCAAGCACACCAGATACCGGAAATATAAGCTTTCACACCCCTAAGCAACTAAAAAGGTTGAAGTTTTCCACTCTGAGCTTGTGATGGTATGAATTTTTATGAAATTCTCCTCGAAAGCGTGAAAAAGGTGCCCATCTTGCTTCGCAAAAACAGTGGCTTCTCCAGCAGCTGGATTGATCCACTCGAAAAACTGTTTGCTTTGTTATTTGGTGATCTCTGCAAGCAGAACACAAGTACATTTTGATAAGAAAGAAAAATAAATTGGCAACATATGACGAACAATTGAACTGATTTGTAAAAAAGAAAAAGTGAGTGTCAAAAAATTAAAGGAAAACAATCAAGGATGGCAACGGGGAAACAAGTGCGCTGTATGTACGAGTGATCAAACATACAGATGGTTAATCGTCCTTGGACAGGGACAGGGGCTGAGTCGAACGGGGGGAGGCAGCGAGAACAATGACGTAATCAGGAAGAGATCATTTAGCGGCGAAACACTACGAGTTATGGTCGGAGTCAGCGTCCAATGTTGCCACAGATGTCACTTTAAAAAGGAAAAAAACAAAAACAGAATAACGAATTGAAGCACCCAACTCTTTTCTAGAGATACATATACTCACTGATCAAATTAAATTCGGCAACTGCGGGGTCAGGACCCACTTGAAATGTGAACTTGTATCACCGATTCACCGCCTCTCGCCTGAAAAGAGGGCGCATAATTAGTATCAGGCAATTCTCGATTCCCGATTCACTGTTAGGAGAGGAGGGGATGGAGGGAGGGAGGGGGTAAAAATAACAAGGGCTCTTAATGTTACCACCGCCCAAGTGACAGTGCATTGGCACGTCTCCATCCCTTTGTCTCCGCGGGGCGCTCCAGGCGTGAGCTTTGCGGGAGGGGGGAAAGGGACCAAAGCGAATTGATTTGATTCGACGGTCAAGTGGTATTTTAATCGTGACTTTGTTTTTGTTTTATTTTTCTCTTTCTTTTTTCCAAAACGATCTAGTTCCTCTTTCAGAGTCTCGTAAAAACTCCAATAAAGCTTACTAAAAGCTGATCACAAGGGAATGGACCATTTTCAGTGGATAAGCCGTCATGTATATCAGAGAAAGTTATGATAGAAATGACTCGAGATATTTCAAACATTTTTTTTTTCCTTTAAAAAAAAAAAAAAAAAAAAAAAAAAAAACAGAGAAACAAAAAATTGATAGCGCTGACAAAATTCAGCGTAGATAAATGACCCAGAAAAAGACTTCAGTAGAGCTAACTAAGAGTTTTGCTGGGTGAACTGAAGATTTCGTTATGGCTCAACTAGAGTCTTTTGCTGATGGGTCATTTTTCTACCAAAGGTTTTGTCAGCGCTACCAAAGTGGTTTTTTTCTGTTTTTTCTGTGACGAAATTTTCATGAACATAATTTATATAAATTCATGTATCATATATTGTTTTTTTAGACTTGCACTCCAGTAAAACTGTTGTAAATTAAAGTCATCAAAGGTTCAATAAATGTTTGTTTATCTGAAAAAAAAAATGATTAATTATACGCGGAAGAAATAGCATATAAGTCACTCATAATGTTGAACTAATAATGTAGTTTTATGTCGTTTCTACATGCTTTGAATTGTAAAAATTCCTCGAGTAGAATGGAATTTTCGTCAGAGAATAGAATAGAATAAAAAGTTGTGAATCAACGTGTTAAGTCATTTATGTAATCTCTGTCGAAATTCGCGAAATTTTCTTCTTTGATACAAAATGAAATGTAATTAAATTGGGAAGGCAGTTCTTTTTTCGGAAAAACAAACTGAAAGTTCATTTTTGCGAGAGATTTTGTGTTTTGGCCGATAAATTATATCTTAAAAAATCCGAAACTGTACCGGTCGACCCGATGCGGTGCCCGGCGGCCTCCAAATCTGATACGCAAGCCGTCTACATAGGAATTTTCGAGGAAATATTCGGTGTTTTGTTGAAAAAGAAGGTGTTAGTCCCCCCGCCCCCTTCACCGGGACCTTAGCCCTTCCCTTGAAAATTTCTAGATCCGTCACTGGTACTCGCAACCAAAAACTTTGGTAATTGCGACCGAGCACTTCGGCGTTCAATTTAAACTAAACTGTTTTCCTCTGCGAAAGATTTTTATAACGATTTCCTCGGATCGATAGATTGGAGATTAACCAATCCCATTCCAGTGGCGGCTCGTGCGATTTGGCAACAAGGTTCTACCTCCATTTGATTCTTCGTAAAACAATCGATTCGATAGTGAAGCGCTGCTTCATCAACAATCGATTGTTGCACATAGATTCAAATGGACGGCAAACACTGTTGCCAAATGGCACGAGCCGCCACTGTCCCATTCTCCCGATTTTCTAAAATTTCAAGAAGGGAACTGATTCCGTCCTCATCCCCACCCTCTCTAGATTCGTCGCCTTGATTGAACCATTGTGGAGTCGCTGAGATAATTTTTCAACGACGGAAGCATTGCAGTGTCGCATAGCGTCAATAATCATCATGGATTGACGCTGTCCTAGTTTCGCACAATGAAATAAAAATGATTATTCGGTCGCAGAAAAATGTAGTAGGACAAAAACCCATAACTATTGATGATTCAGTTTTCGAAGTGCAACTGCATCACGTTTCGACCGAAAAGCGGTGCACCATAGTCTGAGATATTCAAAAAGTGGCAAAAAATCAGGAAGTGAGTTTCTGATTAATTAATCATTTATAAACTTTCAAGGCAAATTGAGGCATTTTTCGGTAAATGGGCGTATGGCGATTTACGCCCTTTTTTGGAGAACTCGTTTTTGAAATCCTGACAATGTGACCTAACAGGTGATATAAAGTTATTCATATGTTGAACGGAAAATAACCATGAAACAATCGTTCGAATGGACGCACCTACATCGTTTTGTTATAAAATTTTAAACTTTCAAACGCGTTTTTCTCGAAAGTCGTTTTTTCGCCATACGCCCATTTACCGAAAAATGCCTCAATTTTAATAAAAAAAAAGAACACTTCTAGCAAGTAATTTAAACCTAGAAATATAATATATAACTTTAGAGTATGGCAAATCAAGGAACGTTCCGCTAGTTCACTATGTTGTCACCTATAGGGCACCGCCATTTTGCCGTAAAAATCGATTTTGAGGTTAAATATTTTGTAGTTCGTTTCCGGTCGTTTCGTAAACAAACTCGGGCATCGCCGGAAACGACCTACAAAATTAACCTCAAACCTTGGAATCCGCCATCTAAATTCCGCTTTATCCCAAGATTCCTTCTACCCTGTGTGGCACAAGGTGGACCAATCCGCTGCCTCTCAAAAGTTATAGCTCGTTGAGAAATATCCCTAGAAAATTTTAAATTATGCTTCAAAAGGTCATAAACAATATTATTTCTGACTTTTTTTTCTGATTTTTGACCATTTTTTGTCGATCTCAGACCACAGTGAGGCGATGGCTGACTGTCTCCCGAACAGTGTTGCCAGATCAAGGGGTAAAAAACCATATTTTAAATCAATGTAAAACGTGAGGCTTTTTCACCCCAATCTGGCAACACTGCTCCCGAAGGACTTTGCCCAAAGACGCGGCCATCTTTATTTTCTTTATATCACACTACAAATTCATTCCTACCTCTCTCTCGCCACTAGAGGAGGTATTTTTTTTTTTTTTTTTTAAGATGGCGGAAGACTCGTTACTCCTGTTCCTTGTCCACATTGCCTCCTGCCCCCCCCCCCCTTTCCATGGTTTCTTCTGTCGTCGGCGGCACGACAAGACGGGACGGGACGGACGCGCCGCGACGCGACGTAACTGTGTTAAGTATTCAAGTCTCGCGCGTCAAAATCAAGACTTCCTCTCTCACGATTCAAATCTAGTTCTTCTCCTCCCTCCCCCCAACCTTTTTTCCCTCCAAAAACATTCTTATGCCGTCTGTCACGTCCAATTACCGTCTCCTAATTGTCTGGTGTTTTACTTCCTATCTTGACGCTTTGCTTGCTTGCTCTCGATCTCGATCGCTGTGTCGATTTCGGGCGACCTCCATTCAGCTTTTATCGGAGAAGAACCAACGAGCTATATACATGATGATAAACACAGTCAAATATGACATTTATGTGGTAGTTTCTGTAACCAACGTCTTGATTTTTAGATTAGGGCACTCCATAAACGATAGGTATTGCATCTATTTCTTCATTTATTTATTTACTTTTTTTTTTTTTTTTTTTTTTTTTTTTTTTGCGTGTGTGAAAATATGAATTTTTGATTGCTTCTGACTCAAAAAAAGAGGGGAGAAACACAAAAAATCCTAGCATTGTTTGATGTGTAATAGAGACCTTCAAAGTATAAAATTTAACGGACCAGCATAAGAAGTAAACTCAAGATCAAACGGTTAAACATATTTTCTAACGTTAAGATGTCGTCAGTCATGGTGCCATTGGTGCCCCAATCTTTTAGACTACGAGGAACACTAATCTCTTCCTCCATCTGAATAGGGGATAAGGCCCCCCCTGGGATTTCTGAAAATTCGCAACTCAAAATACATGTAATGAAGCACGTGATTTAGCGATTTTTGAAATTTGCAGCCGTAACTGAAAATCTAACGGTTTTTGTACATTTTTTTTTCTCCTTAAAATATAAGCCCATAAAACTTGTCCGATGCTATTTTTCAACTAAATCCCACTTGGGAACATTGATCACGACATCGGGCATCCACCGCATCGCCCCAATTTATCTCCTTGCGATTTTCGGTTGTCCCTAGAATTAAAAAAAGCTGTCCGTGGTAAGCGATTTGAATCAAAGAACGCAATCAAGACCAGAGTCCAAAAATTTGTCAAAACCATCCCCACAGAAAAATTCAAGAAGAAGATTCTACAAAAATAGAAAGACCGTATGGAAAAGTGAATCAGATTTGCAGGTAAATACTTTGAGAAAGAGAGAGAGAGAGGTTCTTAAAGGCTCAGAAGACAGCAGAAATGAGGATTAATTGAACTTTGTATAGGTTTGTAAAAATACATTTTTGTTGTATTTTAAAAAAAACCCGTATATGTGGTTTTCTTACACCCTATTTTCTAAATGCCATAACTTGATCCATTTTCGTCCAAATAATATGGTCTTGGTGTCTCAATAGATTGAATTTTACTCCCTCTTTCCAATTAATTCAAGGTCAGCTCTGTGACTAGCTTAGTTTTCAAATGGGAGGCGCAGTCCTGGTACTTTTGGGACACCCCGAGTACTTTAAGTTAAAACAAACACAAAAACTACGCCGCTACGGTAAAAAACTGGTCGGGGGTATTCTCAGACACATCCCCATCTGGGGGTACCATACACTATAGTCCTATGGCTAACAAAGGTCAAGATTTCTTTAAAGGATGCACCTACTTTTTACTGGCCCCGGGCCTTTTTTGGAAATCGCCTTAATTTGAAGTTCATCACTCAACATCCTTTTTCCGCGCTCAAGTCACGTGCATGTGCACTGAGATTTGCATTCCACACATAATATTACACTTGTATTTGTATACCTACATTTATGCACGGCTCTAAGCAAGCATGCTTGAGTGGCTTAACAACATCCCCTCAAAAAGGGGCTTGTTTAGAGCGAGAGTATCAATTCGAACCCTCGCAAATGAGGATTTTCACGGTTAAGCCACAGTTTAGCGATTCGTCTCGGGGCTCTTTCGACAGTGTTGGCAGATAGGTCTTTAAATTATCAAATGTTAAATTAAGTCAAATGAGAAAAAACAGATAATTATCCGGAAAATGACAACACTGCCTTTCAACACCGCACTACAGCACCGCTTTTAATTCGCACCATTGTCTCTGTTAATATTCAATCGTGACTTGTAATATTTAAATGTTAACGCGCGCGGCTGTAAATAAAATAATTCGTTCCGCGGATTGCAGCTCATTTGTGGTGATAAAATTCAATTAGATATTTATGAGTGAGCTTTGTTTTTCTTTATTTTTTCTTTGTGACTCTTAAAATGATTGTTCGTCAAATCCAAGCTACGCTGTTTACAAACAAACAGCTAGTGACGAACTTGCAGTCAGGGAGTCGAGCCAGCCAAAAAAAAGGGTTCAGACAGTTTCAAAAATTTCGGTTCGCGGATTGTTTTGAGTTCGTTTGGAGTTTCGGTTCGCGGTTCGGTTCGGCCAAATTTTAGATTTCTGAACCGCGGCTCAAAACTGGTTCGGCAGAAATTTAGGTTCATGAATGTGTTTCAAAGGAATGAAACGACACTAGCGTCCGAATGAGAGCATAGAAAGAGTAAAAAATTCCCAGAGACACAGCAGGTGTTCCTTCTTTTAACTCAAAAGTCACTCATTCAAAAGGGACTCATTGAAACGATTGTCAACAGTCAAAAGCCTTGTTATCATGAGCGATAGACACAGGTTATAGGTTTTCCTCATATGTTTTAAATTTACATTTTTTAACAGAAAAACGATTTCAAATTTATTACTTCAATATTTTAAACTTTAGTTAATTGAAAAATTGTCTCAAAAGCAAAATTTCTGGTATAGATTTCGATCGGAGCAATGTTCACCACTCAACAATAGGTGACTATTGGCTGTCGTTTTGTTGAGCCCCCGAAGAAAAATATGAGCCCATTTGACTTAACTTATTTGCATAACACGAGAAGTATAGCATGTGATGGATCTCTATTTGTCTGTGCATAGTCCTTGATCCATGCACCTTTAATTAAAGAACAAGTGCCAGAGCTAAGACGATTTTACTTTTAAACTTTCACATTGAACAATTTAGTAATGGGATGGTAAAAGCAAGCACATTTGCACTTTAAAGTCTAAAATGCAAGTAACACACGTGTGACTTGTGACGCGATGACGTGTGTGACACTTAATTGTGTCAGTGACTGCACAAAGCGCGTGCAGTTGAATCGCGTACATTGAAAATAGATGAATTGCAAGGGCATAAGACATAAACGGACGAACTGTAAATTGAAAAATTGATAAGTCTTAAACTATCTTGTCTTTACTTGCATGCATACATTCTAATTTCCTAACCGTTGAGATCGATTAACGCACGGCATTGATGCATGGTGGCAATAACATTGTTAAAAGGGTCATTCTACAGTAAAGTGGACATGATATGCAAAAATTGAAATTTAAAAATGAGTGCCTAGCACTCTTGTTTTGCATTAAAATGCAACCAGAGACGAAAATATTATCTAAATCTAATAAGGTCATACGTGTTGATGTTACAGCAGGTTTGATGTGTATTTTCAATGACAAAATCACACGCGTCCCACCCGTTACAAAACATATAGCTGTCCCACCCGCTACGCTACTTTTGAATTTTTTAGAGAAAAATAATTTAGTAAATGAAAAAACTTTATGTAGGATCAAATCTTATACCCTCACCTTTAACATATATTTTTTCCAAATTTTTATCTCTTTAAAACTCACAGAGTTTCAACTTCTGAAGTGATTCAAAAAGCTTGCCCATTTTCTGTCCCACCCGTTACACCCTTATTCTGCTCTTTTCTCAGCTTTGGATAGACTTTTTTTAAATTTTGAAAAACCTATCACTATCTAGAAGTTAAGTTCTTTCTGTTGGTGGGATAGTTTTTTCATTTAAATGATTAAAAAGTTGAAAAAAATTACCTCAAAGTCGTCTGAATGTCCCACCCGTTACAAAATAATGACTCAAAAGGTATCTGTTTTTTCGCGCGCGAGTGAGTAAAGTATACCCGTTGAAGAACATTTTGTCCGTTTGACACTTTTCTCGATTATTTTTCCAAAATCTCGGTTCGCCATGCGCACAGTGGAAATTTCTAATAAAAGAAATGGCCGTTAGAATCGTGTAAAAATCATGCGTCAAAAGAAGGAAGTTTTGCAGGTCTGTCCCTAAAATAAGGCCTCTTTCCGTAAACCATAAAACTCTTAAGGCATGCCTCTACCATTGGTTAGACACAGCAAAGCTAATGGACCAAACACACAAATACAATAATATGTTTATGTAAGAGTCGCAAAAGGGTCATTAATAATTTGCGTATGAATATACATACGTATAATTCTGTGGTGCGAGTCGTGGTGAAGTAGTTGTTGGGGAGGGAGGGAGGGGGGACGGGACGACTCGGGAAGTTTCTTGCATTTCAGGAAGGGGTAAAATATTTGTATATATACTCGCCACCACACATTTTGAAAAAAAAAATGTACATATATAATAATAATATAATGAAGTTAGCGCGCCTCGGCCGCGGTGAACTGAGAACGAAGCGGCATGGGCGGCGGCGCGCGCGAAAGTTTGAATTCCATCGGGATCCCCTGGAAAACGGGAATGGTCATATTGTTCTTAATTATTCCTCGACGAGAGGAAAAGCGTGGACCTATATAATTAAGTTGGTCGTATTAAAAACGAAGGTGGACCCTTGGAGCCCTCCGAAGCGATTTATCATTGCAAGGTGTCTTCCTATGCAAGGTTTTCCCATTAGCTTTACCCTCCCCGCCCCTGCTCGGCCCTTGAATCGCGCTTCCTCACTATCCCTGCATAGCTTCTCTCTCCTTCCTTATGCCTTACCACCCCCTTCTCGAGAGTTAGAGGTCTTCCAGTCGACTATCACAACAAAATATCCGGTATGTGTCATCCCTTTGTCCGTCTATCTCGGCGCGACGTATAGAATCTTTGAACATGGTGCGGATGCAGGAATTTGTCCTTTCTCTCTCTCCTTCCATTTAAGCTCATACGTTAGAAAAGGATAGCAGAGAGGCCATCACGCGACTTTAACCCCTATCTCCGTCCTTTTCTAACGCGCGCATTCAAATGGAAGAAAACAGAGAACGTCAAATTCAAATATCCGCCCATGTCTTTGAAACGAGCATGACTTTTGGCCTATCCGTGCCCCTGCCATCTTTTCAACGCTCCGATATTTGCCTTCCTCTCAAATCCGGACGAAAGCTAAAGCTATGCGAGGGCAGAGGTGGACTTTTAGACATTTGTTTTTCTTTCTCTCTCTCCCTGTCTCAGCTAATTTAAACGCATCTGTTAGATAAGGATAGAATGATGAGCCATCACATGACTTTAGCCCCCTATATCTGCCCTTTTCCAACACATGCTTACGAAATAGAATGAGAAAAAGACGATTTCATGAATCCACCAATGTCAGCGAGTGACCGCGTGAAAGGGTGTTTTCTTTTCTCCGCCTGGAGACAAATGAAACAAATGAGAAACTAAGAGTCCCGAATGAGAACAAAATCATCTTCGCTCGTTCAAACGAAAATATTATGGTAGATTAAAACGAGAAAAGGAGACTGATATTTGTCATTCAAATTATGACCCTTGGAGACCCGCTAAAGGTCTTAAAAGGCGCGTAAAACTTTTAATACAATATCCAACTGGAGAGCCTTTTGCGGTTATGTATATTCTTATCTGCGAATAAGGTAGAAGCTGCGGTTGTACTTTATACGGCGCGGAATGTGTAGCTAAAAAGAGGACAATTTTAGAAAAATTAATTGCCGCAAATACAGAACCGCAGTTATCATAATTTTCAGTGAAATCGGCATCAATAAATTGAATGCAAATTGAAATATCCGTATCAATTTGGCGTCAGTCGACTGAATTCAAATGTAACTATATGGTTTAGTGACTTTTCCCTTAAATACCATGTTCAATTGATATTGTAAATAGAGTCCAATCCGTCGAATTTTCTAGAACAATTTAGATAAAATTGACCAATATCAGATGTTGATTCAACGTGTGGGAGATTTAAATGAACCCGTCAGAGATTGATTCGACAGCTCTGATAGTGACATAAGGTGAAGTGCGGGGTAACTATGGGTGGGAGATACTAGAGAAAATGTTTAAATTTCAAGTTCATGATTTTTTTTTTTTTTTTTTTTACCTCTTAAATTGCAAAAAAAAAAATCCAACTTTCATTTTTATTTACTTCAGACACCCTTAGTCTTTATTAAGGAGTAGTCAAAATTTTAAAACCAAGCCCAGTTCTTTTAAATAAAAATATTAAAAAAAAAAAATTGTCAGGACTCATCGATCAAAGCAAAAGTTTTTGAGAAAATAGAAAATCACAATTTTTTTCTCGCACCCAAATGGGCGCGCGGAGGGGAGGAGTTATGGCAAACCTAAATTTTGAAGGAATAGTGAGACGGGGAGGGGGGTAGCAGATACGTAATTTGAGAGTAACAAAGATAGAGGAGACCAAAAGATGGAGGAGTGAGAGAGTGCGTGGAGTCGTGCTGAGCAGCTGTGTAAGTGAATAATTGATCGGTAGAGATCACCCCCTTGAAAAAGTAATGGTACAGGACAATGATAATGGTAATAATAATAACAAAGTTAAATTAGCATTTGTATGAAGAGAGAGAGAGAGAGAGAGAGAGAGAGAGAGAGAGAGAGAGAGAGAGAGAGAGAGAGAGAGAGAGAGAGAGAGAGAATATCTAGATGCTGGTCTAGAGTCCTACGTAAGAGTAGTTGTATTTGGCCGCCCCAAGTATCACGTAACAAATTAGCTTTGCCTCCGCGGTCCGCGCTTCATAGTGCACTATGCAGTGTGCACCCTACATTGTTGCCAAATTTAAGATAAACTTTTTTTTTTTTTTTTTTTTTTTAAATATTTTCGAGATTCCAATATGCCATTAGATCAAGTTCCCTCCAAAAACGCATTTATATATATAACCTCCCAAAGAACATTCACATCTTGACCTTAGTAAAGTGAGCAAAGTTTATATCATCGAAGAGTTGAAAATACATCCTATTTTTGCAACGTCTTCTGTCGTTTGAAAAGGCTGCAGAAATATTTAAAAGATCAACATGAGTTCATTTTTATGGTCCAGATTACACAGAGAGAATTCGGATTTTTGATGCTGAACATACTGAGCCTGATAACTTACAATGCTGTTTGCACTAGCAAAATCAGGATCTCTTTCATCTAAATCATTTTCCCTTTGAATGTGTAAGTAGAAAAGGGTAGAATGGGCAGAGAAGGGGCGGGGGCGGGGGGGTTCACCCCCCTTGTCTATCGTATCTAATATATGTGTTCCAATGGAGAAATGCAAAAGATATATAGAAAACTCCTCGCTGCGCTGCTGCTTCTTGTTTTGATAGCCTCAAAAATTGTGATAGAGTGACAGTAATGGATAACCTACGTGAACATCATGGAGGATTTTTAGGTTAGGTTTCAGGAGTAATTTTGTCCAATTTTTCCATGTATTCTGGTGCGACGCACAGTAAATCGGAATGTGCTTTTATCCATTGTTCGCCGCACCAAAATACATGGAAATATATGGACAAAATTACACCTTCCTAACCTAAAATCCCCCATGGTGGTTACATAGAATACCCATTAGACAGCCATACTAGATAAATGTATAGCTCGTTGGATATGACTGTCAAAGGATCATTTATCCTTAGAGCTGGCAACTACGGCCCTGTGTAATATTACGCGAATCTCACCCCCGCCCCAAAAAACTTTTCCCCGCTACCCTCCGTGATCAGCTGTCTTGCGGAAGATAGAGCTAAAATACCGCGCGCCTCCCACTGAGAGGAAGGCCCTTCCATTCTCCGATGTGTTTGATCATCTTTTTTATCCCCTCTCCATCCCGTCCCATCCCTGTAAACCCCTCTCGACATAACACGCGTCCTCGATTTATATTCGCCACTCAAAAAATTACACCAGTTTTTAACAACCTGCTTCAATGACGGCTCATCCTTCCCCCAAAAACCTCATACCTCATCTCATCCTGCACTTGTTAATGCGCTCAACAGCCCCCCCCCCCACCCTCCTCCTCTTGCTACTCTCTGACTCTCTCTCTCTCACTCTCTCTCTCTCTCTCTTTCTCTCTCTCCCTCTCCTTGGTTTATTATCAAACATCGTACGTTGTTTGCAAATAAATCTCATCAAGGTATACGTATGCGTTTCTCTGCTACATCGCCATATGCTCCATATTTGCATGGAGATAAAAGGACGAGGATAGGCCCGTTGTAATGGTCTGAATTTTAGACTTTTTTTGACAAATCTTCATAATGCTTGATAAACTAAACGCCTAGTAATTTTCTGATGTATCTTAATATCTTGGATGTTAAGTTACGACTGAAACTTACAAAATCAGTTAAAGCTATTTTCAGAAGTGTATAGGCGCACCCAGACCATAATCTATGGCGAATTTTCAATTTTCGATCCTTCAAACAAAACTTGCATCCGACTTTAAACTTTTGATTTTAAAGCGTTCCTCTGTGGAACAGCGTCTAGTGTAGCGCGGGTCGTTTGAACTTTGAAATGGAATTGATTTCTTGAGTTAATTAATGGATTTTGACAGTTTTTTGTGTGCGCATCGTTTATTTTCGCCGAATTTTACGTTAGAATCAAAGGGTCCATTGCTGTGGCAAAAGTACGCAACCAACCCAATACTTTTTACTTTCTCAAACTAACGAAGTTAGAAATTGAAAAAGTATTGCGATGGCGCAGTCGTCTAGCTGTCTGTATCCCAGCGTATATTTTTTTGAAACAATGATCCATAAGCTTCTAAAATTTGCAAAGATGCTGCTTTCCTTACAGGGTCTTTTTTCCGTTTTTACGAAATTTTAAATTGTAAGTAAGTTATGGAGAATAAAGGTTTTCATTAAAATCAATGATAAAATTGGTAAAAATAGAGAAAATCGAAATATTTCATATAGTGCAGTTTGAATTTTTATAAATTTTTGCAGAAACATTCTGCAACCAGCTTACAATAAAACGAATCCCTTAAGAGAGGTCTGGGGGTGAGGGTCTCCCCCAGAATATTAAAGGGGGGTCTAGGGGTTTCCCTCAGGGGGTTTCCCCTCGAAAATACATATATAAGGGGGTCTGAGGGTCCCCCCAGATTAAGTATGATGTGAGAAAGTGTTCATGGGGTATGTATTCCCGACAGTTTATTTTCGTTTGGAATCATAGCTCTTGTTTCCGTTTCGATAGACACTGTTGAAACTGCCGAATTTGTGTCAAATATCTTAAACCCCTCCTTCCTCGTTCTTTCTTTCCATCGAGTAGAGAATGAGTTCAGAATTGAAGCAACTCGACTAATTTCCTGAAACAAACGTGGCGTTAAGGGGGGATGGACTGACTTAATGTGCTTCAAACGGATTTTAATCGAAGACTTAGCATTACTGTACCAAGAGCCAATTATATTCACGTTCCGCTAACAACAGCCAGCCAATCGCCATAAATAATCCACCGCGCCACCGATCCCTGTTCCCGTTTTTCGCTCCGATCGTTTCCGAACTGTGGAACGGTGGAATGTAGGAACGCCCCCTCCCATCCCCTGCAAGTGCGAGTTAAACTCTCTCCACCCCCCCGCTCTCAGCTACATTTCGAGTGTTTTTGTTTATCCGTTACTTAAAAACAAATTAAAGGAGGAAGGAGAGATGGAAATTCTCAAAAGAATAATGAATTCTGAATTTATCCCCGTTTTAAATTTTATAGACCAATTCATCGAGCTCGAACGGTTCTTAAAGAAATAAGCAGTAAAGTAATAAATCCAGTTTGCTTTTCAAAGTTTACTTGCTCGATTTGTCGGTCGCTTCTCAGGCAACTTTTCTCCGTTTATTCGCTTCGATTCGGGAGCACTGGCGGATCCAGGAATTTTTCCTTCTCTCTATCTATTGGCCATTTGATCGCGTGCGTTAAAAAAGGACAGATTTGGGGCAGTCACATGACCTTTTCCCCCCTCTTCTATCCTTTTCTAACACACGCTTTTAAATGGACAGAGAGAGAAAGACAATCCACTGGATCCGCCAGTGATTCAGAGCTCGTGTGCTTTCGTTACTCCTCTATATCGAACCAGTTCATCTAGAATCACTAGTGACATTTCTCAGATCGCCCCCATTTGAGGCTCGTGCGATTTGGCAATCATGATTTCCCTCCATGTGTTTCAATGTAAAACAATCGATTTCATTAATTGTTCAGGGTTTTGCGGTTTTTCCGATGTGCGGATCGTGAGATGAATTTGTTTTTAAATCACCGATGATTCCACAGGTTGACAAAAAATTGCGTCATAGGTCCAATTCACCAGTTTAGGACTTTACCACAAAAAAGTATCCTGACCTGTAATATTTTTTCAACCGATAATGAATTGCGAAATTCATGAAATTTAAAGTCAACACACGTTTCTTTGGTGGTCGAAAAGATTTCAAATCAGAGTAGTTTCGTGGGTTAGATTTTCCGGTACGTACATTAGGACCGACAAATTTTAAGAATATTGATACATTTGGGTGATTTTTAACCCCCCCCTCCCCTTCTTTGCAAAGAGGTTGAGCAGAGAAATTCTACTGACGCACGTTCAAAGTGGTTTACTGTGAGCGAGCGTTGATTGCATGGGCGTAGCTATACAATTATGGACCATGGGAGGGCTGGCCTGGCCACTGGCCAGCCCCAGAAAATCCGATTTTGAACAATAAACAAAGACTGACAAATGTAAAACAAATAACGAAATAAAAAACATTGTTAAGGCATGGCATTTATTCATATTCTATGATGTATTTTATTATTTGAATAAACGAGTAGCAAAAAAAAAACAAAATTATAAAATTGGTTTTTTTCTAATTTTATCGCCCCCAATCAACGCTCACTTCCTTCAAACCACTTCGTGCGGCGTGACAAAGTCTTTATTGTTTAAAAACACTCTGGAGTGAGCAAATCGATTTTCCGCCTTTTATCTGGATTCGATCATCATTATCGATAATCGATGCTAATCGGATACTTGATAGGTTTGATGAATCGATTACATCAAATGATTTGATGTTCAGTCGGCGATTCGTCACACCAGTCTCCCTTGATTCTAGATTCTAGAATCCACTGCTTGTCTTTGTATTCCTTGTTTCCACTCTTCAATCTTCATGCTGTACTGCTGTTGATTGGGATGAATTACAAAAAAACACAGATCTTCTGCCTCCTTATTGACCATTTTAATTTCATGAGCTCAAGCAAAACAGCCAATAAACACGCATTTTAAGAATTTGAAACAGGGAAGGGAGAGAGGGAAAGTTTTTTTTTTTTTTTTTTTTTTTTTTTTTTTATCATCAATATTTTGATGTTTTACGGGCGGGTCAGTTTATTGTTACGACTAAACGTTTCATGGAAGTAAACAAGGAACGAGAGGAGCTCTGCTCCACAGGAAGAAGGGAGAAGTGATAGCCCTCGAATAAAGCAAAAAACGCGTATTTTAACAACTGTATTCTATTAATTGTGTAATAGGTTAGTTGATGAACGGGAGAAAATATCGACGAAAGGAGGGGGTGATTCTATTCAAAAATCGAGGGCGCAAACTGGAATGCGAAGGGTGAGAAAAGAATAAATAAATAAAATGTTACGCGTCGCCTATATCATAATGCGTGCGTACCAAACGCTTTCGCTACAGATATTTATTCCACCGAATCGAGGAAAACAAAATTATCAATTAATGAAAGGAAATAATTGGTATTAAAATTGGGTGGATTATCGGGTGATTCGTGGGGAGAAAATTAGGGGAGGGTGCACTGGTGCAGTGGAGCCTGGTCTCTTCGAGCGTGAATGTATTTTTTGCGGGTGTTAAGCAGGAGTGAGGAGGGTGGTTTGGTTTGGTCTGGTCTGGGTGGTAGCGCGTGATAGAGAAGAGCTGGTAGTGTATTAGTGTATTGAGGGTATTTTGGTGATTAGCATGATTTTGGAAATCGTATGGACGCAACTAAATGACGCGAATATATTTGATTGAAACATCGCATCGCTTGCATGCCAGCTGTCATCATAAAATCGGAAGATTTGTTCGTATTTCAATAACTCAAATGGCAAGAGTCGGGTCTGCTGCAAACACTTCTTGGTATATGGGGAGTACGGAGCTCTTGCAAGGTTTTGCTGTAGGCAAGTAGACGATCAATTATGTCGTAAAATACAGCAAAACATAACGACAGTGTGCCAACAAGACCATTATAAAAGTCAAAAGCTCATAACTATTGGAGAAAACTGGTTTTCAAGTTCAGATGGACCACCCGTATTTTGTATGAAATTTTTATTTAACAAATTTTAAAATTTCCGTCCAAACGGAACACGTTTATGTGCCCAAAGGTTTGGAAAAAAACGGTAAATACCAAAAATTTTTTAAATTTTTTCCGGTCACTTTAAAATTGGTTCGGAGTACAAAGCAACTACGTTTCAGGTAGGTAACTAAAATCCAAAAGGTGCCCGGTCAACCCGGGCTTTGGTTCCGATTTCGAGATGCTCCAAAGGTGGTTTTAAAACTTTGAAACGTGACCGGACGAGTAGGTGACCGGAGGGAATATTTGAATTTTGAATCGCCTTGTCTGTGATTGGCTCGCGCAAGTGACCGTGGTTTCGAAACTCTGGTTAACCGGTGACCATTGGTCACGAAATAAAATTTGCTTAATGTGTACATTTCTCAAACAATGAGCTATAACTTTAGAGTGGCAGCGGGCTGGTCCACCTTGTGCCACACAGGGTAGAAGGAATCCCGGGAAAAAGCGGAATTTGGACGGCAGATTCCAAGGTTTGAGGTTAAATTTTGTAGGTCGTTCGGAATTTGGCGGGAATTTGGACGGCAGATTCCAAGGTTTGGGGTTAAATTTTGAAGGCCGTTTCCGGCAATGCCCGAGTTTGTTTACGAAACGACCGGAAACAACCTACAAAACTTAACCTCAAAATCGATTTTGACGGCAAGATGGCGGTGCCCTAGGTGACAAAAATGAACCAGCGTTCCGTTCCTTGATGTGCCACTCTAAAGTTATAGCTCATTGTTCTCAAACAATATATGTATGAAATAATATAACCTCCAAATCGGAACAATTTATGAGACAATTAGGTTTGGATTTATAATAATACAATTGAAGGTTGATTTTTGCAAATTTTTTCACGGACGGAGAAACCCCACAGCATATTACTTATCTAAAATTTGTTCAGAGTATTTTTTATTAGCCCCCCCTCCCTCCTCCCTCCAAACTACTTTTCGAGAAAGGATAGGAATTTTACAACTAATACTCTTATAATATTATAGGGACGGTCTTATTACAGGTCTGGGGTCTGGGATTCAGGTGATTCTTAAGATTTTTTGAGATGGTTGCGAAGGAATGGTCTTATATAATCTTTGTAAATGGACCGAAGTTCATGGTAAATATGCCGACACACTGAAAAATATTGAACATCCGACCGGGAATGACCCGGGTCATACAACAAGACTAAAGTTCGTTGTTTTTTATACCTACCTTTTACCTGTGACACACACTGACACACTGTGACATTGCGTCTTTCAAACCTCCCCAGGTAAAACAAAAAAACAAAAACAAAAACGAAATGTAGTTCCTGTAGAGTGCACGCCCGTCGTCCAATTATAAAAATTCAAGTATTAAATGAAAAATAATAATAATAAAATAAAAGTCGAACAAAAATGGAATTATTAAAAACGGCGAAAATGTCGAAGCGGTGGGAACTAGAGCCCCCTCTTATGATTATTATTGAAATCGAAAAATGGTTTGGGCCGTTGAGTTGAAACTAATTAACAAGGACACTGAATAAATGATGGGCATTGAGAGGATGTTTCGGGGGTGGGGGAGGAGGGGGTGCGGCAAGTCCAATTAAAAAATCGGGGCCTCGATTAAAAATCGTCGATGCCACTCTCGAATACTCGGCACCGACACAATCGTCCCATTTGCACGCACACATGATGAAAGCGCGAAACAACAAAACAGAGACACAAAACAGAAACAATATGAACGTGAGAGTGACAGGACGATGGAAACAAACACCATGGTAGTTGGCGCGTAGGGGTAGTGGAGGTAGTGGGATGGAGGGGCGATGACTCGAATTTTCAGTCAAACCGTCGACACGAGTGACTGCGAAAAACGAAAAGAAAAGAAAAACAAAATAAAAAGCAAAATGTAGTGAGCGGGGGAAGGTAGGGGTTAAAAATAAAACAAGAGAACACGCGGAAAATATCGAGACTGTCAGCACAGCGCGAGTTTTTTCGTTTGGGAAAGAAAAAAAAAAAAAAAAAAAAAAAGCCCCGGTCCAGAGTGATTCCAGCCTCGCAACATAACAATGCAAACAATCGGAACAACCTTATTGATACGGTCCACGCTCGCTGGCCTGGACCGAGGTTCGCCTGCGGCAAAATCGAAGGTCCCAACAGAGACCTCGTGCGATACAAAACAAAACCGTGTATTTGTTAGTTTTATTATTTATATTTATATATTTTCAATACCGCCAGGTTAGAGGCCACCTATTTTTCTCATTCGCACGAATTTCAAGAAGAACGCTCGTCGCTCGGTCCTATACACCTATACTATACGATGGCTTGATTGGGCGCCCGATAACCAGCACCAGTGGCAGCGGTGCCAATTTTACTATCGGGCCATTATTTTGATTTTGAATATGGACTCGTTGATTATCTCAGTTCCAAAAGGCGTAAAATGTGACACCAAATGAGAACTTTTCCGGAGGAAGGGCACATAAAATATCAGGGAGCCGATCATTTACTTCATCGTAAAACCGATCGTTAGGACAAACTGTGAATGACGCTATTGGTCGAGAATTTCAAAACTTAGCTGTTGCCATAGTAACCATCGTTAAAAAGTGCTCGTTTTTGAAGACCAGCCACGAATAACCTTTAGCAAGCAAACACTTCAACATAATGGTTACCAAAGCAACAACCAAGTTTTATTAGTTTGGACCAGTAGCATCACTCATAAACAGTCTTAAATATCGGTTTATCGATAAAGTAAATGATCATGAGACGGAAGAACAGAACATAAGAAATGAGTAACATGAAGTCGGTCACTTCAGATGATATGGCAGCGAAAATTCCGATAAAACCAGCAAGACTTAAATTTAAGAGATATGTGTTTACTGTGCGATCAAAGTTGCGTGAGCGGTTTAATTTCTCCTTCAAATAAAAATGATACCACACCAACACTGGCGCGTCGGAATAGTTACATACTCATTTTAGTTGACTCGTTTTGCTTTGATTTCTTCGGAGACTTGCAGTCCCTCCGTCCCTCGATGGAAACTCTTTATTGGGAGTACCGATACGAGCTCAGCTATAGTTTTGATTCGCTGTTGTTCTAACACAGGCAACTCCTTAAGACACCGCCATCTAGCGGCAAATTGTGGAGAACAAAAGAGTCCGTTTGCTATCTTATCTATGTTATTTTTTTTTTCTTTACTCGAGCTTCATGAGTGTTCTTTGGACTGATTTTAGTATTTCCTATAAGGAGTTTCCATCAATGGGTTCTCCAGTTTGGACGATGCGTGGATCTAGTCTGTCCAAAGTTTGTCCAAAAAAGTAACCTGAGACCCTCAGACGATCGTTAAGATATACCCAGACAAAAAAAAAGACTGGTAGAATTTACCATCTGCATAGCTGATTTTGGTGTCTGCTAGCAAGTATGGTCAATTTTACCATAATCTGGTGAAATTTGCCATACTTGATAGCAGACTCCATAATCAGTTGTGCAGATGGTAAATTCTACCTGTCTTCTTTTAAAATACCTATGTTATTAGATATTTGCATAATTTCCTGACTTAGTAGATATAGATTTTATAAAAATCCATAGTATATAGCAATAGTAAATGGTAATGTATTGTATAAGTTTGAGAAAGAACGCAATGTGCTTCCCAAAAGCCAAACCTTCCAGCATGGATAATTAATTTCTCACGTGCTCTTCAAATGACGAACTTATTCCTCATAGTAATATGCATCATTTATAAAAGTAGGATACACGCCCTTAGAACCCACGCTGGAGAAATAAAAGGAGAAGAAAGAACTTTAGTAATAACGTAGAAAAGGAAATACATTTTTATAAAAGCTTGCGCTCCGTTGAAAATGGAGTGACATAGCGAGTAATAGGGAGTTACCTGCCTACACCAAGGTAGAAGGGTCTGCCTGCTCTTGGAAAATAAGAAAAATTAAATAAAAATTAAAAACAAAGGATCTAAAAATGAATTACTTTAGCTCATGGGAAATCTTATAATACTGCGTTTGTCTCAGAGCAAACAGACACGATTATTGCTCCAAATTTGAAACTGCGCGTTGGTTCATAATTAAAATGCCCTCGAGCGAATCATATAAGTAAAAAAAGAACAGGATCTCATTAAATTGATTCTTTTTTCCTTCTTTCTTCGTCTCCTAGTCGAACTCTTTAATTTTTTACTCGGGTTTTCCTCGGAATTTCTCTTTTCTCGGTTCTTTTTTCTCCTGTCCCGTTTATTTTTACTTCCTTTTGTTTTCAATCGTCATGAATTTTGAATCATGCGATTCTGAAAAAAAGAAAAGGTTGAGAAACACAACGAGGTTCCCTGATTACGCATTCCGCGTATCTTCAAGCCATAAAAATAAATATGTAGTGGCGTTGGTGATGACTTTTTTTTTTTTTTTTTTTCTTTCCTTTCTCCTTTGTTTGATTTTGCAGATATTATGCGCTTAGTCGTACCAATTTAATCGATAGTTGACCGTTTTTAATGGATGATGTCAGTATGTTACTGAATTGAAATAAATGAATGTAATTCACAAAAATGAAACACATTCGGTCTCTGATTGGCAGAGCATGATGAGCAAAAAAAGAAGTACGTGATAGCAGCACGGTTTAAAAATATGTTTTGATTTTATTTGCGGTAAGAGCAATTTAGGGATCAAATAATATTAAAGTTACCACACTGATAAATGTACCATCTTGTGAAATTCCGACACGCATTATTCAGAGTTTTATTGACGTATTCTGGAATGGCTCTAGGTGGATGCACTATGAAACAAAATTTCGCGTCGAAAATCCGTTCATTTTCCAATTTTTTGTGACATGGCTACAATTTATTTTTTTTTAATGCAATTTCTGATAGTATTGATCCTTTTCAGCAAACAGAAACTATTCGTTTTTTTTTTTTTTTTTTTTAACAAAGCAATTTTTGCACAGAGCACGTGGAAAAAAGGATTCGTCCAAACTAGACTCCATTGATGAAAACTTCTTACAGGGAGTACCAACATTAGTCCGACACGACACTCATGGAACTCAAAAAGAGTAAAAAAAAAAAAAAAATAACATTGACAAAAAAGCAAATCGACTCTTTTCTTCTCCACAATTTGCCGCTAGATGGCGGCGTCTTATGGAACTGCCTATGATAAATCAACAGGCAATTAAAACTATAGTTGAGCTCGTATCGGTACTCCCTATAAGAGTTACCATCGAAGGACTGCAAGTCTTCGAGGAAATCGAAGCAAAGCGAGTCCATTAAAACGAGTATGGAACTATTCCGACTCGTCAGTGTTGGTGTGGTATCACTTTTATTTGAAGGAGAAATTAAAGCACTCACAACTTTGATCGCATAGTAAACATACAGGGTTATTCAAAAGTAACGCCCACCCCCGTTAACTTCTTTTCTAATTGAGATGAAAGGATGCGGTTTGGACTGGTTTTTTTGTTTGTTTTTTGTTCTTTTTTGTTTTTGTTTTTTTGTTTTTTTTTTGTTTTTTTGTTTTTGTTTTTTGTTTTTATCTTGACTCCCATAGCGTTGAGGGCTTCTCAAACTTTGGACGATGGAATTTTCCTAATCGATAAAATCCTGCATGCAACCCCTAAATATCATTCGTTTTAATTCTTACCAAACTTATAATTTCAAAGAAGTTTTTGTCACGCCTGTCAAATTTAGACGAATTCAGCTAAGACACGTTTTTGAAATAATAGAGTCAATAAAATTGAACTGCAGTACTAGTACGCACATGCTCCAAACTAGATCGGCGCAAAGACGTGTTGAAGAATGAATCTGGATTCCGCTTTGAGTTTTCTTCGGTTTCATTTGCGTCTCATTCTTTCAAACGGACACAGGGATTTCTTTTTTCTTTTTTTCTCTCTTTTTTTTTAAACTGCAGCCATAAAAAGCTGCAGAGCCATTAAAAATTACGTTACGATGCACTTTTATAATTTCGAGTCCCTCGCGTCTTCGACCAATATATCGATTCTCTGCACGTCTATACATTCTTCTCCTTCTTCTTTTTTTTTTTTTTGAGCACCCGTCACGATAATGAATCTATGCTACAAATCAGTCGGAGGTTTTTAATATTTTATATGGGTCGCTTGTAAAACAAAAAGCTAAAAATTTTCTTTAGAAAGCCCGATACTCTTTCCCTCTCCAAGCACGAATGTCGCTGTCCTCCTTGCACGCAAGCCCACGGTATTGTCCCTATCTCACTTACTCGAGAACGAATTATTACCCTTGTCAGGGATGTTCATTTGGAGATGGAGTTTTCCATCCCTCGGGACAGTCCCAATCACGAGCCGAGAAAATTGCTTATCTCGGCAACCCAATAGGACCTGGCGCAAGTTGAACACCGAACAGGAGGCGGCGGGTAGTGCAGGAAAGGGCGATCGCGGGGGACGCAGGCTTGTGGGCAGGGGGAGAGGGGGAGAGGGCAGGGACGGGAAAAGAACGTGGAGGTGGAGAATAAACTCAAAAACTAAACTTTTCTAATATAATGATTTGTGTATCTAAGAACTTACTTATAACCTGAGCTCTTACACGCTTTAATCCGATGCAATAAATAGTTGGGTTTCCTTTCTCTTTTTTTTCTATTTTCTCGCGCTTCAGTATCCACAGTGTTTGGGTTCGAATCCCTTCCCTCCTTTCATCCTCCCCCCGTCTAACCGCGCTCATCCTCCCCGTCCCCTTGCTTTGATCTCCGAGCTTCGAAAGCACCGCGCCATCGGTTTGTGTTGACTGTTGAGCGATTTACAATTCGGCCGGAATTAAACGTGGCAAATTGGTGGCTGTTTGTTCCTTGTCGACTTCATTTAAATGGTCCACGATCGATTCCGGTTCCATCCTCCATCTCTCTTCTTCCCCATTTCTCTTTCTCTCTCTCTCTCTCTCTCTCTCTCTCTCTCTCTCTCTCCCTCCCTCTTATTCCTGCGCTCCTCCCCTTTAAGCCTCAACCGAGCCCGTTCATCTTCATTTTTGCTTGCCTTTACTTTTCGAGTAACCCATGTCCAACGCCTCTATTTCAGGGATTTGTTGGTCAAGAAACTCTGATGAAGGGATTTTCGAGTTTTCCTCGACTTTTGTCACTTCAACCTCTCGTTTTCCTCTATTTCTTTCTTGATCCCTAACTTTAAAACTTTCTTCAACCTGCTGGTGTGACTTTGTCCAATTCATCAAAACTTCAACGATCACACGAATCACATGATTGTGAAATAGGTACAACATTTATAGTCAATAAGGGTGCGAGTGCGTCAATTTGCTTTTTTCCATGTAAACAAACCGTGAAAACAATCGATACTCGAAAGAAGATAAATGTAAGCATTTCACAGTGAACTTTCGTAGAGCATTTTTTCGAAAGTGACCAAGGAGGGTGATGCATCCGTCGCGTCGATCAGAAGACAACATTATGAAGATAAGTCAGTGTGAAGGAAACAATGTGTTGAGAACTGACATTAAAATTTTAACTGCGCAGTTGGTGCAAAAACCGACGATTACTTATCAGTAATTTAAAGAGTGCGGTTATCATTAAACTGAACAGGGTGAGAGGGACTCCTTCTCCCAGTTGAAAGCCAACTCTCAACGAATAACTTTCTCCCTAGGTAACTAGACACCAGCGACTAAAGGTATGTTTGGCTAGTTTAAAAGCCAGGACTGGTTGTAATTTACAAATTAGCACTTCGCGTGTTTTCCTACTTTCACTCACACACAACTTCAGTCACAACCATTTTCCCTCGCTAAGAAGGAATAAAAAAAGACTCCATCTTCGTAAGATTTATTTGTATGCAAGTGACATTTGTAGGCTTACGTGCGAGAGGTTGGTTTCATACCACAGAGCAGGGCTTAACTTAAACAAGGGTGAAAGTTGTATAAAGTTTATGACTGTGTTACATTCATTCATGAGAATGTACTTTTTTTTCCACGCTGCTATAGTGAGTGTCTGTCTACACGGTACACCACTGTCAATTCGCTTTGATATGTTTAGGTGCATAATAATGAGATTTGGGAAAAGCGCCGAGCTTAAATTAAACTTGCAACGAGAAAATATTCCCATCTCATGAAAACTTTGTCAAATTATTTTTCCGCCTTTAAACAAGATCGTTGCTCGCAAGAAACGAATCTAATTCGATTAAACATTCGTCTCATCTCCCTACGCTTATTTTATGGTTTTGTATGGAGTATTCTTGAATAAGGTTTCAAATTCGGTATTCGAACTTCAGATATTTTTTACTCGGCTAAATATACTTGATTTTAAAGCGCTCCACACGTACCCTCTCTTTAATCATCAATCAATCTCATAGCTATGCTACCTTTTAGGACTGAGGTATAGCAGCATGGTTCCAAGAAATTCCATCAAATCCTAGTTCGCCGAGTACTTTTTTGACCAAAAATGAAATCATTTATTGAGAAGGACCTGTCCCATTCAGGACCATTTTCTGCCCCCGTTTTGGCCAAAAATTTAAAAAAAAAAAAAAAAAAAAAAAAAAAAAAAAAAAAAAAAAAAAATGGATTGCGTGTACTTAGAGGTCTTAGCATTTGATTTTTGGAGATTTGACCGATAAAACATACGTCTAGTGTAAAAAGTTTTCAAAACTTGAAGAAATCTGAAGCTAACATCGATTTTCTAGAAAGAAAAATGAACAAGCTTGCTTTATGAATAATAAATGATTTTGCGAAAACAACATATATACTCGTTAAAGATTAATCTGATCGTTCAAAAAAATTGCAGCCGAATCAGAAAATTACATGACCTACGAACGAAGGTAAGTAATTATATTAAGTATGGTCCTTTAAATTATTTAGTAAAGGTGTTTGAACTTCTTTCTTCTGAGGAGAGTCGAAATGGAAGTTGGGTCGTATGAGACCATTGGGAGGTAGTAGCCATGTCAAGTTCATAGCAATAAGACTGCCGTGGAGTCCCCAGACTGCCCTTATATACGTTTTCAGAGCGACCGGAAGAAATTTCAAAGACCACTCCAGCGTTGTCAAGTTTCTCTTTACTCATATGTAGGAAATAAAAACCATGCATACTGGTTGTCCACTATTTAGATACTGCATTTTAACTTGATTCGCTACGGTAAAAATATGAAGTTCGCCTGAGAATTTATAATCATCATCGCTTCAACTACGTTGATCAAAATATACATGAGAATGGATGCACTGATATAGCTTGACTTTTATACCAATTTGCACGTTATTTGGACAGCTGCCAACCAGTTATTGGTCTCAAAGAACCCTGCACTAGAATTTACAAAGGACATTTGACAAATAAATCTGTAAATGAAATATATACCTTAAAAAATTTTGCAAATGATTCTGCTCGGTCACAGGACTTTTCGCGAAAGCTTCCTGGCTGTTCCTTGGAAAATGCATCAATTTGACGTATACTTAAGGCGACCAAACAAATAAATATTTCGTTCAAATACATCAGTCCATGCTACAAATGGGGCTCTTGCAAACTTTTGCTGCGAGCAAATGGAAAGTCTAATCGGACGTAAAAACCAGCGAAAATCACACTAAGAAAGTCTAAAATATAGTGATAAACACACATAACTGCCACAACGGCAAGATAGTAATGGTGATTCAACGCAGGTATCATAAGAGATTTCTGTCTAATTCGCTCGTATTTCTCAACGGAAACACAGAGATAAGTCTCTATTTAGATAGGAATCTCCCATGATACCTGCGTCTCTCCGCCAATAAGCCCGATTATGATGAGAGTGAATTTCGTAATTTTTTAGAGTAATCATCGTCATTCATACAGATTTTTATGTAAGAATCAACTCTTAAATGGGGTAGCAAAAGTTTGCAAGAGCCCCATTTTAACAATGACGCGTCACGCAGTTTCTGAATTCATCGCAACACCCGTACAGCTTTTTATTTTAAGTTTAAAAAAGTCACTCCGCCAAAGCTTAAATGTTTCAATGGCGCCTTCTCTATGAAAGTTCCCTGCGTCATCAGTAATAAGTCCTTTGTTTCCGTGGATTCACCATCATCCATCATTGATATCGTTATTTAATTTAACCCCCCCCCCCCCCAATCCCCACTCATGCCTCATACCTTCGCCCCCGAGCGTATAAAGTATGATCTTTGACGTATCGTATTCGAATGAGGCCGCTGGAGTTTGACGTATATTTGACAACTTCCCAGTTTAGACACCGCAGATCACATCTTGTTAATTAGGTTGGCTAATACCGCCGCGAACGTGCAAGCAAACGAACAAACAAACAAACAAACAAAATCTGACAAAACACGCCACGAGCCCCGATTCGGCCTCAACCAGCTTTGGTGCATACATCACGGCCACATATCACGGGTGCAGAGTGCAAGGTAAAAGTGTCATTGATTTATGTCAGTCGCCTTTCTGTTGATTCAATTTTAACAACCCCCATTTATAGAGGCCTCAAAACTCTCATTACGGATGAGCCGAGGGAGGTCGCGGCCGAAGGAGAGGCAGCTTTTAAAGCTTTCATATAATTAAACGCCGAATTATTCTACAGTTCAATCGTTGTAATGAATTTCCGATTTTTGCGTACTTTTTCTATGACTGTTGCAATCCACACCTGCAGTTCATTAAATAAGTCGAGTGGCTACAAAAAACCGTCCATCTTTTTTCTCCATTTTAATATACTAAAAACAACCCCAAAAAGTTGAGTGTTGCATACCTCCAGTTTTTCCAAACGTTAACTACTGATTGAGGCTCTGTCTGCGTTTTTTTGGTCTGATGTAAGCGATGTTGCGGTATTTTGTTAATCAGTCCCTCTTTTAACTTTGTGGAGTGTGCTCCTCATTCTGAGTATTTTGTTTTTATTTTATTTTTATTTTTCCGATTGATAATGGTGCTGTGAGTGCACCGAAACGTCTCGGAAGGTTTTATTTATTGTTGGCCTAGTTCCCATTTTAATCCTTATTTTGTATATAATATATGTGGAGAAAAGTTTATATTTGGAGCTACCATAGAATCATATAGTTAAACGTTTTCCTTAAATCTGCATTCCGCAATAATGCAACTTTGTTTGAATGTCAAGTTAGGGGTTTTTAAGAGCTTGGTGGCTGTCAATTTGATTCAAATGACTTTCTGTCGAAACTACTTCATCTTAAACGCTCGGATTCGAACGATTTTCAATTCCAATGTTTGCCTCTATCTTGTGATATATCAGTCGCAGGAAAATCGCGATCTTAGGCAAATCGCAAGCCGATTGCGATTTGTCTAGGCAAAGAGCCGCTTATTTATGATCAGAAAAAATTCAGATCAAGCGTAATGTTGACTTACAGAATGATTGTATCGAAATTTACTTTAGCTCATTTGAAAGTTAAATAGCTGACGAAAACGGTAATCTCATCAGATTAGGTTTATTTTGATTTTTACTTTACCTACGGTGTTTTAGATAAAGTGTGTTGAACCCCTGTATTTAGTTGCTTTAAAAGTTCATAAAAAGAGAACCAGTTGAGAAAAACTTAATCTATGGATATCATTTTGATCGTTGGCTTATTAGCTTTAGAATCAGCTAAATCAAATCTCAGCATAATTGTTTTGTAAGGCACCATTACGCTTGATCTGAATTATTTTCTGATCATAAATAAGCGGCTACTCTTCGCATATAGGCAAATCGCAAGCCGATTGCGATTTGCCTGAGATTGCGATTTGCCAAAGATTGCTATTTGCCTGCGACATATCGATAAAAAGATAACCAAATGCCAAAGTTTTTAACGTTAACCGCACGCCTAAATCGTTTTTCGTATTCGAAATGCCGAAGTTCAAAGTTCGATAATGACTAGAATTCTGGTGATATTCAAAATACATTCTTTCATTAAAACAATTGATTTATTTACACAATTTCAGGATTACCTACAGGATATTCAAATGTAATCCTGATCTTTTGATGACCCCAGATAAACTGTTCTCCGCGTACTTGCTAGACAAGGATAAACAAGGGGATAAATACTCCTCTTTTTATCTAGGAGACATGAGAGAGATTGATAGAGATCCTGAATGCCCGCCACATCATCAATAAATATAAACTAGTTGGAAGTCTAAACAATCACAGCCATTAAATTGAAAAGGGACCGCAATTAACTTGTTAATAAGATTCTGGGTTAACGTTACAAATAAGAAATCAGCTTCAAACGCACTTTTAAAAGAAATTTTATGTGCATTTAATAATAAGACCACCCTAAAAGGTTTGAACTATAACAACTTTTCTAGTGTTAAGAAAAAACAAAAAGCAAAAAAAAATAGTTTTACCAGCCATGGGTAGTCCTAGGGTTCAAAAACAGGGGTTTTAGAAGTGATGAACCCCCCTTTTTTTTACTTTCACTTTCTCACTGGTTAGGAGATGAAACAAAGAAATTTGCTTTTATCAAGAAAATTACTGTGGTGAAGGCCATACTTTTTTCTGCTGCAAATGTGTGTTTAACGTCTCTCTTCTATGTCGCTTTTTTTATCCCTTCACCATAAAAATGATGGTGGGGTAGGATTTTGAGCCCTCGAAACTCCCCTCACAGACCAGCCATGAAATAATCAGAGCAGAACTGGCAGTGTTGTCCGCGCCTTGGACGTTCCCTTCAATTTCAGATCCAAAGCATTGCCATCATCGGTGCGCGGTGCTGTGGGAAGGAGCTGTACAGAGCCACAGAATAATGCGGTCAGAATGAAAGCTCCCATAAAAATGCTAACAGAAACATTTTTTTTAGTCTCTTTTGGCGACAAGATGTCGGACCAAAAATTAATGCTTCAAAATGAACCAAAGTTTCCATTCAGACTTTGGTGTTATGTGATAGGGGCTTTTCGTTCAGAAAACTGAAATCGTCAGGGGCTGAAAAGAAAAAATGCAGCCTCGAAATCCGTGCAAAATATTTTGAAAGTTTACGGCGTTATAAGGAGGATTATAAGCTGAAGTGAAGAGACTATAAATTAAATTAGTGGGCTATAAAAAATATGAGCTTGGAGGGGGAAAGGGCCGGAGGAGGCGGGAGCAACGTTGGAAGTTACTCACAAGATAAAAACTACTGCTGAATTCAGTTGACTGCAGCGCGGGAGGAAGAACTTGAAAAGCACCCTCTGGGGTCGTCAATTTCAGCTTCTGAGCGTTGGAAAACGACGAAACAGCTCTTTGCGCTATCAAGCACTTTTTTGGCCCGACTTAAATGTTCAAGCAATATTTAAATATTCTATCGCTGTCTCTGGCTCCCATAACATGGAGCGCGAGGTAACTTCATAAAATTTTGACGTTAGTATATGCTTACATTCAGGCAAGTTATATAGGCATCGAAATAAATTAATTTATCGCTCTCATGATTTCTGCACCAACAATTCTTTCATCTAATCATTCTTTGCCTTTGGCAACTACACCGAGGAAACACTTTAAGCTCAATACCGATTCCGAGCACTATTTAGGTAGGAGAACCAAAGCTTTAGGCAGGAAAACCAAAGCTTTGGGCAGGAGGACCAAAGTTTTAGGCAGATTTCTCAAGGAATTTGGTTCTTTTGCCTAAAGAGTGCTTGGCATCTATATATTAACCACTCACTTTGGTCAGTTTGCCAAAGTTTTTCTCAGTGTATAGATCCTGTTTTTCCATGAGAGTAGCACCATCACATATCTTCTTCTTCAAAGTAAATGTTAGGAAGATAAAGAAGTAGGCCTTGGGCTTCGCTTGCGTCGGAGTGGTCAAGACTCGGGAGACAAACAGAAGCACTGCCTTGCTAAAGGAAAACAAGGTATAACGTACAATCAGCGAATTGAAGAATGGCACACGGCATCTTACATTTTGGTTCAGGTCGACTACCAGTAACAATCAACCCCTATGAATTTGAGCATTACAAGTGGCCTATCTAGACCAAATTAAAGGCGTCTTCTGGCTTTCTTTAATTCATCCACTTTACTCGCGTTATTTACGCTGTTTTGCAGTGACGGTCCGTATGAGGGCCACTTTTTTGGATAAGGGCTTCACAAAAGGCAAATACAAAGTTCGTAAGATCTTAAGCCCCCTCCCACTTTTACCGGCTCAAAAAAGTGGGGAACAAAAAAAAAAGGAGGGTCATCACATTTTTTCAACCCCCCCCCCCTCACTTTTGAACCACCGGACCGCCTTTACACGTCATCAAGGAGGGTCGGGGTTTCTTTTCATTCACTGGCTCGCTATTAACGTGTAGTCAAATACCATCTAATTAATATCATGTTGCTCCATTAGAGATTGGAAGTTGGGCGTCTTAGTCTATTTGAGCTTATGACGGTTAGCGAGTATTTATAGTTAGTTTTAGAAAATCGACCAAAATAGAAAGAGCAAGTCAGTAATGAAGTTTTTTGCCTTAGTTATCGCTACGAACGAAGTGAAATAGTGGAAAATCGTATTCAGAGGGGCTAAATCACGCATTTCGTTCTGCAAAAGCTTACATATACCAAGATAACCTCAACCTTAAAAATGCAACTTGGTATGATTATAGGCGGTACCTGTGTACAGCTACATTGCGAAAACAGCGTAAATGTCGCCTGGACTCAATCTCGTTGTTTCTAAACACAGAGAAGCAGAGTTGTGCTCGCAGCTGATAGAATGTCATAAAACTAAACTGTCATTTTGACCAGCCTTAAAATGAAATGCGTGCGCTTTTCGACTCCCAAGTCATCAATTTGTCTCGACTGTGTGAAACAGGTGGTGTTTTCATCCCTGCGAGAGAAAGAGTTGCGGGGTTAGAGACAAAGTATGGATTGTCAATTTTGAATGAAGTCCTCATTAACTTTCGATTTGGTTCCATGATGACCAACGTGATCTACGAAGAAAGTAATTGGATGCGTCGCAAAGATATAATGTTGAAATAGAGAAGATCCTCCTAGAAGAATATAGGCCTTGGTGACTTCTTTCACCCTTTTTTCGTCATAACCCATTATACATCCGACCTCTCTAGTCATCGTATCCTTCGGGGACTCCCCCGTCGCTCTCAATCCGTCCAATTCCTGAACGTCCTTTTACACCCTTCTCCCGGTGGGAATTACACTCTTCATCCCCTCTTGAAAGTCGTAAACCGTCAAACGTGTCTTTGATTGAGATTTTTTCAAGCTTTTATTTATTAATGTTCCGTATGGAAAATTCAATGCAATGAAATTCGGCAAGTATCAACTCGAATTTTAACTCTAAACGAGGGGGTGGAGATTGAAGTTTGTTTATTTTTTATATTTTTTTGTTTATTTTTTATTTTTCGGTGTACGATCTGTGTCTAGTTTTTTTCAATCTCAAAACATAGTGCAAAGGTCAGATTGGAAGCTTAAGTGAGGTAATGAGGACATACATACCTTAAGTCCTTCTGGAATTCCTATAAAATTTAAATTTATTCGTTGGTCTCTTCAGGCAAGGAATCACATTTACACCATCTCCCATTGCACTCTATTCTGGTGCAACTTTGATGTTTATCGAATGCATTTCGTTCACTCATAGAATCTATTTCCAGCTGAATCAATTTCCCGATAATGGATACCCGTTGCGGTGTCCTTCGCTTCAAAACGCAGACCAAAAGCCAAGGAGCGTGCGGTTTCTTAGCGCGGAATCCGTTACTCGCGAGATTTAATCGTATATAGAGTTGCCGCTCGCTAAAAGCCGCCCCCACCCCCTCAAACGTGCTCCGAAGGGGTTTTATGATGAGGGCCGGTAAAGCCTGCGTATTACTTTTGATGAAAAATTAACCACCTTCTCCACACAAGATTCGAGTTAACAAGGTAATTGCTTCATTAAAATTATAGCTCGGGATTACGCGCGAGCTAAATGGGTTTGTGGAAATTTCCGGGTAACTTCCAACGGCTTCCTCGTTTGCTTTGGTTTAATCATGTATTTGACACTTTCGTACTAATCTAGCGGATATTTGCAGAGACGTGTGTCGGAGATTGAACAGTTTTAACGTGTTCGTATACTGTATAGTGTATAGTGGCTCTGTGGTACAGAACCGAGACATCCATTTGTAAAAGCGGTTGTTTGCAGGTTACTTTCATGTTGTGCAAAAGCGGTTATTTGCGAGAACGTCACCTGATGATGAATTTTTCTCTTCGGACGAGAAAATTGTTCTCAATTCCCATACGCTGCTGAACGCAACCAATTTTAGGCCCCTTCTTTTAACTATTCATACCCTCAATTTAAAAAATAAAAAATAAAAATACAATAAAAAATAATATTCTTTGATAGATAAATGAATAGATTAATTAATCAATAAATAGATAAACAAATATATAATTAGATAAATAAATCAATACAATTTCAAACTCGAACTCCATCAACTTTTGGACACTTTCTGGTGATCACTGGAAAATCAGTGGCTAAAACCACCTTAAGAGAGAACCAGTTCCATTTCTTGGAACCTCAATCAATAAAAACCGCACCTATGAAGTCCAAATAGTAAGACTCCGCATTGAGTATACATTTTTATTTTTCGCTGAGCCACCGGCTTTTAAAATAAGAAAGACCAATCTGTCAATTCTGCACAAAATCAACTCTCACTGTTCAACACATCCTATTAGACTGTCAAAAACTTCAGAAGGAGCAATTAAAATACATCAACTATAACCTTACCAACTGAACACACAAAGATAACCCACTTTCAATAGACCAACCACGAAAACCGAATCCTCAAGCACTTTCAAGAATTAGCTTTAGTTTAAAACCTAGATTATAGAGGTGTAAATGGCCGAAGTCGCTACGGCTCACTATAGTCTGAGATCGTCAAAAAGTGGCCAAAAATCAGAAAGGAAATTTCTCGTCATTTTATCATTTATAAACTTTCAAGACCAATTTTAATCAAAGGGAACACTTTGAACAAGTAATCTAAACCTCCAAATGTCACTGGAAAGTTCTAAATGAAGCTTAAATTGTTGAAAACAATGATTTTTACAGACTTTTTTTCACTAAATTTTGGCCACTTTTATTCGATCTCAGACCATAGTGCGGCGGCGCGGCGCGGCGCGGCACCTCTTAAATATAATATAGGATACTACTATACTACTACGTATACTAAATAAATCAATTTAAAAAAAATGAATAGATAAATAAAATTTACAGATTTTTTTTTTCATCGTTTCCACCTACACTGTTTAGCTTTAATACGTGCTTGGTTCTATAAAGTTTTTAATTTGTGAATTGGGTCAAATTTTCTTTTCTGTTGGTCTCGTTTAGCTGTCCTTCAACACAATCGTTTGCTAAAGGGGGCAGTTTACTTGCATGAATTTCAATTTTGTTTTTGTTTTCTCCACTAAATGTCTTATTTTTAAACTATAGATAACAAACCAAACTCTCTCTTTGCTTTTTTTTTTTTTTTTTTTTTTTTTTTTGGGATCCTTCACTTACATCCATCAAACACGTAAGAAAACAAAAGCTTGCAACTTCAAAGAATAAATTTAAAAGACTAAGGTAGGTAGTGTAGGAAAGAAAAGCAATTACACGGTCGGAAAAGCCAGAGGAGAGGGTAAAATAAATAACAGATTAATTTAAAAAAGCTAAACTTCCATTCATACTGCTGCATGACACGCTGGATGGATTATTATGCTTGCCCGGCGAGGCCGCACATTGCCATGGCCGGCAATTTTGTACAAAAACCGCGCGCACAGACTTCTTGACAGACGACATGACAGCCCAACCGTGAAATCAAGACTATCTCGGATTCTTCAAACTGAATACGCTGAAACAAAACTTTCTAGATAAGGTAAGTAACAGAGCTTGGACTTGATGATTGATGAAACATACATTCCATGTTGTGCCACGAAACAAATGCACGGGAGAAATTTTTTTATTTGATTTCTGTTTCAAATCAATACTAGGTCTGTCTATCACAGTCATTCCCAGTGGCGTAGCATTCAATCTGACAACGTTGCATTTTGTTAATTAAAACACATGCCAAGAGTCAATTTTGAGTTCGTCTATCTACTGTGTATACCCTCACGTTGGATTATTATTTTTTTTTTTTTTTTTTTTTTTTTTAATTTAAAGGAACACATGCATCGTTGCCAAATTTTACACTTCATTCCTCAAACAGCTTGTCAACTTAAACACACTTAATAAGAGACATTCTTTTTTGAAATTAACGACAACTCGGTTGCTTGGCAGTTTTTTCCTTACCACCAGAACTTGAATTTCAGTACTGAGTCTAAACGACTTTCACTTCTTCTTCGACGACCTGAATTGATGTGGTATAAGGTTCTGTTGAAGGGCGCCATTTTAGTTGCTAAAATTTTGTCGCGCACGCTCACAATTTCTGGGACCGGCAAATCGAAGTTACAGTTTGCATTAAAATAATGCTCTGCCTTCCATATTCTCGGTTACTATGGAGACAACCAACTTCCTTGCCAACTCTGAAAATCTCCCTTGCCTTTGAAAGGCAAGCAGTCGTACACTAAACTGAACGGTGTAATCTTTTCTCAACTGGTGGAATCATCGGTGGATTGCAAAATATACCATTAATAATCCGCAAAACGGCAGCTCTGGGTCCAAGTAACATGCAGAATCGGCGAATCGGGCCATTGTGGTTTGTGATCACCCATACTCTTATAATCTTAGTGTTGCAATCGTAAGCAGACCTCATTTTTATGTCAAACTTCAATATTTTGCATACTCATAAATTCGATTTTCGAGACAATAGTGGCAGTCGCGAGTCGGACTCACACCTCAGCATCACACCACGTTTCACGGTTTCACCGCACTCGGCGTCGCGTCGTGTTGCGCTACACCGCCGATAGATAGCTCTGACACTTCTTTTCCGCAAATGTCCACGTTCCGCCGCATTTGGCCCCATTTGCAATATTAGAAGTTTAAATCAATTTTTCAGTCAAGCTGAGAGATGACGGGGTCTTTTTGTTCATTTCGTCAAGCCCCGATTATAATTTCGTCTTCTCGCACCACAACGATGTATAAGAGAATTTCCCATTCGTTCACAGTATCATGTCCAAAAGGGACAATTTCTGGGTCATCATTCTCTAATAGGACCCTTTGACTGTTACATCCAACCCTGCAAAGCGACTCATCGGGATTGCACCCCATTGAAACGATGCAAGATGGAAATACCTACTATTAGTTATAGCGTACATTCGCGAGAGTAGCATCGGCATACCTAAATCCGGTGTCTTTCGTGACTTCTCTGATGTAAACAGTCGATTTCGGTCCTCACAAATTTCCATCGAGGCGATAATCATTCCGCTTAAAGGAAACCTTCCCGTGGGATTCTGGAATGTGCCAAACAGCTTTGAAAAAAAATTGAATTCATAGTCTCCGATTTATAGTAATATTAAAATGGTGCAATTTGGCATATTCAAATTAAAAAAGTTTCTAAAAATTTGGGTCACAGCGTCGTTGATCTACGGCAAATTTTATCGATACGTTCGAGAGTAAAAATCATGGTTTTGAAGAAAATGAAATGTAAGTACATATACGAGGGTCGTCTCAAAAGTAAGTATCTCTTTTTTTTTTCTAGGAAAAAAAAAAAAAAAAAAAAAAATTCTAACCCTAGAGAAAATCTGAAAACAGTTTTAGACGCGTCGTATCCTTTTGGATTTTTTTTTTTTTTTTTTTTTTTTTTTTTTAAGTTGAACAAATGGCGGCAATTTTACCGCGACCATCTCCCGTCACAGTGGGCCCAAAATGTTACTCAATCAAAGGTATCGTTTTTCAGACATGGGGAATCAGTATTGTATAAGAGAACAAAGATGAGGTAAAACATTTGTCAAAAACTGATAAAATTGCATCTAACTTTATTTTTGATACATTTCACACCAGTTTCCTTTTTCCACGAGAAAAGAACATCAACATTTGGATCTCAAACCAGTATTAAGTGTTCTTTTCTGATGGAATAAGGTAACTGGTGTAAAATGTATAAAAAATGTCTCAATAAAGTAGGAGCCTAGACTGCGTCAAAAAAAGTTAGATGCCATTTTATCAGTTTTTGACAGTTTTTTTTTTTTTTTTTTTTTTTTTTTTTTTTTTTTTTTTTTTTTTTTTTTTTTTACCTCATCTTTGTTCTCTTATACAATATTGATTCCCCATATCTGAAAAACAATACCTTTGATTGCGTAAAATTGTGGGCCCACTGTGACGAGAGATGGTTGCGGTAAAATCGCCGTCGTGTGTTCAATTTTAAAGATAAAGAAAATCGGAAAAAGGGTCTTTAAGCTGAAAGTACCGTCTAACACTGTTTTCAGATTTTCTCTAAGGTTAATAGTTTTTTTTTTAGAAAAAAAAAGAACTTACTTTTAAGACGACCCTTGTATCAACAGTTGGAGCAAAAACTGTAGTTAGTAAAATCCCTTGTTGTTCCAGAAACTTGAGGAGTTGCGTTCCGCACAATTCCGCCAGCGGTGACCAATATGGTTTGGTACGAGTATAGCATTTCCTTGTTTAGTGGTATAGAAATACCGAGCGTGCTGTTTAAATTTACGGATTTTAAGTAGGCACTCACAACTTTTTAAGTGATTTTTTAAGCTATCTGGAGTAATCTTCCACTCATTCTTCTTTTTACTTTCTTGGGAGGAGGGGGGGGGGGGTTAAATTCATGGAAATACATGAGCTGCCTATCGCTATACATAGGTATATCACTAAGGCAAAAGATTGAGCAAAATACCCATTAGTTATTGAACTACTTTATGAGGATGGGAACCAGCTGTTCTGTGTGTGAAGAACTGAACCAACACCATAAGAACTCCATAGCAGTTGGCTCCCCTCTGCACAGACAGAAAAGTTAATTCTCATCTGCATATAATAAAGAAATCGGTAATCGTCTAACCTTTGGATGGTAATTAAAAGTATTTTTCGCAGATAAAAAGTGAACTTTAGGGTCTTTTCGATTAGATCTAATGCTTCTGCAACTAATATGATGGGTGGCTTGTAAAAAATCAGTCCTGATCACCATAAAATCACACTTCGAAAAATCGACGATTACGATTACTTGGTAATTGTGTAATTGATTACCACCCCCATTTGCGCAACTCTGATCCTATGACCACGATGAGCATTGATTAATGTACACTTATACATTGTGTTAATGAGGGGACCGTAGGCGGCTGTGAATGTCAGATTGTGCTAAAAACTGTGACTAGCATGGGAAAATGTAGACAACGCAAGATTATTGGATAGCGCAATCCGTACTTATGCTAGCAGCAGTATTGGACACTACAGCCTGTAGGGCCCGCGAAACGTGAGTGCCTCTCATTAAATCAATTTGAGTGAAGTACTGCAATCTGGCGAGATTTTGACGATCACGCTATTCTAATGCAAGAATGGGCGAATGCAATCGGGACCTGACGAGTTAAATGGAAGGACCAGGTTACCTTTCAGACCGATCATGAACCTGATCCGGGTTGCAGGGATTTCGAAAAAGTTGAAATGCGCCTGAGCGTGAAAATTAGAGGAAGGGAGACGCAAGAGCCATCTATCGGCAGCGCAGCGCAATCCAAAACAGCGCCAATGCGAGGCACACGATGCTGATTTTGTTTTGGGAATGCCTCTGGTGTGTAAACTGTATAATCACTAAAAACTGGCAATTTCGAGAACGCAGTATCAAATTGGTTAGCTGCTTTATCCAGAGGGGAACCAAATGTTCTTTTCGTGCAGAATGGAACCACTTTTTCTGTTTGTGGAAAATGGTACCAACTTTTCTGCTTGTGCATGGAAGCAACCAATAATGAAACAGAAAATGCATGACAGTCGGTTCTGTTATACCTACACAAACAAAAAGTTTGTTCCCTGCAGCAAAAACAGAGAAAACGGTTCACTTCTGCATGAAGCCGTCCAATTTAAATTTGCAACAACATACACTCTTTTCCGTATTTTTGAATAATTTTTACCAGCGGGTGGATCATTTACTTCATCGTTAAAACGATCGTTAAGACTGTGTATGAGTGATTCTATTATTGGTCGAATATTGTAAAACTTAGCCGTTGCTATGGTAACCATCGTTATAGTGTCCCTTTTTAAAGGTTACTCATGAATAGCCTTTATAAAACGGACTCTTAACGATGGTTACCATAGCAACAGCCAAGTTTTGCAATTTTCAACCAATAGCATCACTCGTAGACAGTTTTAACGATCGCTTTAACGATAAAGTAAATGATCGGCCCGATTGATAAGAAATAATTATGAGCATAACGATAGCGCTTGTCCTCATCTGATCAGTGTTTATCGACACCATTTTTTATATTATTCAAAGTGCATTAATTCAATTAAATTAATTCGCAAATACTCCGCTCTTTATAGTATGTTTTTTCTTTCGTGTGTTTTAAGGACTGATTCTTTAGTGGCAGTCTAAAACGTTTTTTCATGATATTTAAGTAATAATTTTTTTTTTTTTTTTTTTTTTTTTTTTTTTTTTTTTTTACTTAAAACCTCTATGGCATGAATATATTCCCCCCCGCTATTTCGGAGGAAAAACAGGGATTTATTTCTCATGTTGGCACTACTGGATCATACCCCCCCCCCCCCACATTGGCCATATTGTTATCTATGGGTAACAACATGCAGAATGAATAGCACCGCATTTCTTTTTTTTATTTTTTGTTTTTTGTTTGTTTTTGTTTTTTTTATATAGAAATTTAAATACCCCATACCTGTAGGTAACCCCATACCATGAGGGTTAAATGCTCCAATTTAATCGAAAGTTGTAGGATGACATTCAGATCAATTCACGGTTACAATCATCACTGTTGTTTACGATGATTTCAAAGGAAAGCAAGAAAAAAAAGAAAAGAAAAAAGAAAAAAAAAAGAATATCGTTACATTTATTGGCACTGTACCCCCCCCCCCGTATAGTAAAATTCATCGTCTATTTTTGTCCATTAAAGGAGCAAGTTAAATATTGTTAACAGATTCCAGGGACTAGGAAAACTGTACCTATAATCGGTACTTTAATACGTATGCAATATGCATATCAAAGGACGCCAGCTGGGACTGCTTTTCATGGCATGCATTCTTATATTATCTCCTGTTTTTTAACAGATTTTAGAAGCTGTAGCAAAGCTTGCAATTCATCAATTTAAACCCAAACAAAAAGTAAAAAAAAGAGCTCGCACTATCCACTTTTACTCTTTAGTTTGACATTTTGTAACGGGTTTTACGAGGCAAAAAATATTAATACCAAATTTGATGCAGGTCAGATGAGCGCTTGTGTGTTCCCAGTTAGCAAAAACCGTCTTCAATCCGTCTTAAAGACGTCTTATAAGACAAGTAAAGTTGTCTTAAATCCGTCTTTAATCCGTCTTAAAGACGTCTCTAGTTCCGCCCAAACACGTCTTTGAAGACGTCTTACGAATCCGTCTTTAAGACGTTTTTAAGACAACTTCAAAAACCGTCTTACGAATCCGTCTTAAAGACGTTTTTAAGACAACTTTGAAAACGTCTTACGAATCCGTCTTAAAGACGTCTTATAAGACAACTTTGAAAACCGTCTTACGAATCCGTCTTAAAGACATATGAAAGGCTCGGTCACAATGCTCTATAGGTTACGTCTCGAGGAAGCCTAGTTTGCCAAGCTTGCTTGAAAATAGTCTACATTTTCAAAATTTTTGAAAATTTCGTAATTTTCAAAATTTGAGCAAATCTTGGTAATTTTCAAACTTAATGAAAATTTTCGTAATTTTCAAAATTTATGAAAATATTGGTAAAATTTTCAAATTTTCGAACTGTGGACATTTTCGTCATTTTCGAAATTTTTAAAAAACTTGTGATTTTTGCAAATTATCAATATTTAAGGACTTGAAAACGTTGGAGTCAATCTTCTAGCTATCTTGGCAGAAGACGGCTTTAAGACGGATTAAAGACGCTTTATAAGTCTGGATTGAAAGACGTCTTAAAAACCACTTTGGAAGACGGTATTCAAGTCGTCTTGGAAAACGTCTTTGAAGACGTCTTTGAAGACAGATTTAAGAAGGATTAAAGACGCCTTGTAAGACTGGATCGAAAGACGTCTTAAAACCCACTTTGGAAGACGGATTTAAGACGGAATACAAGGTGTCTTCTAAAATCGACTTAAAGACGCATTTAAGACGGATTTAAGACAAGCTTAAAAGACGTCTTTGGATTCGCGACCATAAGACGGATTTAAGACGTCTTTAAGACGGAATGAAAAGACGTCTTACAAAAGCCCATTTTAAGCCAGATCGGCAAGCCTGATATTGTTATCTGGGTTGGTTCTCATCATTTCCTTATCAATGAAACTCCGATTAAAATAATTGGCAGGATTATTCATATGTGTGCTTTCGTTTTTATTTCTTTTTCTTACTTTTTTCACCATCAATAAGACCTTAATTTGCCAAACTCTAATTTTTTGCACCTTCATAATATCGATTGCGAGACGAAAAAATAGCAGGCATCGGACTTTCACGCCGTAGCAGTAACCACACGCCGCGCCACGGGGGCGACGCGACGCGACGCTGTATTGCGAAACACCGCCGATAGATGGCTCTGGCGCCACCTCTTCCTCAAATGTCCTTGTTCCAGCGCATTTTACTAGTTGTGCATCCTCGTAGTCTGGATCAATTTTACGATCATATTGAGAGGTAACCAAGTCCTTTCGTCCATCTCATCTACCCCCGATTGCAAGAGCACATTTCAGAAATTGACGGTGTTGAAATCAAAATCTCGCTTGATTGCAGTCCCTGGCGCGAAAGGGGTTTTGTAAAGGGACCTTCCTTCACCAGGACCTGCTGGCTGTTCCGTTGAATCCCGTGTGACGGCTTTCCGGGCTGGCACCCCAGAGATAGTGCTTATTTGAAAGTTATATAAGTAAGTTAAGTGGTACCCTGAGTAGAGGTTCGGTTTTCCGATCTTAACAAAGGTCTCCTCTGACGCGAACAGCTGCCTTTGGTCCTCACCATTTACTTTCATCTTAGCCCTTTCAGACCTGAAATTCTTTTTGTTCAGAAACGGATTTTTGACCAACAAAGTTGATATTAGCTCTGTCTCCCTATCTGAATTGATGCGCATATTGTATTCTTATGTTTTCCATAAGATTCAATTTTATTCAGACGTACATTGAAATGTACACCCGGTCTGAATAGGTTAACCGTTTCGCTAAGAAAAGAGAAAGTCGCTCCAGGTGGCGAAAGTCACGCAGAACGGCAGAAAAGCGTAAAAACTCAGAAATATTAAATTAGGGAAGTAACAAAATATGAATGACATGCGTTGCAATAGGTAACTCACACATATTTCCTTATCACCATAACTTTTTTGATCGAAATCGATAAACACTGTACAGATATAACATGATAAGTCATTGACCATGTCGCACAAATAATTTTCCAATTATTTCTTTATTATTTTTCTTTCAGAAAAATTGAACGAAATCGGATTTTTTCACTGATTAAATTATTAACTTGAAGTTTTAACCATGAAAAATTGAGGAAATCATTTTTGTTTTGAGCATGCAGTGGGAAATTTTTCACAATCTACTTGTGAGGAAATCGGTACGTGTCAGAGTTTCGAAATGGATCCAGGTTCCAAAATACCACACCCACCCTCCGAGGTCTTTCGAATTAATGAATGTGGTCTTTAAATCGGAATGACCTATATACATTGTTTATTATGGTTTATTTTGTGGGCTCAATTATAGCATTGCTATGTGTTACAGGCGTGAACTTTCAGTAACGAGACCACGTACTACCTATCTCGCCCATTGTGGCAACTTTCTTTTTTTGGGGTCACAACAAAGCAACGTCCAACGGCTCCTAGCTGGACTGTTGAGAAAAGATGTTGATGTCAGTAGCCAATCAATACGAAACATCATTGTTTTGGTCATTGGTCAACAATCCACATAGGAGCCGTTGGCTTGGATGTTGTTGTTCTCCATGTTATTTTCTTAAGTCCCCGAAAATAAAATCGTCCACCGCACGATCAGCAAGTGCGTGGTCTCAGTTGTCTCTGCTCCACACAGATCGAATATTTCAGATACGAATCGAATTCGGTTTCTATTTTGTAGGTTATGTGGGGACCCTAGTTGACTGAGTGTATCAGAATGAGCTGATTTGCTCTCATTGTTAATTTCTAGGTTAGGTTCAATTCGACACGTTTCTTTCGGGAGTGTAATGCCAAGTTTACCGTCCAACGGAATTGGATGCATCAATCAGGGGAGTCCCGCTGGCCGATGATTGACAAGCATAACGCTCTTTGACCGTAAAACTAATATCAAGAGAGATTATGTCTTTCACAGCTTTAAGCTGCGAGAATGGACAGATGCAATCGGGACCATATGAGGTGAATGAAAGGACCCTGTCACCTCTCAGCCCGCCTATAAAATTGATCCCGGCTACACGGACTGCGTAGTAGGTAAAAATGCGCTTGAATGTGAAAATTTAAGGAAAGAAAGCGCCAGAGCCATCTATCGGAGGCGCAGCGCAACAAGCATGCAGACGACAAGACGTGGCGTGGTCGGTCGCCAGAATTGGGCAAACGGGGTAGTACTCGAAATAGGCGTAGCGTATCAGGGGCTAGAGGGGGCTAAAGCCCCCCACTTTTTTCGGGTGGAGGGGCTAAAAATCGGGGCTAAAAAGCAAAAAAAAAAAAAAAAAAAAAGTCATCACTTTTTCACTTTTTAGCCCCCCCCCCAATTTTTTTGGTCACGGTACGCTATGGTACTCGAGTCCCATGAATACCAGTCTCAGGATTTGTAAATATTTTGAATTGTATTTCAAAGTTAATCAGAATGCATTTATAACGAATCAAGGATGACCCCCGCCCGTGTCTCTAATAGTCACATTGAACAGGCATGCTCCTTGATTCGTTAAAAATTCACTCTGATTACCGTTAAAATACGATTCAAAAACTTTACGAATCCCGAGTACTGGTGCCCGTGGTACTCCAGTACGTACTACCCCGTTCGTTCAACTCTGTCAGTCGCAGGATGTAGATTTTTTCAAATGCCTTCTCTGGATTACACAATACTATAACATTTCACCAGTTTACACGATTAAATGTTCTAAAGACTTTGAGAACTGTGTTGGTATGTTTTCGTAGGTGCTTTCCATGGGTTTTCGAGTCTTGTTCAAGGAGCCTCTTGAATTAACTTGAGAACTTTGAGCTCATTTGAACGAATTTGCAACATACCACGAAGAATTTTTATGGGCTCATTTGGAGGACCATAGGACTGTTGCAAACTTTTGCTAAAGACGATTCAAGGGTCGATTTAGATGTAAACACCTCTAAAAATAATGATGGTAGCACTGAAAACTTACGAAATCCATCAATCCTGAACTCGTAAAATTATTTTAAACGCACGATCGTAAGAGCTGTGCAGGGCACTTTAAATGGAGAGTCCGATCTCGATTTCGCTACTCTTTCTACGCTTAGAAGGACAATTTATAGAGTATATAATTATAACCAGCCAACAGAGTAATGATTTACAGCCGATTAACGGTATCGTGACCAATCGTGACATGGGTGGGAAATGAAAAATGTCTCTTATTGGTCACTGCTTATAATAATAATAATTACAGATAGAAATATCCCAATATTAGCGCCCAACAACGCCATTACGATCGTGAATGCATTTAAAACTATTTTCCGAATTTAGGAGAGGATTTCGTAAATATTTAGAGCTACCATCGTTATTTTTACAGGATTACCATCTGAATCGTCCCTTGAATCGCCTGCAATCCTACAAAAGCAAAGAAAAAGTTTGTAACAGTCCCATTAAGACGTATTATGAAGACTTCAAGGCTACCATTAGACGAAGAATATTTTCCTCTTGACTACTTTCAATTAATTTATTTTTTAAATCAGGTTCCTTTTAGTTGAAATGGCTTGCAGATACTTATAGATATTGCTGAAATTATTGAAAAAATTTGTTAAAATCGGATGTATGAAGATGAAATGGGGGAGCATACCCTTACACCACTGTAGGTAAGCGTAGGTTATAAAAAAGACAGTCTTGAAATATCTTAACCAAGTTCATCCCTTATTAAGTTTACGATCCTTTTTTAGTTGCGAGAGGGGTTGTTGTATTTGCAACACCCTTTATAGAGCAAAAGAATAGGAAAAGGACAAGAGCAAGTGAACAAGTCACTAATAAGTAACATGCATTTTTGATAAATTAAATACATTAATGTTGAATAAAAATCGATTCATTTTTAATCAGGGTCTTGAGCTTCCAAATCCCGAGGGATGCTACAGCATCCCGGGGTCCTCCCGATTAATAACTCACCCCCCTGAGCGACGGACGGGCATCAGTACCGCAGGACCCGCGTTGGTAGGCAAGAAGGCGGGGAGAGGTCGCGTCGGTATAACCGCGGAGGCGGAACGCGAAGAGTATACGGGAGTGCGTTATTGCGTGAGCCAAAAATAATTTGATAAGAACACACCAAGGAATTATTAAAAAGCTGTTAGGTGGAATTTTTGTGAGCTGCTCCGTTTGCGGAAAACAAGCTCACCCTGATCCTCAAACGTCATTCCATCGATGAACATATAGGCAAACTAAAATAAGCATCAAAGTTTCCCACGACCGATTTTATTTTTTTCAAAAGGTCGTCTTTTTTCAGATTTAGCAGTGACAAGAATCTTCATCTCGGGTCTATCCCATATTATAAGTCATTATTTTTTACAGGAATTACATTTTGTTTCTCTAAAAAAATGCAACGAAAAATGAATGTATCTAGGTATTCTGTATCCTTTGATATGAACAGCTTATGTATACATGTTCAATTTTGTTCTGAAGTTAAATTATTCATTTTCTTTTCTTCTCCGATTTTTTTTTTTTATTATTATTATTATTTTTTTTTACGCATAACAAAGCTTTTTTGCTTTGGAGGTAAACATCCTTGTTAAACACTATGACTTCAGTGTAACTATTCATTGCTCCGCTACTTATTTAACAGGGCTGCCATTTTGTGTAGAATTAATCACATTTTTCAATCCACCGATCATTCCTCCGGTTGAGAAAAAATTACACAGTTTAGTTCAGTGTATGACTGTAATGCACAGAAATGCTCACTTCTGCAATCTTTTCCCAACCGGTGGAGTCGTCAATTTCTTTAAAAAACTTGCGGGTATTTTAATTAATTAACGGAAATTCCGACGATTGAGAAAGGTTACAGATCAGAGTATTCGGGGTTTCAGTCATCATTGAATTGAACGGTGTGATCTTTTCTAACCGGTGGAATCATCGGTGAATTGAAAAATGCGATTAATTATACGCAAAACGGCAGCCCTGATATTTAATTTATCGTTTTCAAATAATGGATGGAATGAATCTACATTTCACATCATTACCCGTTTCTAACATACAGTCAACCGCAAACAGTTGAGGTGCAGAAGGTGCCAATTTGTTCGTAGCGGCCGCTTATTGAAGATAAAGAGCTTAGAATTTTAAAAACGGAAAACTTAAAAAACTAAATTATGGAGGCTCAAACAAGAAACTTGGGATGCGCGTTTCCAACACGCACTTCATTTGGGTCATCAAATATTGTTTTTGATATTTCCTAAATCTGCCTTTCCGCTCATTTTTTTTTTTTTATTATTATTATTTATTTCTTTTCTCTATAGAGAAGCGCGGGATCCTACAAAGTCCCCTAGGTATATCACCGCAATACCTTTCACAAATCACACTAGATTCTTTTGCAGGAGCCTAAGACAAAGACAGGGAGCCGTTTCGTCTATTTTTTCAAAACTTGAAAAAATTTCCGTAAGCTTTTAGTCTGATAAATAATTCAAACCGTGCAAAAATGTTCGTTGTCGCGTCGCAAGAAGGCCTGAAGTCGAAATACTTCGGGGAAGAGATAAATAAACCATGGACAAATTTTCTCGGCGCGCGATTCCGTATGGATGCACAACAGGAATCACTCTCGCAAAATAGACAAGTTGGAGATGAAAACATTCTGCCATCCCTACCGAACCCGCATACGAGGTGAAAAGGGGGTGGGGAGATAACAACACTTCTAGGAGGGGGAGGAGACAAATGTAAATTATTAATACTCCCGTGTTCTCAACTATCTCAAAAGTCTAAGCGTCACCGTTGACTCGACGATATGACACGTCTTTGAAATGTCAAGGATGTCAACAGTCATCTGAAATCCGACTGAGGTGGATCCGGGGATTTGTCTTATCTCCCTCTACCTATTTGAAAGTGTATTTTAGAAATTGTCTGCGATAGGGGCCAAAGACATGTTATGGCCCTTTTCCCTAATCTTTTCCATCACACTCGTTCATATGAACGAAGAGAGAGAGAGAGAGAGAGAGAGAGAGAGGAGAGAGAGAGAGAGAGAGAGAGAGAGAGAGAGAGAGAGGAAAAAAAAGAAAGAGAGAGAGATAAAGAGAGAGGAGTGGGGGGAAAGGGACGGAGGGAGGGAGGAGGGAGGGAGAGAAAGGAGAGAGAGAGAGAGAGAGAGATAAAGAGAGAGGAGTGGGGGGAAAGGGACGGAGGGAGGGAGGGAGGGAGGGAGGAGGGAGGGAGGGAGGGGAGAGAGAGGGAGAGAGAGAGAGAGAGATTTTCAAAATCTGCCTTTGGATGTCAGCATATATGTCTCGGTGGTCAGAAAAGATTCAGATAAAATTTTGACGTTACTTATTCTGAGGGAAATAAATCTCCTTTTTGAGATTTGAGGTTGTTAATTGTTATATTATTACACTGAAATAAGAGGGTAGAGCTTTTCTTATAAAGAAAAGGCCTCCTATGAGACAAATGAAGACATCGTCAGCACTTTTAACATGCTTCACGGTGTTATAAAAGTGAGGTAAGTGAAACTGGTTCTTTTTATTTTCGGAGACTAAAAAAAAAAAAAGTGACAATTTCACTAGTAATTAATTAAATAATGATTCAACAATGGGTCTTTTGCACAGCCTTATTTTATTTCTTTTTTCATTTTTATTTTTTATTTTCCCTTTTTTTATTAGTTACTTTAAAACTCTGGATGAAAGGAACTTTATATTTTAACTTTTGACTTAGTATTTTTTTATAATTTTTTTTTTTTTTTTAACCACCGGATAGTGCATTAAAACGATTTCAAAGTTGCGAAAAGAGCTATTTATGAAAAGACATCCATAGTGACCGACGCGACATCCGGAAGTTGTCCATTTGCGAACCATCATTGCAACCATCAGAAAGTCTTAGGTTATAGCGAAATCATTCCATTTATGGTCGGTGTAGTAAATCTCCATTCTAGTTATGTACTTAGAGTATTTCATCTTTGGAACCACTGGCGCGGATCTATACCATTTTGCATACAATCGGCGCAAGTTCGCGCTATTACTGGAATTTTCTAATTCGTTTCGCAGTGACCCTCAACTTATCATTACTTTTTCCCTTCCGTCATTTCTATCGGTTTTCTCCTGACATTTTAATGCAGAATCAATTATTTCTACCTTCATAGCAAAAGTGAGCAATACACCCATTAATACTGATAATTCTATTTTTGCGGTGCCTCAAACTGACCTTTTTCGCAAGTGAATGGCAAGCGTTGATCGGTGAAGTTGGATTGAAGCCACATGAAATGGATTAACTCTATGAAGAAAGTAAAAAATAAGAGAATTGATCGCGCACTCGCAAATTTCTGATGGAGTTACAAGACTCCATTATTAAATCAGATTCAAAGTCCATGAAATATATGCAATGATCTGCACTCGCGCAACTTCACGCCCCTTGAATAGAAAGAGCAGTCGACGCGATGTTTTTGACTCAATACCTTTGGGAGCTCATACTCAATCAGAGCTCCAAAAGAGAGGGGAGGAGGGGGGTCATCATTTTTAATCCACGATGGGTTGATGGAAGCAGATCAGTAGAATACCTTCGCCACACTTCCATAAGTCTCGCGCGCCACTCGCGTCTCATACATATACTCATCGTTCATATCCATCAACTCCGCCCTCTCTTTCACGAGATTTTAATGACTCTTTTGTTCAGTCAAAACCATCCCCTTAATGTGCTCTCAGATGACGTCATTGATTCCCTCGCTCTTAAAAACACTGGCTGAGGAGAGTCTGCGCTTCGAAAATAGTTCGCACATGCTGGAATGAATCACTGCAGGGGCTGATTCTGCTCTTTTGGACGAGATTGCGGGAATCGATTAATCCCATTGGTTTAAACGGCGTCACATGACAGATGATCGTAGTCATTCGATGGACGGAGAAGTCAGTTTTCTGAAATGAACGACTCAAACTACTTCATATCCGTCACGTGACGCCGTTTCAACCAATGGGAATGATCGGATTCCCGGTTCGTCTAGTCTCGTTTAAGAAAGAGCAGAACCAGCTCCAAAGGATGGGGGGAGGGGGGGATCAAGTCGATTGTCTTGGAAAAACCCGACTCTTCCAAAAATCGGTGCGCCCAGGAAAAAACAGAAAACGCTTTAGTTACGCTGAAAAAACCTTTGGTTGAGAAATGACCCAGCCAGAGACTTTGGTAGACCAAGTTTTGTGCGCCTAGCAAAAGAGATTATGCTGCGTGACCCAAAGGTTTGGTTGGCTCAACTAAAGTCTTTTTTGCATCATTTATCTACGATACCAAAGGTTTTGTCAGCGCTAGTAATGTGTTTTTTTCTGTTTTATCCGTGCGTAAGAATCGATTGTTCAAAAATCTATTCGTCCAATTTATCTAATAATGGCTCATTAGAATCATTACAAGACGATCTTCCGATGCGATTCGATCTTTAATCTCCCCTAAATCGGGTTCAACCTCTATTCTTGCCAATTTGCTAGAATCGTCTTGTGACGATTCGATCTTTACTCGATTCCCGCCGATTTCTTTCAAAATATTTTCTCTCTTTCACTTCACCTCGGATTTTCCGATCCATATAGGATAACTGGTAAAGTTCAGGCATGAATCTGAAAAAAAAATCCGTTCCCCATTCAGTAAATTTCAGCATTGATTCAATCAAGAAATCGGATTCTCTGAAAAAAATTTCTTGTTGCTGTAACAAGAATTCTGATAATGTATTCTCCGGAGTTCCAGTAGCTGTAACTGGACTTCTAGTCACAGTCACAGGACGTCCGATTATTTCAACAAGAATTCCGGTCACTTTAACAATATGTGTGTTTGTGTTTAATACTTTCCTAAACATAATGGAGCAGTTGCACGGGTCTAAAATGTTGTTTTTTATAAAGAAAATGAAAGTACTTGATGGAGCTGAGAATAAAGGTACCTTTGGTTTCTAGTTAAGTCTCATTGTTTCGGAGATGATATTTATGCCCAAAATACATTGTTTTAAATGGGATGGGAATTCCACGTAGTAACGTCACTACGCACACAATTTTTTAACACGTGTTCGTGTGTATCTCCAAAACCGTTATACTTAGGAAAAACCAAAGGCACTGTTTTCAGCTCATCACAAATTGAAAAATCCTGCAAAACTTATGGAGAAAGTAGGCAAGACAAGTTTCGAGAATGGCCAATTCTTTTCAAGACGAAAAATACTCACCCATAATTTTTGCGTAAGCGTCCCTTTCAAGATTTGCATTTGAAATAGAGTTTGTTACGAAAAATCATGAAGAAACGATAAAAACTCATTCCAACAACCATCCGTTAAGAGGAAAGAAATTGATCCGGAAATAAAGTAACGACTTCGGGTTCGCCTAAATGCTCTTTAAATGAAAAAACCCATTCATTCAAAGAAAACAAGCCGCCACCATATAGTTAATTTTGCAGAGCAAGCTCATTTTCTGATTCAACCGTGCTTGGTGATTGGTGGCATATAAGAAAGCGTTGTCGGGAATCTCGTTGCATGTATGAGTTCACTTACATATGTTGGAGGAGGATGGGGGGGGGGGGGGGGGTTAGTCGCGGAATGATCAACCTCCATGTTTGCTTGGTAGAGTCCTTGAGGACCCACACACGGCACGCAAAGGCAAGTGAACCGAAATGTGTGGAGAGAGCACCATTCACCAACCACCGCGCGCACCGGTGTTGACACATGTTTTCATTTGGGCCAGTAAATAAATCCGGCCTCGTTTTAGTTTCCTTACATTGTTGCTACATTTCACGAGTTTCCGTGTAAGTTCTCGCGAAAAAAACCGCACGATTCGACAACACTGTTACCTTGAGGTAGGCAGCGCAAGTTTAACCTTTGCATGTTTAATACAAGAGCACTGTTTCAATTTGAACAAGAGACGGTTTCTACGATTTTCTCCAAGTCGCAGATTCTCTCCTTTGCGTCTTCGTGCGGTTTGTCTCCTGTGTCACGCTGTCGCACATCGGGCGAAAAATTGCTAATTTTTAGGTCAAAAATCAGTAAGATGAGTTGCCCGGAGTTATCGTTCGAAAGCTTTCACGATGAATTTCAAACTCCATAAGTTACTGTTTGAATTATTTGTTGGAAGTGATTTTGGTTTGTATTGTTAGTCATGAAAGGCTTCAAACGATATTTGTAGCGATTTTTAACTCTTTAATGACCAGGTTAGTAAAGAGAACACCACTCCTCCGTTTCTAGAGGGAAGGTAGTTAACTGTTCGTACTCGGGGGAGTTGGAATTGCCTATTCGACGAATTGAAGGCTCTCGGCGAGACCTTTTCTATTGTAATGGTTTCATCTATAGTTCCGTTTATCCGGAGTGAAGACTAAAACAATGTTAAATAGACTCGAGAAGAGAAACGAGTAAATTCGGGCTTGGCCCATAAGGGGTTAAGAGGCTGGATTTTGACATCAAGTTGGTTACTGCTACCGACTGTGTGACGAGAGGGTTGCGCGACAGTGTGGTTTACAGGCGCTGCCTAAAAGCTGGATCTCCTCAACAGTCAATATCAGTATATTAAGAGGGCTGCGCTGAGCTTAGATTCTGACCTCGCATGCAAGTGCTATAAATACTCCACGAGCTTTGAGTCAGTCTCGCCTTAAACTATATCAAGAGCCCCTGAGAACGAAAAGACATGAGTATGGTTAGAGGAATTTTGTGGCGTCAAACATTCAGGAATCAAATAAGCCTCTAGAATATGAGACAAGAAGGGTAGAGGATTATTTCGTTACTAGAACCCTGCTCATTTTATAATCGAAAAAGAGGTATTGGTTTTGAGATGACGGAATCAAATTGAGTAGACCCAATAATGGGTCGGTTGTAAACTTTTGCAGCAACATGAGTTTCCATGGATCTTAACCCCGACCCACCCCCTCCACAAAAAAAAAAAAAAATTATGAACGCACAAAGAACCTACAAAGTCTACTCATAAACTCGTATACCTATGCCTTTTTAAAAATCCAGAAATTCAAAAGGAGCACTCTTCATTTCTTTATCTTCAAACAATTGCGACTCGTATAATACTCACCAAGTCCAGTCACCAAAAACAGCGACTAAAATTGAGATAGTATACCTATCATTAGTGGCGGATCCAGACAAATTGTCGGGGGGGGGGAGGCACGCCTGTGGAATTTGAAATCTGGATTGGCTGCTCTCAACTCGAGCAGGAGAGTAGTTCCACGTTTGGTTATGACTGGAATTGATGCAAGCAGCAGTTCCTTGCTTTAATGGTGAAGAAATAATTGGGAGTGTGCTATATTGTACTAAGAAAGACAATTGAGCTTTATGAACTGACCTTTGGTTCACATGGAACCCTAAAGGATTCAATTGCAGTAACTAAAGTTTATGGTTGAGAGTATACCAAACTTCAGGCAGGAGTTCTGAAAACTAACTTAAAAACTAATTCTATGACCCTAATTTCGACCCGTTATACTAAAGACTTCGGTGCTCTTGACTGAACTAATTCTAAACTAATTCTATGACCCTAATTTCGACCCGTTATACTAAAGACTTCGGTGCTCTTGACTGAAGCTCGGCACTCAGATCCGAAAACTTTAGGTCACTGCAACGGAACACTCCAGTGTTCCTCACGAATCGAAGTTTTATTTTCTTTTCTCTCTCTTTCCGTTCAAAATAACGCTACAGGGGTGTACTTTTTTCCATCTAATGTAGGTTCAAAATTCGTACATTTTTCAACCCGAAAGAAAAAAATACGGCTTCACTTTTTCTTTATTTTATTTAATATGATTTTTTTTTTTTTTTTTCCCAGAGAGAAATTGAGGGAATATCATAAGCTTGTTCTGAACGTTTAAAGCACCCAACTTCGGCGTGCAATGAATGCCCTACAGTAGAGCAGAGTAGGGTATGAGTAAGGCCCCTACTCATTTCCCCGAGCTTTCTCTTATACGTTGGACCAAATATCTCTCTCTCTCTCTCTCTCTCTCTCTCTCTCTCTCTCTCTCTCTCTCTCTCTCTCTCTCTCTCTCTCTTTCTCTCTCTCTCTCTCTCTCTCTCTCTCTCTTTCTTTCTCTCTTTCTCTCTTTCTCGCTCTCTCTCTTGGAGATTCAAATTCGAGGTGGATATACGTCTTCTCCTCCTCCCCTTTCACATCCTAACAGCTCTTGGAGTTTTGGATAGAGTCGCAATCCGTTTGGATATTTATCTTTGAATGGCTAGAATATATGTGACCACTCAGGATTGGTTTGAAGGAGAAAACGGCATTTCTTACCCTTTTCCCCTGTTTATACATTTTATCCACTTTTGTTTTCAGCTGAAGTATTTTCTTCTTAGTTGAGCATCGTTGTTCTTGTTTTTTGTTTTATTTTGCTCCTCTTTTTCTTATTCCCCACTTTTTTTGTTTTTGTTTTTTTTACCCGAGAAATTTCACGCTGTTTTGTGTCCCTCACTCAATATTTTGCTTGAGATATTTGTTCTTTTTTATATCAATGAGTAAAGCAGTGGTGGCTCATGCAATTTGGCAACAAACTTTTGCCTCCATTTGACTCAATGTAAATAATCGAATGCCGGTGAAAGTATTAAATCGATTGTTTTACAAAGAACCAAATGAAGGAAAATGTTGTCGCCAAATTGCACGAGCCACCACTATTGGAGTATTTAAATTTTCGCACTTTTCGAAGTGCCTCAAGAGACTCCGATGATACTAAGCTAGGAAACGTCTTAGGACTGTGAGAGAAATTTTAATCTCAGAAGATTTGAAGATTTGCAAGCTGGTGCGGAAGCATATCAAAAGGTCAGCTATCTCTTTGTTGATTGAGGAGATTTAGGAGTCTAGATTCCCACTTGGGAATTAATTCAATCTTACTTAAGCTCCTTTAAGAACGCAGCAGACAAAATTATTTATTATTTAAACACGGGCCGGATATAAGATCCTTTCATCGCAAAACGCTTACGTAGAGAGTCCAGTCCTTAAGGGGGAAAATCCTTACTTACTAGGCGCAGTAATGCAATTAATTTAGATTAGGTATCAACAAATTTTTAAATGCAACTATTTCTGTTTCACTAGTTTCTTTGTTTTAGTTTCCACCCTTCTGCTTTTTCCCTTTTTTCTTCGGTACGGGAAAGCAGAAGGAGAAACAATGATATAGTGAGTATACGTATGTGACAAATATATGAATGAAAAGCGTCGAGTAAAAATTGACAAGACACAAGGTGAGAGAGAAACTACAGAAGGACCGGGAGACCAAAGTTGATCGTTGAATAAACAAAATACTTGCACAACACTAGCCGAGGGGGTAGTGGTGGATGAGTGGTGGACTGGTGGTGGTACACCGATGCTATATGGATGTGGGTGTGCGTAAGTGTGTGTGTGTGTGTGTGTGTGTGTGTCCTTATAGATGTGTGTGATTGCGCGACAGGAGCTGAAAAAAAATAGGAAGGTATTATTCGATCCGTAGAAAATAAATCGAATCAAATGGTTACAGAAAACTTTCTCTGCGTTTGGGGTTTGCGTCCATCTCCTCAGTCAAACAAATTTATTCATACGTTCATTGGGTCGGCCCTAAAATTGACCCTCCTCCCTCCCACCCCCCACCCCCACTCTTGCCTTTTCGGAATCCTCTCCTCTCGTCTCATCGCTCGAAGACCGCCGCAAGCTCAAAACCATCCGCTTACTCCTGTGTTTGTCGTCTTTCCTTAAGCTTCTTGATTTGTTTTCCCAAATGGATAAAGGAGAAAGGACGAAGGGGGGAGGGGGAGTGATTTAACTTTCATATTTCTTCTTTCTTCGACAGTTTTTTTGTTTGTTTGTTTGTTTTTAGTTTTTTGTTTTTTGTTTTTTGTTTTTTCTTCTTCAACCCGTGAGCTCTATCTCCCTTCTATTACTCCATCTGTCCATCTTTGTCTCTTCGCTTTTTTCATGACCCGCAAATATCATTCCCTTCAAAGTTTTTGAATCAATTTAAACCCAGTTTGAAATGTCATTTTGCCATGCGTGACGTAGGCAAGTGCCGGCTTGATCTGAGTCGTTATATTGACCATTGCGTATTATTTGATTTATGAGGCGTTGTGATGACCGGTACCGGAGCAGATTCGATTTATTGTTTGGTTATGTTTTAAGAGTTTTCGTTGTTTCTATCAGTTTTTTCCCGAGAAATTTTTCTGTAGAATCAAGAATTCCTGCGCGACCGACCCATTCTGATAATTTTGAAAGGGAAAGTCTAGCTCCATATTTCACGATGCAAATTCCGCAAATCCAACGAGTGACTTTTTTTTTATTTTTTTTTCGCGAATACAGGAAGAGATGGGCGAACTTCGCTTCAGTCATTTGGCAATTTCCAAATTTGGTAGAAAAATTCATGTTGCGTTTACGTCATACCACACCGAACGAGTCGTGATAAGGCGGATTCTTTTCCACCATGTAATCTGGCAACTTTAATTTCGAAGAGAAATCAACTTATTTCACTTTAAACCTCATTAGACGAATTTTTTCCACAGTAATCTGACAATCGGTGCACATCCAAACCAAGAGAAATTGGCGCAATCGAAGGATCATAAACGAGTTAAATGACAAATATAGGGACGCGGGGTATCGATATAGGGACAGTGGCAGAAACAGGGACACGGGAGAGCATCAATCTTTGTTCCTTGATTTAGAGGGGATACTTCGGTTCCGCAGGTTGCTCAGGAAATTAGCAATTTAACTTCTAACGAGGACTTTCCAAGCTCGCACAATCAGACGTTCGAATGTTCAATCGTACGCCCGATTAGACTCTTTATTTGATTACAGTCGTGTTAACCAAAAAAAAGGGGGTAGCTATGTCAGGGCGAGTGGGGAGGGGGGTCGCCATAACTCGCAATTTTTCTTGTCGCGGTTCGAACGAGGGAAACTGCAGGGACTACCGTTGTATTACACTTTGTCATAATTGGAAGAAAAATACAAACATTCCATTAATGAGAGAGAGAGAGAGACAAAAAAAAATGGAAAGTACGGAAAACTCACTAGACATCGTTCACAGCCGAGAAAAAAAACAGTGCATAATTTATCACAAACAGACAGCTCTGAATATAGGAGGAAAGCCGAAAGGATACACGAGCGTATATGCTAGTGAAACTAATCGAATTACCGGTTTTCCTCCATTTATGTTTTTTATTTATTTTTTGTTGTTCCTGCTTACTGAGTCTTAATAACGGGAATTCCGAGGCAAGATTGCACCCCACTATGACTTGTCACAACGTATGATTGACAGGTGGCGGGCGAATTATTCTACCATTAGTTCGATAAAAAGTTCAAATTCAATTAAACGCCAGACAATGATCGGTCGAATTTGGTCTCACGCCTGAAAGAGAAGTTCAAGAGGGAGAAAATATGAGCTTGGCCAATAAACATAAAACATGAGGTGAGCTCTTTTCTATAAATCTTTTTTAAGGTCGCGATTAAAATTTCCTCGGGAGAGCACACCACATATTCTATGAGCTTTTATTCCGAAGATTGGTGGATCTCTATCATTGATATTACGCAGAAATGAAGGAAGCATTTCGAATATATTTTTAAAATACTGCTAGAGTCTAGCCAAAAATCTTTCAAAAATGTTTGTGCAATATGTAAATACTCATGACAAACGCTCTCCGAAATAATATTTTCAAAGTATGTCCGACATATTTTCAAACGTTTTTTGTTTTAAATCTATGTTTCAAAATATTTCCGAAATCTTTGCTAAAAAAAAATCAGGTTTTTTAACCTTCTTCAAAAAGTAATTTTGAAATATTTGAAATAAATCTCCTAAGAAACTTTTTTCGAGGTATTTTTTTGACAAAATGTTGGCAATATTACAACTATTCTTAAAATGTTGCTCAATTCTTACTTCATCTCTAGGCTTCTTTCTGACGGATATCTGGTCATCGTTTTGGTTTATTGAAACCGCTCGATGAGGTCTCTGTGGCAGTGACATATACAGTGGCGTCGCATGCAAACTATAGCAACAATGTATTTTTTCTATTTAAAACCATGAAAAAGATCAAAATCTTGGCTGCGTATATATCAGCCACTTTCTTTTGATTTGACCTTCTGCATTAGGTAAATTAGTGACTTTTTTTTTTTTTTTTTTTTGGGAACTCCTTTATTAGAATTTGCCATTTTATAAAAATAAATTTTTTTCGGTGTTATAAGTACGCGGAAAAGAATAATTCCTAAATTATCATAGTATTACCAGAAGAACAACAATTGTAGATGTGTCGACAAAAAATTGTTAACACTTTCACGGGAAAAACACTCCCGCATTTCTATCAAAATCTGGTCATCATAGTACCGGGATTTGCTCCACATTTTCAAGAACTATGGTACGAATACCAGAAGTCTTGCAATCAGACTTGATCTCGCGGTTGACAAGTGAGATTATGTGCTTCTTCTAACCTAACCTTTACTTTTTTTTCAGTGCAGTTAGTCCTTGAAAATAATCTACATAGTTCCAGGAGGGTTGTTTTTCTCCTCCAGGTGAACGATCTGCCAGAGTTGCCGTTTCGTGTCTATTTAATGGTATTATTTAAATTCACCGATAATTTTCACCGGTTGAAAAAAGATAACACATAGACTACACAGGTCGGTTCAGTTTATAACTGTGTCGTGCTCGGAAACACTCTGATGTAGCTGTAATCATTTCTCAATCGGCGGAATCGCCGTTAAATTATTAAAATAACCGCAAGTTTTTTTAAAGTCAGGGATATGATCCACCGGTTGAAAAAAGATTACAGATCAACGTATTTCCAATACTTTATTAGTCATTTAAACTGATCTGAACTGTGTAATCTTTTCTCAGCCGCGGTTGAATCATCGGTGAATTGAAAAATGTAATTATAAATATACGAAAAATAGCAGTTCAGCGATCAGTAGTCAAAATCATTCAGCAAGCACTGTACTCCAAAAATCAGCAAACAGGAATTCTAGTCTCTATGGCTCCAGACAGTTGGGCGGAACCGTTTTCAAATTGATCCCGCGGTATGAGAAATTGAATTAAGGCTGTCGCGAGGCACTCCCGGTAATGCATCGTGCATCGACGCCCCCGTAAACCAACCACCGCATTGCTACCTCCCACCTCAACTCACCTCACCTCAACTCACCCCGCGACCGCCCCCGACGTCGCTTATGTCATGTTGGTAAACCTGAAACATTTAAAGTTTTGAATTTGCATCCTACGGTAAATCCCTTCAGACCTTAACGCTCACACTCACTCTCTCTCTTTCTCTTTCTCTCTCTCTCTCTCTCTCTCTCTCTCTCTCTCTCTCTCTCTCTCTCTCTCTCTCTCTCTCTCTCTCTTCTCTTTCCGTCTCTCTCACACATACTCACACACACTCACTCTGCTTGGCCCGTGCTGTTCTCTGATACGCATATAAAGCTCGCGGATAAAAGTAATGACTGCTATGTGTGACATTTCGTTAGCTCTCACGTGACATGGCGCACGGATAAAATTTATTTCAGTTTCGTCGTCGCGTCGCGTCGCAGTCGGTGACATCGCGTACCGCGTATGGTATTCGCCGTCATCTGAAGGAGTCTCCCACAGGTAAACACTTGGATAAACTTGAAGTAATCAAAAGTTAACTTGGGAGTGTAACTCTCATCGCCAGCTGTTTTGAATAATGCCGCGCGCTCCTCGTCTCCGTCGCTCATCGGATCAAATCGTGGGAATCTTTCGGACAAGGAATTTACTCTTTCGCACCAGGATCGTTCCAACAACACCATTCAGCAATTTTAGAATCATGGGATCATAAGAAATCAAGAATCCCTGTATTGTATGTAGATTGTAGAGAGTATAGTTAAGATAAATGAAATTATGGTCGCCTCCATTGGATGCGGTTATTGCACATGTATTTACATTCTGAGGGCTGTTGTTGTATTTTGATTCAATGCAAAGATTATTACAGTGCCACAGAGTTTTGTGTAATCTTTCTCTGCCTTTGCTGATCAACAACTGTTTCTGGTTTTAAAGATTATCTTGTGCATTATAGACATCCTTACGAGATGCGTCTTGATTAGAATGAACAGCTTTATCGACAGTTAACTCTTTTATCCGTAAAATACCGTGGGTCCCTCTTTGTTCGTAAACAAATAGGTTCCAATCCTATAGGTGGGACAGCGTGCCTCACCTAGAATCATAATCGATTATTTTACAATGGTTCCAAAGGCAAAAATCTCGGGTTTACTGCATTAAAATAATGTGAATAGCAAACTTTTGGTACACGCAAATTAATAAATAAATCTAATGTAAAAATGCCTCCCGGCAGGCCGGTAAGACGAAGTAGATTCCATGCTTGGTTAAATCATTGTTTCACAAATTTAAATATAGGTTATCATTTTTGTTGAATTTTTCTCTGAATTTTTCTTTTTTATTTAATCAGCTGCTCAAAATCCAAATATTATTGTGAAAAAGATTACATTACCAATAGAGAAATGTGTAATCTTTACAATGCAAGTGAGAAATAAAAGCTAGGTTATATAAGTTTTTCACAAATTTCAATAAATAGGTTATGTTATGATTTTCTTTGAATTATTCAATTTTCTTTTTTTTTTATCAGCTGTTCAACATTTAAATAAAAATGTCCATGAGAAATAGATTATAGTACAAAGATTGAAAAATGTGTAATCTTTGTAACGGTAATGAGGAATAAATCTGAATAAGAGCAGCTGATAAAACAAGAAAATAAATAAATAACGTACCTAAGCAACAGTGTACGTGTAAAACAAAGAAAGAGCAATTATACCAATACGCCATCCTTGTCTTTCACTTGTAAAATCCCATAAGAAACTAAATAGCTCGTAAAACACGTAAAACACAAGGAAAATTTAAGAAATGGAGCATATGAACTAAAAACATCCTCCACGATATATACTAAAATTTTTGAACCAAAAAAACAATTTCTTCATATAAAAACACTGCCAAAAAACCCGAAAAACACATCGCTATAACTCGCTTACAACGCAAAACACAAAAAAATGACTCGAGTAAAAAAGCTGCGTAACAAAACGGCTAACATAAATTTTCCCAAAAAAAAATACTCAAAACAAACACTCCTAAAAATAAACCTAAAAAACACATTTTACGACTCAAACACGGCCCATAACGCGAAAACTAACAATCGGATTTACACCATCTTCGAACTCATCCAAGAAATAAACCCAACGAATAGTTGAGAAAAATTTCAAGAACAAAAACCAAAAATTACGAACAGGATCGTGGTACATAAAAACGGTAAAACTGGCTGAAACATACATATAAAGATATATATATATATATATATATATATATACAATTTTCAACGAGTGGTATTTTCTCACTCAGGGGACCATGAAACGTGCTCATTTGATAAAATTTCCCGAAAAATCCAACATCGCACCCTCCGCAATAAGTAGATTCATGGAATCTACTTAAAACCAGCGAAAATCACAGTAATCACACTAAAAAAGTCTAAAAGTCTGTAATAAACTCAGAAAACAGATATAAACGGCAAGATCGTATTGGATCGTATTGGAGCTACGCATGTGTCAAAGGAGATTCCTGTCTAATTTGTCAGTTTCTCTAAGAAAAACACATTAGATAATGTTTCAGATTAAATAGGAATCTGCCATGATACCTGCGTTGTTCCGCCATTATGCTCGATTCTATTAAGAGTGAAAATTGTGATTTTTTAGTGTACTCATCGCCATTTTTACAGGTTTTTATGCAAGAATCAACTCGCTTCAAATCATATGTGCCAAAAGTTTGCAAGAGCCCCATTGCACAAGTTCATGAACAGTGACTTGCAAGTTAGAAATGTTGCAATCTTCTAGAGTTTCACTATATACATACCCTGTATTACCCGGTATAGACCGATCTGTTTCATGGGTTAAATGGGACAGAATACGCACAACGTTGCTAGATTGCACGCTAGGTCGTTATCGTGGTTTATCCGAGCAAGAGGACAATATAAGATAGAAAGAAAGACGTCATGAGTGTGTGAGAAGGAGCAGAACAATTCGAATGATTATGTAGGTGTTCTGTAGGTTCCAAAGAGTAAACAAGAGTCCCAACAAAACGGCAGGAGAGCGTGGCATAGTCGAGTTACAATCGAATGTCACTATCGATTGTACGGCCTCTGATTGGCTGGCGAAAGCCTGGGCCCTGTTAAATCGCTCTTATGGCAATTTAACGTGGGATTTTCGAATTTGTTTCGTTTAAAGTTAAATTCCAAGAAAATTATTGCTCTTTAACTTCGGAAAATTGTAATTTTGTATTTTTGAGACTATTGCGAAGATATTGATGGGTCATCATACATATCACTTCAGCGAAAAAGTGACTGAAGGATATGAATTTGAAAGTAAAATTACGGGTAATTTTTGGCCGTGTTTCCCACTCTTCGCACAGGTCGGGCCGAGTGTGTGGTGTAGCAGTTGTTTTTTTCTAGTTTTCTTGTTTTAAAGTAATGACGATGGTTTGAAATGCATGTAAAATTCATTGATTGAAGGAAATACGCCAATTTCATGAAGAAATTGGAAGATTTAAATGCAAATACTCGAAATAATAGGAAGTTTAAGCGGCTCACAATCGGACGTTACGGCGGGAAAAAATCCTTGTTATTTAACTTTCAATTTCATATTTTTCTGTTAAGTTTGTGTTGGAGTGATACGTCTGACCCATCAATATCTTCGTTATATCCTCAAAAAAATATAATTTGACTTTCCGGAAGGTAAGGAGCAACAGTTTTCTTGGAATTCAACTTTAAATGAGGCAAAGTCGAAAACCCCATGTTAAATCTCCATAAGAGCAATCTCACAGGGCCCAGGCTTTTGCCAGCCAATCAGAAGCTTACTTTTCGATATCGCCAACCTAACCTTACCTGCGACGCTCTCCTACCGTTTTGTTGGGACTCTTGTTTACTCTTTGATAGGTTCACAGGATGAAATCAAGTTTAATCGAGGGACTGTTTTAAGACGATTCCTCGAGAATATAGAATTGACACGTAAAAAAGCTTGAGGGAACTAGAAAACTTGAGGGAATGCACGTAATTCCCTGAATCCCCAAAGTACAAGACTTTCTCGTTCTCATCATGACCCATGAATTTTTGATTGGGAATGAGATGGGCAGCGAAGAAAGGAGATGGGGGGGAGGGGAGGGGAAGGCCCGTCCACTTGGTAACGTGGTTTGTACACGATATTGTCACATTAGTGAACTAGACAAATTGAAGCGATCTCCGGTAGAAGGGCCCATAAAACATTAGCTGCACTCTTTCTTGGAAACGATGAGCATTATGCGCTTGAATTTGAATTCTCTCGGAAGAGCGCACTTACCTACTTGAGATCTCTAGTTTCAGACGGGCAGTGGTGTGGCTTGCAATGAGTATGTTGCGTACTTTCGCCATGCACATCAATAATGTAAAAAACCTTGGCTCTTACGTAAAATTCGGTGAAAATAACGATGCGCACATTGAATTTGTTCAAAAACCATGACTACACTCACCACATTAACTCGGGAAATCACTTCAATTTCAAACAGCCCGCGCTGCGCTAGACACTATTTGCACGGGCATGATACCTGCATAGTAAACCCAATCTTTTGAATGGCGGAGCTGCGCTGAAGTCATAAGGGATTCCGGTCTAATCTCTCTCTCCTCCCCTCTCTCTCTCTCTCTCTCTCTCTCTCTCCTCTCTCTCTCTCTCTCTCTTCGTTCATATGAACGAGTGTTATGAAAAATATTGGGGAAAAGGGCCATATAACGTGTCTTATTGGCCCCTATCGCAGACAATTTCTAAAATAATAGAATTTCTGAAAGATAGAAATCTACAATGGTACATACTTGTGTTGCTCCGCCACTACGCCTTAAATTCTGAAGTCATTTTGTGAGTCTATGTTAGTGAATTTCGTAATAGGGCATTTGCAAGGGTCTGAAATCGTGTGTTTTTGATGAAGAAAATGATAGTACTTGATGAGTTGAGAACAACGGTGCCTTTGGTTTTCTCATTAGTTAGTGTCCCGGTTTTCGAGATACACACGTGTAAAGTTGTAAAAAATTGTGTGCGTAGTGACGTCATTACGCGGAATTCCCATTTAAAACAATGTATTTTGGGCCGAAATCTCATCTCCGAAACAATGGAACTTCATTAGAAACCGAATGCATCTTTGTTCTCATCAGATCATCAAGTACTTTCATTTTTTTTTTATAAAAAATACAACATTTCAGACCCTTGCAACCGCCCCATTTTTCAATGTGCTCATCGTAGATTCTACTAACAATCAGTTATTAATTGTTCAACCGCATTTAGCAAAAATTAGCAAGAGCCCCGTTGCCTTTATACGCTGTCTACTGCGTCGTGTCACATCATATTGAGCCCCAAATTCGTCACGTCAAATGATTTAAATCATTAACCATTCATTATCATGTTTGAGCGAGTTGTTCGCAAAATGTAATGAAAAAGACTCAAAATGCGACTTCAACAAGAGCCAGGAGCCCTTGTGTCTATCTACTCAGGTAAGAACAAGAATAGAGATAATCTTCTTTCCTCTGGGCACATTCTTATTTTTCCTACCCTTTTGAGTAAAATCAGCAAGTCAGCCTTTCCACGACTCCACGTCTCTGGTGATTAATGAAGACTTCTGATCCTGATGAGCAAAAAAATGACAAACCCAATGAAAGCGGAGGCTCTCACCTCGTCTTGTCTCGACGATCAACAAATGCCTCCTTATTAGCAAATTATGACATCCGAACTCTCTATTATGGTCCCCGTAGATTTCAAGGGATAGAATATATCGATAATACCCACGTGTCGAGAGACTGAAAACTTCCTTTATTTACCATGGGTGTAGACTTTAGACCCGCAATCGGAATCAAGGGGGGTGTGGGGGCGCTCTCAGCCACTGTCTTCCATCTCCTCATAAATTTTGACTCCCCCCTCCCATCAGAAAATTTTGTGATAGTTACAGAAAACGCAAGTAATCTTGGAGAAATTTATACACAGGCAATATAAGATTTTTTGACCTAAGCAGTTTTTTGTTTGTCTAATTGTTGGTTGCTTTGTTTGTTTGTTTGTTTGTTTGTTTGCTTGTTTATTTGTTTGTTTGTTTGTTTAATTTTTTGTTAGTTTGTTTGTTTTTTCGTTAGAGTTGTCATGGTTAATCCAGCCGCTGCGCTGTCTGTAAGCTAAAGGGCAGCTCTTTTCAGGAGTTCCATTTTTGTTTGTGACATAATCAAAAGTGTTTTATGAGAACATCAATCGTAATAGCATGTTTGAAAGCAAGATGGCGGGAGATTTAAATATTTTTGTGATTGAATTTTACTTAAATGAGAATAAATCATCTAGGATTGCATTTCAGAGAAATTTAAAGTTCAAGTTTTTCAGGAGTAAAAATTTTATACTTCCGTAACTTTTGGAAATCAGGAACTTCAACGAGTCAGTAACAACCCCATCGCTTGAAATCATGAGCTGGTCAGTGGTCACAGGTCTGAATCAATTTAAAGGGAAATGCACGAAAAAGCATTGTTCGTTTCTTTTCTTATTCAATTTTTTACGTCGATAAACTTATGAAGTCAATAAACTTTACAGTTTTCTCCCAGAAATGAGCAAGTTTCGGAATGCTTCAAACCCCCGATTTCGCAGATTAGGAGGAAATCTGGAAACTAATGTTGTTCAATTTACTTTTTGTTTCAAGCCATAATGCGAGGATGTCAATTTGTCACTTCCGTTTAAAATGACAAAATCGCAATTTAAATTGAATATCTATCAATTTAGCATATGAAACAGTATAATGTATATACTGTGGGAAAACATGGAATAACCCCAAATTCAAGATTTTTTATGATGACAATACTTTCTCTCCGGGGGGGGGGGGGGGGTAAAAGAAAGTTTAAGTAGAGCCAGAAGAGCCTGAGAACGAGAAGACTTTTAAAATAGCTTCGCCGAGCAAAAGTTCTAGCTCAACCGTAGCAAGTTGAATTTGTTTCGGTAGAGCAGCTTACTTCTTTCATGACATTTCTGTACCGAAGTATTGTACTTCAGCATAACCACAACTTGCTCCGGTAGAGCTAGAACTTTAGCTTTGCGAAGCTATTTTTTATATGGATGATTCGGCTCTGCCTGTAGACTCTGTTTTTTTCAGTACACAGAATTATATTTTCAGAGGCGCAAACAAGAGGCAGCCATAGGTTTCACCCCCCCCCCTTCCCAAGGCGCACTCGAATTTTTTGCAAAAAAATATATTCTGTTTTTAAGGTTATCATTCTGACCCACCCACACCACATATTACGCAAAAATTGAAACATTTTCACGGCAAACATCTCCTGTCACTAAAAAGACGTATGACAAACAAACATTTTGGAGAAAAAAAAAAAAATCTCTGGGATTGGTGGATGAGATAAGAATAACTTTAGTGAACACCCCCCACATATACTCTGCCTATACCCTTGGGTAAACGAGAATGTATAAATGCAAATGTAGGTATTTCTTTGAATGTAAATTAAACATTTTAAGATTCTCGTCCGATTTTTTTTACAGGACAACTCTCATTTTTTACCACCCACGATCGATTTGCAGCATCCACCTTTTTCTCTTCCTCCCTGTGTTTAACAATAAGCCCTTTTGCATGCATAGTCATGACGAGTCACGAAAAAAAAAGTGCGCCAAAAGCCGAGGTTTAATGGAGGAAATGAAACATGAATCTTTGATCGGGCCCTCGCAAGACGTTGAGAGCAATTTAGAAAATTAAAATTTCGAGGCGAGCGCTACGCTATAGGGCATAAGGCTCCAATCCCGCATCTTGGCTCACTCTTATACCTAGCCCCCCCCCTCCCACACCGGCCACCCTACCCTTCTTCATCACCCATTTTACCCAGTAACAAAAACCTTTATTTTTCGGTACAGATTTATCTTCGAACTCTTGTGTCGGCCATACCGCGCGGCACCGAGCTCCTCGCAGCGCCTACGCAAGGGACGATGATATTAAACTTAATATCCGCAGCGCGTTTGCAAGACAAGGAAACTCACCGCCACGCCCGCAAGAGGGCGCGAGGGTAGTCCGGAATCGGTAGGAGGAGGAGGGAGTTGAAGAGTAACGTCTGAGAGATTTAATTTTCAACCCTGACGTTTCCTTAGATTACAGGGGCATTTTGACGCGTGGCACGAAGGAAGGCACCAGCGGAAAGGCATTAATAATGCAACGTCAAGAAGCCGCAAAAGCCACTCTGCCCCCCTCTCCCTCTCCCTCCCCCCTCTACCCCACACTTGGCTCCTGGAAAAATGCACACGGTGTATACTGTATAGGTACCATGCGATATGCGAATGGAAGGACCGGCCGCGCGAAATTATTCAGAATAAATGAACGAAGACAATTGAGAAATGGTAACAAAAAGTATAAATAAAATAGGAACAAAATAATAATTCACGTCATGTGTCCGGCCCGGTTTCGGCGCGGCGGAGGAGGATGGGGGTGGTGGAAGAAATCGGTGGATGGCTGCTGAAGGAATAGGGAATTAGGGATGGAAGGGCCTTGGAGAGGCTGGTCCGTGTATCCCGTTGGATCCAGTGCGCACAATGGAACGGTTTATCTGGAATTCAGATATTCCAGTGATCGCAATAAGAAATGGAATAGGTAAGGTTCAGAATAAACTACATGGAAGGTAGATTTGGATGGTATTATGCGAAAGGTAACCAACTTTTGATTTGCGCTGAAGGGTACCAACTAATATGGGTTTTTTACCATGTACTTACCTAGAGGAGGTTCCCGCAGGAAGGTTGATCTCTTTATGCTTAAAGCCACCTATTTAATCATCGTCGGCCATGTTTCTCTTTGGCTTGAAAAGTGTTGATGAAACTTATTGATCTGATTAATTATTACCGAAAAAATATGCCCATTGGCCATTGCAATGTTGCAGGACTGTGGATTTCGATCAGTTATTTTTGTTATTTTTTTTTTTTTTTTTTTTTTTTTTCAATATATTTAAGCAAAGCATCATTGCCATTTTTTTTATAACTATAATGTTTGAAAGTGTCTAGATTGATTTTTATTGAAAAGCACGTAGAGGAGATGTTCTGTGAAACGGTGAAAAAATCCCGCCTTCTTTTTAACGCGCATTATGAAAAACACAATAAGTCCCTCTTCTGCAAAGAATGATTTTGAGAGTTAAAATAAAATGAAAACTTCGTAGGAGCAGTTGAGAGGCCGAGTAAGTATTGATTGACGGAATTTTTAGAAAAGCAGTTCAGCAAGTATCGTGTTTACTTCCTCTTTTAGGGATTTTCGGTGCCCTAATTCACTCCATCTTATCCTTACTTTGCATGTTCTTACCTAAGTATCATGGCAACAAAGTGAGAAACTTGTGCATGCGAAAATGTGTATCCAAACGCAACATTGTCAATTAGAAAACAAATAAAAATAATCTGGTGAGACGGAGAACTCGAAAACAGAGTTGATTCTCACAAAGAGATGTGCAGTGTGCACCATCTTATCATGTTACACTCATCGAAAAATTATCTCTTCCACAACCCATTTCGTATCACTCTAACTATGCGCGCAGTACGCTCCTCTCTATGATCGCCGCAGGATCTCATTTGTCGTAATATGGGGCTCTTGCAAACTTTTGCTGTGAGCAAATGAATAGTCCATTCTAATGTAAAAACCAGCAAAAATCACGAAAATCAAACTGAGAAAGTTTAAAATTCAGTAATAAACCTACATAACTACATAAATGGCAAGATCGTAATGGCGGTTCGACGTAGGTATCATGGGAGATTCCTATCTAATATGCCACTTTCTCTTTAGAAACACAGAGATATGTCTCAATTTAGATAGGAATCTCCCGCATGATACCTGCGTAAAACCGCCATTAAGCTCGATTCTGAGAGTGAATTTCGTGATTTTTTGGTGTACTCGTCGTCATTTTTACAGGATTTTATGCAAGAATCAGCTCTTCAATCCCGTGAAGCAAAAGTTCGCAAGAGCCTCCATTGGTTAGTTTACTATTTCTACTTGAAAGGGTGAGGTTTTCCTTACATCAGACGTTGAAGTCGCGAACTTTTTTTTCCTTACATCACCCGCAAATTAGATGCTCTCCGCAAACTTTTGCTACAAGCAAATGAATAGTTGAAACTAATGTGTAAACCAGCAAAAATCACGAAAATCACACAAAAAAGTATAAAATTTAGTATCAAACTGAGATAACAGCTGTAACCACAATATCGTAATGGCAGAGCTCCGCAGGTATCATGGGAAATTCCTGCCTAATCTGCCACTTTCTCTACGGAAAAACAGAGATATGTCTCAAATTAGATAGGAATCCCGAAACTCCCATGATACCTGCGTCGCTCCGCCACTATGCCCGATTCTGAGAGTGAATTTTGTTCTTTTTAAGTGTGCTCGTCGTAATTTTTACAAGCTTTTGTGTAATAAGAATCAACTCTTCAGTCACTTGTGGCGAAAGCTTGCGAGAGCCCCATTTCTATGTTGTTTTGCACCAACTTTTCCTTGAGAGTGCGAGGGAGTTGAAGGTCATTCCATCGCTACAAACTATTTTGAATTTGTCCACTGTGAGGTGATGGTCAATGATGGAGAGATGCGATATGCGAGGAGGAGAGGGAGGGGACGTGGGGGTGCAAGGTGGCACGACACGACCGGCCAGCAAGCGTGATGATTTATGGAAAATATTACTAGAACGGTGAAGACTTGGCGCAGAGAGAAGTCGGACAAAAATTTTTCCGACTAAGTGAATTCCCCAACGATATCAAATATTCGGCGCTCGCATTCAGAAGAAAACTGAAAGAAGAGGAAGAAGAACAAGGGAAAGAAGAAGATACCATTGGATGACCGATGGGGGAGAGGGGAGGGAGGGTCGGTGCGAGGGTAAAGGAGAGAAAGGAGCCAGAGCCACCATTAGGGAATTAGTTGGCATGTCTTTCCTCCGTCCCCCCTCCGCCTACTCTGTCCGTCCGCTCGTTCGGGTCGGGTGATGTCGTGCCCTGCATTTTATGTGTCCAGTTTGTGTAAGTTTTCTTAAAAACTCATTTTTCATATTTTTTACTCACTAATATTTACAACAAGGCTAACTCTCCCTGCTCTCCCTCTCCCTTTTGCATCCCTCCGGCCAGCGCCTTACCCTCCGGGCTTTGCAGTTCACATCCTCCTTGGACGTCGGACTAGCTCCTTCGGCTCACGTCCAGGGATGACGCGCGGACGCGCCGGATCTTCTCTTTGCTCTCTGGTTGGTCATCTTGCTCACCCGCTCGGCCCTCGTCCAGTCCCGCTTCGCTTTTTCGTCCCTGCCCGCCGCCCGCGGTCCGGCGGGCGCGGCGCAAGAGACGACGCGATGCTTCCCCGCTCAGAATTGTATTATTAAAACTTTTCTCGCCCGCCCCTTTGGTCAGACCCAGCTTGACAAATAACAAATACTCCGATAAAAGAAAACTAATATGTTTACCATAAATATTGAGGATTTATTTACAATCTTCCCGAATTTTGCGAATACGACGTTGCCAAGTTGATATCAAATCGAACACACCAGCAGAGGGCGATTGAGGGCGATCGTATCGAGCGAATGATTGGCAGAGTTGGTGGATGGGTATGGAGAGATCGTTTCAGAAATGGAGACGCACCTAGACCGGTAATCTTTGGAATTTGTCAACATTGTTTCTCGTGCTTCAAAGGAAAATTGTTGGATTTTCATTGAGGAAACATCAACATATAGGCAAGTTTTGTTTTGAATTGAAGGAATGAAAATTGAGGAAGAATTCGCCAAAGATTATTGTCTAGGTGCGTCTACATACTGAAACGAGCTTTTATCGATTACACGATCATCGAGTACTTGGAAATCGCTGCAGCTCAATTGAATGGTAATTAAACCAACAATTCTTCAACAGTTTAAAAGAAACTCGAATATTGTTCGGATTAAATACAATGCTTTTACAATATATAAAAATGGAAATTTTTCATAAATCAGCCTTGATAACCGTAAAATTACCGTCGAAAAAGTGACAGTTACGATTTCTACCCCTCTTTGCTCGACTCTGATGAGTGGAACCTGGAACTATTGGATGATTATGGATGGCGCCATTAAAATACCTACAAAATTTTGCTTGAAGCCCTTGTTTCTAGTCAAAATTGGCTGAATCAGCGAGAGTTTATCGGCTCATTTTCATTGTATTATCACTGTCTTTATCGAATCGAGAGGATTATTTATTTGTGGTTGGCATCAACAGGTGCGCACCCTAAAATCTGATTCCTTGGTTAGATGTGAAGGTTGCAGGATATTGCAAAAAAAAAAAAAAATAACTAAATTTGAGGAAATACACCATTTATTGTTCATTCTGGAGGAATACCCAATTGAAGGATTATGATAAACAGAAGGATTTTAAATTGTTAGTTTGTACATTAATTTCTCGAGGCCCATCGATATGAGTGAGAAATATAGGTACGTTTTACCCCGATTTTTGAAAATACGGTTGTCAGAAAAAGCTTTTTACACGGTGGTCATTTCAATCCGTACGTTCATCGTCCGGTATGAAAAGGAAAGAAAACAATATCAAAAATGGTCATCGTATTGTCCCCCCCCCCCGACAACCGTATTTTCAGAAGTCGAGAAAAATCGTACCTATCAATCATTATTTTAGTTTTTTATTTTAGTCGTGGCCTTCATAACGAAATATGCAGTTTTGGAGTTTGTTACATTAAATCGAGGAACAGTTGCTGATGTGTGGCCCTGTTGCCGAAAAAAAGAAAAATAATAATAATAATAAAACAATTCAATGATGGGCTGCTTTTGAATTACTATGTTGTCACGATGTATCGATATTTTAGCTATTAATAAATATCGATATTTATAGAAAAGAATGTCTCTCCTTAGGAGGTTTCAACTGAGCCTATACGGGTATCGATACTTTTACACACGTTCAGATGAGAGAACGGCAAAACGACTTCAATTGCTTTTACTAAAGTAGAGCGCTATGAAATACTTTTCATACATCCTCATTTCTGTTAAGTACAACGACGAACATCCACAACCGGTGCAATATGGTCTGAGATTGTCAAAAAGTGGTCAAAAATCAGGGAAAAAATCTCAGTAAAGCTCAGATCAATTTATCATTTATGAACTCTCAAAACCATTTTTAATCACAAGTCATTCTTTTAACAAGTAGGTACTTTGAACCAAGAAATGTCATACTAGAAAGTGATAAATTAACCTTGAAAGGTCGACAATCATGCTTTTCGATGACTTTCTTTCACTGATTTTCAGCCATTTTTTTTCGATCTCAGACCAGTGCAGTAGTGGTAAGGGTGGAAAAGGGAGAGAAAAAAAAAATGATGGCCGCAAAAGTTGTTACTCCATTCAAAGCTTCGGTTAGGAAACACGATTGAACACCTCCTAAGTTGAAGGTTCATTTTTCCTGCCGGGGAGCAATAAAGTTCAGCAAAGATGAGAGAATAGAAACGGCTTTCAAGAATCGAGAACCGGAGCGAATCATCAATGATTTGCCAATATTGCTCCCAAGCAACTATTACTACTCTCAGGAAACGCAATTGCATACTCCGCAAATTGAAGGCGTTTCTGTTCTGATTAGTGGAAGAGTCTCAATATAACACTCCATCCTCAGCTTCCTCGGGCAGGAGGTTACAGCGACTAGAGGACCACGGGCGGGTACAGGACTTTCTCTACCTTCTCCCATTTGAACGCGTGTGTTAGAAAAGAACGGAAATAGGGGCAAAAGTCACGTGATGGCCCCCTACGCTATCTTTTTCTAATACATGAGTTTCAAATATCCGAAGAGACATTCCAAAGGAAAGGAAAATTCAGGAAGACAAAGTCCTGTATCCGCCTATGTAGAGGACTAGTATATAATCGACCTTGAGATAGTCTCATTCCGTTATCGTGTCATGTTCTCTTCACATATAATTCGCTAAAAGCTCCGAAAGTTTTCCCACATATTTGTCTTCCTCCTAAAGAAAGCATATTAAATACATTCGCTCCAAGTTCAATATCGCAGAAGAGTTCTACTCTTTTCAATCGCAGACATGTTTCCCAAGTAAGAATATAGTAATTTCGGATACTCCATAGAAGACTTTCATCAAAACATTCAGGGAGAACCGCGCGCTCGGAATCTGCCTTCAACTCTCTCATCCCTGAGTCTAATGGTGCGCAATGGCGTGGCGTGTGTAATCTGGCAACGCTGCGTTTCATTCATTCGAACCCATGAAAAATATCGATCCGAAGGAGTGCACTGTGCACCTCCGATAGTTCGACCTTTTTCATATATGAAAAATAAGCCGAACTTAAAATACGTTTAAATGGACAAAGTGCAGCGTTATTGACCGATTGCACGCGATATCACGGGCGGGGCACTGACGGATAGATCTACTTCCTGCGCCCAGCGGCGCGGCGGGGGAACGAATTTGGTGGGACAAAGGGATGAGAGGGGTCAGGGGGCTTAATCCAAAAACGTCCGAGCTCAAGGATCTGATTATGTATTTAGCATTCCATTCCAAAGGAACGAATTTACTCCTCAATCTTAGTCTAATCGGCTAGGAGGAACAGGAACTGGAACGGGGAGCGAGGCGGGAAAAATAAAATAAAACAAAATGGGACCAGGATGAGAAAGGTGTTTGGAGAGGAAGATGGAGAGGGGGGTGGGAGGAGGATAGGGGGTGGGTGATGTGAAGGAAAAAAACCAGCACGCTCAAACAAATATACGATGAGCTGAAGACAGAGCACACTGGGTATAAATTAAATTGTTGGGGAGCCGGGAGCCAGGTTGGCGGTCGGATCATTGGGTGCACGTTGTGGTACGGCAGGAACAACATTGGAACGGGGAACATTCCTCTTCCACGTTCCGCGTTTCGGGTCTAGGCCGCGATCGCAGCGCGAGATGTAGGGATGTTTTACAGCAACTAGAAAATGGGGCGGTTTGGCGTTCCTCAACATCCATTTAACTCACTGTTGATGGAATCATACATTTTGAATGACGACTTTTCCTCCTTCCCACGCCCCCACCATCCCTGCCGACGCCCGCTATAGCTCCTTCGTCATCGTCACTCCCCGCTTTGTCCTACTCGCCGCGTCTTTTCCCCCGGTCATTCTGCGGAGAGACGCAATGTCGTCGCAACAACCCTAACCCCCGACCCTCTGCCACCTCATTTCTTACCGTCTACTCTTTTTTTTTTTTTTTTTTTTTTTTTTTTTTTTTTTTTTTTTAGCGTTCGACTCCAACTTTCATTGTCCTTTTCCTCATTCCTGTAACATACGGAAATCACAGGGATCTACCCTGTCGTATCCTGCAGCTGCAGGTCGCGGAGTCGCCTCAATTACTTTCGTGAATCCCTTCCGGTGGGTTCACGATTGGGGACTCGGGAAGATTGTCAACTATATATGTATAGTCTACTTGACGCAACAAAAGGAAGGAATTTTAAAATTGCAGACTCCTCTCTCCTCTCTTGAATTGCGCGATCACGAGCTTATAGGGTCAGGACCAGGAACTTGAGTTGAAGGAAGGGGGAGGGGAGAGATGTTATAAATTCGCTAACCTTCGAAGAAAAATGTTGATTTTTGAAGACCTTGATCAACTTCAACTACAATCGTCAAGTCATCAACTTTATTCAATGCCCCCCCCCACTTTTTTAACCGCGTTTCAATCCACGACCGAGTATAGATATTCGTTCCTGTGGCTATATCTGTCTCACATAATTTCAGTTTTTTATTCACAATAACTGCGGCTCCACATTGTTAAAATTTTATTAGCAATGTTTCCTTAGGCGCCTTCAATCAATTGTGTATGCAAAATCAGTACGGCGGAGTATGAATATTTAACTACCCGCGTATTTTGAGAGAGCGAACATTTATTTGTCTTCTTAACCTGGTCGTAAAAGGATTAACTCACACTCCGCCGCGCCACCTCGCCGCCTTTGCGACCTGTAAAAATTCAGAAAGAAATGTTAGTAATATTTTCTGATATTACATCAACGCTCGCCTTCACGATTGAATTTGGCTCTTATTATTATGTGATTTAAAACTAGAGGGTAGTTTTAAAACTAAAAACCGAAAATATCTTTGGTCACCCTAAAATTTTTCATTGGGGGTCTCGTGATTGCTTTGTCTCGCCGGACTCAGTTTGTGCCATGTATTAAAGTGCCATAGTATTCTGAAATACTTTTGCTCCGTGTGAACATTCTCGAACTCTTTATCAGCCGTCAATTAATTACTGTGGTTAGGAGGTGACTAAAAAAAGAAAAATGCCACCCGATAATCTGTTTTGCGTTGATTGCCTACGACGCCTTAGGTTGTCTAATCTGCATGAAAATGGGATTGGTTATGTTATCTCATAATATTGCTTCTAGTAATGGCAAACGAACGATTATTCTATTATCAAACTCCTAGAATATATTTGATTGATTTAAAAGAACAAAAATCGCAAAATTCTCGATTGAAACCTCAATCTGTTATCATGCTTTGATGCCTATTCTCTGATCAGAGCAGGCGCGTGAAAATTGGACTAATTAAAGTATTCATTAAACTGTTTACTTGATAAAGCAAACTTTATTCCGAATGGGTTGGTGTGGGTATAGATGTTTAGAGATGGAGGGAGGAGGTGCAGAGTTTAGGCGGGCTCACGTGTAAGGAGCAATAAAAATAAAACCTAGAGAGCTGCTTATTTAAAACAAATTTATTTTCAAGGGAAAGAAAATGAGCACAAAATTGGAGTTTAAATTCTGAAGCCGTTCCGTTTCGTTTGAGGTCGGCGTGAAACCAAAGGGAGCTTGGCGGGTGAAGGAGGGTCGTTTTTGAGAGCTGGTATACGATCAAGTCTGAGCAGGGGGAGGGCTCCAAACGGACGAGTGAGGGGGGGGCCAAGGGGGGTGTGTTGGGAGTGAAGAATGGCAGGGGGTGTGGAATAGGGGCCAATGAAAAATATAATTGGATCTACAAGGGGCACAAGGGCGTGGGGGTTTGAGTGACGGTTCAGTTGAAAAATGAAACGTCTCGAGGTTTAGGTTGAAGTTTGGATTTTCATTTCTTCTTTCTCGCCCGTCTCGCCCTGCGTAACCACCCCCTCCCGCCCTTCTCCTACGTCGGCCTGAGTCTCTCCCCTCGACGTCTCCTCGGAACGCGGGGGAAACTCCTCTAAATTCATCTACTAAAAACAACGAGTTTCCTAACTACTTTTCCACTCTGTTCGACGCTCATTTTATGGTCGTGCGTTACTACTACATCGTCACTAAATTGCACTTTTTCTAGTTTCAAAAGCAGTTGGCGAACATTTACAAGTGCTTGAACACTTAACTTCAGACCTGTTGAATTTAACAAGCTGCCATGCCAACGTGAATATATATGTATATAGACGATAGCGTTGCAAACGCAACGCTCCAGGTATTCGAGTCCCTATAATATACACTTGAAGAGATGCGCCATTTTTAAGTCCCCATCTCTGATTGGCTCTGAACCTTAGGCTTTTCTTATAGAACTTTGAGGAGGAAAAATGTAAGTGACTGCTTGTATCAGCGAAAATCATTTGATACAATTTTTGATGAAGCTCATTGGCTCAAATAAATTAGTGTATACTTCGGGTTAAGTGACAAAAATGTCAAAATACAGGGTATTTGACACTGTTCTGAATATGTGGTCCCGTTATACCTATTCTTAAAAACTTCATGATATCTTATTTGAGTGCAATCGGGCCCTTGCAAACTTTTGCTACGAGGGATTGAAGAGCTGATTCCTGCGGAAAAACCTGCAAAAATGATGACTAGTACACTAAAAAATCACAAAACTCACTCTCAAAATTGAGTTTAGTGGCGGATTAACGCAGGTATCATGGCAGATTCCTATGTAATTGTCATAACTATATAAGTGTTTCCTTAGAGAACTGAGAAAGTAACAAATTAGACAAGAATCTCCCATGATACCCAGCTCCGTCATTGCGATCTTGCAGTTGCAGCTGTTTTCTGAGTTTAATACTGAATTTTAGACTTTTTTTAGTGTGATTTTTGAAATTTTCGCTGGTTTTACATCTGATGTCACTATTCATTTGCTTATAGCAAAAGTTTGCAACCGCCCCAAGGAGAGACTTTAAAAAAAAAAGCTCCTTGAGTTGGCCGTTGAGATTTTTCTCATTTAAATTGTCTTTCAGGATTGAAGAACAGCGAGCATTGCATATTCAGAAATGATGCGTTTTGGTGACACTTTTTCACGGAAGCTAACGATTTACCTCGAAAAAGTGCCTCCAAAACGCTTCATTAATTCATGCGCTGCTTGTTGCTCCTCATTCCTGACACGCAGTTTTAATAGGAGAAATCTCAAGAAATCTTGAGTTAAGGCCAATTCAATTAGGGTTTTTATTAAAATATATGAATTGTGCTCTTACACACATGTACACACATCAGTGATCATGGAGTAATCCGTAGATTTTACAATGGTTGTTTTTTGTTTTTTGTTTTTTGTTTTTTTTTTTGCATATCTTATGATCCTCGTTCTCAATCTGAATCGATAAGTCTGTATGTTTGAGGGGAAAATTCGTACCCGTGTTGCATCCTCGACAATGGCATGGACATAAAACTTTTTACGTCAAAAATAATTTCGTCTAATTTGCTTTTGTCAATCTATGTATCTATGTATATTGTACATGAATTGTATGTTCAATGTCCATGTCCGATTCTAATCAAGGAACAAACGATGATTTTGTGTCCAATATTAAAGAAAGTCCATGTATAAACACAGCCGTTGATAATTTTAAAAAGTTTTCGTCGAGTGAGTTTCCAACTCACTCGTCAATCATCTTATACGTACGCTCCAAGCTATTTTTTCTTCGAAACTTTCAAACTATCGATCTTTCAATCGAATGATGGAAAAATAACTATATACTATTTGCACAAAAAATACCAAGGTCAAATTCATAGTTTTGACTTCTCTTTTCTCTTGAACATCATTTTTTTAAGGACGGCGCGCTTTAAAAGCTTCTGGGGAAAAATATATAAACTAATAAAATTTGCGAAAGGTCTGTAACAAACATGGACATTTCCGCTGTGGACAAAAAAGACTCGGACACACTGCCCGGAAACTAGATCCAACTATGTTGTGGGAGGGGTGGGGTGGTTCACTGGTCTGGGAAGGATATAGGTGGTAGGGGGAATTAGTTGTGAGGTCAAGGGGGTAGAATTAGTGTGATCTGCCATAGTGTGTCAAAGCGTGCAAGCTTCGAAAAAGCGTCGATTCTTAAATTCGACGCAGGATGGGTGAGAGAAAAAGAAGGCGCGATGGGGGGAGGGGGAGTGTCCCGCGCGCGCGGTTGTGAAGACCCATAAATAAAGGCTGGCGTGGTAGGTTGCGTTGCGTTGCGGCTCAACGGCAGAAGAGCTGGAAAACCGAAGAAGAGTCATGGGCCCCAGGAGGAGATAATCTTATGCCAGCCACCGTGCCTTGCTCGTACCCGTGCTGTATACCTCCGAAAATTTCACCTTTTCTCTTTTTTCCTCCCCCTCCCCCCCCACCGGCAAAACGCTTCCCTATCCTCCAAATACAACATCCTCTCGAGCTTTCCTCCGCGGCCGAGCGCTGCCAGCATGCCAACCTCCAAATCTTCTGCCCATGGTTGTCGAACTGCATAGGTGGATGCAGGAATTTGTTTTTCTTCCTCTCCGGCCATTTGAACGCATGCGTTAGAAAAGGATAGCAGAAGGGTCCATCACGTCCTATCTCCATCCTTTTCTAGCTCACGCGTTCAAATGGGAGGATGGGAAGAGAGAGAGAGACAGACGAATTCCTGTATCCGCCTCTGTCGAACTTTCTGTAAAACCCTTCGATTTCCCTATCAGTAAAACCGCTCGGGAATTCTCGCACAGTCCGGCAACACTGTTCCCGACACCGTTTGACTACAAAAACGGAAACATCCACCGCATCCAACTCTGCGAACGAACGGTGAATGGTGAACGCAGAGCGTTAGCGAGAGGGGCAGCGGAGGCTCCCTCGAGAACTTCTAGGTTAAACCTTGTGCCCTCACTGACAGGTTTACTGACAGCGCGATCTATCGGTTCCCCATTCGTTATTTACCTTCCAAACCCAATCTAAATCAGTCGCCTTCCCTCTCGAACGCTTCATTTAAAACCTTTTCGTGCGCCAAGAAACCAAGAAGAACTGGAGGATGGCAAAGGGGAAGGGGCTAAAGCGAGAGGAGATGGAGGAAGAAAAGAGCAGAAAATCAAGAGGTAAGGCGTATCGGAATAGGGGAATGAAAAGCCAAAGTCACTTTACCCTCCGCCATGTTGATAAAGCGAACTTGTAATGACGCCAAAAGTGCTAATTTTTTCACTGTCTTAAAAAAAAAAAAAAAAAAAAAAAAAAAAAAAAAAAAAAAAAAAAAAAAACCCACTCTCATCACCAGTGGAGTATGGGGGGAGGCTAAGGGGGCTAAATCCCCCCATACCTCCGATTTTTAGGGGTGGAGAGGAAGAGGGGGTCATTTTCAGTTAAGCGATCATCAGTGCAGGCCTTTACCAAAAAAAAATCCTGCGTACGCCACTGCTCATCACCAAGTAAACACAACAAATGGAACTATTACAAACTTTTGCTATACGCGATTTAAGGGTCAATTCAGAGGTAGAAACCTACAAAAATAACGATTTTAATAAAAATTTGCGAAATAATCCACTCCTATACTCATTAAATGCCCTGATGAAAATGTTCTACGACCAATTTTGCATGGAAATGGAGCTCAGCGGAAACTACATCAATTTTTAAAGAAATCGGTGTGATTTCCATAGAAATACACATATATTTCCACAGAAAATTGGTCATGGCTCATTTTTACCAGGGTGTTTCAGCTGCATGATCGTAATGGAGATGTTGAGCACTAATATTGGGAGATTTCCGTTTAATAATACCGTCAAGCGTTACTCCATCAAGTAGTGACCGACGAAAAATGGGGCAGTTGCAAGGGTCTGAAATGATGTTTTTTTTAATGAAGAAAATGCAAGTGCTTGATGAGCTGAGAACAAAGATACCTTTGGTTTTTAATGAAGTCCCATTGTTCCGGAGATGAGATTTTGGCCCAAAATACATTGTTTTAAATGGAAACTCCGCATAGTGACGTCATTACACACACGATTATTTACAACTTTACACGCGTGTATCTCCAAAACCGAGACACTTACGAATAAACCTTAGGCACGATTGTTTTCAGCTCATTAAGTGTTATTATTTTCTTTACAAAAAAACACCAAATTTCAGACCCTTGCAACTGCTCATAACGTCAAAAATTCTTTCAATCGAGTCAGCAAAATTTCCTCAACAAATTGATAGGTCATAAGTGCCACTTTACTGCAAATTCAGACAAATTATCTCAGTTGAAAAGTACAAATAATAGTGTGTTTCCATGATTGACGTGTGTTGAGTAACACACTATATTATTTGTACTTTTCAACTGAGATAATATTTTTGAATTTGCAACAGTGGCACTTATGACGTATCAATTTGTTGAGGAAATTTTGCTAAATCGATTTAAAGAGTTTTCAACGTAAAATTCTTCTTCGTTTTTAAGATAAATGGCCTAAAATGAAAACCCCATGTTAATTTCCACACGGTAGAAAGTTTGGACACACGCATTTCCCTCCATTTTCAGCCAGTCAGATTTTTTTCTTCTTCTTCTTCTTTCTTCCTTTTCAGCCAAAATATGATTTTTTGGTGGCAAGAAAAACTATTGCAAAAATGCCTGCGAATAAAAGTCCTTCAAAGTGACTATTTTACACACGCCTTCATATGTAGCGCATTCAAGGACAAATGATCGATAGTATTGTCTGACGCTATACAAATGGCACTTGGAATGGGCTCAAATTGAATTTTCAAATCATGCACGTAAAGAATTGATCAAGTTTCCCCATAATTTTTGTCATCCCTTTTTGTGCGACTAGGATTCAATATTTTCTTTGAAGGGAGCAGACGCAATCAGAGAGGATGAAAAAAAGGAGAAACCTTCGAGATGGATTTGTAAACAGGAAGAAAACAATAATAAGAAGAAGCCAACTGGTCGCGAAACGTTCGTACTTTCGGTGTGCTACATTATTAAAATTGATGTTCTTTTGTTGTTTATGTTTGTCGCCAAGTCGAATGTAGAATGTGTCTCAATTCTCGAACTCAATTCGACTCCTTCGAATATTCGCCGCTCCGCCGAGCAATTTGTATGAATTATAAATTGCATATCCATTAAAGGAAGGCGCCGAAAAGAGGGGAAAGACGAGCAAACATAGGTTTTGGATACCTTCCAAAATTGAAATAGAGATGGGGGCTAATGTCAGTCCTATTGATATCCAATGCCCAGGAATGTATACCAAGTGGGTTTTTCTCTTTCTCTCCAACATATATCTAGAGTTCCCTCCTTGTCGTCCATTCATTTCTTCTTCACCTTTCTCATTACGCTGAGAAAAAAGTGCAATTGAACTGTGAAAAGAGTGGATAGAACTTAAAAACTGTTAGTTTTACCATTTTAAAAAGTGAAATTACCTCCGCCCTGTGTTAATTTAACCTTTTGAAATATAGTAAAAACTACTGTCATTTAGGGTAACTTTGTGCACTTTGAGTCTAACTTTGTGCAAGACGTTTTGTGATTCAGGGCAACTTTTTGCAACTTTTGCTATATTTCATTCAACACACCTAAGTAACTGTATAGAGTGTTTTGTGTCCAATGCTGCCAATTTCTGAAAGATTCCACATTTTATACAGCTTGAACTAGGCGTGCACAAAGTTACACCCCAATGCACAAAGTTACCCTGAATGACAGTAATTTTTTTAAGTGTTACCCATACTTTTCACCAAGCACATATGCAGCTGAATTTAGAACTTTTTTTTCCTGCACCACCTCCTCCTCTGCCTCCTCTTGTTCTTCTTAATAATTATGAAATAAATAATAATTGATTTTTCAAGGGCTCTAAAAAAATCTATTTCAATGTAGATTTTCCATCAGAGGATTTTCGGATGGCCTTTTCAACATTTTAATAGCTGAAAATAACCTTTCTGCAGACTTCCACTCTGCATCTTCGAAAACACAATTTTGCGTCCAAATTCACACCACGAACCGTAGTTTTATTGTGACACCGAAACTGCGACCTTACTTACTTTAACTTGAAAATTTGACCGTGCAAACACGCTAAAAGTGGTTGGCTATGTGAACTTTTGTTTCTTTACATTCAAGTGAACTCGACGACCTCCAAAGACATTTTATGACAAAGAGTACCTTTTATACCCTCCGAAACCTGAAATCGATGTTTCCATACTTTTTCTTTATGTACCATTTGGGCCTTCATAAAGAAGCACCTTTTTTTTTAAAGGATGATTTTTGAGATTTTTTTTTTTTTTTTTTTCACTTCTTTATGAAGGAACAGGAAATAATCACATTTCACATTTGTACAACCATTTTTACATATGTTTTTGGTTGATTTATCTTCAAATCTAGATAAAAATTATGATGATAGCGATGCACTTGTAGTCCTGGTGTCAGTTGTCATATAACTCCACTGCATGCACAAACCATTCAAAATAATAACAAGTAAAGCGCAAGTTATTTCTCTCGCAGTTTACTTGGTGCGTATGAAAAAAAAAAGAATTAAAAAACGTTCGAAAAAGTCAATTATTTCATCCGAAAGATGTAAGAATGGTATACATCCGTGCATCTAAATAAAGTTTTATTGAATGAAGGGAGTCCCGCCAGGCGCATAAAATATGCAAATCTCTTTTTTTTATCCTTTTTTTATCATGGAAAAGTTGTTTTGCATTGAGGAGAAAATTACTCAAGAGTTTAAATTAGTTTTAGTTATTAAAATCTCGCCGCACGGTTAAAAGGCGTGAAGTTTGAATTGAGTTCTCTAGAGCGGACTAAAACAAAACAGGCCAGCTTTTAAAATAAACATTTCAGGACCTGATCTTCCAAAATGATGGATCGTATTTGTCATGATTGAGCAATCCTTCCGTTAAAATAAATTTAATTTTCAGCAGATGATAGTATACTGCAAACATATTTGTTTAGAAACGGCTGCGAATTTCGAAAAACGGCCAGAGACTCGTGTTTAGATTATATCTAAGAGGACGTTATTTGGGTCTTGATATTTTTTTCTATTATGCGAAAAAAAAAAAAAAAAAACTTTGGCAGCACTGACAAAACCTATGGTAGAAAAATGACACAGTAAGAGGCTTTATAGTATAGAGCAAACCAAATATTTTGTTCACCTAACCAAAGGTTTTGTGCGCCTAGTTAAAGATATTTCACCCAGCATTTCTTCAGTTCGTTACACAAAACCTTTAGTTTGGGGAAAAAAAGATTTGATTTGTCTACAGTCTTTTCCTGTGTCATTTTTCTACCGAAGCGTTTTGTTAGCGCTATAAAAGCTGTTTTTTATGGTTCTGTTCCCCTCTATAGCTCCCAAAGAACGATAGGAGAAGGGCTCGTACGCCCCAAAATATGCAAAAAAAAATCGTTTCTTTAAGATTCGATGGATTTTCCTGAAGATCTCCAATTCTATATCGATATTGGAACTCGCAAGTCCGTTTTACACAGAAAAATAAAAAAAAATCGATTTGGTAGCGCTGACAATGGCAGAAAAATGACTTATGCAAGATACTTTAGAAGAGCTGACCAAAGGCTTTGTACGCCTGACAAAAGAGATTTTGCTGTGTGATTTGGTTGTCTTAACTAAAGTTATTGCTCGGTCATTTTTCAACCAAAAGTTTTGTCGGCGCTACAAAAGTGTTTTCACTTGTTTTTTCTGCATATAGAGGCATCCCATATTATCTTGCGACGAGCTGCTGTTGTTTATGGACGTACGTTGTTATGTTTATTTGTTTTTTCTCTTCTTGTATTTTCTCATTTCATCCTCTCGTTTGAAATTCAGCGCAAAATGAGGTTAAACATTTCCTAAATTATGTATATGTTTTCAGGATAACTTCTTTAACGTGTTCGATCGTCACCCGCGTTACTCGAAAATGGCGAGCACGCAGCGCGTTGAGAGCTGAACGCTTTCTGTTGGCAGTCATCCGCACACACCGAAATAGAACAAATCAAATCAAATATTCATAAACTACACATAACCGGGTGAATATATAAATTGCTAAATTATCATTTCTCCCCTTTGTTTTTATCTTATTTTTGTTTAACTGAATTCCGATTCGTGCGGGCGACTTTTTTTTCTCTCGCTTTCGTGAGCGCGGGTGGAAAAAATTCACGGAGGAGAGAACAGAAGAATATTTTATGCATTTATTTCCTTCAATTTCACGGTTTTATTGCGCGATTTCAATTTCGCGCTGCCGAAATTTATGATGTCATTGTCGTTTGATAGGAGCAGACTCCGAGACTTTCACTTTCGCGGCTCTGCGTAGCCTTAGCCAGGAATCTGCCGCTCTCTCTCTCTCTTTACCCATTTAATTACATGTGCTAGAAAAGGAGAGATATAAGGGCTGCAGTCACTTGATGGCTCCTCTCCCTTCCGTCCTTTTCTAACGCATGTATTTGAGTTGAGAAAGAGAGAGAGGGGGGAGGGAGGGAGAGGGAGGGAGAGAGAGAGGCATCAGCACACCTCCGTCCTTGTGGGGACCATCTTGTTCCCTAAACCAACCTTGTGGGTTACTTTTTCTCAACCTCACAAGAGTAAAAAAATTCAAAATAAAGGCTTATAAAGGTTAGGTTATAGGTTAGGTTAAGTTAGGTTAGGTTATAGGTTAGGCTCATTTTAAATCAACACGGGGTCGTATGGAGAAACCCCATAAGAACGGGGGCGTATAGGGCGGAGAGAGATAGAGAAAGGGAGAGAGAGAGAGAGAGAGGGAGAGAGAGAGAGAGAGAGAGAGAGAGAGAGAGAGAGAGAGAGAGAGAGAGGATGCGCCTTTCGCGATCTAAACGTTTTTGAATCGATAAATATTTAATCGGATTCTACATGAGGATACACATGAGGATACATAGAACGAGGAGTTGAGATACGTCGAATGTCATGGTGGATACGTAATTTTTACGTTAATTTACACTTTATGTCGAGCATTCGGAGAAGGGGAACGAAAAACGTGCGAATGCGAAAAGCGTGCCCTCTTAACAAAGAGCGCGGGTAGGTGAAGCTGCGTGTATTTTTTGTTTTCTGTTCAACGAAGTAATGAAGTTTTTTTTGTCTGGCACTCACTTTAGCCTTCAAATGTTCAAGTATGCAAAATCAACTTGTCTTTTTTATTTCTTTCGACTATGTACACTCGGTTGCATACTACGTTTTCTGAAGCCCATTTTTTCTATGCATTTTCTCCATGCATACTATACACATACACTGTTTCTTGCATTTTAACAAGAAGTATTGACTTGGATGTATTTTTACTTTTAGTATTTTCAAATTTATTTTATTTTGTTTACTTTATTTTGTTTTTCAATTTTATTTTATCCTCAAAACAAACCTCACATCGAGTAACTCGACATTTTCGAGGGCCTATAAAATCATAATCGTAAAAAGGTCACAGGTTTAATAGCCAACATTTCCTTTCAAAAATGCGCTATAGGGAAAATTACATTGAACCAGAGTTTGTTTTGGAATCAGGAGGTCCTCGAACGCCAATCGATAGGATAAATCGTTCTACACTAAAACTTTCTATTCTGACTTTTTTGGAGAAACTTGACAACTCCAATTCAACGGCGACATCATTCAAAGTTTATTAGTCGACTATAGTCTCCAAATGGTACGGAGCTAATCAATTTCGGCTACTCTGTGGATTATTTCAAATTCTGATGGAAATTCACCGAAGCCTTTTCTTATCCCCGCGTTTTTCGCGGTGGCGGTGGCATGTCGCACACTGGATCAAAACATGGATTTTTCAGGATATTGAAAAGTTGCTCTCTCTCTCTCTCTCTCTCTCTCTCTCTCTCTCTCTCTCTCTCTCTCTCTCTCTCTCTCTCTCTCTCTCTCTCTCTCTCTAAACGGTAAAAAAGACTGATAGAATTTACCATCTGCATAGCTGATTTTGGCGTCTGCCATAGAAAGAATGATACATATTAATTTCACCATAGTACGGTCAATATAACGTACCTTGTGGTAATTTAAGTTAACCTGTTGGTACATTCTACCATAATCTAGTGAAATTTACCATACTTTCCGGCAGACTCCAAAATCAACTATGCAGATGGTAAATTCTACCAGTCATTTTTTTCCATGTATAGAAACACTTAGAAAAGCCACGAATTAGACAGGAATCTCCCATGGTGCCATGCGTAGCTCCGCCAAAGTTATTTTGTAAATTTCGTATTTTTTTATTGCGCTCATCGTAATTTGTGCTAGTTTTTACGCTGGAGTGAATTATTCGATCGCATATAGCAAAAGTTAGTGAGAGTCCTATTGTGTCCGAGAAATTCCAACGAGTAATTCATTTATCCAGAGGGGTATAGTCTAATGGGTAACCTGCGTAACAACCAGGGAGAATTTTTAGGTTAGGTTTAAGGTGTACTGTTTTTTCCATTTAGTCCCATGTATTTTGAAGCAACGAACAGAGACTGGAACATATTTCGATCCACTGAGCGGTTGCGCTAAAATACACGAGGTAAATGGGCAAAATACATCTCAATCTAACCTAAAAATTTAATCCTCCATGATTATGACGCGCAGGTTACCCATTAGACTGCCACTCTATAGATAAATGTACAGCTCGTTGGGAAGTTCCATGTTTTGATACCATTGTATGGAGCTGCGAGGCGGTGCGTGGTGTGGGCGCCAGGCGTGGCGGAGAGGAGTCTAATGGGCAGTGGTCAGCGCAATTAAAGGCGCGGCTAAACCTCCAACCTCCGCGGTATAAGCACGATCGTTGAGTTTGCATGGTCGAAGGCTCTGGCTGTAGCTCTTCTACCCAAAGCCCGAAGGTTCTTTTCATAGTTCGAACCTTTGGGGGCTCTGAGTTTCTATCTTCTAAATACTCCTCGTTAATTGAAATCTCCGGATGAGCGACTGGGTCATATTGCACACAAATATTAATTCATATTCTAGCTCCGTTTCTAAGTCAAGAAGCGCTCCTCCCGGGTTACGGTGGACTGGCCTCGAGTTTCCTGACGAAGTAATTATACTCGACCTATGATTGCCTCCAAGTTCGAGGATTTGTTTTCTTTGTCGTTATTTTCCTTCTTTTTCTCAGCGAGGAATGTAAGTACTTACATCTAGGGTAGATTGTTGGAAAAAAGTCCTCTTAAAATATCCAAATAAATACCTCCAAAGCCTTTTACAGTCCAAGAAAAATTAGTCCAACTACAGAAATGCCCATGTGTCAAAAAGTCCAGTAAAATTTTCGTCCAAAATTAAATAAAGTCCAACACAGTTCCTTTCCAACGAAAAAAAAAAAACAAAAACAAAAATCCACACCAATTTTTGTCCAACAGAACCATTAACAACTAGAATTTTTTCCTGCAGTAACTAACAGTCGATTTAAAATCGAGGATCGAAAATGCATTTTCGGCACGCGGGAATCTTATTACTGATATATTGGGGTTTTTGTGTCTCAATCACATTCTTGAGTCCGTATTTTTATGGGTAATTTTTTTCATTTTTACTAGCCACAAAAACTAGCTCTTTTCAATGGACCTTATTAGTGCTATTATAATGACGAACACTGTATAGCATCTTTTTGACAAAACAGAACTATGGAAGTTTTATATATTTGGCTAAACATTTTAGGAAACATTAAGTCATTTGGATCAAAAATTATTTCGGACATTAAATTATTTGGACTTTATTTATAGACGTTTCTTCATATGAGACATTTTTTCTTACTTATTTCCTGACTTTATTTCCTGGGACATTGTTCCTGGCTGCCGTATATGGTGTCCCAAAAGAACCGTGACCCGTGGCGACTCGCCAGGGGAGGCAAGTGAGGCAGTGTCCCACCTGATTCAGAAAAGAGATTGCGAAAAGAAACGTAAATTATTCCTATAAATAACATCGAAAACTCTCTAGAATTGCACGATTTGAGCCTCCATCTGTCAAAAAATCTCGTAAAAGAACTCCTGTAACCCCAGTTTCTTCGAGATATTTCGATATATCCCCTTCCCTCCTAGCTCAGAGACGGCCTAGCTCCAAACTGGACTGGGACGCACACCTTAAACTGACCGCGATTGAGAAAGTGTGGAAACACCCCCCTCCCCCCTCATAAATTTAACGATGGACATACGGTAAAAAGTGTCGTTCTAAATCGCATTTAGAAGATAAACTTAATTAGTGGGTGCCCTGACCTTCTGCCTTATTTTCACAGGATTTGGAGTGCCTCTTCAGCATTATTTATGCAGCTTTACAATTAGTAATTAATTACGACTATCCCATTATCCGCATTTTTACATTTCTGGTTTGTTTTGCTTGTTTTGGTCCAGTCTCATTAAAGTATGACACAGTTTCCATCGGTCGAACTGTGAAAGTTTTCGTGACGAGTGTTCGAATCGGATAGCGTTATAGTGGAGGATTAGAATTAGGAAGTATTTAACTATTCGTTCGCGCTTGTACCGTTTTAGTCTATCTCTAAAAATGAAGGCGCATCCATGCATAAAAGTAAGAAGCGCTTTACCGATCGAACTGCTGGAGTTGTCGCCTTTTTCCTCGATGAGTGTTTAGATCGGATACCTGAAGCTGTGTGTCGACATTGTGTGGTCGACTGACCAGTGACCCCTGACCCCTCCCCACCTTTTTCTCCTTTCAAATCGGACCATACGACCCGGGCCCTGATGAAGCTGAAGCTGGTCTGTTCTATGACGTCGTCCATCTCTCTATCTATTCCTCCTTCTTTTTTCCTTCCTCCATTTCATTCCGCCTTTTCATTCCTCTCGCGGTCTTTCTGACCCAAATTTGGCTGCAGTCCACGGGAAAGGACCTGTCCCATCAAAGGGTCATTTTCTGCCTTCTTTTTGGTCATTAAGTAAAGTCTGAAAAAAGAAAAAGAAAAAAAAACTATGACTTACGTGTGCATGGAGGTCTAATCTAACAGAAAATATCAATGAAAGGGGTATTTATAATTGGTCTGTACACCCAATTCGTGTGAATATGGCTAGTTTTGCGATTTATCAAAAAAAGCGGTGAATCCGCTATTACTGCTGTTAAATTTTTAGGTATGATATCGTCGTACTCACACCAAATGTTGGAATTTTTCTTCATTTCACTGCAAGAATTATAAACGCCAGTGGAAAACCGGAGGCAATGCCAGAAATATGAGACGTGGGCTGGTCGTTTTCTTTTCCATCGGTTTTTGCCCAAAATGGTGTTTTTCGCCAGAAACTTTGCCCTCGTGACAGTCTGTCTTTTTATTTCAGCGCATATATTGCGCTGAAAAGTCAATAAAAGATTACACGCTTTTTCAAGGCAAGACAACTTTTAAATTAACATTTGTAAAGTGTCGCTACAGGATAGCGAAAGGAGAGCGGAATTTGTTAAATGGTGGAATTAAAGCGTTTATTAAGGAAGTGGCCGAGATAAATGGAAAAAGTAAATAAAACAAAAAAGGGGGTAAGGGAGGGACGGGAGAAAGGCGGAATTGGTGTGGTGTTGGCGGAAGAAGAAGTAGAAGGATGAGAAGGAGGAAGGGGAGGAAGAAGGAAAAAAGGAACGAAAGAATTTATCGCGGAAAAGAAGCACATGAGTGATGAAGAGAGGCAGAGATCTCATAACTTCATCTGGCCGATCATGGCTCACAAGGGACCCCGATGACAAATGTTGCTTCCCGCCAACTTCAAATTAGTTCTTGCAATCCGGGTCCGCACCACCAGCACCGGCCAGGCAGTGGCAGCCAGCACGGTTACTCCGCAGCAGCAGTAGCAAAGAGAGGGGACGATTGCATTAACACCAACGCCCCCTCCCCCACTCTCACCCCCCTTTCACGCCTCGCAACCCCCACCTACCCTCCTTCACCCCCTTCATTTCACGCGCGGGGGAGATGTGACTTACGCATACAACTTCCAGTTTCGTCCGAATCCATGGCCTCGTACCCTCTTGAACTTTGTGGCGTTGTACGTTTACTGTTGCTGAGAGAGTAGTCGGGGGATTGAGGGGGGGGGAGAGGGAGGTAGGGGGATGGGGATGGTGAGGAGGTGCGGTGAGGAAAAAAACCGAACCAAGAAAACTTCCCTCTAATGAGATGCAGAAAATGTGAAGAATAGTTAACTATTCTCGATTCGACATATCATCCTTAACAAATTACGACACATTTACTCCTTGTCTTAATTATTGTGAGAACACCTCAACATGCAACCCGCTAACTGCTTCATCAAGAAAAAAATCGAATTGAATTAACCCTATCACTCCAAAGTCCTATACAGAGGACACTATCTGTTAACATAAATCTGATGAAATTCCCACAAAATTTACATGCAAATACTGAACGATATGAGAAAAAGTCATTCGATTCGCTGGTAATCGTCTCAAATTCGTAAAACTACATTTCATGATTCAGCACTGGAAGGGTTCGTCATTGAATCGTCTGTTTCGACAGCCTTGTTAGTTTGACGCCTTCGAAATGAGCAGATTAATAAATAAATCAATAAATAGATAGATAGATACATAAATTAATCAATAAATAGACAGATAGATAGATAGATAGATAGATAGATAGATAGATAGATAGATAGATAGATAGATAGATAGATAGATAGATACACTGTTAAAAATAATTCACTCCAAGAAGGACTTAATACGGGAACTAGGCCAAATTTAACACCAGTGTTAGAGTGAACTCAAATATGAACTCGATTTGACGAGTCATGCAACACACGTTAGATTAGTTTCACTCTAATTGACATAAGTTTGGATTGATTAATAGAAGAAACGTTGGAATCATTTTATGCGAAAATGGGTAATTTGACGCTAGCTAAGAGTTAAAGTGATCCATGTTCTCGAGTGATTGATTCCAAATTGAACTATCCATAAACCGGGAGTGGGGGGTAGGGGAGGGGGTGGGAGGGGAGGGGAGGGGGTGGGAGGGGAGGGTAGGGGGCGGTGAGTGGAGAGGGCGGTGAGTGGAGGGGGCGGGGAGGGAGGGGCGGGGGAGGAGGGTTAGGGAGGGCATGATGGCTGTTGCGGTGGTGTGGCGAGGGGAGGGAGGGTTGGTGAGGGGTGGGAGGGATGGTGAGGGAGGGGCTGGGGAGGGTAATGGTTGGGTGGGTGCTGCGGGGATGGAAGGGCGGGCGTGGTTGTGTGAAGAGGAAGAAAACGGGAGGGGAGAGGAACAATATTAGGGATTGATAAAGCCTACAAAAATATTGTCTTGTGATTACGGGGTCCACTAACCAATTGTCCGGTCTACACCGATTACAAATTTTTACTGCCACCGCCGGGATTCGAACGCGCAACCTACCTATTCCTAGCCTAACACCCTATCCGATACACTAACCTATCAGTTGGCAAAGTGCGACGAAATTACGGTATTTAAGTTTGCAGACGGTATAGAAACGAACTCCAAGAACTTTAAAATGACTCTATGACAAGAGTTCATTCACTCGAGCATCAGATTTAACTGAATCTAAGTCATTTGCTGATTTAACTCTAAGTTCAGTTCCTTAAACTTCTTTCTCAAGTGAAGTAATTCTTGTGAGTGTGTTTTGACTCCGTTTCTGTGTGATATAAAAATTAACCTGACGTGAGTTCATTTACCAGAGCGCAAGATTCAATTGAATCAAAGCCTCGCTGATTTAACGACAAGTTTAGCTCCTTTCAGTCTCTTTTGTAGATGGATTGACTCTTCATGTGTAGTCATTTTGGAGTGGAAAAAAAACAAACTATTCTAAGTTTTTAGTCCTTTCACTAAGCATGGAGTCAGTTCACTTCTCAGACATTATTTAACTCGATAAAGATCAATATGTCTAATGTTTGGGTAAATGCAACTGTCAATAATGTGAATTTTTAATCCATTTTAACTAAAATGAATCATAATTCCTCGAATGATTCCAAAAAGGAGTTACCGACTCCAATTTAGGGTGCATTTGGATCCGAAAAAAATGACTCCAAGTCACAAAAAGTCACTCCAGTGTTACTTTTTTTTTACAGTGTAGATAGATAGATAGATAGATAGATAGATATATAGATATATAGATAGATAGATAAATAAATAACTAAATAAATAAATAAATAAATAAATAGATAGATAGATAATTAAATAAATAAATAAACTTTAAAAAAAAGATTGATTCTCATGCAAAATCACGTTTAAACCACATTGAAGCTTTCTCTATGACGAATCACTTTTCTTAAAATAGAAACTTGCGATTAGATGGGAATCCCTTTTTTAGACCCGCTCATTCGACTGTCATATTGGAATTTTTTCAAACGCATTTAAACTTTGTAAGTCAATTTTGGAACTTTCTCATGCACCAAATGTTATTTTCAAAGTGATTTTACAACATCACAACAGACAACAGAGTATAGATCCACTCTACATAGCTATGACAAAAGTCAGCAACAAACTCGTGGGCGAAATTGGATGAATTTCGGCAATTCATTGCTTTATGGGCTACTTTTGGTGGTTTACTGTCACCTCTTCAAACGATCGCCCCGAAGGTGCGATACGCAAGCTTCTTGAAGACGTACGCGCGTTTTGCCCGTCAGAGGCTGTGCCAGTAAATTTTAGTGCTCCCACGTTGAGCATTCATTACTTACCAACGTCTTCAGACAAACCCCTCTGCAAATAAATTCTCCATTAATAATTAGGTGCAATCTGTCATAAGTTCATTTATGATTTTAAATTAATTCGAGCACGTTTGTTCCGCTTGTTTGAAAATAAAAAAGGAGTTTGTTTTCATAAATGCCCCTTTTTTTCTCTCTCGCCGTTTTAGTGGAATTTTTCATTATTCCACCTCGCTTTGCATATAATGGTCGTCGCCACTGACTCCGCCCCGCACTGAGTCACGTGCGCACGTGAGCGCGCAAGGAAGACACTCGGAACAGAAACCTTATGATCAGATGGATAATATTGAAGAAAAAGAAAATTACTTAAGACCACGTCACCGAGTCCATTTCAACCTTCCAAAATTGTCTATGACATTTTTCTTCTTCTTATTATTTCTTTATACAAGGGGTGTCCCAAAAGTATTGCACACTTTTGTCTGGGGGGGGCGAACAAAAGCAGTTATCAAAAAACGGTTTGTGAGAGGTCATTGTCCTAGTAATTACCTACAAATCAATACCAAATTCAGCTCTGTAAGATAAATATTCACTGAGTTACAACTTAGAGCGGTTTGAACATGACATGTCGAGCTGACCCCTCCAGGATTTTTAGCATTTTTTTCAAGGATAAAAAAGGTAGTTAAAAATCAAAAGTTCTCAAGAGAATGAAGGGATTAAAAGAAAAGAACAAGTTGGCAGCCTAACGCAGTGTCCAAGGGCGGCAAAATATAGGTAAGCATCACATTTTTGTCAGTCTTGGTAAGATTCTGCAAAATTTGTTTAAACAAATAAAACCACTTGATTTTTTAACTCTCTTTTCTCCTTGAAAAATATGCTAGGGGTCAGCTCGACGTGTCATTTTCAAAACGCTGTAACTCAGTGAATATTTATCTTACAGAGCTGAATTTGGTTTTGATTTGTAGGTAATTACTAGGACAATCGCCTCTCACAAACCGTGTTTTGATACCTGTTTTCTTTCACCCCCCAGACAAAAGTATGCAATACTTTTGGGACATCCTTTGTATGAGTGTGGTAAGTAATGCTCAAGATTCTTTTTCAAATCATTCAATGGGCTACCTCAGTAAACGAGTATATCAATATCGTGATCCGTAAAGTTTCAAAACTGGGCGCCCGTTTGTTTAAATCTAGAGGAGGAGGGTGGAGTGTTGGTTTGAAAAACCAACGACTTCAATTCTCATCATGGTATAGCATCCCCAAAAATCTCTTTAACTAGCTTTAAAAAGTGTGTTTCCAATTCCAATGAGATTTTTTTTTGGGAATTAAAAACACAACTCAAGGGGCCAAAATAGCAAACTGTGCATTTTGAGTGTTTTGCACATAAACTCTGCGAAAATTCGCTGAGTTATGACCAAAAGTTGTTCAATTTTGCTTATTTCTATTTGTTTTCTTCTATGTAAGCCATTTTTGAGCGCCAGGAAACTAATAAACAAAATTAGCGCTCAGAAAAGAATGGTCTTTGTATTCAAAAAAGCGCTTAAGAAAGAAGCCAAACGGCCTAAACTACGCCTAAAAGGACGAGAACAATGATTTTTTATGACATTTTTTTTCACTGATTTTTTGATGACATTTTTTCGCTGATTTTTTGATGACATTTTTTTCACTGATTTTTTGATGGCATTTTTTTCACTGATTTTTTGATGACATTTTTTTCACTGATTTTTTTATGACATTTCTTTCACTGATTTCTTATGACATGTATTTTTCACTGATTTTTTTATGACATTTTTTTCACTGATTTTTTTATGACATTTCTTTCACTGATTTTTTATGACATGTTTTTCACTGATTTTTTTATGAAATTTTTTTTACTGATTTTTTTATGACTTTTTTTCACTGATTTTTTTATGACATTTTTTTCACTGATTTTTTATGACATGTTTTTCACTGATTTTTTTATGACATTTTTTTCACTGATTTTTTTATGACATTTTTTTCCACTGATTTTTTGATGACATTCTCTTCACTGATTTTTTTATGACACTTTTTTCACTGATTTTTTGATGAAACTTTTTTCACTGATTTTTTGCCTTCTTTTTCGATCTCAGATCATAGTGTCGTGGTACTTACAACTGGACCAAACCCTCACCGTCTAAAAAAAAAGTCAAACGATTTGAAAGAGGTTTTTTTTTTTTTTTCAAAAGAAAAATCATTAATTTTGGTGACTTGACTTTGAAACTGCGTTAAATTTAAACTATCGATTGAGAGCGGCCGTAGATCTGACCGTTAATTTGTCGGAATTAGGTTGTTCGCTCTGTCAGTGCATAATTTATTCACTGATACCGACATGACAGAAAATGGGGAGTGAGCGTTACGAGCCCTCAGGGATGACCAGCCGCTCAACGAGAGGGAGGATGGGGCAGAAAATCGTAAATACTTGGCCCGTGGATATGTACACTGTATAGCTGTATAGGTGTACTTACTATTTCGCTATTCATACATCGTGTTGTTCAAAATATTAGTCCAACATAAAATGTATAGTTTGAATATTATGAACAAAGTAAGTAATAAATAAGCTTTCAAACTGAACAAGTTCACCGAGAATACCATGTGGTCATTTGTATGATGGCTTGAAACACATAAAATAAAATTGGATTGCTCAATAGTCTCAATTTTTGGCTACAGTTGCGAGGGGGGCTTTGCGTGTGACTGATATCCTGATGGCTTAGCCGTTCGCAACAAACATATTCAATTCTCAAGATTAACTCAAATTTTGTCAAACTTAAATTGAAATCAATGGGGGTTCGGTACCTTTACGACATTCGTGGAATTTGATTAATAATTTACTGGTCTTATTTTTAAATGCGGAATCGAAAATGAGGAGAGTAGTCTAGTTCAATCATTACGCACTAACTTATTACATAATAATTACTCATTTTTTCTTCCCGTCTTTTATTTTGTCTTCTATCATTAGATACATTCTTAACCCTTCACTGCATGGGGTTCCTCTCAAGGAACAAATTGCTCAAACACTTATATAAAATACAGGTTTTGAGAGATGACTTCGTCGCATGGTTTGTCAACGCGGGGGAAGGTATGTTTTGAACTCACGTTCAAAAAAAAAAAAAAAAAAAAAAAAATTGTTGGCTTAAAAAAAACATGATGCAGTGAAGAGCTCATGATGAGAAACCTGGCCGGGGAAAAATTTACCCCCGTTTCCAAATCAACCCCAATTTCATTATTTTTATGATCGCGAAGCTCTCGGCATTTGCTGTTTGAAAAATCCAATCAAAATAAAAATAAAAACATTATTTTCTCGCCATTTCTTATGGTGTTGTAGCACGTGCAAAAAACTAGTAAAAAATGGAAAAAAGAGAATTTTGACCGAAAACAGTCCAATTAATTTTTCACTATTTTTTCCATGTATTTGACCACCTAGTAAATTGAAAAATCCATATTTGCATAAGAAAAAAATATATATATACCATGCAGTGAAGAGTTAACCCTTTCAATACTGTACCAGTGTATCACGCCCGAGTGTACTCGTTTCTGTTACAATAAAAAAAAAAAAATCTGATCTGCCTCACGCAATGTCGGTTTTTCATTAACATTAAGTGCGACTCAACATTGTTAACTTTTGAAAAACAATGTTTTCCTCGAGCACCTTCAATTAATTGAGTATGCAACAATCAGTACCGTATTGTACGAATATTTAACTACTCACTCACTTTAAGCGAGCGAACATTGATTAGCCTTCGTGACCTGGCTACTAAAGGGCTAATACTCGCATTTATTTATCAGACATACACCTTTTGATTACTATTTAGTTAAAAAAAACTTAAAATTTTATCAATGAGCCAAGGAAAATGGAAGGGTAGCCACCTTTTGCTGCCAATTTATTGTTTTCATCGATATACATAATCTTTTGTTGCAACCCCCACTTACCACAGTGGACTGTGAACGAAATCAAATGAATGAAGGAAGGACTCCTTTACATTTCAGCTTCTAAAAGATTTTATTGTGGCCATAGTGCATGCCAATGAAATTTCGCATAGACTAAAGCTGAACGATGCTGACCTTACTTCTAACATCCTGAAACACTGGCGGATTCAAAAAATGGGGAGTTCTCTAACTTGTTTTTTGTATTAGAAAAGGATAGTACGAGAGCTGAGAAAATTTTGTGACCTTTTGGGTCTTTCATAGTGTCCCTTTTGGGAAAAACGAGAAATTCTAAAAAAAGAGGGAGTTTAGTAGTACCGGATCCCCATTTAAAAAGACATGTATTTTAGACCAAACCATCTCCGGGAAAAATGGGACAATTAGAAAAAAAGGGATTTTGGGGTCAGTCAGCAAGACTTTATTCATTTAAAACTTTCAGCTTGCAAGACCCCGTCATTTTTTAAACGTTGAAAAGGATGACGGAAGGGTGGGGAAATTATAAATACGAATTGATTTTTTCTGCGTTTTAAGATGCGAAGAGAGAATATTCCAATCCGCCTTTCCTGAAAAGGGGACAATGAGACAGTAAATTGGAGGCAGCGGGGGGGGAAGGGGGTGAAATTTTAAAAGTCAAAACCCCGCTTGCAAGACGGTTTTTTAAACCCTTGGAGTATGCATGGAGAAACTAAAACGATAGTTTTGGGGGTTACGCGAGAGGTACCTACCCTCACATCCTTGAGGAGAGAATGAGACAGTATAAGGGGTAGCGAGGGGTGGGGGTGAGTAATAAGTCAAACATGTTTCGGACAGGTTTACCAACTCGTGTGGAGTATGCATAGAGAACCGAAAACGCAGTGGGGGTTACTCGTAGGTACCTTCCCTCACATCTAAACCCATCGTATTCATTAACGTTAACAGCTTAACTTTCAGCTGCTTATCAACCGAATTTGCTCAAGATTTACCGCCTGCCCTCATACGTGCAAAAGTTTTGATTTTCCTGACTCGCGAGCATCACATGGCGTGAACTGTGAAGCCCTCCTCCTCTTTAGGTTACGCAAATTAAATTATGTCAGTTAAAGATCTGCCAGATAGAACCGGTGCGGCGGTGGCGGCTGGTGAGTAACGATGCGATATATCGATCGATATCTCCGATGCGATATATCGATCGATATCTCCTACGCATGAACATAAACCTATGGTGAAAAGAATCTATCTTTCAAGGGTTCAATAGACTGCTTTAAAAAAAACTGATAAATCGTATCGATTGTCGTAAGAGGGCCTATCCTGTATGTCCTATGTCCTATCCTGAGCAACTTTTGCGCCTTTGCAGCATGTATGTGTCCGCCCCTAATGAGCAAAAATTAGGGTCCCTAGACATAAAACTAAGTTTTTTTTCTTACGATTAATACTTGATACCAGTATTACGCAAGAATTCCGATGTAAATTGACCTGCCAAGTTCGAATTTAGCCTCAGTTTTGATCGAAACATCCTATAGCTTTCCACGATTTAAACTTTATCGCGCTAAAAAGAAGAATATGCTTAAAATCGGGGTGAGTTAAATAGAAATTGATATAATTTTTGAAATTAGTGTCCCAAATTCCACCGATTTGCATAATTTCAGTAAATTTTAAGCGAAAAATCATCGAAATACATTAAATTTAATTACAAAGAACACTGATGTTTCGTGCTTGTCGTTGAGGAGGCCTACTCCTGAGCAACGGTGAAACGCGTAACGTTATGAGAAGGGATTTGAGGTTAAGACGAAATGGGTTGCTTTCAACATAGTTCAAGAAAATCAAGATATTTTCTAAATAAAATCAGCAATAAAGGCGCCTGCGTCTGTCCCATTTAACGTGCACTCTTTCATTTTTTGAAAAAAAAAAAAAAAAAAAAAAATATAAAAAATAAACTTTTTATCGGACGCAAAATGTAGCTGCTCCCGTGCGCTTTCCTCTAATATCAATTATTATAAAACCCGACACGCCTGATTTTAGCACTCGTGTTCCTTCAATAAATTGTGTATGCAATCCTATTACTGATACGTCGTAACTATTGCATCCTTTCTGTCGTTGCAAACTCGTCTTCGCTTAAACGTAAATCTGTTCTTTTTGGCTAGGGCGCCGGGCTTTTGGATTATATTACGTCATCTCATAAGAGGGTTTTTAACTTTTGAACATGTAGTGTCAACTGCATGCTTATTATTCTGCTGGTCAGAGAAGTGATCCAATCGTTCGACAAGATGGGGAATGCCGTTTCATATCCTCGGAATAGGTATGTGATTATTTTAATTGCAAAGTTGCTTTGTCACAGAGTCTATTATTGTATCAACTTTAGGATTTAAAATTTATTTGAAAAATTGATTTGATTGGTCAATGTGATAGCATCATTTCTTTTACGAGTTTACATATCATCTTGGCAAATCGTTGAATGTTATGACGTATACATTTTATTCTTTGGTATACTAAATATTTGAAACGTAATCTCCCAATCAGCACAATAAAAGTTGAAAATATTCTTGCGTTGAAAGTAGATAACGTATAACTACTCACGAAAAACCTTTCTCGCATATAGCGCAATACGTAAAACCGTATTTAAAGCTAAAATATAGAAATACAGCAACTTTTACGCAACGTTTTCGGAGGTCTGGAGGGAGAATAGATGACAGTGCTGCACAGTCAAAATACAAGATAATACAAGAGAGGGGCTTCTCCCAAAAGAGAAATCAGCGTATAATATGTGCATAAAGAAAAAAAAAGAGTTATCATCACGCGGCAGTTAAAAACTCTAAATTAGAAGGAATAGCCGCAAAAAAGGTTCATCAGAGAGCTATTCCGACTGCTAATGAATGTTAATCCGTTGAATTTTTAATCGGCAACAAACACCAAACACCGTTGACACCCACCGCCCACCGTTGACTGCGACTCTTCTCTTCTTCCCCCACTTCGGATTTGCTTGTTCCCATAAAAAATTCAAGCGACATCTTGCGTTGAATCCAACATTTAACGCAAAACGGATAAATATATATATACCTACTAGCTTGAACAAAAAACTCACCTGGTAAACAAAAGTGGGGAAGGAAGGGAATGGAGAGAAGGGGATGAAAGTAGGAGGGGGAGGGATCTCACATTCGCAAAATCCACGACAATGACAATAACGACGACATAGGCCGGAAAAGTTGAGGCCATGAATATAAAGTGGGAAAATGTTGCGTTTTAACGAGAATGATAAGGTTTTTGGAAGGCACTGACATGACGATAGCGATGGGGGTCACGGTTGTGGTGATGATTGGGGGAGCGAGCGGGAGAGAGTGGGGGAACTTCGCGATTTCTCAGCAGTGGATTTGAGGTGATTCAATGTTGCCAGATTTGAGGAATAACCCCCGTTTCATGGATATATGTAGATCTCAAATTTAACCCTTAATGCGCGTCACGCTTTCTCAAAATGAAAAAAAAAAAAAAAATTGAAAAAAATTATTTAGCTCCCCTTCATTGAGAAACAACGTGGTTAGACGTACAAACCACAATGACACACACTCACTTTCTTACGGTTTCCATTAGTTTTTTAATTTTTATTTTTATTATTTCCCAACACAGAGAGGGGCAGGGGAGTCAACCAGAGAAGTAAACAACAAAATGAAGTTAAAAAATCAGGTTTTGCAAGGTACCATAGGTCCACAGACCAAATACTTTTTTTTTTTTTTTTTTTTTTTTTTTTTTTTTTTTTTTTTTTTTTTTTTTTTTTACGTTGGTTCACCCTTCCCTTAATCATGTTACGTGTTATTATGCCTAACCACCATTACAGATGCCCAGAAATACCTTTTTAATAATGGTCACCCAGTCTAACCACTATATGCCTCATCTGACTGAAGTAAAATTCTGGCGCATGGCGAAATAGCGCTACTTAAAGTAGCTTTTTGAGAATTGGACTTTGAAGGCTTGTAATTTTTTTATGGAATCATTCATCAAAATGTGTGTCCCCTTGGGAACTGCGCAATTTTTTACTCAATTTTGAGCCAGATTCCAACAATATTGATCGTAGATTGACGGAGAAATCAAGCACCAAAACTTTGGCAAAACATAAGGCTATGTACGAGGGTCGTTCAAAAAGTAAGTTCACAAGTCCCATAACTTTTGATCTATTATAGATAGAGCAAATCGCTAGCAAGAATGTGCGTCATACTTTTAGCTTTAAATGAGATATAGCTCATTAAATTTCGCTCAAGGAATCGCCTGGAATCGTCCGGAATCGCCATTATTCCGAGTTCCGCGCGTCCGCGCGGGTCCAAAATTTTACGTTTTTCAATCATAAAGTATTTTCGAATCGAAAAAACAAACAAATGTTTAAAACGACAAGCACATAAAAATTTAAATTTTTATCAAACAAAAATGCACTCAACAGGGCTCTTACTTTATTTTTCCACGAAATCTTCGACTTTCACTAAGCATTTTTCATGCCACTTTCATACTTTCATAGCTTTCTGATGCCTGCGGCACAAAACTCCCGATCCTCGTTGCTAATCCAAGTTCTGACCGCCTCAGCAACTTCTGCGTCACTTTCGAAGTTTCGGCCTCCAAAATCCTATTTCATGCAAGTGAAAAGATGATATTGATGCTTGGTCAGAAGAATATGCAGGATGTGGAAAAATTTCTTATTTGAAGCTCTGAAGCAAGTCTTGGGTGATTTGAGCGGAATCAGTGCACCGATGGAAAATGTTGGACCCTCGCGGACGGAATATGAGCTCGAAAAATGGCGATTCCGGGAGCAAAATTTGATGAACTATAACTCTTTTAAAGGTGAGAGTATGACACACAACATGGATTTTTGCGATTTGCTCTATCTATAATAGATCAAAAGTTGTGGGACTTGTGAACTTACTTTTTGAACGACCCTCGTAGAAGCGTTTTATCATATGACAAAATGCCCCTACTCAGCCCAATATTTTGCCAAAATTTCGGTGCTTGATGTCTCCGTCAATTTAGGGTCAATATTGTTAAAGTAAAAAATAATAAAAATAATAAAGGCGGAAAAACTTGTAGAAAAATTATGCAGTTCCAGTGGAGACGACCTTTTTGATTAATACTTCAGAAGAAAATGTTGAGCCTTCAAAGTCAAATTCTCAAAAAGTGACTAGTGCTAGTGGCGCTATCTACTGAGCCAGAGCCTTATCTCAGTCAGGCGAGGAATCACCTCAAAAGGTCTGATTTGCGCCAGAGCAGTGGGGATTGGGGACAGAAATATCGGAACTGGGGTATATATGCAATACGCAACACACACAGTACCATTCAACACACCTTTATCGGACGCGTTGCGTTTTTCGCACGCATAGGTACCTTGTTGTAGTATCTTTGTCCTCACTGATAAAAGTATTCCATAGGTGGATCCATAAATTTGTATTTTCTTATCTCTCCGCCCATGTACGACCGCAATTTGTCAGTAAAGGATAGAAATGGAGACTATAGTTACACTATCGCCCATCCTTCTATATTTTTAGGACACGTGTGCTCGAATCAAAGAAATTACATCATACAGACAGAGTGCATCCTATATACTGTAAAATTAAGCCAGGTGAGCCCCTGAAAATAGATCCGAATAAGCCACCCTCCCCTCTCGAGGTCTGCCAAACCCCCCCCCCACCAAAAATTTTTGGAAACAAAAAACGTTTAGCTATTTGGCCACGTGATTTGGCACATCCCATTTCGACTCTCGTGGAGAGTTCAAGGGGCAAAAACAAAAGGTCGTTAAATACAGAAAGTGCTTTTCTCCAAAATTTACCTGGATTTGTCAGAGAAAAAGGGGTCATCAAGGAGCTCGATGGTCGGAGTTATCAGGGATCCAACGCATGAGAAGCTAAAAACAAAAAAAAAAAAAACAGTTTGTTTGCTTGCTCAGCCCCCCCCCCCTAGAAAAATTCCTAGTTCCGCCTACACTGAGAGAAATCACTTGATCTTTAAAAACAAGGCAACACGTTTACTTGTGACAGTTTTCCTTGCGCGAAGTGAATTTCTATTGCATGAAGGTGAATCACTGTTACAACAAGGAATCTTTTACTTGTACCAGCAGACATTTTCCTTAGGTTAGGGGAATTTTCCCTTCAGTCAATATTTCACTGTGCCGTTTCTTCAACCCAAACGGAATACACCTTGGATTAAAAAAATAACTCTCTCACGGTACGACTATTCCGTAATTTCACCGAGATTTTTTTCTCCGCGAATACTCTTGTGAAGATGGAAGGAAGGATTTCTCCAGAACAAATTTCTAAACTTAATTAGATGAAACCGCAAACAATGTTGATGTATGCGCCAATATGCGGTTTCAACTTTCAGGCATTGTGATGCTATTTGGGGCAGTACAATAGATTACAAATTATGCAATATATTTTGAACCGGAGGCAGATGAGAGAACTGGAAATGCCTCTTGGTCTGAACTTTCGAACGAATACGAGGAGTGTACTCGTATAGTAATAACACGCATTAGGAAATACGATAAGAAGCTACATGTTGAAAACAGTAGCAGAAATTACGAAAGAGTAGAAAATCTCAAAATATGATTAATTGCAAAAGTAAATTACAAAATCTCTTACACTCACAATCAGAGTAGACATTTTTGTACCGACAAGTAATTTTCTTCGCCCAGGAATCACCCAAATTATATTGTTTTTGCTGTGAAATTCGCGAAAATGGGGATAATTTTAACCAATACAAACGAACGAGAAAATCTAAAATTTTCCATCGATTCCGAGGTTTTTCTGTGGGACTCTGTATGTGCATCCTTAAGCATTTTCGAGGACAGCAGCGTTCGTAATTGCATGGAGGTCGCATTAATTCCTTGATACAGTAGTCAAAATGTCCGTTCAAAAATGTGCTTCTGAGAAAATTGCATAAAAACTGGAGTTTGTTTGGAGGACACCAATCGTTGCGATATATTGATATCAGATATTATTTTACTATTACAGTCAACTAAGCAACTGCCAGAGATCTTCGTCAAATTCTGTCACTGCGTATCTAAACGCTATTTCCATTGATCAAACTTTATTTTCAACTCTTCAATGAGCGCATTGATCGTAAACGTTTATTCTATTCGACGCATCACGAGTAAACTTTTGCGATGTAAGTACACCTATATTTTGATGCAGCTCATGGACCAAATAATGTTTGGTCCCGAGCGCAACTTTCGCACGGTCATGTGACTGCGCGCAGGCTCTCTGATATTGGTCTAAACTGCACGCAAGATGCACGCAAGTCAACTTGCTCACGATGAAGTTTTAAATAGCATTTTCAACTTAATTAGTGGATTTTGGAGGTCCTTGGTGTGTTCATCGATGGTTTTGGATAAAGACCTGCAGGAAGCGGAAATACATGATCTGTAATACTCAGAGGCGGCCTGGCCATCGGGAAACCGGGAAATTTCCCGGTTAATTTACCAGTTTTATTAGATCCCCATGTGTTATGTGACCTGATCAGAGATGGTGAAAATATGGAGTGGGGACATACGATGACCACGAAATAATGTCGACGCTCAGCACAGGTCCAGATATCCAAGTTAAATACTCCCCCCGGAAGACCCCGCAATTTTATCTTGAAACGGTTTCTTTCTTTTATTCGTGCGCCTTCATTTCTGTAGGTAGACTAAAACGGTACAGTTACGTATACGAATAGTTAACTACTTTCCGCAACACCCAGGTAAAATGCTATCCGATTAAACGACCGACGGCGCGGGGACGCGATGGAAATCGTGTCTTTCTTTTATGGATGCGCCTTCACTTTTAAGGGTAGACTAAAACGGTACAGTCACGTACGAATAGTTAACTACTTATCAACATGCAGCCGACGGTATCCGATGTTAGGATAGGGAGTACCCACGCGACACAACAACGCGACGCTTTATGCATTTGAGAGGAGTCGACTGCGTGAACCAAAGAGTAAACAAGAGTCGCAATTTCATTGAGTCGAGCCAGCGTGATCAATGCTGATAAGAGTCGGCTTCTGATTGGCTGGAAATGGAGGGAAATTGAGGGTCCAAAGTATTTTTTTCCTTACGGAAAGTAACTCAGGGTTTTCGTTCCGGGACGTTTATCTCGAAACCTGTGCAAAATCGCCTTTAAACAATAATACGAGTCGATTTAGCAGAATTTTCTCAACAAATTGATAGGTCACAAGTACCAGTATATTGCAAATTCGAGAAGACTGTGTCAGTTGAAAAGTACACATAATAGTGAGTTACTCAAACGCACGCCAAGCATGTAAACACACTATTGTGCGTACTTTTCAACTGAGACAGTCTTTTCGAAATTGCAATAAGGTGGCTCTTATGACCTATCAATTTGTTGAGAAAATTCTGCTAAATCGACTCGTATTAATTGTTTGGAGGCAATTTTGCACAGGTTTCGAGATAAACGTCCCGGAACGAAAACCGCGTGTTAATTTCCATAAGGCCTAAAACAGTTATTTGCAGCCACGATTGCAGCCAATCAGAGGCCAGCCCGCGTTTCCGATCCCTTATCTGCGTTGACCGTGCAGGCCGCAGGCCTTCCATTCAATTGCGACTCTTGTTTACTCTTTGGCGTGAACGCATTCGTAGGTTAAGTTCAACAGAGGACTAGTGGTGGACAGGCTGTTTTGCCGGCATTCCGCGGTCCGTTCCCATACGCTCCTCTGTGAATGAAAATTCAACGCTCAAATTCATTTTTATTATATGACAAAGAGAAATAACGTTCAAAAATTCCAAAGATTATCAGTCGAGGTGCGCCTCCTTTTCTGAAACAACCTCCAATTTTCTCGTCATTTCACTTAAGAACTTGAGACAGTCGAATCTATATACACCTTTAAATATTATTTTTATTTTTTTAATTGAGGAGTTAAAATTACACTAAGGCATGCTTCATAAAATGTTTTTGCAAATACTGTGCATTTGTATCTTTGTCAAAATCATAACCCAATAAGGCATTACGGAAACGAAATTTTTAAATATAATTTATTTTTTTAATAAATCATATTTTCCATCAAAAAACCACAGTGGTAAATACAATCAGTTGTTTTTTGAGACAATAAATAGGAAGTTGCACAATTTTTGCTGTACGGCTAATGGTACAAACCTCATTCTATATTTCAACTCCTCAATTATTTTAAGGAACTATCTTTTTAACCATTATTCATTTTAAAAGTACAGGTTGATCAGACCCTATTCGCCAGTGTGGAATTTCCCAACTTTAGAGCAAAGCTGGCATCGTTGGTTTGAAGTTTTAATTAATCATAAACTATTCATAGCTGCTCTCGCCCCCCTTCCTACGTAGCTTAAAGCTCTCCTCCCTCACGTTTCCTATCAACCGCGAGAGGATCGGGGGATGATAATACGGCTGTTATCTGGGTGGAAGTAATTCTCGGCCCCGAAAACAAGGCCCACCAGAACTGTTACCGGTCATAAATGGTCGATTGGTTATTGGTTTATGACTCCGTGTGGTTATCATTCCGAGTCCTCATTAACGCCGCAAATTCGGCCACCTATCAATACAAGTTGTCCACATACTCTAGGTTAAAGTCCATTCGAGCAAACACCCCCTCCCCCCCCCACCACGCCTCCATCAATCGCCCAACCCTCTGATTCTGCCTATCTTTCGCTCGAGGCTCAGATCGCTGTTGTGTGTGAAACTTGAAAGTACTTGGGCGTCGTGAATTATGACAAACGCAAAAATTATCGCCTGTATAACTGCCGAGTTGCACGTCGTGAATTTTGATCAATGGATTCAGGTGAATCAGGGCTACCGACCCACCGTTTCGGGAAATTTCAACCCTTTCAGTGCCGAATTATGAAAAAATAGTTTCACAAATCGTATGCTTTTAATATAGTGAATCGAATGATTTTTTTTCTCGTATGATTTCAAGTGCATGTCGATGTTTTTGAAAAATTGGAATAAAGAATCCATGTAAACAGAACGTCATCTATACGAGACTATTGAGGGAAAGGGTTAGGTAGGCTTTATTAATGGGGCAGTTGCAAGGGTCTGAATTTTTGTGTTTTTTAGTTAGGTAGCTAATGAAAGTACTCGCAGTGAGCTGAAAAATAGGATACCTTTGGTTTTTAATTAGGTTTTAGAGTTCCGGAGATGCGATTTTGGCCCAAAATATATTGATTTAAATGGGAATTCCGCAGTGTAACGTCACAACACACACGATTTTGCAACTTTACACGTGTAAATCTCCAAAACCGGAACCTTCAAGAAAAAACCAAAGGCTTATTTGTTCTTAAAATGTGAAACTATATTCCTGCTCGAAGATTGCTCACCTTTATTGATGAATTCACGACTGAATTTTGCAGTACGCAAACAGTGATCAGTTTACATTAAAAAAATCTTGAGAAGAGAAAAATAAATTCTGAGCCTTAGTTGTTAAAAACAATGATTTTTTAGCGATTTTTCACGAGCTCCAAATCACTGAATTTTCGTCTGGATCGTGGCGTTGCGTCACTAAGTCACGCGATTTAGCTACCGGCAATGCGATCGCAACAAACTGTGGGACGATGTTAAGTTGAAGCGCCTTCAACATGCGCTGATACTACAAGTCATGCGTATCACCAATTGCGTTGCCCTCTCTTGAAGGAGCTTTGATACATTTCGTTCTTTGGACCTGAGGTTCCGTTGCAGAAGTGGCAAGTGGTGCAACGAGAAATTTTTTATCTCTCTCATTTTCTTTATTGAAGTGAATGCGCCTGCCTGTTAGATAAGGATAATGGGATAGAACCACCTCCTTTTACCACTTTTCATTTTATACATTGATAAGGAAAATGTAAGAAAAAGAAGTAATGTTGGGCAAGCAATTGAGTAGAAAAAACGCTTTAATAGCATCAAACAAATATTTTTTTAGAAAAATGACGCTTGTTACATTCCAGTTTCTCATTCCGTAAATAAAATCAACAGTTGTTATCCATCAGCTGACTAGCCAGCAGTTATGAATAGTTTCCGGACAACTTTCACGTAGACTCTCGAGTGCTTATTTTACAATAGGAACAACAGTCTCGATTTCCCTTTCTTTTCCCTGATCCATATGCTAACCTACAATTCCCTATCCACTGGCTCGTCCGTCGCTGGCCGATCCGCCACTGGCTCGTCCGCCGCTGGCCGATCCGCCGCTGGCTAGTCCGCCTCTGGCCGATCCGCCACTAGCTAATCCGCCGCTGACCGATCCGCCATTCGCTAGTCCGCCTCTGGCTGATCCGCCACTAGCTAATCCACCGCTGGCCGATCCGCCACAGGCCGACCCGCCACTGGCTAGTCCCGCCGGCCGATCCGCCACCGGTCGATTTGCCACTGGCCGATCCGCCACTAGCTAGTCCGCCACTAGCTAGTCCGCCGCTGGCCGATCCGCCGCTGGCTAGTCCGCCACTGGTTGATCCGCCATAGCTTAATTCTGTAACTTCAGGAAAATAATGTTACCGTCACTACCAGTTCTCATCAAATAAACTGATCAGTTGTAAACTCTACAAGTACAATGCAAAGAACTTTTGTCACTACTTGCTTTGAATAATTATACTAAAATCACAAAGGTGCTGTAAACACATCAGAAAGTACTCTCCCTCCCTCCAGTGATCAACAGTAGTATTGTACTCAGCTGTTGCATTTGCAAGCAATGAAGTGGAAAATGAAGCTCCGCGGTTATGCCCAACTTCAGATACTTCCAGCTTCAGAGCTAGAATAGTTATTTACTAATTTAAAAGCAAAAGTACCTAACTGTGAGAGCAAACCAACCTTTGCTACACAAAAGCATACAACAAATTAAAAGCACCCAAAAGAAATAACTAAAAAAGATGTTTGGTACATTTATTTAAAAAGAAGAACTGAGGAGGACAAATTTCGTAATTCACGGCCTCCGTTGTAATTGAAACAATAATCACTTGACAGTCGGCAACTATGTTTATTATTTCGGGGTTTTTGGAAATGATGTCGTTTTTTACCAGGGAAGTCACAGCCCGTCATCTAAAACGGCAGTCGAGGTGACCCCGCTGTGAATTTCCGTTTAAAAGTAAATTTTTTTGCTGGTCGATCCTTGCTCTTGGTCGTAGGCCCTCAGGTTCCCTCGGTCCCCCCAAGGAAAAAGGGAAAAGGGTATTTCCCCCGACCCCCTTCTTTTTCTCCCCCTCGAAATGCTTACCCTCCCAACGGGAATTCGTTCTCCGTCTATTACCGTTAGAGTTGAGAGGTAGAATCGGAGGAGAATTAGATAACTTTGAAATCAGCTCTTAAAAACGTCCGGCATTTTACGTAACCTGGGCAAATTGCAGAAGTTTAAAAAAAGTCGCAAAATTTGCAAACAGCAAGCTGATTTCCTTCTTTTAATTACTTTGCAGATTGGTGGCCGTACCTCAAATTCTTGACGCCCAAAACTTTTGAGTTTGCTAGTAGGTACACCACTCTTAAGATGACGCTCAACGAACTTTTTGAGTTGCTCTGTGTAAGCCCCCCCTGAATCAGACATAGAGTCCGGGGGTTTTGTCCTATTTCCCTTACGCTTGCCTTCAAATTCACGCCCACTAGTTGGATTTTTTTAAATAAGGGCCGAGACAATTAAAATATTTTGGTCTTTTTCGCTACGTTTTTGAAATGAGTTCAATTTAAAATAATTTCTTAAACTTAAAAGCTTCACCCCCTTGCCTTGGTTAGAAGCCGTCCGTCCCACCATGAATGAAGCCAGGATTACCCCCCGGTGTGACCCCCATTAATTAATAGTGAAGGGCAGGCAAAACATTAGTGACTATGAGTATTGATAGTTGAGTTCAGCCGCTTGAACCAGAGACAAACAGAGACAGAGCACTAACTGGCTGCAGCAGAGGCACGCTGAATTCTCCCAGTTTCAACAAAACAACAGTCAACACTCAACACCCTTCTGATGTCGCATGGCGTTTAATGGTGAGCACCCTCCTCTTCACTTGCCAGTCCATCCCTCCCGTGTTTTCTGAATGTCACCGATCAACACCATGCAACATTAGAGGGGTGTTGACTGTTGTTTTTTGAATCCGCAAGAATTCAGCATGCCCCACATCTGCCCTACGTATTTTAGTCAAGTGCTCCGTCTCTATTTGTCTCTGGCTTGAGCACTAACATTAGTCAATAAAACATGACTTCAGGAGAGTGATTATGGAGGAACGTATCGTAATCGTAATTTTAATCGGATCGAATGCGTTAAATCAAAAAAAGTTGCAACTTGATCATGCAGGTAACCAGTCGTAACTACTTCCTTGCCTCTTCATACCTCAGTCAACAGAGATTCCCACTAGTCTTTGCAGGTTGGAATCTTAGTCGACTGAAGAATGAAGAGGTGAGGAAGTGGTTACCAGTGGTTACCTGCACGACCGAGTTACACAGTAGCAAGCCCATTTTCCTAATTACAATACAACTCACTGTGATCACCCCCCAGAGCAGAGACAATTGTCAAAGTAGGCATTGGCGGATGCAGCGAGGTGGCGAAGAGAGCAATCCCCCCCTCCCTTTCAGGTAAAACATTGTGGAAAGGGGGGAGAAAGGGGGAAAGCAGGAGAGGAAAAAGAAAAATTGGGTCACTAAGGGGTGAAAATACCAAGTTTACACTCCCCGTGCGCGAGGGCTAGATCCGCCACTGAATATAGTCAAGATGTTGTTACCCACATTATTTAGTTGAACCATACCCCCCCCCCCCAAATAAGGCTGTCCACTGCGGGTTCAACTGGCACCAGAACTTCCAACTGCATCAGGGTAAATTAAATTAAATTAATTAATTAATTTATTTGGTTCAATTTTATCAAACTGAACGTTGAGGAGAGGATGTTCCTTTCTACATCTTCCTTACAAATACATCTTTCAAAAACAGTGAACACATCTAGTAAAAATGTTTACTGGTAAAATGTTCCACGATAAAAGAGGTATGGAGAGAGTCAAAAAGGGAAAAAGAGGGTCAAGCAAAGAAGTGGTCAGTTGAAATAACAAGTTGAGAGAATTAAAAATTAAAATATTTATTCAACTTCAGTTCTTCTGATATAATAAATCAAATTTTGTAGAAAAGAATAAAAACTGAAAAACTTAAAATATTGACTCAGTATTTACAAATAATAATTACACGTTTTAAAGTAAAAGAAAATAAAAAATTTGTTGAGAATATAATTTCTATTCTATAGTTAACTGAAATTTACACAAAATCTAAGACTCTTAAAAAAATGATTCAACAAAAGGAGATGGGAAGACTACACTAATCAATGTCGAGCAATAGCAATCTCTTCTATTTAAATATTATTTGCCTACCAAATTCAAGTGTGTTTGGAAACTAGGAAGGTTTCCAGAAAACTGAAAGAAATTTTCTGGAATAAGATGAACATGAAATGAGGAAAACCAAATATGTAAATAAATTAATGCTAAGAAAGATTTTGTGAAAGTTTCTGTGCTGGCGGAATTTACCAGGTGTCTTACCTGAAAGCACCTAACTCAAAGATATGTATGCTTTTTGATTGGCAATGATACAAATAATATAAAAACATTTTTTTGTTTTATTGACTTTACTGCGGAGCACACATACTTGAAAGGTTTTGCAACTTTCGACAGAGAAATAACAGACTGAGCATGAAAAGGAATAAAAGTTTGAACACTTTGTAAAATATTGAGACTTCCCAAGAAAACATGAAAATACGTAGTGTTTTGCAGAACTTTATGAGACCAAAAAATTTACACAATTTTTGTGTCCTCTTTGAAGGATCATACGTAACAATATTCAGTTGAGGAGAGGTAAGAATTAAAAAAGTTATAAAACTACTACAAATTATAGGTACTGATTTTCATCCTACTAAGGCTTAACAGTTAAAAGTCTGCTTTATAAAGCCTGAATAAAAACTAATAAGCAACCATGGGCACCAGCTGAAAAATTTTCAGGAGTGAGCATTAAGCCTAGCTGCCGAATCTAATGCTAAAGAAAGGCAAATGCTAAATTTTCCTGGATTTTTGTATGTTTTAATCGCATTTTTCAGGAAATAAGCAAATAAATTGCATTTTTCCCATTTCTCGAGGGAATGGGGAGGGCCTTCTACCTTCAACTCTCAGCACCCATGGAATCTACTCAAACCACTATAATTTAATTATCTTAGAGAACACTTAAGCCTATGATGGCTGCAAGATGTAATGAAAGTGAACGACATCAGAGATTTTGTCACCCGATAAATTTCAGCCATCAATATATTATTTTGAATCAATATCCATACATTCAGCTTTAACATTCAGTCACTCACACAACTCAACAAAAAATATCTTTGGATGTAGTTTACTTTGAAATAAAGATTAAATATAACTATTTAACAATGATACAAAAACTATAATCAGTCATTAAACCTAAGCAATGGGAAACGTAAAATATTACCAGCTACTGACTATCAACAAAACAAGTTTTTTTTTTTTTTTTTTTTTTCAGTTTTCCTTTAAGATTATGAGCAAAAGGAAAGGAAAGAATAAGAAGACTTCCAAATAAGATGAGAAAAAAAGTAATGAAAGTGAATAGGAATATACACGTAACATAACACTTTTGGTCTCTTGGCAGATTTGAGAACAAATGCAATAAATTTACTCTCACATCAAAAGAGAAACGATAGATTTAGAGTATATTATAAGACCCAAGTATTCTCGATCAATGCTACTTATGAGAGAGCCGATTCTATCAGCATATCATGAATGTAAACATTGAATGTAAACATCGCGTTTCTTCAGTCGTGTCGTAATTTTTTCAGTGCATAATTAATTGTGATTGTATTTTTAAAACAGAAAAACGAGTTAATAAACAAATTTTGATAGCAGGGAAAGCGTGCCTTGTCTTATTTGATCGACCGCCAAAACTGTCTTCTAACCGCGGGGGGTCGATTTGGCTGACCGAACATGGCGTTGTCGAGAATACTCGGGTCTTATAGGATACTCTAGATAGATTTACTGAATTACAGTAATATCTCAATTTTACAATTTGATAAGGACCAATAGGAAACTTCAAACTATGGCAAACTATAAGATCATTAGATCCATACAAACCACCCAAAAGGCATTTAACAACACCCATAGTCTGCACAATATAAGTTAAGCCGCGATTCGGTGGCTGGTTTATACCAGAAAAATGGAGAATGGCAATCATGCACTGAACGCAGAGCCATTGCTTGCTATCGTTTCCGTTAGTTGTCCGATAAGAGTACACTGACAAACAAGGGTCAAGTCATCACAGTGTTGAAACATCGTGAAAATTTACCCAGCTCTTCAGGGCTCAACTAATATTGCAGCGACTACAGTTAATGCATTAATATATAAAGTAGGCCATCAAATTCCTTCAAATGAAAAGTTATGTAACTCTTTAAACACTATTGTAAAAAATTTGTAAATTTAAGATCCATAAAATCAAGAGATTACTGCGATAACCAGTAAAATAAAATGATAAAATAAATAAGAAGCTACTAATTCATGCAATCTCAAAATGAGATCTTATTGTACATAAAAATCATGGATAAGGATCAAACTTTTGAAAATTTTGACAAGTGTTTCAAAAAAGTAAACAAGAAATTTGGGAAAAAGTAGTAGAAGTAGTATAAATTAAAGGGTTTGATACAAGTAAATACAAGCTTTATTAATATTTATTGAATTATTGCTAAAAGAAGGAAATGAATAGGTACTCTTGAGATGCAAGAACCAATTTCATTTGCTTGGCACACAACGATTTGAGAATCAGACTTTGTAAACTGCCTTGGAGACAGGGTTTTATTTTTAGCAATTGTATCTTAATCATTGGTATTTCCAATTAGTTCAAATTACCTACATATAAAGTAATTTTTCTATAGAAGCGCATGAAATAGAAACTTTGAAAATTTAACCACAAGGATTTACAAAATTAAAGGTAAATGATTAAATCCAATTCTGAACTAGATTTATTGACAAGAGAAATTAAGTTACTGTCACCGAGTTTTGAACTTTGAAATTTTGAAAAATCGCTGATTCCTTGACGGATATGCGCCTCGAGACACCATCACAGGATACATAATTGGTACAGTAAGAGTCTTGAGCATACTTGGTCCTGGGTTATTTTTGATCTTAAGATTGATAATCTAGACCACTGGGTGGCACTAGTTAATCTCTGGGATTCCGTATTACAGATTTGGTCAGTATAAGATGTCAAAAATTACTTCCAGCATTGAGAACTGGGACGTAGGAACCTCAAATAATGAGGGCAAAGAGATGGCAAAAAAATTGAAGAAAGGAGTGCAAAAAAGAAGCTAGTATGGCATTACAATTAATCGTTGGAGTACCAAAAAATACAAAAAATACAGAAAATTTAACTAATTTCACAAATTTTGGGTACCGAGAAAGATTATGATAAATCTGAACTTCCCATCAGTATTTCTATGGTTCACTTATCCCTTGCACCTCTTAATCTGCTAACAAGTTTGTGTTGCGATGCCACGACTTCCTTGCTACCGCTTACTGAAGTATGGATACAAACTTGGAATAATGATCATCAACCATGAATCAGTAATCGCCCAACAATTTTTTCAGGTATAAGTCAAATATGAAATTTACAAAAGAACCAAAGGCCTCCCACTTTGTGACTGCAGTAAAGACAAATCAAAGTAGCTCAGACTACCCGCATTAGCAGAAGACTTCCACCTAGCTACATATGTATCCAGTAATAGTATCACACGATCTTACCACTAAATAAAAAAACAAAATAAAAATTGAGAAAGGGCTTAATACATCTCAAAACTTCTGTGGAAATTAATAACAGAATCCGACAAAAATTATAAGCATCAAATAACCATTATGAAATACCTGACATACCTGGACAGAAATTCGCAATTTTGATCAAAAAAAAGAAAATCCTTCCATTCATTAGGCTTACAGTAATTACTATTTGCCATTTGATAAAAGTTTCAAGATTAGTCTTTGAATGGGATTGGTTTATAAATATGCACTAACAGAAGGCTCATAAAGAGGATTTTTGGACATGGTACCACAATAGTCGACATGAGACCATTGATTACCTTTATTAGATTGGGAGTGAAGTTCAGAGAAAGTCGTGAAAACAGTCGAGGTGGAGGCAGCGTTCAACTTCTTACGTTTTAAATATGAGCTCTGTTTTGAAATAGTGTTTATTTTTGGGAGGAAGATAGTGAACAGTAATATAGAGGGCAGAATAATTAAAGAAACACAGACTGCAGGGACTTGGACGTCCAAAAGGCTAACATATCGGATAGCAGTCCACTCAGCCATAACAAGAACACTTAAAAGCGCTGATAGAGTGATCCAGCGTCCCTCTTTGTAATTTCTGCGTACTTTCAAAATCGTTAATCCGTAGAGGAAAGCTAGGAGAGCCAACGCCATGATATACGAGTGTAAAATGAGGAAATCTGTCTTGGATGTTTTACAAGTAAGAGATTCTTCATTGAGATGAGGTGCGTTTTCTGTGAACCGTTGAATTGAAATGACAAACTGAACTAAGATTATAAAGAACAGGATCAGGTATTGATTCAAATAAGAGATTCGACCACCAAGTCCTAACAATACTAGAGTTTTGAGTTGCATCAATTTTACAATAAGAATTCCGTAACATAAGCTTAAAGATAATGGGTAAACAAAGAGTCTCAAGGAACATCTGAGTTCTGAAGGAGGCATGACAAAGAGAATCACACTAGCATACGTGATAGCAATACCTAGCAACAGAACAATTCCGAACGACTGGTTACCTACGATTGTTTTATTGCATAGTTTAATTAGAACATACATTAAGATGAATAGTGTGAATAGGATGCCTACACTGGCGAAAGAAATTACAATCATGACCCAAGTCCCGGACAAAAAGAGGTACGGGAGAGGACTAACATTGACATCACCTTCATCTGACTCGACAACTCTGGATTTCAGAGGAAACTGCTCAGGATAAGGAAGTTTTGAAAAGGAACTGTCATCGAAACCTCGTCCTCTTTTCTCTTGGCTCATTTGTCTTCTGGTAGATTTAGTATCCATGTTTAGACCAGAATCATCTGAATACCATCCAATCTGTAACAGAACAACCAAATATTTATAATCCAACATACAGAGGTGGGAATGACAAACTCAAATGATGATAATCGTGTTTATTTATTTTTACTCCACCTTGCTGCAAAACTGAACAAAAAGATGAGGAACATGAAACAGATTGACAAGAATCCTCATACATGTAGTTCCAGATCCGCCGATAGATGACAAAGCGTGTTCACCAGCGTTTGATCAATGGTGAGATCTGCAAGTTGAATTACTTTTTCCAATAAACCGGATCGTCAAACCCTCCAGATTGACGTTGAGAATGCGTGTACCAAAAAGGTTGCAAAAATGTTCAAAATTTGATGAAAAAAGAAATTACCAAGATGCAGAAATTAAGTATTTACTGTCTTACAGACATTTCAAGTGGTTTGCTCATATTTTGATTTATTTTATAACTTCCAAATTTTTTTATTTATTTATTTATTTATTTATTTATCTATCTATTTATCTATTTATGTATCTATTTATTTATTTATTTATCTATTCATTTATTTCTCTGCATCTACTACATACATAACCGTTCATTTCAAATCTTTACTATTTCTTTCTTTTAAAGGGGACGTACACCCTAAAAACAACATTAGCTTAATCGATAGAGGAAAGTGAGACATGAACGAAAGTAAAATCCGTTTCTCGAAATTCGACTTCGTTGCAAAGATACAGCCGGCAATCCAGCGCTGACATCATCTGCTCCAACCGCACGATGCGGTACCATTGCGCTTGTTGGGAAACGCAGCGCCCACACTGTTCCCCCTCGGTTTGTGAGGTTATCGGCACTCCCACGTTAAAATTGCTGAGGACCAAAATTGAGGAAAAGAAAATTTCTTTTCCAACTACGTTTTAATTTTTTCTTCACGATTTTTTTAACTGAGATATGAGTGAAAACAGCAATACTGCAGACTCTCTAAGAGTTTCTGACTTTTCGCGTTCACAAAGACCCGTCTTTCTAGCCAATCAAAGTTTACCTATGATTACTGTTTGTTGGACCATCTAAGTAGAAAATTTTACGGTCTTTAAATTTAGTCCTGAAAATGGGAATGAATACGATAAAATTGCCAATTTTTGGATTCCAACACGCTTTTGTGAGTAGTTTATTCATTTTCCTTGATAACAGGCAATTTTCGGTGGAAAATTATAATAGATAAAGTTAAAGAATGCAAAATTTCCTATCGATTCATTACAAACAAATTTCGAATTCGAGTTTTCTGACCGAGAATCTATTATTTTCAGGGAACTGAGAATTTCAAGATAGTAAGTCAGACACTCGAAATGAGTCTGCAGTTTTTCCATTTTCGTTCATATATTATGATTAAAAAAAAATCCTGCAGAAAAAGTAAAAACACAGTTGAAAAAAAACATTATTTTCTTCAATTTTGGTCCTTAGCAATTTTTCTGTGGGAGTGCTGATAACCTTAAAAACTGAGGGGGAACGGTGCGGGCACTGCTTTTTCCATTAAGTGCAATGGTATGTACCGCATTGTGCGGTTGGAGCAGATGACGTCAGCGTCGGATCTTTCGGCGGCTGTATCTTCGCAACGAAGTCAAATTTGGAGAAACGGTTTTCACCTTCGTTCATGTCTCACTTTCCTCTATGGATTCTCATGCTTAACTCAACTACAATTTTTAGGGTATGCGTCCCCTTTAAGATGTTTTTCTTTAGATTTTTATCGCTTGTTCTTTTCAATACTGGTCACGTTGCTTCCTTGTTGATTTTATATTTGACTTTTGCTTTCCTAATTGCATGTAATTATTTCATAAAATCTAATGTATACGGTAGGTATACCTATACTGATGATGAGCAAACCGTTTGCAATGCATTTCAGACGATAAATACATAATTTCTGCATCTTGGTAAATCTTTTTTTTGATCCATTTGAAATAGATGCAAAACGCGCTTTAATCATTATCGAAATTGAATCTGAAACTACTGATCTCCAAAACTCACAAATTGATTTGTGATCTTTGAAGGATGGTAGTTTCAGCTCCAATTTTGAACATTTTTGCAGCCTATTTGGCATACGCATTTTTGAGACCAATCTTGAGAGCTTGGCGATCCGATTTTTTGGAAATATTCATTCAACTTGCAGATTTTATCATTGATCAAACAAAGGTGAACATTAGCACCATCTGTAGGCGTATCAGGAACTACGTCAGCGAGGATGCATGTTAAGGAAAAAAGTAATGAGAATAACATGTGAAAGAGGACTAAACTAAAACACTAAAATAAAAATAAAAAATGAAAAATAAAACATAAATTGGACTTGACAGTTCTACGGCTTTCATGAAAACATCAGCTTCCAACCACCAATAGCGCAACCAGATTAGTCAGGAGCAGTAATAAGCTGATGTTTTCATTCAAGCATCCCGACGTAAAGTCCAATCAATCTTGGAGCAGCCTATAACAAAATAAAATACAAAATTGTAGTATCTAATGCATAGTATTAAACATACTGACCATTTTACTGACAAAATTTTTACAAGAGCTTGAGAAAACGTTTAAGAGGAAAATCTTAAGATAATTTTTATCTGTTTTCTTTTGTTTACTTTCAATTTTGTGGATTCATACATAAACAAATATTGGGGGGGGGGGGCAGAATTCCTTTGTCCATTCTTGTAGACCAGTAGACTGAGCTAATCAGACAGCTCACATACCAGCCAAGTCGCTCGGCGTTGAGCACGTTGATATCATGTGATCCAACACGTTGGAGATCTCCAACATGTTGACTCCTCCCTCAACAAGTGAGTAGATGGGAGGGCGGGCACAAGGAATCAGATGTATCAACGCGTGTAGAGCCAAGTGACTCTGCTAAGATGCAGGGATGCACACAAAATCTTCAGTCACGCAATAGCATAAAAATTGTGGACACTGCCTGGAAAAATATAAGATTTTTTTTTCACCGACCAAATAATGTTAATCGGGTTAATCCTTTGCTCTAGTTCAAGCTGAATTTCAATCAAGCGCACAGTTCTAAGCTGGATTCTAAGTAAATGCTCTGTTTTGAGCCAAAATTTTCTTTGGCGCGTTGAAATAAGTAGAAAAAAAAAAATAGATCGAAAATTGTGGAGGCGAAGAAGTTTCTGCACCACTGCTGAGATGAGAGACATCTGAATAGCTCTGTTTACTTATACAAGAATACGAAGCACCAAGCATATAGTATTCAATTTCAGACACAAATATCTCAAAATCCTGGGTCACTAAAATCTTTTCAACCCATGAGAGCTTTTTCTTCAGAGACACTTTTACAAGACATATTTTAATTTCATCAAATTTAAATTGGAGCCTTATCTTTTATTATAAGCCAAGCGCAGTCTCCTTTGTCAGTTCATAGTGCAATGGCAGACTATTCCTAAAGAGAAACAATTTTTCAAAAAAAAGATTGATGCCAAGTTTTTTGAGCTTTCGCTGATAATTTTACTTTGCTCGTCATGACAAATACATTTTTACAGAGTGAAAATATATTTGACAGTTCAGCATAACAAGATTTTCCTGTACTTAAAAAAAAAAAAAAAATTAGGAGAAATGAATTGTAGAAGAAAAGGTTAGAGGTGCAAGAGAAATGAGCAGATAACAAAGAGGGACGCACACCAGTAATTTGAAGTGACACTTACAATAGTTAAATCTCCAGCATTGCCAACGCGTAAGAAATTGTATCTACTTGAAATCAAATGGCCATCATGAGTTAATTTGATTGACGTTCCCGGTAACTGGAAGGGAGCAGTGCTATTTGATGGTGCCAAGCTTAACTGAGACAACGCATGGAGAATATCCTCGTGTAACGGAGATGACAAATCACAAACGGTATTCCTCTCGTTGCATCTTTTTCTCAAAGCAACGTATAAAGCTGCTGAAAATGCAGACACAGCTTTTGCAACAAAGTTGACCTGCAAATAAATAATAAATTTAGAGGAAGAAAAACAATAGACTAGCGTAGAATACTTAATATGAATCCATAACGCTAAAAGTATAAATGATCGAAGTTTGGCAGGGAAGAAAAAAAGGACAAACCATTTTTTATCACTTTTATACAGTCCTATTATTCTAGGACAAATGGCTTTCCTGATGTGAAACATTTTTTCAATTCATAAATTCAACGTCTGAATGGACAGTTAAGCTAGCTTTTTTGCGTACTTCATTTACTTAGAAGATTAGGGGAGGAAAAGTATCAATTTTTAACTTCAAAGAGAATTCTCAAAGATCATAAAGCGTCAGATAAATTGACATTCTAGTAAAAAAATTGAAATTCAATTTTTAATTTTGAAGAGAATTCTCAAAAATCATGAAGTGTCAGATAAATTGATATGCTAGTAAAAAAAAATTGCAATGCAAAAGTGTTAATATCTTAATTTCACTCGCACTATTTCCGATTTTTTTTTTTTTGAACCTCATTAGGAAACTTTGCAACAATCTGCAGAGCAAGATTTCAATGAAATCTAAAAAATGATTGTTCAGATGAAATTTTACCTCAGGGTTGATATAAAGTTGATTGGCAATTTCTGATGCTGTCAAAGATTTACAACCGGAGTCCCAAGAGCAGTTGTGAACAGCTGCTAAATAATCCTTCAGAATTGACTTCCCTTCAGAGTTTTTGGCATCCTAAAACCAGACATAAAGAGACTTGGTAAAACAGTATTAATAATAAGGATCACCTTCAGAATCTTTAGTTTCACTTCAAAAAAACAAAACAAAAAAACAAAAAACACTTTTACACTCCATTATGATTCAGGGTGAATGTGATGAAAATACTATTTCCGACAAGAGTAATCCATGGTATCTAGTAAAGGAGTATCGTAAAACCATTTCCTTTGTGTGACAAGTCCAAATCACAATGCTGAACCCAGCACTAGAGTGCACAACTGAATAAATGAGAGAGTCACTGAAAACTCTGAGGGTAACTATAAAAAAACTAACTGCAAGTGACAGAAATGGCAGTGTAATCCCTTTTGACTGCTGCTTCCTAAAATTCAGTAGCATAATGACAGTGTAGTCCCCAGCACTAGAGTGCACAACTGAATAAATGAGAGAGTCACTGAAAACTCTGAGGGTAACTATCAAAAAACTAACTGCAAGTGACAGAAATGGCAGTGTAATCCCTTTTGACTGCTGCTTCCTAAAATTCAGTAGCATAATGACAGTGTAGTCGCACTGCCCAAACCGTAGGTTTGTTATACTGGAGTTTCACAGCAAATTTATATTTAAATTAATTCTACGAGGTTAAAAATTGCAAATGCCATGGAATAAGTAAGGAAATTTGGAGTCATTCTGCAGCGGGGCTCCTGTTTTGAAAATAATTATTCAAATGATTCCATTCAACTCAAAGTAAAATTTTTGAATTTCCCCCAAATTCGGCAATGCTGTTTGGCAGACAAGCAAGACAAATTTTGATAATGTTGCAAAGAGAAGTAATAATTTGAGGAATTCTCTTACTTGGGGCTACATAAAAGACTTGAGATTGTAGAATATATTTGCTGTCACTATTTTGTTCTTTTATACTTATTGAATGATTTTAGCATATTTTTACAGTAAAAAGGTTTCATGATAATAGGGTAAATAAGTACCTATATCGAGGACTACTTTGTCTTCGATATTTATAATATGTTCATATTTGATATAGTTTTCTCTGTAATCTCTTCACATTACGCATTATTGTTGGCAATCTAGTGACTCCCTGCATACCTAGTTTGGTCTAATTTGATTTTTGAACATGATCTGAAATCTCTATCATACCACAAGTTCTTCTTGATAACAAGTAGTGATTAAAACTGACGCTTTAAAATAACCTAGCTTTCTTATTTAAGGTGATTCCGTAGCAAACTCTCAAAAATTTTAATCCGATAGATGGCGTTACTTGACGCTGGCTCCGAAAATAGCAGCTTTTTGACGGTATTCGGCTGTTTTCTCTGAACAGACAAATAATAAACAAAAAATCGGAATGTCAGCACCTGCTTAATTTTTTGCTTGATTTTTTGAGCCATAAACGGGCCAAATTGGTTCTAAAATAAAGGCGTAACTATGCAAAGAAAAAATCATGTGTAATTTGGAGTTGTATCAGTAAAGATTATAGGTGAAACAGAAACCTGTAATCTTTACTGATACAACTCCAAATTACACATGATTTTTTCTTTGCATAGTTACGCCTTTATTTTAGAACCAATTTGGCCCGTTTATGGCTCAAAAAATCAAGCAAAAAATTAAGCAGGTGCTGACATTCCGATTTTTTGTTTATTATTTGTCTGTTCAGAGAAAACAGCCGAATACCGTCAAAAAGCTGCTATTTTCGGAGCCAGCGTCAAGTAACGCCATCTATCGGATTAAAATTTTTGGGAGTTTGCCATGGAATCACCTTAACAGGACACTCCATTTCTGTAATTTACCTCACTGGAGATAATTCATCTGATGTTTTTCCTGTCCAAAAGTAACACTGTCTAAATTAAAGTGGATCAAGGTGGTACAGAAGCTACTGTACTTTTAAACTTTTTTTGCAGCTATTACATGAAGCTGCTGGACAAACAAAACTTTACTTTGAGGACTTTCATTAACTGCTTGAACAATAGTTTGTCCTACAATAAACAGAACTCTACAATCAGAGAGGCATTAAAAATTCCGAAGAGTTGCAAAGCTAAGCAGCTTTCCTGACCAAAAGGAAGAGTTTTAGATGTTTAGCGATAAAACCTTTTACGATGCATTTATGAAGTATTGAAGTCATAAATTTTTGTGACGCTGTTCAGAAGTGGCTAGTTGCATTGAAACCGCAACCTTAGTAGAAACTTGATAGCATCAACTCATGGCACAAAATGAAAATAAATAAAAAAAGAAAAGATGTAAGATATAATTTAAGACCATTACATAAAATTGTAGAAAATACTTGGGGTAAAAAGAAATCATCAATTGCTTTTTGTTTTTCTTTTGAGCACAGCAAAGAAAAAAAGAAAAAGCAAAGTTTTGCAGCAAAAGCCCAATCTCAATGAATGTGATTCGTACCTGAAGTTTTTCCAAGAAGTAATCGCGGAACTCAGGCAATTCTGGCATGTGCGGCTCAACAAAGTAGCTTTCTGCAAACACATTTTTCCACAGTTTCAACAAACTTTTATTCAATCCAACGCTCCCTGTGATTAATAATATTCGCCTCATGTTGTATCCTTTCATTGAGTTGACAAGTATTTCAATTTCTTCAGGTTCCAAAATTATTGAAACAGCATCACCAGAATTCTGTAGACCAAGTAAAACACGCATAAATTTAGGAAATCAAACATACAATCAATACGAGAGAGAAATCTTGACAAATGCGGATTTTGATACTAGTCAAGCAACATTGCATTTCATCAAAATAAACTATACTTAAAGTATAAAAAAAGGGGGAATCAAGGGCGACAAGTGTATTTAAATGAATCAAGATTCAATCATTCCAAGTTACTCCCTTCGGATAGGAATTTTCCTCAAGTTTTTGCGCGAAACAAGGAAATCTTTGGAGAAAGTGGCAATGTTATTAAACTCATTTCACGCACTCTTTGTTGTGAGTAACAGAATAAGAGTAAGAATGATGAAGCGTATACCCTGATTGAAAAGCAGGGATAAAGAAAAGAAGTATCATTGTGACAAAAAGAGTAAGTTGGATGTGGAACAGTTGATACACACGAGGAAAAATTTTCATCAACTGATAAACGAAGACCTGAACAGGTTGGATAACTGTTCGTTCAAAATATTGCCGAGGACACATGCCAGTCGTGGACAATAAACACGCTGATAATGAATCGAGTCAAAACAACTGTGCGTTGTAACGAATGCAGAATAAAATGGGCGCTTTTAAACATGACCACTTCCTCCAATGCTTATTATTTCACTGTTTAATTACCTTTTTTTGTTTTGATCAATGATATCTTTGCATATTTACTGAAGTCTTCTGTTTCCAATCTAAAATTAGTGTCATTCGTCCAAGGATAAATTGGGGGGGGGGGGGGGGGAGGAAGAGAATTGACAAACTCTTTTTTACTCAATCAGAAGATACTACAAACTTAGAAAATGATCGGATTTTAGGGAGGAAACTCTTTTGAAATTAAAATAATTTATCAATGATAACTCAAAATTCAAACCATAGGTATTTAAAATCAAACTTACCATTTCATCTAAAAACTTTTTAACCACCTCGCCAATTTTGCTCGATTTCTTGGCAAGCCTCAGTCCTTTGCTTTTAATTCCAAGACTCAATGTAGCATTTTTGAAAACTTTTTCAGTGTGCGAACAGGAAGTTATAATTCTGATTTCTTTCAAGCCCAGCTCAGCAGCAAAGGAAGCTATCGGCTGAAAAGTTTAAGTCAAGATGAGAAAATGTCATTTCCCAGATAAATAAGAAAATGATACAGATGACTATTTAGCCTAAACGGATCACACAAGGTATTTGGGGAAATTGAATTTATGGTCAAAACAATTTTATTCAATCAAATAAAATATCCCAATTATCTGAGCATAGAATTTGAAGTCCCTGACTCACATCTAGTCAGAACATGCCGTAACTCACTTACGCCCTCAACATCCATCAGGCCAGAGAACCGTCTGTCCTATACTCTATTTTGCACCTGTCAGGATGATTTTATTCATCAGGCACCAATTGAAAATAGCTTGCGATTGGTTGGGACCTTATATAACTCAAAAGTTTCACATGCAGCCCCAAGGTATATGGAAGAACAGGTATGGACAGGAGGCGGAGCCTATCTCAGTAGGTGACGGCTACGTCACAGATATTCTAGACGGTCGCGATAAAATTCGCCTACCGTTTCAAACTATCTCACTCACTCTCCCATGATCCCCATCTGTCGCTACTGCAGTAGGTGACGGCTACGTCATCGCCAAAGCAAGCGTGTCGTCATCATTTGGCGGGAAAACTCGAGAGCCCCTTAAACCCCGCCTCCTGTCCATACCTGTTCTTCCATATACCTTGATGCAGCCCTGTCGAGATCAGTCTTCATTGGAGTTTAAAATTGTTCCCGAGGTATCATAAGATCTGGAGGACTCGCAAAGGAATGTTTCAAAACTAATTTAAGTTTCCGCTCTGATCCTAGAATTCCATGATCCTGACAGCAAAACTTCAATGGAAATACGCTTGATTGTATGCTGGTGATTTCTTGCAATAGCAATTAAATTTTACAAAAACTCTCTTTGGGCTTTACTTTAATTAAGTCATACCATTTCTCATAGGAATGGCATGAGAGCCCTGATAGTACTCATAGAATGTTTTTTTTAGGGTTGGAAGCTAGGTCTGGGATGTATAGACAGAGCCATTTTTAATCTATATCCCTGCTGAGACCAGCAAGGGTGGGGTCTCTTAAGAGAGAATAGCCTTTTCTTTATTCCTTAAGGCGGTGCAAACTGACAATGAGGGAAACGTTTAACTTTAACATTAGTAATGGAGCTATGAAAGTTGATGAAGATGTAAAAAAAAAAGAAGAACCAACGCCAGTCACATTTCATCAAATTACATCCATGACCTGTTACAAAATGTATTTTTCAATTAAATCTATTGTCTCAAGATTACTGACTTTAAGTGTGATTGCACCTTTGACTCCTTTGAACTATCGTAACTTCTAAACAAATTGCTCCTCCAATTACAGTTTCTACCATTTTCACCAGCAAAGACCAGCAAGCTGATCAGGGACTTTGTAGATAAACGGATCGATAAAACTAAACACAAGTAACACTATTGGGTGAGAGACCGATTTGAGGGGGATGTCCGTCAATCATAAACCATGGTTCAGCCGCTCATTGTGTAAAAATATCTCAGTAGCAACATTTAATTAACGAACGACTCCACGTTAGTTTTCGATAGGAATCTGCCCCAAATCAGCCTCTCACCAAAAAGTGTCACTTTCTCACTTTCACTTAGTTTTATTGATTCGTTAAACGATGAAGTCCCCGATCACCTCGCTGAATTTCCGCACAGCGATACTGTGTTATTGATACTGTGGTATGCATCGTTAAGAGCAAAATGCAAACTAAAGTTTAGAAGTAAATACCTTTGCATTACAATCGAAAAAACATCTAAAAAAAGTCAAAGATTAAACTTACTTGAGCAACACTGCTTAGATCTGGAGCAGTCGTTAAAATATTGCCTTTTTGTTTGACCATTTCAGCGAGCTTCGGAGAGGCTAGGATCAACGGCTCACTGAAAGCATGGAGAGTCATTGCTGTGTTTCCAACAATCTCAGAGTCACCAACACCGACAAAACCTGAAAAATTATTTGTAGAGATGAATAGGTCAGTATATGAAAGATCAAGAGGTGCTATATATTTTGTTCTACGACATGGAGAGTCGCAATTTAAGCTACTTTTCAGGCGAGAGAAAATCTATTCACTATTTCCCTTACATCCTTAGCTATGCCTTTTTGTCTTTCGTTTACATGTGTCTTATTGAAGATAAGGATTGGACCTCTCGGACCTAGCTAGACCAAAAGAAGGTAAGAAACAACATGGTAATCTAACTTTCACTCAACGTGTGTCAACATTGATTAACACATACGGGACAGTTTGTGATGAGAAGAATAAAGCAGAGTGAAAAAACCTGTAATCTGGAGATACTGCAAGAAACATTGATAAACACGAAATTACTGAAAAAAAGAATTAAATTTTGAGTAAAAGGAATTTTGAAGGAAAGCCGATGAATTAGACAGTCACATCAGAATTCTTAACTAGCACACCGCTTCTTTCTCTCCTGATTTACCATTTTTTTCTTTTTATATCTATGCTAATTGATGAAATACCTACATTAAAAAACATTATGATCATTGAAGAGCAATTTTCTTGCAAAAATTTTAGACATGACATGAGGGACCTTTTTACTTTTTTAACTAATTGAGATGTAAGTTTCATCATATTTTTAGGAATTTTTTGAGCATTCAATTGCTTTACTGTTTGGAGTTGATGAAGGAAATTAGAAAAGAGATTTCTCACTTACCAAGATGACGACTCCTCCAATCCGACTCCTTTTGGATACTTGAAATATTTCTTAAAGCAAAGAAAACGTCTCGCAATGCGGTATCTTCATCACTGCAGGTATCATAAACGGCTACATCTGAAAACGGAAACAATAAATTATTAAAAGTTGAAAATTACTCCTTTAACTCTGCTCACTTTAAAAAAGAAAAAATATTTTCTTCACTTACAATTAGAATTTCCATGAAAATGAAATTTCAAGAGAAAATCTTTCTGTACATTTCCACTTTCCAGCCTTGTAAGTTTTTTGTGATAAAACCATTTTGGCTCCTCCGAATCTTAGTTGCCCACACAAATAATCAACTAGCAGTCAGATTGCTCCTAAAAGTCTTTTAGTGAGGTTGGATCCAGAGGCAACTTACGCAAAGTGGCAACATAAGATTTTCTCCATTGTTTGACCATTGTAAATTAAGGTGATTCCTGGCGAAACTTTACTAGATTTCAATTCGATGTATAGCGCGCGCCACTGGTCACTTTTGGGAAAAGTCGAGTCTATGGTATTTTAAATTAAATTGTAAACAAAGGAAAAACACAAAATCCAATTAAGAGCGTCAGAACCTGCGTATAACTTTTTTTTGCATTTTTTTTTAACCCAAAACAAGACTGTCGATAGTTTGTATAGTTTGGAATACTTCCTTCACCAACATCTTTAGCTCTTGCCGCCCCACGCAGAATTCATTCACAAAGCAAGTTGCAGACTTATCAAAAGTCAGTAAGTGCAAGCAAAGAAGGGGGGCTGAAAGACAAATATGATGAGCAAAATAGAGCCGTCTAATTATGTAAAGGCCGCTAGTTAACTTGTAATCTTTGGCACAATCCAATGGTTCATTTTGTCCAAAACACTCACACAAAATTTTATACAAGAGCTTTTTGTTGATTACGAAAGAGCTCTGACGGGCAGCACCTTCGCCAACTTTATACAAATTTTTAGAGCAAATCGATTATTAAAATTTATCTAGATCTTGTACAGAGACTTGAATAATCGCGGAACACACCCTCATAATCTATAATGATTCTTGCGTTGAGAGGAATATGAAAAAGGAGGGAAAGGAAAATGAGGAGACTAAAAAAAAGAAAAGAAAGAAAAGAAAAAAAGGATAAAAAGAGAGGTGAAGAGAGGATGATGCTGATACGCTTTTATTAAATTAGAAAACAAAAGAAAATGAGAAAAAGAAAAAGAAAGAGAAAGAAAAAAGGAAAAGAAAGAGAAAGAGAAAAAGAGAGAGAGAAAGAGAGAGAGAAAGAGAGGGAGTAAGAGCGGATGATGCTGATACGCTTTTATTAAAGTTTAGAAAACAACAGGAAATGAAAAAGAGAAAACGAAAGAAAAAGAAAAAGAAAAAAGAAAAAGAAAAAAGAAAAAGAAAAAGGAAAAAGAAAAAAGAAAAAGAAAAAAGAAAAAGAAAAGAAAAAGAAAAAAAAAAGAAAAGAAAAAGAAAAGACAGAGAAAAAGAGAGAAAAAGAGAGGGAGTAAGAGAGGACGGTGCTGATACGCTTTTATTAAATTAGAAAACAAAAAGCAATGAGAAAGAGAAAGAAGAAAATAAAAATAAAAATAAAAGGAAAAAGAAAAAAAAAGAAAAAAGAAAAAAGAAAAAGGGAAAAAGGGATGAACTTAGCAGCTTCTACTAAAGGAGCCGTTTGAAAGGAGTGACGGATGGGGGGGGAGGGGGGAGAGGATATACATTTCAAAGTAAGATCAAGAAGTAGTTTACCCATATGGACGGGTACTGGTCCAGCCGCCTCTCTGTTGACCACAGAAACTGCCCACTGAGCCGCAAGAAGCTGTTGAACAGTCATCGCATTCAATTTGCCGCACACCTGACCTGAGTCATCGATACTGTGTAAGTTGATCAGGAACCCTGAAACATAAACAAAGATAGGTCTGGTGTCAGTGACCATAGTGACTCGTGCATACATCAATGTAGGCACAGTAAAATACAAAAAAAAAAGAAGGAAAAATTGAAAAATAACGAATACATAAAACACGACATATAGGTACACTGAGATAAAAATCTTGGCGAAAACGACACAGTGCGATTGATAATATAGTCCATAAAAATAAATCATGAAGTTTCTGAACTCAATACAAAACTTCTGGTCGCAAAGGTTAGAATTTATCCATGCCGGAATTTCTACTTGAAGTCACCAGAAGTTATTTTTAAAATCGCAAGAAATTCTGGCCAATGGTTTCCCATAGCAAACGACCAGAATTATTATTTCTTGTCATTTCAAAAATAATTTATGGTGATTTCAAATAAAATTTCCAGCATGAAAATGGTTTTGCTGTTTTCGCCAGGATTTTTGATCAGAAGCAAGGCCAAATAGACGAAATCTCTCAGGATGTATGAAAAAACTACGGCTGGTTTTGTTATTCTGTGTTCGTGCCTTTCGCATACTTCAAAAGAGGTCTTTTCAAACAATAATCAAAAATCTTCACGAATATTCAAACATCATGATTTCTTTTCGAGGACTATTTAATCAATTGCACTGTCGTTTTCGCCAGAAATTTTTTGTCAGTGTACCAACAAACGCTCAAGTGTTGACAGTCAAGAATTCAAGATAAGAGGAGAATCCTGTGCTTCACGTGAATGGGGCTCTTGCAAACTTCTGCTATTGGGGATTGAAGAGTTGATTCTTGCATAAAAACCAGTAAGAATGACGATGAGTACATTCAAAAATCACGAAATTCACAAAATCGGGCTTAATGGCGGAGAGACGCAGGTATCATGGGAGATTCCTATCAAATTGAGTCATACCTAGCTCTGTGTTTCCGTAGAGAAAGTGACATAATAGACAGGAATCTCCCATGATACCTGCGTTGAGCCGCCGCCATTACGATCTTGCCTTTATAGCAGTTATGTTACTGTTACTGTGTTTATTACTAAATTTTAGGCTTTCTTAGTGTGATTTTCGTGATTTCCGCTGGTCTTTACATCAGATTGTACTGAATATTTGCTTACAGCAAAAGTTTGCAAGAGTCCCATTATTAATTGACTGCAAAACATTTGCGCTTGCTAGCACAAAGACGGCAACCTTGTTGCGTTCGAATATCAATCGATGATCGATGTAAAATAGAAACATACATTTGTGACTGCCAAAACTTTTGCGCGTTTGCTAGTACATGTAATTTAATTAGACCAACCAGTTACAAGTGTGGTGGTTCATTGTGCCGTCACTTTCTCCACTAAAAAGAAGAAAAAAAGGTCCGTTTGTCTTCTCCTGAGATTCGTCACGGGACACGGTCAGTATCAAAAAACAAGATCAGAAATCGCGGAGTTGTAGAAGAAACAAGAAGGAAAATACTTTCCGTGACGCGGGACCCCGGATTCCGAGACCCTGGGGCGACGACGGGGCGTCCGAATTCAAAACGGGCCGGTCATTAAGTCCGTGAGGTGAATGAAGCGGGACGGGACGAGAGAGAATCGGCCGAAGAGTCGGAGATGTCATATTTTCGATCGTTTTTATGATTGCGATGAAACTGATAGCCCCGTCTACGTCCCCATACCGTGGACCACTGCATCCCTCTCCCATTCCCTCCTCCTTACCTGCCAGGTCCTCGGGCTACAGCCGACCGCATTGTTCAATTTTTATAACAACAATCCTTCCGAGAATTTTTTTCCCTTTATATTATTTTCTATCTTTTTTTTTTTTTTTTTTTTTTTTTTTTTTTTTTTTTTTTTTTTTAAAAAAAACAGAGGGAGATCTTATTTCAACACTTGAATATTCTGGAAATCTGAACACGTGTTTGATGCGGTTTGGGTTAGTATAGTTGAGATGATGCCTTAAAGTGGAGTCCACCCCCTCGACCTTCAAGGAAATATTCCAACGATATAGTTTTACACACATGCGCGTCCAAGAAAAGGGGAAAAATATTAAACTGTGCATGTTTATAGTTCTTGAGAATGATTATTCTAGATTCATATCATTAAGTCAAAGTCTTTTGTGTTGCTTTCTATTTCCGTGGAATTCTATCCACTGGTTCTATTAGCTCCAATCTCTGCTTTACTCCTCCCCTTCTCCTAACAGGTTGAGAAGTTTTGAGTAACGATTCGAGGATTTTCGAATTCGAGCTCATTGTTACTCAACGGACGAACAAATGCTGCGCGATATAAATGATTTTGACACCATCATTGAGGCTCCGGCAGTTCTGCAGCGTAATATTTTCTCAATATAACTATGCGATGCGATCGTATTCCTCTACTTTCGTGACGTTCCAGAATTTATTTTCATTTTTTATTCAGAGAGAACCGACGAATTGGTAAAATCGTAGACATTTTTAGCAACTGTAAAACATACATTGTACAATTCCTTATATTTGTTTGAAATAATTACTAATGACATTTTCACAAAAAATTGTCATTGTTACTAATTTAAAACTGAAAATGCGAGAAGAAATGTTGGAACGTCACAATCAGGGCCTTATAGTTCTGATGGAGCTACAGCCCCCCTTAATGTCAGGGAAAAGGGGGAAAAAGGAGAGTTAAATATAAAGGAAGAGAAGAGCGGGGGATTAGAATTACAGCCACCACGGCTGTGGTCACAATGACGGCTACTCAAACCTAGAGACAAATAGAGACCCAGCATACCTAAAGCTTGAGACAGGTGTCCGATTTTTCAGCTCAAATTTGGTTGAGAGTCCATGTTAAAAAACAAATCAATGTTCAATCATCTCGATTTCTCTATACTTAACGCGCTCGGACGATTTCGAGCAGTTCAAATGCGAACTTTGAACTTTTTTTTCTCCAACTTTAAAGGCGCATTTGCAAAAAGTGAATACATGGTGTTAATCAGCGTCTCACAACGAGCATTTTGAGATATATTTCAGCAAAATCGGAGGCGGACACTTGAGACGTTCCCCTTGTTAATTAGAAACCAAAGGCATCTTTGTTCTTAGCTCATCTAGACTTTCATTTTCTTTACAAAAACACATTTCAGACCCTTGCAACTGCCCCATTTGGAGCCGCAATTATTGCGAATGAAAAGCTTAAAGTGTGTGAGACAGATACAGTCATAGAAACGAATATGCCTGAACTCGGGCGTAGTAATGAAAGTGTTAAACACAAAAGGCATAATTTGTTTCAGATCGAACGAGCACTAAAAACACAAATTTGAGACCCTTGCAACCGCCCATTCTCACACGAAGCGACAACCTTGAAACTGACCGAAAGGTCAAGGTTGAATGAAAGGAATGGTCTCTTGAGGACTCAACTTACCGATGGTTGTATTGATGGTGGCCAAAGTGCTTGGTGAAGTCCGCGGGTGGCTCGCGGCCGAGTTGATGGAGTTGATGGAGTTGATGGAGTTGATGGAGTTGGGGTCATCCGTGGCTGCGAAGGAAGTCAACGTTGACGGCGAGGCAGCGGGGTGGTGGTGGTGATGGTGATGACCCGGTGGAGGCGGCGAGGCAGATCCATCGCTGAGGGCGGGAAGTCCGGCCAAGAGACACGAGGCGAAGGCGAAGGCGCACCAGAAGAGGCGCGCTGACCAAACAGGAAACATGGTCGGCCTTCGAGATCGAGATCGGAATCGGGGCTGCTGCTGGAAGAGCCTGAAATCAGAGAAACAGAAATCGAAATCGTTAGTTTTATCGTCCGAGTCAGAGTCAGAGTCCGATACTGATTCGTTTCCGATCAGATTCGATTAAAAAAAAAAAGAGAAGAGAGAGAGAAAGAGACAGAGAGAGAGAGAGAGAGAGAGAGGAGAGAGAGAGAGAGAGAGAGAGAGAGAGAGAGAGGAGAGAGAGAGAGAGAGAGAGAGAGAGAGAGAGAGAGAGAGAGAGAGAGAGAGAGAGAGAGAGAGAGAGAGAGAGAGAGAGAGAGAATGGGTGGATGAGTGGACCTGGACCACTAGACCGCTCAAATGATCACTCGGTTGCCGTCACTTCCCAGTTCCAGGAAATCCAGGTCTAATAGCTTCGACCACTGGACCAGTATAATGGCAAAGATGAGTTTTCTCTGAACAAGTCAGAACTCAAAAACGATTTCCAAAAAACAACACTAAAAAATTGAGAGTGCTTCGCGGTAAATGGGCGGTTAAAACAGAAGGTGATGTGCTCGTGTTCAAAAGACCTGACTTCAAAAGCTGACTCCGTGAGATCGTGAAGTTTTGTATTGGGTTTACTTTATCATCTGACAATAAATTGCACTTTTGCTTTGATTGTTGAATTTTAAGAAAACACATTTTTCATCATCTAGATCTCTCGCAGTAACACTTTAAAATCAAGATTGTTAAACACGAGCCAGTGAAGGAGCGTGCAATCTTTCAACGTCACAGTTAGTGCATCAATAGTCATGAAAAAGATCGAAATAATGAGAGTGCACAGTGCACTCCCTCGAAGCGATATTTTACATGGGTTCAAACCAGAGCTGCCGTTTTGCGTATAATCAATGCTATTTTTTCTCTTCACCGATGACTCCACCGGTTGAGAAAAGATTAAACAGTTCAGTTCAGTGTATGACTGTTGTGCACGAAAATACTTTGATCTGTAATCTTTTCTCAATCGGTGGAAACTCCGCTAATTAATCAAAATATCCGCAAGTTTTATAAAGTCATCGATGACTCCACCGGTTGAGAAAAGATTACAGATCAGAGTATTTTCGTGCATTACAGTCATACACTGAACTGAACTGTATAATCTTTCCTCAACCGGTGGAATCATCGGCGAATTGAAAAATAGCATTGATTATACGCAAAACGGCAGCCCTGGTTCAAACTGACGAAATCCAACGTTGCCAGACTACACTCGCCACCACTGGCACGAGCATGCCCTCTGTTTTATCCGCCCTTTCACCAAAGTACTCCTCAATTACACTTTATCTAACTTCGTTACAGTTAATTGCAAGAAAAGTAATTATAAAACGACGGCTTATCAAATTTTTCAAGTAAAATTTTCATGTTGTTCGAATGAAGTTTCAGAGGAAAAATAAAAACACTTTTCATTTTACCTTTTTTTTCTTTTCTTAGCCTTCACATTAGAATGGATTGAATGACCCTGAGCAAGTAAAATGCTTGAAGGAGGGTTCAAAAACGTTTCTCCAAAATTTCTTAACATCATCAAAATCCTTAGGAATCACTGTAAATTCTGAGAAAAATGAACCAAGTATGGTGGCATTGAGGCTTTGAGTTTGAAGTATTCGGGGAACGGAATTGACTTGCTGGGTCACTCGAAAAAGTCAAACATTTCAAAAACTTCCAGTACTTTGCTTGCTTTAGCCTCCTCTTATACCACGGGTTTTAACAATTTGCGTAAAATATAAATTGAACAAAAATTTTAAAACTGTACAGACTGCAATAGAGCAGGTAAAAATCCACGGTCGATGAGATTCAACGCAGTTAAGAGCCTTCTGCAGAGAAAACCCATTCGGGGATCAAAAAAGATCTTATAAAGTTTTCAGGACGATTTTCGGGGACAAAAAAAAATTACATAAGAGTGACAGGATGCTTAAAACCCTTAATAAGCGCAGTGAGTCATTTAACGACCCACGTGTGGTGTTATTTTCGGACCAAATTTCAATCTCATTAGACCAATATCGTTCAAAGACCAATTTTGGGAGTTTTTAGCACGTCATTCAGCTGGGCCACAAAATGTCTGGTTTTTTTTTCATCATTTCAAGTTTTTAGTTCTTCGATTGCGAGTTTTGAGAAAAACTCCTAAAATGATTGAATAATTCTGGGCAAACAAGGGTTACGAAGCAAGGTGAAAGTCAAAGGGAGGATATACCACAATAAGTCCTTATCTCTCTTCGCCTATTTTGAAAACGCGGGTTAGAAAATAACAGAGGAAGGAGCCATCACGTGACTTTATCCTCAATCTCTGTCCTTGTCCTACCCTTGTTCAACACATGCACGCGCTCAAGCGGGAGGAGAGAGAAAGATAAATTCTTAGATTCGTCTTCGGATAGACCACTCGTAAAAATAAATGATTTCAGGAGTTAGGAGGTAAAAAAAAGAAGAGTTCGTCGATATCCGGGCCCCAAAGTAATTCATTTTCATATTTAAGAAATAAAAAATCGAGAATTGGGGTTCGAACAGTGACCTATAATAATTAAGCAGTGATTATGGGCGAAGCTAGGCACAGAAACACTCTAATACAGATCCTGAAGCACCGCGTGAATTGAAAAACAAACACGATAACAGTCACTGGATCGAAGCAGCATGGTATTTAATTGCTTTTCAAGGCTGATTAAATCGTTTAATTGTTGGAGGACGGAGAGAATACTGTGTGAGAGAGGGAAACGTGGTCTGACGCGGTCTATAAAAATGTTTAAAGGGTCAGGGACCTACGGGATGACTGAGTGCCAGGCATCACGCTCTCGATACTATAACCTAATTGCTGAATGGATGTGCCCTTAAATTACACCATACAGAATGAAGTCTCGTTAATTAAAAAAGATTGATAAAAGCTCTATATTTTTGAGTGTGTGATTCTGATAAGACTTTACTTCAAGTGATAGCATGGCTCGGGTCGAAACTCACTGGTTTCAATTACTGTTTTATTGAAGCGATGAAATGCATCACGATCGATCTATCGATATATCAAACTACGGTAGCGTTCTTGAGATCATCGGTTTACTGCATCCGTGCAGAAAAGATTACATTATCCTGTGATGTTTAGTAGGTATATCTATGTATATTGAAAAGTACTGCTATTCATAATCTTTTCTGCATCGAGAGTGTTCGAGACAATAAAGGGATGAATTCTAGAACGCAAATAACCTCTCAAGAATCGATTGTTTTACCCAAGTTTCAATGGAAAAAATGGATGGTTGCCAAATCGCACGAGCCGCCACTGTATACGAATGATCGATCGGACACGATCCGCCACTGGAAAAGTTAAATTTAGCAACGATGGATGGGGGCTATGAGAGAAGAGTGGGTTGATCGATTCTCACGGTTTAGCGGGGCTTCATGGTGACGGGAGCTTTTGGTGAAATACGCCTCCCCCGCCCCCTCCTTCACCACTCGCTACACTCAAACGCACACCTGCACACATACAAACTTTACACCACTCCATATTATACCCCACAGTCGCCACTCGACGACCATCAATGGGGAACACTTGAAACGATGTGTCAAGAGCCACGGCTCAAAGCATAAGAGAGCTTCCCAGACAAAGTTTTCGCTCCTACGAAATAAACCGCGCCAACCACCGCATCACCGGCACCGTGTAAGAACATTGAAGCATGTATACAGGGCGACACGGAAGTCCGTACCATGGTGCAAGTAGAAAAGCACGTTCCATTACTTCGCCAACAGAGCTGCCGTTTTACGTCAAAGGCGGATCCAGCTCTCGCGAACGGGGGGAGGCGAATTTTGGATTTTTGCCCCTAAATAACCCCCTTTTCTTGTTTTCGCTCTCGCTTTCCCCCTTCCTCTCCCCTCTTTTCCCACTTTTTGAGCCGAACGGGGGGGGGGCGATCGCCCCCTTCGCCCCCCCTGTATCCGCCAATATTTTACGTACAATCAATGGTATTTTTCAATTCACCGATGATTCCACTGGTTGACAAAAGATTACAGATTCGAGTATTTTCGTGCATTACAGTCATACACTGAACGAACTGAGTAATATTTTCTCAAAATGATTCCACACCAGTTGAAAAAAGATTACACAGTTCGTTCAGTGTATGACTGTAATGCACGAAAATACTCGAATCTGTAATCTTTTCTCAACCGGTGGAATCATCTGTGGAACGAAAAATGCGAATAATTACACGCAAAACGGCAGCTCTGTTCACCAAACAACGGGTCCACTCGTTAGCTTGTGGTTTGCAAAATTTCTCATCTAAGTCTAGACAATTCTTCCGAACTACAACTAATGAGCAGACCCATTGTTTATCAAATTGAGATATAGGTTTCTTATTGAAATTGGGCCTGACAAGGGCTTCTGGAACACACTGTATACGTACCTATACTATACAGAATACACCAACACCATGAAGGCACAAAAAGGGTCCCGCGACTCTTGAGAGAGTGTGAACTGTGAAAGTGCCGCTATGCTCGAATTACCGCATGAACACTTGCACTTGGATACACGATCGGACGACAAAAAAGAAAAGAACCCGCAGAGAGAACAATTGGGTGAGCGGTGGTGTTGAGATAAAACGGATTAAACGCGCTGAAAACGGTTTTGAGACTGAAGTTAGAGTCGCTTTAGAAACAGGGAAAGAAAATTCAGACCTCTTCTCAAGCTTCAAAGGCGAGAAAACTCTTGATAGGAATTAGGACACACTACTTTTTTCTTTTGCACTTAAAAATCTTTCACAAATAAAAAAACTACAAAACTCTGACAAATTATAAAAAATAAATAATGGTACCCTGCGATTGAAAGCTTATAAGCTCGATTCAAAAGCCACAATAAATATAAACGACTCGTCTTCCGGGGGGTTTGTTGAAAAAGTCAGATTTGAAATGACGCCCGTCGCCTATCCCTTCAAAACGAACAAAAATACCGTGACAAATCCAAAAAAAAAAGGAAACTTCATCACGTGATTGAGCCACACGCAACTATTCCGACATGAGGCATGTGGAATTGCATAGCTGTCGTTTTGCAGGAACTTCCTTCGTGTTTCCAACATACGAGCACGAGACAATGAAAAGAAAAATCAGACCGCGTTTTACTTAAGAGGCGAAGAAACCATTGGTGAATCAAAGTATGTATGTAAGTACACTATTGCATAGTCAGCCTCATTTTGGCACTTCAAAATCTCTTACAAATGGAAGAAAAAATATTTCCATTGGCATGATCTATTTCCTTGGGCAAGAGAGAAGTATTGACCGTATTGACATAGACTGGACTCTCCCATTATTATTTAAAAAGCGTTAAGTGAGTTAAGGAGTGGATTTGGCAAACCTTCAATGTTAACATCAATAATGGGGCTCTTGAAAACTTTTGCTACAGGAGATTGAAGAGTTGATTCATGCATAAAAACCTGTAAAAATGACGATGCATGAGTACACTAAAAAAATCACAAAATTCACTCTCAGAATCGGGCTTTATGCGGCGGAGAGACGCAAGTATCATAAGAGATTCCTATCTAAATTGAGCCACTGTGTTTCCGTAGAAAAAGTGACATAATAGACAGGAATCTCCCATGATACCTGCGTTGAACCGCCATTACGATCTTGCCGTTAAAGCGCAGTTAAGTGAGTTTATTACTGAATTTTAGACTTTTTTAGTGTGATTTTCGTGATTTCCGCTGGTCTTTATACATTATATTGGACTATTTACCTGCTTCCAACAACAGTTTGCAAGAGCCCCAGTATGGAGTTGTTCCCTCTGTATCGACCCTTAAATTGTTTACAGCAAAAGCTTGCAACAGCACATTGCAGCGGCGACTCGTAAAAGGTGATAAATCGCTAACTTTCTACGTTATAAACGTGTGCAACAAGCATAGCCGTAGCCAGGGTATTGTCTTTCTCTCTCTTGGCACATTTGAACGTACGCGTTAGAAAAGGATGGCTATCCTCAGATATGGGGGCTGTCACGTCAGTGTTGCCAGATCGAGGGTAAAAAGCCGTATCGTCCCCATTTAAATCAATGTAAAACGAACGGACTTTTCATCCCAAACTGGCAAAACTGTGTCACGTGACTTTAGCCCCTGTTTCTGTCCTTTTCCAACGCATATGTTCAAATGGGCGAAGACAGAGAAATACAATATATGTGTACAGGCAACGGCTAGGGCAACAAGAGTCATGGAGTAGAGAAGGATTGGTTTATAGAACATAGTCGTAGATCGCAATGGGAAAATTAAAGATTCGCTAAATGAGATCTTCTAAATGCAAATATGGACCAAAAAATAAGTGAATATGGTCTGACAAAAACTTACGCACGCGCACGCATCATCAAGCGCGATCCGCGAACTCAGCGTAGCGTAGCGCTGCCGCGTTGCGTTGCGTCGCGTCACTGCGCTACTACTCAAGTGTTGCAGCGTCAATGTTGTATACAGTGCCTACAGTATCAATGAATTATGAATGACTTACCTAACGTTCTCTCCTGACTACAACTACAACCCCCCTCCCCCTCACCCCCATCTCTCTCTCTGTCTCTCTTGCGTCTCAAACGCCCTCTCCTATACCTTTGCTCCCCCTCCTCCACCCCGGACTGGTATACCCACGGCCATTCATTCATTATTTACCCACAAATAAGACCGTTTCCGCCCGGTCAATATACATATACGGTTTCACGCTGAGCCATGAATGGGCGATTCATGTATTTCCAGAGGATTTTGTCGAAGCCCACGCTTTCTAAAATGAGAGACACCCAAACACACGTTCGTATTATAAATCTTAGAGGTACTTGCGATTTGAAAATAACCGATTTACAGTTGCATTAACTTTAAGCCTACCAAAGGTGGATCTAGCAATCTGGCAAGTGTATACATTTTTCCCCATTAAAACGTATGAAAACAATCGACTAGTAAAAGTTAAAGCCATAGCCCCCTCAAGAATCGATTTTTTCTCATACGTTCAAAAGGGACGAGTTCATGGTTGCCAAATTTCTAGATCAGCCCGGCCATGGAGCCTATGCAAAATAATTAGTTGTTATAAGGTATACTTGAACCCCATTAAAGTTGATTCTTTTCCATCACAGAAAAAAAGTTGATAAAATGGATACATTTAAACAAACATGATTATCAACCAACCTACATGCAGTTTAACAAACCCACTAGTATTCCGACATTGCCATTTAATCAAGACTTTTTAATTCCCTTAAAAATAATCTGATTGATAAAACTGCTTGCAATTTTCAGGAACAAGACTTAACGTAGTGAAGGAAAGTTCCTGGAAGTTTCAAGAACTTTTTTCCACCAGGTCTAACTGTAGGATATTATTCAAGTTAAGTGAAAATAGCAATGTCTAAAGTCGAGTAGGCCCCTTTAGTATATAAATGAGTCCAAATGTACCTTCAGCTACGTGTGGCTGAATTAAAATGGACGGCCAGACAATCAAATGGAATATACCAGATAGGTTACAAGACTTCTGATTCACGTGACCACAGTTCAGTTAACATTTATCACATCTTATCTATAGCTGTGCCTATTTTCAGCCATATTCGATACCCGGATGGTAAAACTATACCAATTTTTTTTTTTTTTTTTTTTTCAAGGTTAGTTTTGGTCGAACAGGAAATAGCAATAATATAGGTCGCTAAATAGTATTACTTTAAATATGAACCAATCCTGCTTCGGAGGCATCGCGTTATGCTCCGTTCCTTTGGAAATTCGAGGAAAAGGAGGGGAAAATTAAAATTTTGAACGTTTACTTGAAAGTTGTTCCAGATGCAGGTCCAGATCAGGGAGATAGAGTAAGATAACCATAGAGATAAAAAAAAAAAAAAAAAAAAAAAAAAAAAAAAAAAAAAAAAAAAAAAAAAAAGTAAGAACTGGAGAAGGTAGGAATTCTGCAAGAAGAATCGCGCGACAATGAAGTTTCACCGATTCGCTATATAGTCACCGATGATCGATACGTTTGGATCCCGAAGAAGAGAGAGCACCGACACAAAACTTTTCGGGATTACCGCTCGACACAAGTAAGTATAGTATTTGAAAGCTACCTAGTTTAAAATTAATACAATGAAACTTTCCCGAGAGCGCGCGGAAAACTCGAAAAAAAGTATTGCCAATGTAAAATTATAATGTTGCTCTTGCAAATTTCAGCGTTGTTGGAAAAAAAAGAGAAGAAGGAGAGAAACCGAGGAAAATGACTTGACAAAAAGAAGTGTAGGAAGCTAAAAATTCATGAGTGCGTCAGCATAAAACAAAACAAAGTCCATTAATAAAACAAGCGTGTTTACGAAAAACTTACTCAGGCACAGTGAAAAACTGCCAAGTCCTCAAAAAGAAAGAATTCACATCCTTCGGTAGACATTAAAAGAAAGAATTCACCTCTTCGGTAGATATTAAAAGAAAGAATTCACCTCTTTCGGTGGACATTAAAAGTCCTAATTTCATAGAGGGAAAAACTATGAATGATGCTGAAAAACAATATAAAACACTCACAATCGAATAGATATTGCCCAACATCCGACGAAAATGCAAATATGAGATAAGAACATTAAGCGTTGCCTCTGAGACGATAAATTATATACTTTGATACCTACCTTTCTTAAACTTGCGGAAAACTAAGGAACACTTGCAAGTTGCACACGAAAATTTTGGAATTACCGTCTATGATCCTACCACGTATCTTCCTTTGAGGTTAGGGTCGTCTTAGTACGTAAGCTTAGCGAAATATTAAGTAACATTGTGATTCGTCCTCTCTATAAATATAATTTTCCACCCTTTTGGCTTTTACTTCATAATAATAATAACCAAGGCCAAAAACTTCGCTACTGACGTGTTCCTTCAATTTTGGTTGACCATCAAAAATGTGCAAATACTTGTAACCACCAAAAGCTTCCATGTAAGTACCATGATCTAACTACACAGGTCAGTCAATGCGCACACCCTCCACTGCCTCTCCGTCTGCCTGGTTCTATCATCGGGTAGAATGAGGAAGGGGATGACGTATAGCTGGCGCAGCTGAAGCGGGGGCGTTCAAATCTACATGCTTTCATATGGGGAAAAGACCATTTTTCAAGTGCGAATAATAAACAATTTACGACAATAAAACTTGGTTTTTATTTATGATAGACCACGAGGAAGGTTTAAGCTTTTAAAAGACCAGTCTGATCACTTCAATTTTTTATTCCTGTATTTTCTGGCGGTTAGTAAAAATCCCACTTATGGAGAAGGTAGGTTATGTAATATTCAATGCATTCTACCCACTTTTCTAAAACTGCCCGAAAATAGAAAAAGCAAATTTGCGTACGATTGCATTGGTTTTCTCAAAGCTTGAAACCTTCCTCGTTACTTCTTATTGATAAAAACTAAGTTTTACTGTCGTAAATTGTTTATAATTCGCACTTGAAAAAGGGTATTTTCCCCATAAGAAAGCATGTAGATTTGAACGCCCGCTCTTCAGCTGCGCCAGCTATACGTCACGAGCGGAGGTTGCGCAGATCGCACCGAAACTCGTCCACCGGATTGACTGACCTGTGTAGTTAGATCATGGTAAGTACTAACAATGAGACGAACACAACCTCCCAATCTTCCTACGAAGCAGCATGATATGATTAAAGACGGTATTGGTCACATGCTCAGCGAGGTAAACAAACTAGATATTGGTAGAGTACAAATAAAAAACAGGAACAAGGCCCGAATATATTTTACAAGAGTCTATAAGATATAGGATATCGAAAATACGAATTCTTGCGATATTACATCAACATCCTTTTGTGCGGAAAGGTCAAGTATAACTCGATAAATTGAACAATCGATTATACTTGGTCCTACGCAAAACTAACGGGGTTAAATTGAATTTCCTGAGAGTCGATTCTTTATCATGAGTTCAAATGGAAGATAATTCGATACATCGATAACTTATGATGTGAGCTGCGAGAGAGCTTGGAGTCACTGCGCACCAAGACCTCGTTTGATACCCGACTCCAATACTCAGGAAGTCAACTCTCATCGCTGAGCAATCGATATACCTATACTAACTTACTTATGATATTGATTGATAGATTATACTAAGAGGATAACGAGTAAAATATGAGAAAAGGTCGAATTTTATGCGATGTATCGAATGATTCCTCCTTCCCTGCGCCACATTTCTTTCTATTAAGTGTTTTCGTAAACCGATACATCGATATCGATTCCGATTCCGATTCCAAAATAGAATCCGCGTTTCAACGATATTTTCCCGTGTGAGTATTATTTACTCTGAAATTAATCTCATCAATGGAGATATTAGAACATCCATTTTGTGATTTTGGGATTTTTAAATTCCCCAAATCCCGATTCCCTTCCGTTGACTGTAAATGGGTTTGTTGCAAACTTTTGCTGCAGCTATAGAGACTAAAGGGTCAATTCTGGCGTAAAATCCCTTGAAAATAACGGTGGGAACCTCAGAAAGTTACACAAGACAAACTCATTAAACGCGTTTAACAAAATTCAAAGATGGCCGAATTGCAGCTTCCTCTACGATGAGCCACTTCTTCTGCATATAGAAAGTTACGACTAGATGGGACTCACTCATTGTCACTCGCTCATTCGACCCGTCATCTTTAAATATTGTTAAACGCATTAAGGGGATCCAGACAATAATTTTGGTCGAAACTGTTAAAATTCATCTTTTCAGCTCGCTTGGTTCCACAAATCCTCAGCATAGATTATTTAAGATCAAGTTCACTTATTTCTGATGAGAAGTCTACTATGCAAGAGTAATTTCATTAAAAAAATAATAAAAAAGTGTTTTTTTCCGGAATTTTTAAATTGTGTTTTCCCCGAGTTTGTGTATTTTTCACACAAAAGAAACATTTTCTGATTTTAGACTAGAATAGGCCCTCTCTAAAGCTGCGGCTAAAGTTCACAACATATACTCATTATGACGATAGGGTCAACATAAAACTTAGGCAAGGAGTGATCATTGTGGCAACAATGTGTGCAATCATTCAGTGCAAAGTACTCATGATGCATGTGTGCATTTGCGAACAATTGTGGAGACAACATATTGTGGCGTTCACACACGCTCGTTTTTAAGCCCCCCCCCCCCTTCCAACAACCGACAATACGCAAACAGAGAAAGCTCGTGAGGGCGACAGAGACGCAAGATTGCGGAAACTCAGCAGTAAACGGTCAACGACAATTAATCGGTGCGGTTAATCGCGAATTAACCATGTACACATCAGAACAATGATTTGAGCTGAATGATTTTTTTTTTCTTTTAACGAAACGTAGAAAAACGAATCTTACGTAACATCACTGGTGTCCTTCCAGATAAAAGATTAAAATCTTCTTCCTCTTCTTTCATCCAGTTGGTTCGAGAACTTCCTACTCCTCCAATAGGGAACTGTCCGGTGTGAAAGATTTAAAAATACATATAGTTTTTTAAAGTAATTACGCGAGTAAAAACGTTGAATAGACGACAAATTTTTGCCGACTAACATAATAATAAGAGATGCCCAGTTCGAGAACAGTCTCCTAATCGTAGTGAGACACATTCGGCGGTTGTAACAAGGAAAAACAAACCACCAGCTACTAAGATCATAATTAATTACTTATATTAAGAGCTGCTGAAACACACGGACACTGCACACATTTAGGTGATAACGAGAAAACAATTAACGAAAGCAATCAATTTTTTTTATTTTTTTCGTTTGTTTTGTTTGTAAGCGCAAATATTATGGAGTCAAAACTAGGTACTTGATGAGACGACAAAACACAGTTATGATGGTTGTAGTGTATTTTCAGCTGTGGCGGATTCAGACAATATTTCTGGGGGGGGGGGGGACGTCTATGAAATTGAAATTTGAAGCGTCGAGTCGCAGGAAGCGATTTTGAGATATTTATTATTGAAAAAGTCAACATTTGAGACTTCCGGTATTAGTAAGGATAGCCTCACATGAGCCATTAGACTTCTAACAATAAGATTGAAATACTCAGAGCATAATGCCAGAATATTGAGCTTTAACAATTCATTCATTGGAGCAGGTATACAAGTTTTACAATGGTATACAATGATTATCATGAAGCTCGCTAAACAATGGTGTTACCTGCAATGCAAGGCGGGAACTCAGAAAATGTCGAAGATTTTAATCAGATAAATGGCACACACACAAAAAAAGAAAGAAGAAAAAAAGAAAAATACTATCTGCTCATTGAGTATGCAAGTGAGACACGTTCTCACATTTATACAACGTCACAACATTACGATCTCAGCCAATTTTAGGTCGTTCATTGTTTAAAAAAAAAAAAAAAAAAAAAAAAAAATCCAAACATAATCAGTAATCACAAAGAAATCCAAATCATCCCATTGTTTTTCGTTATTTTCTATAACTAAAAAAAAATAAAACATTTTGAAAACGACAAATGGCGCTATCCCGAAAATTTTGCTCAGAATGGCGTAGAAGAGTTTTCATCCGTAGAGTTTAACGCTAACGCTTTTTAGATGATCATTCTCATTCGCAAACAAACGTCGAGGAAGAATGAACCAAATAAAACGTGAAGTCAAGCGAAAAGAAAGAGAGAAAACAGAGCCAGCGAGCGAAAAAAGGAGAGAGAGAGAGACAATTTAAAAATTGACGACATATTTAATCGTCATTTTCCCACAAAAAAAACTAACGATTAACGGCGTCATTAAACCGGAAATGTACAATTAATTAGAGGAAGATTTCCTGGGAATTTTCTTCGCGCCCTTCCATTTGGATAATTATTCTTCCTTCAGTAATCGATGTATTTTTGTTTACTTTAAACAAGGACAGAGTTATTCAGCAAGCCAGGATGAGAGAGCGTGAGACGGCTATTTTAATTAATTACTCGAACTAAATATAGGTCATTGGATTAGAAAAACCTCAGATGCTCTGCTTTAGGCTACAGGAATAGAACAATAAACGCTACAACTGCGTTTAAAGGTAGCTTCAAATTAACCGACACTGATCCGATTCAGAATCAGAATTGAATTTCAGAGAGTAGTCATATTGGCATCATGAGCGGAAATAGGGTGGAAGTGGTGGGGAGGGGAAAGGGTGTTTGTAGAACAATTTTAGAAACAAAAAACGTTCAGCCATTTGGCCATGTGATTTGGCACATCCAAAAAATTTCAGCTCTCGTGGAGGATTTAAGGTGCAAAAATAAAAAGGTTGTCAGATACATAATATTTCCAACCCCCCCCCCCCAAATTTGCCTGACTTAAAGGCAGTGTTGCCAGATCGAGAGTAAAAAGCCGTATCGTCCCCCATTTAAATCAATGTAAAACGTACGGCTTTTTCACCCCAATCTGGCAACACTGCTTAAAGGTGAACAAGTGTCATCAAGGAGCTCGATGGTCGGAGTTATCAGGAATCAAGCGCGTAAGAAGCAAAAAAAAAAAAATGTCATCAGTTTCTTTGCCATACTGCTCAGCCTCCCCCCCCCCCTCCACCCGGATAAAGTTCCCCGTTCCGCCCATGAATGGCATAACTGCGCATGTATTTTAGTCAAGTTAGAGTTCGAAGTGCACACTCACGGAAAAAAAAAGACTGACAGAATTTACCATCAGCATAGCTGATTTTGGAGCCTGCCAGAAGCTATGGTAAAATGTATGATTTAAACGGACAAAGTACATCGTTGCCAAATTGCAAGCTACGCCACGGGACGGATACATTAAAACGTCTCGAATCGTCGACATTCCAATTTAGCGGTTCGATCTATTGACACGGTATCAATTATCGTGAGAAACTGAATTCGGTTGTTCGAAAAACTGACGTTGCAACTATAACAAGGGACCTGACGCATAGACGGCTCTCGCGGTGAAACAAAAATCTTGACAATGTAGGGTGGGTGGTGGGGGCCGCGGGGCGCGAAGGGGGTGAGCTGTAGCATGTAGCCGGCCAACAATAAAACAAAATAAGGAACGGTAGCCAGATCTTCAAACCCCCCCCCCCCCCCAACAAAAGAAAATACTGCTGCATGGACTATAGGGAAGTTAGAAGAGTATAGGGATCGTAGTACTAGAGGTCGGGGTCCCCGTTACATTACGTAACGTGAGATTGCACAGAGCGAGAAGTCATATCGCGATAGCGGATGCGACCGAGAAACCATCGCATCGATAGGATGATTCATCATCATTCAACAATCAACATTCATCGATTGCATTGCATCGCGATTCGCGAGTGCAGCGGATGGCGCGGCGCGCCTTCGTCACACCAAAGTTGGCATTGAACTACAACAACTATAAATATATATATCTGTATATATACGCTTTGCGCGCCGTGTAGAGTGGTAAAGCGTAAAGCGTATCGTGGCGTGGCTGCCCTACCCTGCCCTGATTCGCTTTACTCGGAGACAAAAAGCAGGATCATTCATTGATCAATAATTTACTCAGGTGAACGAGTAAATTTTAAAACGACCAATCAAGATGAATCGACTCATCAAACAGTAAATTAACCATTCCAGTAGCGAAATTAAACGTAATCGCAAAAAAAAAAAAAATTAAAAATGCACTGTTAAAAATCGGTCAGAAAATCCGGGGTGAAAATTAGAGCAAACCTAAAAATGAGGGTACACTTTACTCTCATGCGTATTAAAAAAAAGGGTGTACCGGGAGTGAAAAGCGGATAGAGCTGGGGAAAGAAAAGAATAGACAAATGTCAAAGTCTGGGGAGCGTAACAGTCATCAAACATTATATTTGAAATGCAGGCTGAAAGGGGTTGAGTGATGATGATTCGGAACTCATCAGTATTTGACATTTGTCTATTCTTTTCTTTCCCCAGCTCTAGTACAAACCGAGGAGAGTGTGTGCGCCTCTTCGGTGGAGTTCATCATGTGTTGCCTAATGGTACGAATATATACTTCAATATTTTTGCATCAGAATCAATGTAATTTCGGTCATCTCCGGAAGAAGGGCCCATAAAACACCACGTATGCTCTTCCGAGAAAATAAGCCTTACAATCTCATTAGAATTTACTCGGATGAGCACACATATCATTTTATGAGCCTTTTGTCCAGGAACAATCAGTATCTCTTGAGGCAAAAGTTCCCATCAATAGACCGATTCAGCGAGTAGTCCAAAGAACTGGACTTCAGATGAATCGAATCTCTCGGTAGACTTGACTCAAGATGAACCGAATCTTATAAAGAACAAGAGGTCTCCCTAATTCTAGACTGGACTGTACAAAGTATTGGTTTTCCGCGTCATGTCTCGTGATCACGTCGCGTCGTAAGCCGCAGAGGTTAAACCGTTGCGTCCGAAGTCAAACTGATCGACCCGCTGTCATGTCGTGTCGACGAGTCAATAGTTGACTGTTGTCTGTTGACACAGCTGCGATCAAATTCACGGCTCGAGTAACTGTGCACTACTGTGCAGCCGAAGAAGTGCAGTGCGTCGCTTGACTAGCGTAAGAGCGTCGCGTCGCATCGCGGGTTGCGTTACACAAGCGGATCTAAGAGATTGTCTTTCTCTCTCTCTCTCTTTGCCCATTTGAGCGCGTGTGTTAGAAAGGGGCTTAGACTAAGGGCAGTCACGTGACTTACACCCCCTCTTCTTTTCTTTTTCAACACATGCGTTCAAATGGGCAGAGAGAGAGAAAGAGAATCTCTTGGATCCGCTAGTGTTGCGTTACGCTTATACCCTGGAAGTTCGCGAACCGATCGCAGGTCGACGAAAGACGAGACAAGACGAGACGAATGCTAAGTGAACGTATAAGTGGCGAGGAAGGGGAGGGTTGTTCAAAAGGGGAGGAGTCAAGAGTAAATATAGTAAAGTTGTCCTCCTCGGTTATCATCTGCTAAGAGCTCTGACAGCTCTACTTACGCCAAACAAGGAGCTTACGTAAGCCTAACAGCCGTTGCATCGTGACAACATTTTAGAGTTACGACGTAAGTACGACATGTGGCACGGTAGACAGGCTGATTGTCAGTCGAGACGGACGCCTCCGCCCGCCGCATAGCCGCGGCCAAGAGTTTGTCTTTCTCTCTCCATGTGCCTGTTTGACTGCGTGTGTTAGAAAAGGACAGAAACACGGGCTGAGGTCACGTGACAGCCATTATATCTATACTTTACTAGCACATGCGTTCAAATGGGCTAAGGGAGGAAGGGAGGGAGGGAGGGGGGGAGGAGAGAGAGAGAGAGAGAGAGAGAGAGAGAGAGAGAGAGAGGACAATATCCTGGCTACGGCTATAGCCGCGTGTGTGCAGACGGACCTGCAGTGGCGGCTCGTAAACAGTCGATCATCATTTTATCTGCCTGACCTAACCTAACCTGCACTTCAGGTAGAGAACCGATTGCTTGAATTGGAGACTTAGAAAAAATCCATTAACGTAGAACTCCTATTTGAACCTATGCAAAAGTATATCGATTTAAGTAGCGATATTTTCACCAGAATAAGAATCGATCTTCAGGCGGTTCAATTGAACCCCTTATAATCGATACTATCGCAGAGGTGTGAATGGGAGGAGAACGATAATCAATTGTTCACGAGCCAACACTACCCCCGTGGGTGGGGGATGGGGGGGGGGGTGTCCGTCCTGCCCAAGGATTTTAATCGCAGTTTATCGGTGTGAAAGGACATTAATTGCCGAGGAATCACGTTAAAAAAAAGCTATGAGCACTGTTTCGTGAAGAGGAACAAAGGATATTAGTCACAGACCTAAGTCTACACTGACCAAATTATATACCTCTCATGCGGTGCGGGGGTGTGGTATACGGGCGAGAGGGGTCATGAGGGTTGTCGGGAAAGGGTTGATTGGGGTCGTGAGAGAGGCGATGCGATGCGCGAGCCGTGTAGTGTGCCGGTGGTTCGGGGTCGGGGCCGGAACTGGTGGAAGCCCCGCGTGACCTTTCCCCCGTTGTGTCGTCGAGGCCCGTTGCCAAATTTGGCAGCAAAAACCGCCAGAAGCAAATAAAGTGAATTTAGTATCCACCATCATATCGTCTTTGGAAATTTTCGATGAAAAATCTTGGCGATATACTGGAATGTAAAGTAATTTTCTTCCTCGCCAATCCCTGATTAACTACTAGAGTTTTGAGGTGATTGCTAAGCCTAGGTATCTTCCGACTTTCAGAAACTATCGTTTTTGATGCAACTCTAAAGAAGCTATGAGTGAGTTTGGAAAACAAATAGCTCCGACGAAGACACCCAAAATTAATGCAACGTTTACTTGAAATCTATAAGTATTCTACTTCTATAGGCACTAGGCAGTACACGAGTGCAAGTTTGACTGACTATAAAATGCAAAGCTTTGAATAAATCCGTTAATGCTTTATTAACGTCCATCCGCTTGATTTTACAGCTTTTCTTTAATATTGATAGATGAATATTACAGTTTTGAGGAGATGCCTAAGGATCTCCGGAACATCTAGGGGGAGACTGATGCTTTGACTCTCCGTCAAGGAGCTGAGTATTTTCTTGAGAAAGCTCAAGCACCCTGTGTCCCCACCCCACCTTATATAGTTACAAGCTTGCTGATAGGCGTACCTGTAGAAAAAGCGGTACAGATTCTGTTGAGTTACTTTAACCCTCGAGGCAAAGCGCGACTCGTAAGGAATCGGTTGTAATTTCCCACTCATTAGTACCTAAATGAGAAATTATCCATTACAAAGAGGTTCCTGATTGAAGCCTCAAAATAATCGATTGTTTCCCACAAGTTCATATGAAGGGGACAATGATACATCGTATTCCACGAATATCCACTCGCGAGGTTCCCTCTCATTCAAGCGGTCTGCAAGTTCAAAAATGGAGGGGTGGGGGTGTCAAACAGTATTTGGGGGCGAGGGGGGGGGGGTGTTCAGAGGTTCGAGAATCTGAATACAAGGATGCATGCGGCGAATTGCAAGAGGAGAAAATTTTTCCACATCCAATCGAAAGAAAATAAAGATATCTTAAATTTCCTGACTTCTTTTGAGCCCTTCTCCGATAAAAAAAGAAGGGTCACCCCCCCCCCCTCAATACTAAATCGATCGATTGGATGCTTAGAACTTTACTAAAGAATATACGGTACAATTCGGCAACAGTGTGCGGTATGAGTCGAGTCGTCTCGCTCCGTAATTCGTATAAGTGGCCTCTCTTTTCCTTTTCATCCGATACCCGTTTGACCCCCCAGACAAAAACGCAAAGGGGGTAGGGGTTGGGTTGAGTTGGGGGAGAGTGATGAGACACTGGAAAAGATCACTGAACAATAGCACGGAGCAAACGACGCTCGGCGACGACACCGAGGCACCGATGCCCAGACGACGATGTGGTGGTGATAATGATAATGATAATGACAATGGTAATGATAATGATATTGATGATACCGCAGGACACCGGTCGCAGTCGCAGCGCCGGAACTGAGCTGACCAAAACGTAAGCCTAAGAGGACTGAAAGGCAAATCTGAAAATTCGCAAGCTGACGACTTACACAGGGTGGGCCAAAAGTCCCACCAGGACCCCTCCATAACTTTTGCACAGCCGGAGATAAAAAAAAAAAAAAAAAAAAAAAAAAAACAAACAAACAAACAAACTTGGAGGATGTTCATAACCTAAAGGAACTATCTTTTGAGGGGGTCAAAATTTTGCCCCCCGGCCCCCCTTTAAGGGCAGTAGCCAACCCCCAACTCAAAATTCTTAAATGGCACCCCCTATCTTGTAATACATCATTTAAAAGGGCATACAATTCTAAGTCTTTTGGTGCAAACCGAAGGTCGATACCGTTTTTCGTTTTCGATATATCGAAGGTCAAAGTTCGATTTGGACCCATTTTCAAAAAATCATTACTACGTTTTGAAAAGACGGAATTTAAAAAGCGAGGAGTCCAAAATACTCTAAAAATCAAGTTCTTTTCAAAAAAATTACGGCTTGCGGACACAACTGTAGTCAAAAGTAGGCTTTAGAGATATCGATATCGTTTTTCGTTTTCGATACATCGAAGGTCAAAGTTCGATATGGACCCATTTTCAAAAACATCATTACTCCACTTTGAGAAATCAGAATTTAAAAAACTAGGAAACTAAAGCACTTCGATAGGTCATAGACTAGTAATGCGTGTATTCGATAATTATAACTGTAAAGATAACAACTCTTCCTTTCATCAGACATTCAGACGAGTCATTCGAGCCAAGCTGTCAAGCCCTTTGTTCGAATGTCTCAAAAGTGGACGCAACAGGTGAACGAGTTGATTTACGCGGTTTTAAAGACCATAGTTCACCGAACACGTCGAAAAATCACGTTTAATTGAATATAATTTTAGTTCCGTGACACCAAACGTAATAAACGTCTAGACGGCTCGGGCCGAAACGAGTTGGGGGATGGGGGGCGGCGAACAAGGATACGCGACGAAGAAGTGAATTATTGAACGTCGTAGGAAAGAAAAAAGAAAGGAATATAATATAAGGAAAGAGAAAAGTTGTAGGGACACTCGATAAATTACAACAATATTCTTCCTTCAACCACCCTCAAGTCTTCCTAAAGCGCGCAGGTTCATCTCGATTTTCGGGTATACCCCCCTGTGGTGCATGATTTGTAAACCCGGAGTTCGAATTTCAGAGCCATCTATAAAAGTAACCTTTCTCCTCTCCTCTCCTAACTTCTTTCGCTTCCCCCTCTTTTTGAAAATGATAAAAAAGTGTTAAAATCATTTCGTAATTAAAATCCTTGCATGCAGGGTGAGGAATGATGCATAGGCCAATGAGACGAGATGCGGCCGTAGCCTAAACTCATACGGAGCCACTTGTCGTATAAGAGGATCATATTTTTTCATTAAAGGCCGTGAAATTCGATTGGATCCCTACGCACCCTTCGATTAGCAGTAAAAAAGGAAGGTGGAAATTGAAAAAAAAAAAAAAGATAAAAAAGAAGGGTGAAGTTGAAAGAAAAAAAAATAAAAAAAATGCGGGGGCAGGTCTTTCAATTGTATCTTGGAAATTAAGAACTCAACTGCTTGAAGTGGTTTTTTTTAACCTTCTTTTTCCTTCTCAATACATGCTCCTTCACCTCTGGGTTCAAGAAAGAGTAAGAGAAAGACTAAGAGAGAGAGAGAGAGAGAGAGAGAGAGAGAGAGAGAGAGAGAGAGAGAGAGAGAGAGAGAGAGAGAGAGAGAGAGAGAAGGGGGAGAGAGAGAGGGAGAGAGACATAATAGAGAAAACATAGATGAGCCATATGGTCTCTTCGTATTACTCCATGAAAAGGATTGCTTTTTATTCTTCTTCTTCCTTTATTGTATCTTGGGTGCTCACCTCTACACCTGCTCGCAAGCACCTTATGAATTTCTGATTTTTCTTGTCGAAAATATACGTCGAGTACGTAAAAACATGGGCGCCCGCAGAAAAATTTCCAAGGGGGGGCAAAATTTTTGAACCCCGACGGAAGGTCTAGGGTACCCCCCCCCCCCCGTGTAAAAAGGGAAAACTTTTTTCACTCAAATAGTGTACAATATTAACCCATTAGCTGTATAATAATAATAACAATGGAGTGTTTGATATAATGGATAAAGGGACGACAGATGATAACGATAGTAGACAAAATATATAATTTATTTTCCTTGCAAAAAATTAGTTAAAATTACATAAAACTAGAATGAAGTTTCTCAACCATATTCTCTTCTTTATTAACTGTCATTTTAATTTCATTTTCTTTTTTCCTTTCATTTTTCATCGTGAAATTTTGACTTTTTTGAATTCCAGGGGGGGGCAAGTGCCCTCTCTTGCCCTCCCCTCCGGGCGCCCATGCGTAAAAATATCGGGTTTCGAAGGGCGACGACGACGACAATGCTGTGTAAATGACATCGATAACTTACTCATTCAAATCGGACTTGAATATTCTACTCCCGCGTTTATTTCATCGCACTGAAAACCGAAGTGTCAAAAGTTGAAGATACGACCATTTTCTGCCTGTATTGATGTGTTTTCTGCTCGCTTGTTTGGATTCCTGTACAGCCCACTTTATTATCCACAGTCGAATAAAATTCATGATGAATCTTGCAATGTACAACGCGCTCTTACAGAAAGACACGAAATTATGTCGACAAAACTCTGACAATAATTTAAGAGAATTTTGAAAAGAAGGCAAAACGAGTAGACAAAAAAAGAGGGAGTGAGTGACGCCAAAAATACGAAGATAAATAAGATGATATTAATAACCTTCAGTCCATTCACAACAAAATCAAATACACGAACTATGAATTGAACTACACAAATTCGTGAGGGCCATTTACGCGAATATGATTCATTATCATTGTGATGCATTTTGGGTACTAACGACCACAACTATTTCCCCTCCCCCTTTTTTTTCTCCGAGCTGTTTTATTTTTGTGGGAAAATTTCATAGGTGTAGTGGGTAAGAAAAATAAAAATAAGTTCAGACAAGCATTGAAAAGTTTTGTTCAAAGTAAGTCAAACATGTACTTAACATCTACATCTAGATTTTGCGAGACGCTACACTATCATTAAAGCCAGATCTGATTCGCTGAATTCAGTGATATATATGCGCCATATGCGGCTTGGAAACAATCGACTTTTAAAGTAATATTTTCATTAAAATCTACGTAAAATTATCGAATATTCGATGATTCAGGTCCAATCAAATCTCCACTAGGCCGACTCTTTCATTCATAAGTTTGTGTGGAGGAGAAATCGATACATCACAAGTCAAGAGCCACAGATTAATTCTGACTTGTGACTGAGCCAAAATTCAGCCGGCGTGGCGCGGCGGAGCGCGTAGAGCTTTCGATTCAGCTATCCCCCCATTCGAATCCGAACGAAACTTTTGATTTCGAAAGATTTTTAACAGAAAACCAAAACGTTTTCAATTTCAATCTTATTGTATCCCACCAGACACAAAGCTACATAAAAAATAAATGCTGAAAAGTTCCAAAGACTATAGGTGAGCTCTGCCTTCACTTCTGAAACGAGCTCAAGTAGATTGATTGACGTCTTCAAGCGCAATTAGTTTGTTGTCAGTTCGATAGCGTGATATTGCTGCTCACTGCTCAGTACTCATGTTCATTCGGAGTCCTGGCGATGATGGATCCAAAATGAACTTTAAAACTTAATTTGAAACCTCACTTTAATGGAGGAAGATCAAATATTAAATCCGATCGTTAGAAAAATTGATCAAAAACATTCTCTTTGATTTATTGCTCAAACTATCATCGTTACAATGTTTTATATTTTAGCTGTAAAATAAATTTAATCTGAAAACGTCCGGCATCACCAGGCGGTTGCCAAATTTTTCGCGAACTAAAGTTACAACTCTCGGTCTTTGATGTCAGATAATCAGCAAGCAAAAATTGAGGCGAATACATCCAAATAGAACCACTGTCGCATTTCTACCAGTGGAAAATCTAGCGTCACAGAATCTGTAAACAAAAATCGCACAGTTGGCGCCTTGGCGGATTTGATAGTTTTGAAACTTTATTTTAGGGATTCTACTCACTAACATATATTTTTAAAGAAACGAGGGAAATCTCTTCATTAGACACATTAGACAGAAATCTCCCATAGTAGATGCACAGAAAAAATAGCTTTGGTAGCGCTGACAAAACCTTCGGTAGAGAAATGACCCGGCAAAAGACTTTGGTAGAGCTAATCAAAGGTGTTGTAAGCCACAGCCTAACTGAATAGATTTTTCTGAGTAAACCAAAGATTTGGTTGGATACACACTTAAGTCTTTTTCTGGGTCATTATTCAACAAAAGGTTTTGTCAGCGCAACCAAAGTGTTTTATCCTGTTTTCAGGGGTGCAAAATGTGCCCGATCTAGCGATCCGCGGATCGCGTGAAAGTGAGGAAATGTGTCCAATTTTTTTTTTTTTTTTTTTTTTTTTTTTTTTTATTATTTTTATGGCAATAAGGGTTTCCCAGGAAAATAGTGTAAAAATGGGAAATATCGGTCATTTAGCGAACATACGGTGTTGAAATGTTTAATAACCAAAAAAGTCATCACTTTCAATATTTGTGAGGAAATTTTTAAAATCCTGAGAGGAAATAAGTCATGGATCGCGTGAAACTTCCGAAGTTTTGGAACATTTTGCACCCCTGCTGTTTTTTTTTTTTTCTTCTTCTTCTTCTTCTTCTTCTTCTTCTTTTCTTTTTATTCTGATCTTGACGTTAAAGCTGTTTTCTGATTTTATTACTGAATATCAGATTCTTAAGTGTGGTTTTTGCTAGTTTTTACATTAGATTTCACTAATTATCTGCTGACGGCAAATGTTTGCAATGGACCCATTGCCCAACTCATGGCAACTCGAATAGGTGGTTTATTTCATGGATTTGGCAACAATGGGCAGATCGACGACCGAAGACCTCAGGAGCGGGACTGGCAAGAAATCACAGTGAGAGGCGCAGGGGCATCCGCATCCATGGAGCAGCCATGGGCCATGGGCCATGGCTCCATGCTCAACCGCGGCTCTGGCGCTCCTGGACACTCGACAGGAAATCCGTTACGACCCGCGCGCCGAGCAAGCTTCGCGTCGCGTCGATCCTCGGGTGACGATACCCCGGTGCCCCCGGACCCGGGTGCCGGCCGGTCGCGCTCGCGTCACCCAAACCGAGTATTTGACACCAAACCGCGTGCGGATACAGCGGTGGCAAGGCGCTAGCATGGTTATACGGTTGAACAATCTTTTCGGATTATTTCGCAGGCATCAAGATTAACAAGATGACGAACGGCTCTACCTGCACACTGCACTAGTCTAGAGTCTGAGATCGAAAAAAAAAGGGGCAAAAAAATCAATGAAAAAAAATCATAAAAAATTCATCGTTTCTGACTTTTTAAGCTAAATTTGAAACTTTCCAATGGCACTTCTAAGTTCAAATTACTCTTTAACTCTGTGATTAAAATGAGGCTAATGCTAACCTTTGCTATACGAGCGATTGAATAATTAATTCTTGAGTACAATCCAGCGAAAATGATGATGAACACAGATTTAAAAATTACACGAAATTCACTCACAATCTGACTCACAAAATGACTTTAAGGTTTAAGACGTCATAGCAGAGCTAAGCAGGTACCATGGGAGAGTTCTATATAATTTGAAACATTCCTTCAGAAGTGTTTCTCTGTGTTTTAAAGGAGTATTTTCGTGCATTTACAGTCGCACACTGAACTGAACGGTGTAATATTTTTTCAACCGGTGGACACATCGGTTAATTGAAAAATGTCATTAATTATACGCAAAACGGCAGCTCTGCTAAAAACACCAAAATTCAGACCCTTCTAACTGCCCCGTTCCGGCGCGGCGTTGAATGCAAGGGAGGTACTGATCCGTTCCAGTGTTTCATCATCACCTCTCATATAAATTCCAAAAAATGGCTATATTCTTGCTTTGCGCCTACTTTTTTCATCCCATTACTCACGTAAGGTTGGTGATGTGCGTGTATTGGTGTATTCGGTGTTGGGTAAGAACCATTACGTTCGGTCGTTCGTGTGTGGGTATCGATTTATTTGTAATATGCTTGCATCAACCGAAGACAATCAGGAGGCTCTCGCGTTTAGGTACACGTCAGGCGAGGATATGCAAAGGTTATACATACAGGGTGTACCAGACCACCCGGATAGGTACTTTTTCTCGAAAACGGCTGGGCGTAGAGAGCTGAAACAAAAAAGTCGGATAGGGAATTGACCCCAAAGAATTCAATGAAAATATTTTCAAAGCCCCCCGGGGCCCCCCTGGGGGGTTTTGGGGGGGTTCGAAACACATTTTTCCATTTTTGGCGGGAAAAAGCCAATAAAAAGTACAAAAATAAGTTCAGATCCTGAGAGAGCAACTCATTGCCAACATTTTTGTTCCAGTAAATTTTTCCAGAAAACCCCAATTTTTGGGGTTATGGGCCCTTTTGGGGGGAAATTTTCATTCGGCCACTGTCACCACGCTATTCAATATTTTTCAAAAAAACTAAAAACCATCTGAAAGAAGAGATCAAGACCTTTCGATTGATGTGCCACATAATACCTAAAAGTGAAAAATTAAGGCCCCCACTTAGATTCCAAAATTTTGGGGTCTTTAGGCCCCCCCACGTAAAAAAAGTCAAATAGCAAGGTATGACTTGTGATACATCGATCGAAAGCCCTCAAAGAGTAGAATAAGATGGCGCAATCCAAAATCGTCTACAACCATTACCTTCAAAATGGCGGCCATTTGAAAATTATGGGTCTTCAAAGGTAAGTCCTGGAAAAAGAGTCCAAGGTTGAACGATACATGGATTGAAAGGCCTTAAAAAAAGCAAACGAATGGCGCAAACCGCAAATCAATCCGCCTCTTCAATCAAAAGTTATGACCGATTGAAATTTAAGCAGCCTTAGTTAGGCCTTATTGAGCCCTTTAAGTTTCAATCGGCCATAACTTTTGATTGAAGAGGCGGATTGATTTGCGGTTTGCGCCATTCGTTTGCTTTTTTTAAGGCCTTTCAATCCATGTATCGTTCAACCTTGGACTCTTTTCCCAGGACTTACCTTTGAACACCCATAATTTTCAAATGGCCGCCATTTTGAAAGTAATGATTGTGGAGGATTTTGGATTGCGCCATCTTATTCTACTTTTTGAGGGCTTTCGATCGATGTATCACAAGCCATACCTTGCTATTTGACTTTTTTTACGTGGGGGGGCCCAAAGACCCCCAAATTTTGGAATCTAAGTGGGGGCCTTAATTTTTCACTTTTAGGTATTATGTGGCACATCAATCGAAAGGTCTTGATCTCTTCTTTCAGATGGTTTTTAGTTTTCTGAAAAATATTGAATAGTGTGGTCACAGTGGCCGAATGAAAATTTCCCCCCAAAAGGGCCCATAACCCCAAAAATTGGGGTTTTCTGGAAAAATTTACTGGAACAAAAATGTCGGCAATGAGTTGCTCTCTCAGGATCTGAACTTATTTTTGTACCTTTTATTGGCTTTTTCCCGCCAAAAATGGAAAAATATGTTTCGAACTCCCCCAAAACCCCCCAGGGGGGCCCCGGGGGGCTTTGAAAATATTTTCATTGAATTCTTTGGGGTCAATTCCCTATCTGACTTTTTTGTTTCAGCTCTCTACGCCCAGCCGTTTTCGAGAAAAAGTACCTATCCGGGTGGTCTGGTACACCCTGTATAGACTCACCATCAAGTTTTCAGGAGGGTAGCTCAGGTGATGGTGAGCGACTCACTGAGAGGCGGATAGTGGGAAGGGGGAAAAAGGTACCTATATAGGTAGACTATATTTATAGTCATATTATTTATGAAAATGGGAGTGTTTTTGTCAAGCAGGTGTACGTCGTCGTCAAGATACCCGCATCCCCTCTTTACGCACCTTCCCCTCCATTGTCCGAAATGATGTCGAAGCCGACTGACTCTATCATGGTTTCATCCAGACTCACCGTGAACTTTTTAAGGGGAGGTTGTAAGCAAATTGTATTTTTCTATTTTCTTTAATTTTATTTTTTGTTTATAACTTGTTTATTTATTTTTTGTTCAGCATATCTTAAGGGTCATTTTTTGATAACAATAGGTTATGGAAATTACAGTTAAGTTTTTTCCCCCCCAGAAATTAGTCAAAATAATTATTACTCAAAAACGACTGCAAAGATTTCTTCGAAATTATGTGATAATATACTCAGACTATAGACTAAAAGGGGAAATGCATTGATATGATTTTTTTTCTTTTTTTCTTAGGACAACTTTCGTTAGAAAACACAATGAGTGAATCTACATCATTCTGTCCAGATGGTGGTATAAATCAATCGTTGATATTGCTTTGAAAAGCTTTCGGCCCCTATTTCATCCTGATTCACCCACCTTATCCGTTTTCATGTTTTCCCCGAAAAAGTTTAGTATTTATTGGATTCAAAGGGGGCGGAAGCTCCCTCCTTACTTACTGATAACGCTCAGACACCCTAACAACCAACCAACCGAACACGGAAAAAAATAGTTGGCCAACTTACCATCATGATGACTGATTTAACCGTCAACGAAAAAGATGGTAAACTATACCAGATATTGGGTTGAATGAATTAGACACTATGTAAATTAAACTCAAGTTCAGGCATACCTAACCCAATACCTGGTATAGTTTACCATCTTTTTGGCATGGTGGCAAAATCAGTCATCATGATGCGGTACGTCTGGGCAACTATTTTTTTCCGTGAACAAGCTTTCGGCAATTTAGAGACTCTTTAGAATTTCTAATTTTAAATGCATTGAAGCCGGGGACAAAAAAAATATGTATGACGACTCCTAGAGGTAGATACCAATTACCCACCCACACCTCTCTCATAGTGTTTATCTCAATGAACGTAAGCATTGCAGGCAGCCTACTTCAGCCGAAATCCAAGGAGTCGTCTAGCATTCATTTTTTCTCCTACAGTATCTGTTGATGTATTTACCTTTGTTATAGTTCTTCATTTAATGGGTCGGATAATTTGGGATGAGATTCGTCAATTTTTGGGGTCAAATCAGAAGAAGATTTGAACGAATCGCCTTTGCACGAGAAGGTAAAAAGATAATTTGCATTTATACGAGTGGTGGGGGGAGGGAGAGAGAGATAGAGAGAGAGAGAGAGAGGGAGAGAGAGAGAGAGAGAGAGAGAGAGAGAGAGAGAGAGAGAAAGAGAGTAAGGAAAAAGTTGTACAGCAACAACAATGCCCACCAACGAACCAGCTAGCGATCGGCAAACAGAACGAAGAAACTTGGCAGCTAAAAAAAAAAAAAAAAAAAAAAAAAAAAAAAAAAAAAAAAAAAAACAGATGATATTCAAGAAAAAGGAAAAAAATGAAGGAAAGGTGAAGTGAAGACTGATCGAGTCTTGACAGAAACATCACCCCGCACTCCCGCGCTCCAGAGATTATCCCCGATCTCCTCCTCCACCCACTCCTACCCTACCCTCCCAAACCTCCTCATCCTTCGTCCCTTTCTCGAACAGCCCCCCGGGGGGAGGGGGGTTTAACCCATCTGACGCTCCGTGATTTCTGGCAGCTGCTTATCTGCTGCCGTGCTCCACAGGCCCATCAGGCACAGGCAGGCCCTCATCCCATCTCCCGCGTCTCCGTTAGAACACTTGAGATTTCCGAGAGGGCACCCAACACCCATCACTGGGTACCAACTGTGATCCTTTAAATATCCACCATCTACCATACAGGCACGCAGCTGTTACGTCTTTTCGGGGATGGATTCAGCTCCTGGAACTTACCCGCGCCATCTCGATGAAAAATCCCCTAACGGGCCGACGCGACGGTTATTTCTTGGTTCCTTACAAGACGCTTAGTTTAAAAGTTCTAATAGGATTATAATTTTGTTATCACTGCATACGGTAACTACAAACCATCAAGCATTCAATCTTTAATCTCTTTTACTAACAGTTAAAAGTTAGTTTCAGATTAGGCGCAATTAACGGAAATATTAAGGAACGTATTATGAGGGAGGGTCATTTCAGGTTAAGTCAGTGGCGGCTCGTGCAATTTGGCACCATGCTTATTTTCCATTTAAACCCATGCAAAAGTATCGATATCTTGGGGGTGCAATTGTACCTCCTGAAGATCGATTGTTTTACATAGGTTTAAATGGAGGGATTGCGTTGTTGCCATATTGCACGAGCCGCCACTGGGTTAAGTGTCCCAACCATCAAATCTATTTTATTTTTCTTTTCTTTTTTTTCTCATTTTAAAGCTTGAAAGTTTCAACTTTTCAGCGAAGAAAAGAGTGATAATCGTCTGACATCCCCATGGCTTAATCATGCAAAAATCAACATTTGAGAATAAAAAAAGGTAATTTCCAAATGTGAAGGGTGGGGCAGTTAGCCTGGAATGACCCAGTACCAGGAGGAAGTCGACGAAGACAAATTAAAGGAACAGCCAATACAAAAGGCGAAACGTGTATTCTGGATTTCTGGCAGCACAATTCATGATAGCTAACGATATACCTCTAAAAAGTGCCTCCAAAACGGTTCTTTAATTCATGCGCTGCTTGTTGCCTCTCGTTCCTGACACGCAATTTTAATAGGACAAATCTCAAGAAATCTACTGAAATCTAACTTCGAACTTAATGGCGTTTTCTCTTTCGTCCCTGATTTGCAACCTAACATTGAGGAGCTTTGATTTTGCCGAAAAACAACCATCATAATACTAACCCAAACTAGATTGAATTTTAAAATCGGTAACTTAAAAACCTGGAGATGTAAGATTTTCTATAGTTGTCACTTACTTTTTGGGTGAATATTACGATTGTATAGCTTTTTCGGAATTGGGTGTTTAAGATCGATAGAGTTTCTGAGCTCTTGCTATAGAAAAGTATACACTGCAACGTCTAATGTTAAAGATACGTTAAATAAAACAGAAAACAAAAATAATCTTCGGAAGAAAACACCAGTCATTTTGTAAATTTCATGGTCACAACGCGTTTTAACTTTCATTCGGATTACCGTCAGCGTGAAAAGGCGGATAAAAAACGAGAAGATATTAAAGAGTGCGCGGGAATGGGGGGGGGGGAGGCAAGGGGTCCAAAACGTGCTACAAGAAATTTTAGAGATGCGTCATGCATCTCATAGCGGGAGGAGCTCGTCACATACTTTTGTTTTCTTCGACAGTGGAGTGGTTGAAGGCGGAAGGGGGGAAGGGGAGAGGGGGGTCGACGGAAAAAATGAGAAAGGCACTGAGAAGGAAACTACCTACAGGGTGTTCAAAAGTTAGCCGCTATATTCACTATAATCAAATTCACAGAGCACCCTTCTTTGATAGGCCACAATGAGATACTTCACGCTCACATCAGACTGCACACACTCAACATAGTTTGACTTCGACGCTGAATTTTACACAAAAATTTAAAAAAGAAAAAAAATTGTTCTTTAGTGAATGATATCCTTTACCGTCAACTCGTTCGAGGGATGGCTTTGGTTATGAATTTTCGGGACACCCCCCCCCCTCTCTAGCCCTTCCTTCTACATCGATTTGACCTTGAAGAATTCAATAATTAATAGATACCACTATCAACATTAAATTTCGAAATACGACAAACCTAGTTTAGATACGCGAAGGAACCAAATTTCATTTTTATTCTCCAGTGCAGATCCATGAGTATTGATTCCCGCAGTTTGGTCTAAGAGTCTCGATGTGAATGTACTATAAAATGTTAAGCCAAATGTATGACATCTAATATCTAAAACGTCTAAAAGAATTCGTAACAGCGTGAATTGCAAGAAATCGGTGAGAACATTTAAATTTTGCAAAGTCATGGCATATACGACTCTACGCGGTCTTAAATGACGGACCAAAGGTTATTTTGCGTGCAAAATCTCCATAACAATGACGGCGCCCATGGCTCAACTTGCTTTTGTGCCAGTAACGGCTCGTGAAATGCGATACATCGATATTTCCTGGACAGGAACTTATAGAAAAGAATCGTTTCTCAGAGATTCAATAACCCCCCCCCCCTCCCCAAGGAAATCGATACTTTTCCATAGGTTCAAATGAGAGGAAAACGATAAGTTGGACACGGGCCGCTTTGTTTATGGGGATTATCCTCAGTCCCTGATCACGGCAAGTAGAATTAGAATACCTTGAAAGAAAAACTGCTTCAGAAGAAAAAAACGTCTGCTGAACGAGTTGTTGTTGTTGTTTTTTTGTTTTTTTTTTGGCTTCCACGCGAATACGCGATAGTAGAAAAAAAAAACCCGAATTCATTCATTATACGGTCGCGCACGTCTCTCACACTCTCATGTCCACACGCGGACGCTGTTTTGTATTAGTTGTAAAGTTGCAAAATTAAGAGTAAGTATTAACGGTAGATACATTTATTCATGTGGAAAAGTATCAATAGCTTATGGAATATTTGTGTATTTTATGCCAAATCTGGCACCACTGATGTAAAGAACTGTTAAGTTGTTCTGCGGTTTTGACCTTGAATGTTTGACCATACGTCTAAACGAACAGCGATTGCACCTAACAGTTGTGCAATACTGTTCGATCAATGTTCTCGAGTGGTAACAGGGCCCAAGGGCAAGGAGAGTTCAGTGGTAGAGTCCCTGAAAGTAGAGAGTTAAGACAAGTGAAACCATGGGCCCCACCAAAGACTTCTAATACTATCTAGACTGGACATAACGCCTGCCCATTGAAGACGATCGGTAGGCAACCACGATTACAGTATGTGCTAAGATTTTCGGAAATACGTTGAAGTAAATGGGGAAATGACATTTTATTTAAAAAAAATTAATTAAAAATACTAAAAAAAAAAATAAAAAAAACCCATAAAACTTGGTATCACTTAAAAGCTCATGATATGCAGATTCCGGTTCGGGCTGGTTTTCATACCGATTTTTCAATCGTAAACATTCTACAGAGCCTCACAGTTGGGTCAATTTTCCTCAATTCTACGGGATGCTCCACTGTTTCGGTACCCCGCTGAGACAACCTACATAGCCGTATATACTCAATTTTATGCAATCTATGTTTGATTGTAGTTATAATTATTATTCGCCTCAATCATTTATCGCATACGTTTTATTTTTTTGAGCTGTAACCATTTAAAAACGGTACAAAGAAAACAATTTTATGGAACACCCTTTCGAAAACCGAGACCTAACTTTGAGGCACTGTAGAATGTTTACGATTGAAAAATGGTTTTTTTAAAATATTTTTTTTAGTATTTTAAATTCATTTTTTAAAAAAAAGTCATGTTCCCATTTACTTCAATGTCTTTCCGAAAATCTTCGCACATATCTACTGTGTAAATCAGGCTGCTGCGCGTAGACAGGAGCAACATACAAGTTTTGTCCCACTCTTCCCCTTCAGTTTCCCCGCCCTAAAATCGGCCTCATGTCCAGTCTAGATAGTATTAGAAGTCTTTGAGCCCCACCATTGGATGCGTTCATGCACATTAGTTTACATTCTGAGCGCCGGGTTGTTGTGTTTTGGTCCATTGCAAAGATTACCGTGCCATAGAGTTTTTAACGGTGGAATCTTTTGTTGGTCGTCGATTATATATGCTTTTAAAGATTATTTTAGGAATTATAGACATTCTTGAGGTGCATCATGATTAAAATTAACAAGTTCATCAACGATGAATTCTTTTATCTGTAAAATACCGTTTGGACCCCTTCGTTTGAAAACGACTATAACTACTATAACTACTAAAACTATAACTATACAACTATAGTATGTATAAACATATGTGCAAAAACTCATCCAATGGCGGCGCCCGTAAAACCTAAAACTCACGACCAATCAGAGGTTCACTATACCCTCTTATTGTCTTAACTCTCTAAATACAGGGACTCTATTCAGTTGAAAAAGGGGGCAGGTTTTTATGAGCACCCTATACACACGACCAAGAGACTCCACAAAATCTATTCACACCTGGCTACCGTACGGCAGACCACGTTTGCGCACACGACAGCTCGTATATAGCCACGCGTATAACGCGCGACGACGCGACGCATATTTACCCGTGCGTTGTGCCTGCGTGCGTGCGTGCGTGCGGTCATCCGCTCCGTACGGATCGCTGCGTCGGTCGTTACGTTACGTCGCGTCGACTTTGACTCCGTATCGTATCGTATCATGTGGACGAACCTTCTTTAAACCTCGCGCGATACACGAGCACACTTAATTAGAGGACAATAAAAAGTAAAGTCCACGCCTATTTACCGCGACATTCTTTTGATCGACACAAGAGTTATTATTCTACGTCTACAACCGCCACGGCCACTCTTCGCGGTGGCCTCAACTTAGAGTGGTTCTCTATTCCCTCTTCCTTTCAATATTTTGAAAAGAAAAAGGACAAAAGAAGAAAAGAAAACAAACACACGCTCAAATCCTCAATGCCCGGATGATAAAGAAAAACACTACAGGAACAGAACAAGGGTCAAGACGCATCGACTGTCTTAAAAACATGTTTTCCTTTAAACAGAGATCTTTGAACTATAGCTGGACGAGTGACAAGTGCTTTCTAACCATGTAAATCCTTTCTGGGCTGGTGGTTAGACTATCTAATCGCCTTCCACTTCACTCGTGATGCATGGAAACTTTACTAAAATTCTTTCTTAGAGCTTTTTTGGACATTCTACCCTCTAGAGAAAAAAAGTTCGGCCGTTATGGACCTCCAAAGTGCGTACGGTTGTGAGTACCGTAATTCAGTTAAAAGTAACGAAGTTTTCAATAGTTCCTCGGTACTCCTAACTGAACTTAGATTACTGCAACCTTTTTTTTTATTTATTCTTTATTGTGTTTTTGTTACAAGAAATGAATGCACCCCTCAGGCCCATCCAGGAGTTGAGTGTAAAATTACAAATAAAACATTGTTGGATTACAATCAATTGACTGTTTCCATTGTGTTCGTCGATAATTCAACGAAATGACCATCGTATACAGGTGGTCATTAGAACAATATCTGTAATGACTGTAAGTGTAACATCATGTACAAAAAAAAACTCCACAGTCGGATTATTTACGTCACGTTTATGATAATAGTTGATCGATGTAAAAAAAGGTGTTTTTCTCTCTTCTTTAAGATTATCAATGAAACGCCATACATCCAGTTGACGGTGACTTTTCTTTTAGCACACTTCCAGTCCGATTTTGAAAAAACTTGACGGTTGGTTCACCTAAGCGTTTTATGATTGTTCTTACACAGTGTTGGACATTTGCACTTTTCAGACAAATATATCTCTGGCGACGAACGAGGACTGGTTAAACATTAAAGTGACTCAAGCGACATTAAAGATTTTACATAGAACGTATTCGGCTGATATGCTTCAATTGTAATATTGTTAATTAGACGAAATCCATAATTCCGTTTTGCTAGTCATTTATTTGATAAAAATGCCTGTCACACACGTACATGTCCACCCTTCAACTCTTGATCTAAAAAATTATCAAAATTATTCAAATAATGGACAAGGTGGTTGTTCCTATAAAAGAATTCTAACATCTTGACCAAGAAACCGCAGTGTACTACATTCAGCAATTCTAAATTCAGTCCAAATTAAGTGTTATGCTAAGACTGCCAATCCGAGCAATAGTAAAATTCTCATCAAAGTTGGGGTATTTCGTGAGATAGATCCATAGATCTTCGTACATACTGGGAATGGTGGTTCATCATTCAATTTTGAAGGAGATTTGAGGAGGGGGTCAATCACAGCTTCCCATTCGTTCAATTCTAATTCTACCAAGAATGCATTCAAGTTGAAGCACTTTGAGAGATAACTCTTCGTACTTGCCGGGAATGGTGTTGCATCACTCAATTTTGAAGGAGATTTGAGAAGTGTATAAAAAAACGACCTCTGCGTATAGTACACTCTTGTTTAAACTGACCGAAAATGAATAATTCAAGTTGAAGCACATTCAGAGATAACTCTTCGTACGTGCCGGGAATGGTGTTGCATCACTCAATTTTGAAGGAGATTTGAGAAGTGTATAAAAAAACGACCTTTGCGTATAGTATACTCTTGTTTAATCTGACCGAAAATGAATAATCCAAGTTGAAGCACATTCAGAGATAATTCTTCGTACGTGCCGGGAATGGTGTTGCATCACTCAATTTTGAAGGAGATTTGAGAAGTGTATAAAAAAAAGACCTCTGCGTATAGTATACTCTTGTTTAATCTGACCGAAAATGAATAATTCAAGTGAAGCACATTCAGAGATAACTCTTCGTACGTGCCGGAAATGGTGTTGCATCACTCGATTTTGAAGGAGATTTGAGAAGGGTATAAAAAACTAGCCCTTCGTATTCTCGTTCAATTTGACCGAAAATGGATAATTCAAGTGAAGCACATTAAGAGATAACTCTTCGTACGTGCCGGGAATGGTGTTGCATCACTCGATTTTGAAGGAGAATTGAGAAGGGTATCAAAAACTAGCTACGTACTCTCGTTCAATTTGACCGAAAATGGATAATTCAAGTGAAGCACATTCAGAGATAACTCTTCGTACGTGCCGGGAATGGTGTTGCATCACTCGATTTTGAAGGAGATTTGAGAAGGGTATCAAAAACTAGGCCTTCGTATTCTCGTTCAATTTGACCGAAAATGGATAATTCAAGTGAAGCACATTCAGAGATAACTCTTCGTACGTGCCGGGAATGGTGTTGCATCACTCGATTTTGAAGGAGATTTGTTGTGATCTGCGTGTAATGCTTTCCCTGAGATACATTTTCGAATGTGCCGGGAAAGGTGTTGCATCGTCCGATTATGAATGTATGAATCTTTATAAATCTCTCTGATCCATTTAAAATAGAAATTTCGCTAAAAGTAACCTTAAGGTTCACATTAGTCATCTAGACAGTTCTTGGAGAATAAGTTTCTTAAATACTTTACTTTCAGGGTCAATCTGTTTATAAGACCGATGGCGATGCTTTAAAGGCACAGTTTAATTTTGCCCACGTAAATTGTTTAATTTGATGGTATGCCGCGAACACCCTGGACTTCGATCTCTAATGCATGGGCCTCTGTGGACAAAATGTGACGTTGCCATATTGCACGCTCCGCCATGAGTACTTTGAGAGAGCCGTAAAGTGAAGAACCACTGATTCAATCCCTCGTCAACGGTGACGATCTTTGTCTAATCTCGATGACACCCTAGATCAATAGACCATCTTAATGTACCTGAAACCGGGGATTTGCGGTTATGTAATCAGGTCGCCAACTTTAACACAGGCTGTAAGAGGGAAAAGATGACTTTTTTGCGATACTTTCTGTTTTTCGTCATTTTTTCGGCGGAGAGACCAATTTCTCTTGGTCGGGACACTTCCTCAGAGGTTCCAAAGCGTTTCTGGAAAATTACACACCAAAGCGGAGACCGGCTTACTTTACGTCCATGTGAAAGGAGGAGCTCTAACCCTCTGGTGTTAGGTATACTTTTGCGGGAAAAAATCTCTCTGGCAGACGCTCGGCAACGTCCAAAAAGGTGCCCGGTGATAGTAAAACTGTTTCAACCGCCGAAAAAATGAGGAAAATAGAAAAAACCACAAAACTCCCTCTTTCTCCCATAAGAGCCTGTGTAAAAGTTGGCAACCTAATTACATGACCTCAAACCCCCGAATTCTAGCACGTTAAGATGGTGTTTACTCCCAATAATCTGATATTTTTCATGCTTTAAATGGGCGAACGGCGGTGTTGCCACATTGCACTCGACGTCGCTGTAAAGAAATTATGCGGAAAATGTTCCTTGCTTTAAAAATAAGACGTTAATTTGACTTAGAGGATTGTTAAACATCATCGATCAACATTGGGTATCAATGAGGCAACTTACAGACACACAGACATTGTGGTCTCGACTCTCGAGCTCCTACACGATAGAAAGTACTGCAAAGGAAAGAAAACCGCAAAGATTAGGTTACTTGGATTTCATCCGGTTAGACTTTAATTCTCTTCGTCAGAGCGATCAAGGAAAGGCCCATCTCCCTTTACCCTTCCCCAGACTCTCAGCTTCTTATCCTTTAACATTCGGAACATTCGTGAGATTCAGTCCCGGCCATGGGCGGATACAGGAATTTGTCTGTCTCTCTTTTCCCATTTGAATATGTGCGTTGGAAAAGGATGGATATGGGGGCTAAAGTCACATGGTGAACCCCTCAGTTATCTTTTTCTATCACATGTGTTCAAACGGCCGCAGAGAGAGAAAAGACAAATTACTGCATCCGCCCATGGTCCCGGTGGACTGTCACAGTTTGCGGTTGATGGAGAAAGAAGCGGGAAAATCTACTTTCGCACCAACAACATCGAGTCTCGATGCGAACCCGGCAATTTCGTTCCCCGAAAAAAGGGGATGGAACCCAAATAATGATCAATTGAAAAATAGCAAGGATGGTAGCTTGTAATTTGCCGTTCGATAAACAAACTCACCCTCACAAATCTTCTATTAAACAAGATAATTAGAGGAAAAGTAGACAGGAGCCAATTTCGAATCGGAAAAAAAACTAATAAATAACACTCAAAACGAGATGAAAAACTGACCTGCACGGCTTCGCAAGTAGCAGTAAGAAAGCGCAGGTAACGATCCAAAAACAGCTAAACAGCAACACAGGTAGACCGGTGTCGATCAGGACCTGATAAAAGTATCATTTTTACGCGTACTCGGACTTTAATTATTGATTAATCGTGAGAGTGACTTTAAAACTTTGAAGGTTCAATAAACTTATTTTCTTTTTAAATGAAAGACTCAAAATGGTGATCTAAAAAAATTTAAAAGTAGAGGAAATGAACCCAACTTTGATCAAAAACACTTGGTAATAACAATGAAGACCAGAGTATACAGCAGCTGATTTTAAATCTTATCACTTCACAAACAAAACTTCATCGCGGCACAACACAATCAAACATTAAAGTAAACGTGACCAATAAATGATCGTATTTTCCTTCTGGTACCTACGAAAACTTAGAGAAGGTTCGTAAACTTTGTTCTGGCCTTACTGCGAACGAAAATTGCAAAAAAAAATAATAAATAACAGAGGAAGCACTCAGCACTGCTGCACTAGACAAGTTTAAAAAGAGGACGAGCAGAGCAACAATTTTTTCTAAGTAAAAAAAAATTCACACATGAATGAGAACACGCACAGTTCAAATTTAATTTCGCGCTCAAATTTGTTGTCAACACTGGTAAATTCCTTGGACCACTAACAACCAACCTCACTTTCACACTTTAAGCAACGAACTAAAACTTCTCAGGGAGAGGTTGAAATTTTTCCACAAAAATTGTAACTTTAATTCATCTTTAAAACACTGGACGTGCAAAAAAAAATTCACAATTCACCGTCCAAAAAAAGAGCTAAAACAGAATACTTGGCGTGGTGATAAACCGATTATGAGAGAGGAGATACAAAAGAGAAAAAATCACTGGAAAAATGACAGGTGACCGCGCTTCAAGTTCCGAGGTAGCGACGTTCTAAAGGCGCGAAGGTGAGGACACACACGCAAAGGTCATCGTAGCACCTAGCGATCGAGAGTCGAGAAGAGCACTGAACACAACACGACACTCGCTTGCCTCTGGTACTGGCACCAAGTTTGAAGATAGAGAGGAGGTGGAGGGGGAGAGGGTTCCAGAAGTATAACAAAACAACCAACACAACTGGCGTTCATTCGAAGCGATCTCGACGCGCGGAGAAGAAGCGATCCCCTCCTTCCCCGCTCAAATGTGCACGCACAGGATAGCCAGCAAGGAGCGAAGCCAGCCACACGCCCGATCTGCTGCGATCGAGAGAACCCGCCTTGAGACAGAACTGAAGAACTGAACAGAGGGAGAGGGGGAGGAGAGGGGGGGGGCTTCTCTACGTTTACACTCACGCTCACGACTCAAACCTCCAACTCCCTCAGGAAGCAAACCCGGGCCGGTTGGGGCTAGGAGGACCAGAAGCGACGGAGAAGCAGTGTGCAGCGTGGCACTCGAATGAGAGGGGGCGGGAAGAGTGAGGGGGGAGTAGGAGAGTAGTGTGAGAGAGGGGGGAGGGGAAGAGGAGCCAAGCCACAAGGTGCAAGACGCGGGAAGAACAGTGTGAGTGGGGGTGAGACAGCGGGGTCTCCGACGCGAGAGTGGGAGATCGCGGCTTGATGGTGGGGATGGTACGACTGTTAGTGAGGGGTAGCAAAAGGAGCGGAGGAGGGGAGCTAGAATTGCTACCGGTGCGTAACTAAATAAGTCACTTCCTGTGTACTAATATCGTACACCTACCCAGTATCCGGTGCGAGAGAGCGAGATAGCGAGTCGAGTCCACATGTCCACAGCTGCGGCTTATAAAAACATGAAAAGGTATAGAAACCCATTCCTACGGAGGTACAAAAGCGAGAGGGGATCTTTCTGTTCTCTCTATCTCTCTCACTCCAACTTCCAAAGACATTCATTCACCCGTCACCGATTCAACCACTAACCACAGTATTTCGTCGTCTTTCCAGTCTCCACTGTCGTACGCACTCGCAAAGCGCGACGGAGACAGAGAAAAAGTTGCATGGAGCGAGATAGGGGGTGAGAGAGAAAGAAGAAAAAAGAAGAGAAAGAATTGATAAAACTTCCCCTCCACACCGGCTCAGTTCCTCCCCCACTCATCCGTTCTTACAACCGTAACGTCTTCGGGCGGGAAATGCGTTTGAATACAAAATGCGTAAAACGGCCAGAATCCAAGGGACGGCGCGGCGGGGGAGGGGCGAATCTAAATCTGATCAAATTCAAACACTGGTCCAGGAGTGGGTTAGCGGGGGTTGATCCTTTTCAAAGATGGAACTACGCACGAAATCTGATTAAGAGAGGGAGAGAGAAAGTGGGGGTGGAATGGTGGAAAGCAGTAAACACTCCTGTATGCTAATCACGGAATGAACATTTAAAGGGAATTATAAGGGGGTGGATTTTGAATCGATTTCAATGCCATGACAGTGCAATAGCAAGGTGCATCGGCTGGGCTCGGCTCAGGATCGGGCCCCACCAATTTGATCTCAATTACGGATTCTTACGTCCCTGGCCACCCCCCCCCCCGCTCTGATGGGCTTCGCATCTTATAACATCCTTCCTTTTTTTGCTTCCGTTCTCTTTTCGGTCGCTTTTTTCTCACGTTTTTCTTCTTCTTTCCCGTAGAAAATGACCGAGTCAGGACACAACAATAAAAACTACCCCCCTCGGGCACCTGCAACAATGTTTATCGACAGTTTAATTGGGGTCATAAATGAAATAGAAAAAAAAAGAACTGGGGCGAATCCTGAATCGGATCAAATCATTCGTGGTGTATACATACTGACAGAACTTCGTAGTCCGAACGCAGCCGTTTGAACTCGGTGACAAATTTGCCCTTATTCTTTGAGTTTGCATTTATTCCAAAATAAACGTCCGATTCATCCCTTCATATTCAATAGTAATGATTGAATATAGCCTTTTCCCTTGCTATTAAAAGCCTCGGTTTTGAAAAATAAAGAGTAGAAAAGAATGGTGAGAAGCGTCAAGGGTATACACTCTTTGCAAAGCGTCTACATTTTTTATTAGAGCAGTAAATTTCTCTCGGTGCGCTGCAACAGTGTGTTCGTCCGAAAAAAGGAGGTTTATCTTCTACAGATTTTTAAATCTCCATTCGAAACAAACAAAAGAGGAAGCTTGGGGAATGCTTCATTTTAGAATAGTTTTCTTCAGTAACGAATGTTAAGAACGAACATTGTAGCAGCAATATAATGTTACTCAGATGTAGTCAGCGCAGCAGGGACCGACCGTATACTTTTTCTTTGAATCACTTATTAAGTTGAGACTAGATACATATGATTGTCACTATAGGTCTAGAATGCGGCTATTGCCAGTGGCGGCTCGCCGAGTGCGGCAAGTGAGGCACTGCCTCACCTGATTCAGGCAAGGGAATGGAAGGAAACGTAAACCATTCTTAAAATCACATGGGAAGTAGTTACTATTCATACGCACTTGTACCGTTTTAGTCTATCTTCAAATGTGGAGGCGCACCATGGAAGTTAGAACAATCGATTGAATTTCAGGTAGTTTCGGGTGTAGTACTGTAAAAGATGAATCAGATAGCGTTACTTCGTTGTGAGTTTTAACGTGAGTTGTATAATAGATAACTATTCGTACGCGTCTGTATCGTTTTAGTCTACCTTAATAAATGAAGGCGCACCCACAAAAGTAAGACACAATATCCCGATCGCATTGCGGGATTTTCCGGTGAGAGTATTTGAATCGGATACGTGGAGCTGTGCGTTGACATTGCGTCAATGTATGAACCCTCTCCACCTTCTTTCCCTGGCAGACACGGCCCAGTTTCTAATAAAAAGCTGGTCTGTTCTATAATGTCGTTCATTTTTCTCTCTATTTCTTATTTCCTCTCCTCTTTTTCCTTCCTCCCTTCCTCTCCGCCTTTCCCTTCCTATTCCTTTCACGGCCGGCTAACCTAAAATGGACAGCAGCCCACTGGGAAATTTTGCGGTAGACAACCCCCCCCCCCCCCCCCGCACCTGATGCCTTCATTGGCCACTTCTTAATGGAGTTACAGTATTATTAGATGGAAATCTCCCATTATTACTGTGCCCTATCATTGGCGGATACAGGGGGGGGCGAAGGGGGCGATCGCCCCCCCCCCGTTTTGCCCAAAAAATGGGGAAAGAGGGGAGAGGAAGGGGGAAAGCGAGAGCGAAAACAAGAAAATGGGGTCATTTAGGGGTCAAAATCCAAAATTCGCCCCCCCCCCGTTCGCGAGGGCTGGATCCGCCACTGTGCCCTATACACCACCATTACGCTTACCAAAATAAAAGCGCTTTTTGAGTTTAGGAGTGGCTTTGGAAAGTTTTTAGTGCTGCCATCGTCTTTTTTGGACGTTTTGACACCAAAATCGACTATTAAATTGCTTCAAGAAAAAGTGTGCAACAGCCCCATTGAGGGACTTGACTGTTGGTATAGTAGCCATCTTTAAACTGTCCGTTTTTAATAGCTAGCCATGAATAGCCTATATTACAAGTATGGAGCTTTAGCTCACGGGAAACTTATAACGATGCTTATACCATATAGTAACGACCATGCTTAACACAATACTCAACCAATAGTAAAAAGCGTCATTCATAGACAGTCTTATAACCGATGTAAAATTTTAAATGATCGGCCTGCACTGCCTGCAGGAGTTGCTGCATCCGAAGCCCAACGGAACCAAAACCGTAAGAAAAGACGGGACGGGAGCGGAGGGTCCGGAGGGCGCGGTAAAAATGCCAGTCGGACGTTACAAAAATCAAGGCTTGCCAATGAAAATACTGTTTGGGTAAACTTCATGGGTATCTATCATGATTAGAAACGTGGAGTAGTGTAACTTACTACTGGTAAGTTTTTATCGAAATTGAAGACTTTTGAAAAACTTTAACAAAATAAATTGTTTCATATCAAGCGCTTCATTGTAAGTACATTGTACAATTTGTCTAAAAATAAGATTCCCTTCTTAAGGTTTTCACCCAGGAACCAACTATTTCTGTGTGGATTGAACTGAAAATAAGGAAAAACTTTCCGGCATTATACAATTTTAGTAAACCTATTAAATCCAAACGTATTTCAGGGTTCACCCGAAGCGCATCTTAATCGTAATTCAGTAAAGTCAGTGAGTTGGATCAGTGGCAGAGTGTCCGTTAAAGCCGGATGGCTCGTCTACAATGTCTTCCACAAAGGAGGTGGGTGTGTCGGAAAGTCCTGTCTATATGATCACTCCGAAAGGGTATTATATAAAACATAAAAAAATGGGAGCATTGAGGCCGTGCTTTCAACAGTTAAATTAAATTAATTTAACTTAAATAGCACTTAAATATGGGGATGGCTTACGGTATTCTAAAAAAACAAAACCGAAAATTTCGAATCTGTCTTTTTTTACCGGTCTTAATCGATGTTCCCGCCCTTTAAACAATAAAACTAAAAAAGAGCTATACATTAAATTAAAGTAAATTAAATGAGCATTATTAAAATTTTGAGGAGGGTGTGTATTGTCTATGCGATCACTCCAAAAAGGGTATTTTAATAAAGGGGAAAATGGAGGCATTATGGTCGTGTTTTCAACAATTAAATGAAATTAATTAAAAGAGCATTGAAATGTGGGCGTGGGTGTGTCTTGTCTATATGATCAGTCCCAAAACGAGTCTGGGTGACAATATTAACCCAACTAAGAATAACTCAAGACATTTGATATCTAGCGGGATCAAAAACCAAAAATCAAAACAAAAAATCATTAGCTACTCTGCATTAACACGTACACGATAAAATGCTCACATCCAACAAGATGCTATTTCCGAGGCAATATTTAAGGTGTGTTCTTACGCCTATAACCTCCCCTTACACGATTCTCAAACCAAATACAATTATTACAGCCCCTAATTTTGTAAACCACCGTCGTCTTCGGCGTAATGGATTTATAATCTTTGTTGGTAAAAGGGAAAGTAAATAAACAACACAAAAAGAAGAAAAACAAAACAACAGAAAACACAAGACTCGAAGTAAGGGAGTGAAGAGACTTTAATGAGCACTAGAGAGATGGCCGACAGATTTTGGCGCCAACCTAAAGAAGTGCAAAATGGAAAACCGATTCTAGAGTGAAATTATCTAGGCCCTCGATTAGGATCTCTCGTTTCCGAGATCGAAATGTGATTCAGGCTCCGGAAAAGGTTTGGTACCCTGCTCAAAAGGATATCCGCGTCCGGCTTGCATGCGTTTACGAAGTCAAACGTTGCCACGTCTCACACATTTACTGGATAGGAATGAAGCACGGAAAAATTTCAAATGGAAAACGAATATCATGAATATTAGAATCCTTGTATAGGAGCTGCAGTTGCATTACAAACAATTCGACTAATGAAGGTTAATCCACACACTAAAGTCCGAGAAAATTACAATCAGCGCAATGCCATTGCGATTCGTTCATTATTAACCGGGATACATAGTTGTCTAAAAATCCTGCTTTGCGAAAGTGTTCCTCTGTCGAAATTTGCGACAGTTTTATGCCCAGCCTCTTTGCACTACGCTTTCAGTGATGCAACCGCGGACATTAGAGTCCCTATGCGTAGAAGTTAAGACAAGATAAATTTATGGGTGGCAATGGTGCAAGTTGGCGGCTACTGCGAAATTTAATAAAAATTGGACTGGTGCCCGACATCACTTTTAGATTAAACGGTATCTTCGAAAGATATGGGTCGATTTATTTAAACCGAGTAAATGATTCCGGAGTAGCTAGAATAAGTTAAGGTTAGGTTAGGTTGGGTTATATTCGGTTAGGTTACAGGTCTTTTATTCCGGAGACAAATAGGAACAGAACACTAAGTAGATGTTGCATAGAGGCTCAGCAAAATTTCGCTGATTCAACAAAACAACAGCCAACACATCTCTGTTTAGCCTGATGTTGGGTGAAGTAGGTGTTGACTGTTGTTTTGTTGAATCCGCGAGATTTTGATTGGCCTTTCTTTCAGCCATTTAGTGCTCCGTCTCTATACTATAGACCTGTTTAGTGTGAAGTCACAAAAAAAAAAAATAAAATGGATCCAATAAACAAATGCTCCATCTCACTCACTCTTGTATGGGTATTCCCATAAGTAACAGGATCCAAATTTTCAAATGCAAATTCATGCTAAAAAACAACAAGTTCTCTCGGATTTTATCACACCATTGGATTTGACGTACTAATAGTCAATTAAAGAAAGGGACTGAAATATACATATGTGCTCGGCCGCTTGGCGCGTGAGGAACCACATATTTCATATTTCAGTCCCATTTTTCAATTGACTGTTGGTACCTTAAAACAAAACCAAGTGACAACAACATTTTCGAAACATCACGCATTAGTTTATAATCACGGTTATACCGAAGACAGTCCTACGTTTTGTCCTTGTCTCATACTCACAGTTTCTTAAGGGCACAAAATTCTAGGATATAGGCGCATCGACACCATCATACCACGTGTTATACCTCGAACAAGCTTCGATACGAAGAGAGGTTAGGATGATTGAGTGTCATGGCGTTCATGCTCATAAGAGACCGTGAGTAAGACAAGAACAAAACATAGGACATCTTCCGATATAACTGTGATTGTAAATTCACTTGCGATCTTTCTTAAGTTATGTCGAAGTGAAAGGATACTTTAAGGTACGTGAAATCAAATGGTGATGCAATAAAATTTGAGAAAACTGGTTGTTTATACTACCATGAATTTGCATTCAAAAATTTGGATACGATTTCTTATGGGTAAATCCACCTCCACGAGAGGGAATGAGATAGAGCATTTGTTAGAATCCAATTTTGATCGTGACGTCATTACTAAACAGGTCTATTTGTCTCGGGTTCATTAGACAGAGCGCGCCGACCTCAGCATATAACGCACAGTAATGTAATCGCTCGTTTTGGGGTCATACGGAAATCGTTCCATAGGAAGGTAGGATATAGGAAACAAAAAATTGCCAGCATCAGTGTATACGGGCAAGAAATAACGGGAGGTAAATAGGTAAAACCGTTCTCTTTTCCATACTTTTTTTTTTTTTTTAACAATTTTGTAGTGTTACTTTTTTAATGAGATACATTTGCAGGAATACGCAGTAATGGTCAGCACGAACTTACAGCAGAAGGAGTGATAGGTGAGCGGCAAGGGGCTGCTCAGTGCTCATTTTCAATTAAGTAAAATTGTAAAGGCACGTGAAATATTTCTATGATATATGCTGTTGAAAAGTGTGCCAGGAAAGATTATAATCAGATAACAGGCAGAGCTCACTGCAGACATACTTGTGATGCAGAGCGACTCACAAAGGGAATAGTTCTTAAAAAAAAAGTTTCACTTACTGTAGATTTATGGTTTTTACCACGGAAAAAAATTCAAAATTTTGGTAATAACAATTGTTAAAGGGAGAAAATGCATGATCAATGAAGACATTTGTATCATCAGAATCATTTAAAATTCACAATTTTGCTAGACCGTCAACTTTAGTAACTCTTCGGACTTCAGAAGATTATGTAACAATTTTAACTTTTCAAATTTCTTGATTTTTTCCTGATTTTCCATTATACTTCTATTATACCTCCATCATCATCTCGCTGTACAGAAATTATAACAAATTCGAAGACTCAAACTTCATCAAGGTGCGGACATTTCCGGGAGAATTAACAGTAAGACACTAATTTGCTTCGAAAGTGTCAAATTCAAATTCCCTCATAAAACTGGCTTATACATAATCTAAATTCCCTGATAATTTCATGTTTTCCCAAATTGACAAAAAACAAAAACCCCGTCATTCTAGGTTTTCTTGATTCCCCCTCATGCTAGACTGACAGTCTGACAGTCTAGAATAATATACTTTAAAATAATCGTAACACTTTTTTCTCCGCTTAAATACCCCACCCCCAATCCTTTATTTACAAAGTTTTCAAATCCACCCCCCCCCCCCCCCACCAAAATCTATTTGGGCTTTATGAAATTATACGTTTAATTTTAAGACTGATTTCTAGAAAGTTGGGACGTTTCATACTACTGTGCTAAGGTTCGCGCACCACAGTATCCGAGCACTCGGAATCCTATACACAGAGCCAGAGCCACGAACCAGATTACGCGTATGGAGATGTGCGATATGTGTGTGTGGAGATGTGCGATATGTGTGTGTATATCAGCATCCGACATGCTACACAACTTCAATTTCGTATCCTACAATTTCTGGTCTAATTGCTAATTGGTAGGCCAAAGCAACAGGCCAGGCCAATAGGCGAATGTATATGACCGCACCCATTAGGAACGCATACCTCGAACGACCGGCGAAACCTCCCTCTCACCACCACATCTGTCTCTGACCAGGAGCGGATCCAGGATATGTTATCTATATCTCGCTCTCTATCTCTCTCCCTGCGCTCATTATTTGAATGCATGAGTAAGAAAAGGATGAATAGAGGGACAGTCAGAGACTTTACGCTCCTGTCTTTTCGAACACACGCATTATAATGGGGTCGAAAGAGAGAGAAGGAAGATTCCTGTAGATCTGCTTCTCTCTCTGCGACCAGAGACAGAACACAATGCACGCACACATACAGTGGCGGATCAAGAAATCTTTTAAGAAAAAAAATTGTGCAAAATAGAGGTTTTAAACCTCGTGACAAGAGCGTAGAATTTTGACGAAAGTGATATTTCTCTAGGAGATCGATGATTACAATTGCTCCCGTGAAAACTAACGCTAATCTTTCAAGGGTTATATCTACTTATGAAAAAAACAGTTTCTACTCTGTGATTTTTTAGAGAACGGTTATGAATTTCGGAAAACCGTCCATGCATTCTGTCTAAGGCGACAAGTTTTTTGAGAGAAATAGTATTTTCATATTTTTATAGCCTTCCAAAAGGGGATGGATGGCAGAATAACCCCCGAGTTCATTCATTAAACGAGACATTATTTTTACATCCATTTAAATCCATGTAAAAAGTCGAATGCGAAGGTATTCATCGAACACCCAATAGTTCGATATTTTTCAAGAGTTTAAATGGACTGACTGCACTGTTGTCAAATTGGACACTACGCCACTGATACAAATTACTCGTATCACCGATGAATACATTCAAAGGCGAATCGTGAAATTTGGCAACAATGTATTTTCTCCATTTAAATTCACCAAAAAAGTCGAATGCTCCAGTCATCGGCGATGACCAGGCATTTCGACCTTTCTAATGTGTTTAAATGGGGGAAAAGGAACGTTGCCAAATCGCACGCCTCGCCACTGAATACATTTCAGTTCGTTTCAATGAAGGCGGTCCAAACATTCTTCGAAAGAGACCGAGCGGTCAGAGGAATTTATTGCACTCTCAAACAAATTACTCTCAATTTTATTGCCATCATATAATCTGAACGGCGCGGAAGGTCGATTCCATGTTTCCCCAAAACGGATCAGAAAAGATTACAGAGCGCTGTGATGCGGTATAACTGAATACACTGAAAATATTTCTATCTGTAATCTTTTCTGTACCGGTGCACCATTTCGGGAAATCATAGAACTCTGCCACATACATATATGTATTTTATACTTTCCAGGCTAAATATGCGCCGACTACATATACAAGTATATACTGGACTACCAGTTTTAAGATCATTGAGTGGAGGGATCTACTCAACCTTCCTTCTACGAGTCTGATAAAAAAAAGAGTGCATTAAAGATGAGTACGTCATTAACTAGAGACGGAGCTTATTTTACGATTATTCTTCCTGACCGGACAAGATGTGACTGCAAAGGATGACTGGTATACTTACAACGAGCACTCTCTCCAATACTGCCAGATTTTGTCGAAAGAAATCCCAAAATTTAGTCCTTTTTAAGGCGATTGTACACGGAAAAAAAAGATTAGTGAAAATAACCAGATGGATATCTGATTTTGGCACCTGGTAGATGTTATGGTAAACTTGACCAGAAGTATGGTACATTTACCGATACTTTGAGAAAATTCGACATGCAATCAGGTGACATCACCTAGTACCTAGTCAAAACATAGTATACTTCTGGTTAACATTACCATAACATCTAGCAGGTGCCAAAATCAGGTATCCGTAAGGTTATTTTCACCGTAGTTTTTTTTCCGTGTACCGTAAGGAGCACCGGCACTCAAGGTATCTTCCCTCTCCACACTTACCACTCACCCTCCCCCGCACATAGGTCTCAAATTTCGCCTTTTTTCACCAGAAAATACTCAAGATTATGCTTCTTGCGACGCATCGAATTTGAACTTCCATATCCCCCCCCCCCCACAGAAAAACTGTGCACCTCAACTGGCTGCAGCATAGTGTTATTTCCAAATGCTCCTGCACTTCTTGCACTTTTCTCCTGGATTGGCTTTGATTTTATCGATTTTGATTGGCTACCGCGTCATTAACAAAGTGGAAGGATCGAAGAGAAAATGTTAAAATTATTGTTTTAAACAACTTTCGTTTCTGTGAACGGTACGGGTGATTATGAAACAAGACCCATTCATAAGGCTAAATTCAACATTTCTATTCCGATAACCTAATGATTTTTACACTACACTTCTAAAAGTGCAAAACTATAACTATGTAGTTTTTCGGGGAATAAAACCATTCATAGTCTATTCTATCGTCCGTCGCAAACATTGTTTTTTACTTTTTTTTATTTTGAGAAATTATGGATGGGCCATTTTTTATAACAGCTTTGCCGGTAAATGACGACGTTACAAAACGATCCCCAGTGGGGGGGGGGGGGGACGCTAAAGTTCTTGTGAGCTATACCCATTAAGTGCCTTGAAGAAATGCGAGATAAATAAATTGGGTTCAACAGACCCAATTCAATACATTTCCTCAAAATGTGGCAACGTTGACTTCGTCTGCCGGTGCCTGAGGCTTGATGGATGATCTGCTCCCGTAAGGTCCCTGGCTCCATGGAGGCCGTTCCTGCATATATGCTGTAGCCTTCTCTCCATCTGGTGCCGGTGGGTGCCTCTCATTGCCAGATCCACTGACTAACGAGCAGAAAACTGTATATATAGATATACCTAAATCATCAGATTTTTCATTCATGATTTTCGAAACTTTTCGCAGCGGTTGCAGAATATTTGCAGTCACGTCTGTTTGATATTAAATTTGTCGAAATATTTCAGCAGATTTTTTTTTTTTGGGGGGGGGGGTGATTTTGGAGACGCATCACTAGTTGAGAGCTTGTTCCAGATGTAGAAGTGGGGCTGTAATCTTTGATAAGATTCAAAAATAATTCTCTTTGAAACACGAGAAAATACAAAAACAAACACGGCTGCTTGGAAACGTCTTATCCGAAGTTTTGAATTGAAAGGTTTCCCAAAAGTATATTTAATCTTGAACGAAACTTTGTGTAGGTATATTTTGAAGGAAAGGAATATTTTATTGTTTCAAAAGTTCGACGCTGGTACATACGACAATAAGTACGTCCGCAGCCCTTTTTTTCTAAACAGCATCCGATAAAGGAAATAACTTTCACAATCACAAGATATTTACAACCGGATTTTATTCTTTTTTTGTGTGAATGTCCAAAATGCACGTCACGAGAAATTGTGAAAAGAGCGTCAACAGGCATGCATGAGCACAATTTTTTTTTTTTTTTTTTTTTTTTTTTTTTTTTTTTTAGTAAGTCGGTTCAGAAAGCGAACGCCCCTTGTGCGAAGCACTATAGAAAGACTTTCTGACGAAAGATGGTTGCGCAAACATGTTACTCGGCCATTTTTTCAGGAATTATGTTTTTTGTTATTGTTGTTTTGTTTTGTTTTTTTTTTTTCTCTCTGGCTAAAAGTATTAGTAAGCATGCATTTTTCATGCCAGTACTTTCACTTGAAATCACTAGAAATTATTTTTGAAATGCCAAGAAATTCTATAGCAGTTCACATTGCTACAAGCGAGACCATTCGCCGCGTCGGAGTTTCTTAGAACCAAAAACAATTTCATTTGATTTCAAGAAGAATTTCTGCGATAAATTGCGAAAAATTCTCGACTTCGCGACCAGAATTTCCGCGCAAAAATGTTACACCACACTTACAGGGACGGTATAACTATTTGAATCGACTTTACCGTTATCGCCAGACATTTTTCTGGCAGAAGCAGGTGAAGTTAGCCCGGGGGGGGGGGGGGGGGGGGGGGTTTGAAGTAAAGTATTTTGTGTGTTAGACCAGGGCCATGGCATCATCCACTTTATCTCTCCCTTACTTTCCTAAACTCTCTCGGGTAATATTTTTATTGATTTAATTTTCTTTTTGAAGGTAACCTCCAACACAGGCTTGCCTAGGGAGGTACCAAATTTTTAGTCTTAAATTGATTCAATTTTAAATTAATTTATATTAAATTGTTTAATTGTACAGTGAATTTATTTAATTTAATTTTTTCTTGCAAGTTATGTTTAAAGACTATACATAAAATTATCATTATTATCATCATTATCATGTAGAATCCTCCCTCTCAAATACACCTTTCGTTATTTGATTTTAACTCATTCAATATAGTTTCGGGAGGGTTGTCAGACCTGACAACACCGCTAAGGATTGGATATTCCAAAGCGGCGGACGGACGAGGCAGCCTCTCTCGGGATAATAATTGTTCCCTGGACTCTCTGTGCTGAGGAGCTATGAAGAACCACTCCATTCCACTCCCGGGGTTATTAAATTAAGTGAAAATCTTCCGAGGCTCGAACCGGTGTACTCAGTGTACAAGAGAGTACATTGTGCTCTTCGACGCTCGACCGCACCGCACTGCGCAGCTCACCGCTCAACGCTCACCTTCCAATTTCTTATTCTTCATCTTCCGGCCAATCGTCAGAAAGGGGGTGCTTCAGGAAAGGAAGGGGGAAACAGGAGGGGGGAGGGGGAGCGAGAGGGAGGCTGCTTCGCGTGCCGCTTCGAATCAGTCACGCACCGGCATAGAATAAAGATTACTTCGTAATAGAAGCGACAGTGTCGCCGAATCTTCTATCAGAACTCGTTGACCTTGAACGGTCTCGAAAAGATTATGTTAGGAAGGATGTTTCAAATTCTGTAACCTTTTCATTCAACAACAACATCATCCACCACCCATCAGCGCTGCGATTGGCTTATGTTGAATTTCGCGGTGGCTGGCTGATTTTAGTGGTCGTCGGCTGGCTTAGAGTCCCTGTATATACTAATAAATGTGCAATGGATATTAAATATTAAATAAATTATTAAATATAATTTGTTACATATTCATATACACTCATACAAGGACTCTACGGTGGCTGGCTTATTTTAAATTGCGCGGTGGCTGGCTTATTTTAAATTGCGCGGTGGCTGGCTTATTTTGAATCGCGCCGTGGCTGGCTTATTTTAAATCGGTCGTTTGGTGGCTTAGAGTCCCTGTTTATTAAATATATGGGGGATATTAAATTCAAAATATACTAAATATAATATATTTAATGTATAGTATATTAAATATTCATGCAAAGGGACTCTAGGTTGGCTGGCTTATTTTGAATCGCGCGGTGGCTGGCTTATTTCAAGGTCAACGAAATGAGTTTATACAGAGCCCTATGGAAGTGACGCTTCTATTACGAAGTAATCTTTATTCTATGGCACCGGGTTGTACCAGCCGCGGACTGCCGCTCCCAAGTCCGAAGCCCAAAGTCTCGGCTCGGGTTGAAGAAACGCATAGGTCCATCAGGATATGAAGGTAGGAGGGTGGAGGGGGGGACGCACCCAACGCAACGTGACGCAGCGTGGTGAGGAGCGCCCGGTGCGAACCGCAATGTCCAGAAGAATGAGTTCAATTAAAAATAATAACTGTTCGGGCTGGGACTCGAGGTCCGAGGATCAGACTTGACGTTACTATGTAGCATGGGAGTATTTCCCATGTGGTGTCCAGAACCGTCCCTTCGCTCATTCCATCCACTTGCGCAACAGGCAGAGAGGATCGAGGCATAGCAACTCTTGTCAGTGCGTTCGCGGGTGGGAGAAAGCGGGGGAAAAAGAGAAAACGTAACGGGGATCGACCTTTGTTTCAAGCCAGGAGTCGAAGGCCAGACCCAGGGAGAAATCAGGGCTCGAACTGCGTTGCATATTTTAAGCCGAAAGGCAGTCGGATAGTTTCTTGCACAGCGTAAAGACGGAGTCTCTTTCTCCAAAATAATGTGAGTATCTTTTGGGGGCTAGTCATGTACTTTGTACATGGCTAGCTTTCCATAAAGTTAATTCGTGTGCTTCGGGTCGGGGAGGGATAAAAGTGGTTCCTTGATCATATATCCAAAACCCGTGTTCTATTTATTCCAAACCCCGTAGCATTAAATGAAAGTAATCTTGACAGATCGCGTTCCTAATGGGGGGGCGAGCGACCCCCAAAAAGGACCACGCGACAACATGGCGCCCTCCTCGTTGGCAATCGATGATTAGTACAATCAATCATCGGTATAACCCAATTTAACTCCCCGAGATAAGTCAAGTTTTAAAAGTGTCTTTTTATTCGTGTACTCGTATTTTTGTGTTGTAAGTGTTATTCATCGTGTCATTTCGTGTTTTTCTTTATTTCGCGTGTTTCTTAATTTCGTATCGTTTCGCGTTATTGTTTCGAGCTATCTCGTGTTTTTCAAGTGTTCCGTTCTTTAAGTGTTCTGCAGTGTATTTTATGTTCTTACACTTAATTCATGTTTTTTTTTATGTTCTCGTATTTTTCTCGTGTTTTCGTGTTTTTAAATTTTCAGGTCGAAACGTATTTTTCGTATTTTCGAGCTCTGACTTTGTTCGTGTTTCTTTTTCCGTGCTCTTTTTCGTGTTTTTTTTGTGTTTTCGTTTTCGTGTTTTTGTTGAGTGTTTAGTGAGGGAGTGCACGCCCTTACCACCTCAACTTTTTCTTGTTTAATACGTTATTTTAGCGGACAATTTATTCATTGTTTTTTATAGTTTGACTACCCTCAGTTCCGTGAGGCCAAGTCTTATTATCAATTAAATGAAAATATAGAATTTCTCAAATAAAGCCGTTCGGTTATTTTCTGTGAAATTAACCGCATATTATTTTCAATGTCGTGATTTTTCTAAAAGTTTCTACCACTTTATCAGTTAATTTAATTTTAAATAAATTAGCCCGTGCTTTCGCTGAGTGAATCCAGCCGATGTTCCAGAACCAGAGTGTGCTTAGTATGATTTACAATTCCAAAATCACACATTCTGCAACGTGGGAGTTATAATAACAATCGTGATTTCAACATCCTGGTCTTTATTAACGTCCAGCTCTCCTCACTTCTATGGATTTTGAACCATCAATGTGGAACGTCTTTTGGAGCCATCTCGACGGACTGTCATGGAATTTCTCAACAAACAATCTTCTCATCGAAGCGCTCTCTTTTTTCTGTTCCAGCCTTCACAATCAGAGGATCACCGCTACTCATCACCAAAGGATTATTTATCGTCGAGTATTTACTAGTCAAGTAAAAAGTTTATATTATCAAAATTCTTCTTTTTTTTTTTCTTGTTAATCTTATTTTCCGTCAGTTACTCGCTTTGTCTAACCAGTGTCACATATAGCATCATGAGTCATCAACAGCACTATAACTTAAGGTCAGCACCATTTAGAATTCCCTCTGCCCACCCACCCCCTCAAGAGGTGGCTATTAATGTTGAAAATCATCATCGCCAAGAAATAGTGGCTATTCCGCAAAACCATTCACCGACCGGAATCAGATCGCCAATTGAGGATCGCACTCCTATGCGTCATTTGTACCCCAATGTCCACATGATGCATAGTAGAGCACCGCAAAGTCTCGAAAACCCAATTGCTATCGGAACTCCGAATAATGATTTCCAACGATCTCCACGGTCTTTTTCCAGCGGAGCCGAGCCCCAGGTTTCCGTTGCCGCTGCTTGTGTCGAGGGTTCACAGTCCTCACCTAACGTCATGAATACCGTCTTAAACGAGTTAAAAAATATGCAACTAATGATCAATGACCGAATCTCGAATCTCGAGAGTAAAATTCCTGACCTGGTCAAGTCTGAACTTTCCGGACAAAATGGACCTCGGGAGAGAAGTGACTCCATGGTAAGTGCCTCGGTCTCGACTAACAAAGGTAAAAGAGACAGACTTTATGGATCTGTGAACTTTCGAGATATAGCAGCATTCAACGGAAAGTTGGAGCCGGTGCATCCAAAAATTTTCATAAATAGCCTTCGTCTTTATTTACAGGTGAATCCATGTTCCGACGAAATTATTATCAACGAAATTTCTAGGTTGTTAACAGGTGATGCCCAATCGTGGTATCAAGTGTACGGGGACTCGTTCAGTACTTTTGATAGTTTTTGCTCAGGTTTTTTGAGATACTTTTGGGGGGAAGCTCTCCAAAATAATATTCGGGCATCGATTTTCATGCCTCATCGGTTTGTTTCCGGAGGAAGCCTCGCCAGTTATTTCCTTGAAAACGTTAAAAAGGTCAAATATTTGGACCAACCTCTGCCGGAATCCGTAATTTTATCAGCAATTATCGCCCATTTTCCAGAGCAAGTTCGCTGGACTCTCTCTGAGTCACAAGCTGACACTATCGATAAAGTGTTATTCCGACTCCAATCACTAGATAATTTAAATTTCAGTATCAAGTCTCGCCGTTTAGAAGTAACGCCCCGATCCAAATTCGAACTTTTCCCGAAATAACAATAATTCTAGACCTCAAAATCAACGGGTCAATCAGCTTGCTATCGAGTATGTGCCCGATGTATCGATTCCACCTCCTCAAATTGGCGAGTCTCCCTCCGAGAGCAACTTGACCGAGTCTTTAAACTAGAAAACTGCTGGGCTACAGTTAATTCAGTAGTTCCAGCAGTTAACACCCAGATTCAAATGGACAAGAGAATAATTGAAAAATTGCAGTCTAAAGCACACCTAACCTTTACTTTCGTGAAAATTCAGGTTACATCGCTGGGAGATAATTCATTCAATTTTGTTATTTTAGCCATCGTTCCCAATTTATTTCAGCGCAATTTTAAAAATATTATCCATGGCAATGCCATTTTCAACTTCGAAATCCTAAATTTCTTTGTATCAATCAATATGTTCAATTTGTTAAAGTTTGTTCAATCTTTAGATATGACCAAATTCAGTTATTTACTTTTATTTCTATCATCCAGCTTAATTATTCATGATCGGGATTTTTTGAGTAACTTTGTCAATCCAGTGCCAGCGAATTCAAAAATATGTGAAAATATGGCCAAAGTTCTTATGCACAATATTTCATTGCCTCTTATTCTTCAACTTTCTCAAAAAATTCAGATATTTTTATGTGAACTCATTGTGAGAAATGATGAAAACCTGGATGAATTTATTAAAACAGTCAATCAGCGGCTAGTCGTTTGTCTAAAAGCTCAGCACACTGTCAAAATGATCGACATAAATCAGCACTTATTATCCTTAGAACAGTTTGATGAAAATGAGCTCCCCACCTCTTCTTTTCTGAAAGTGTTGAGTGATGTCGTTCGGCAGGTGGTTGAGAATCAAGACCGGTGCAAGACCGTTGATTGTCACCGAATTAGCACCATTCAACAGAATCCAGATCATTTTTTGCTATCAGAAAAGATCAATCTTCAACTCGTGTTATTAAGCAGAAATCTCCTTACATTTCTGCCATTATTGAAAATCATCCATTTGAACTGTTAGTAGACACTGGCAGTGAGATAACGCTGTGTAGTCAAAATTTCTTCGAAAAGATTACAAACTTCAAGTTCCCAAAATTACCGGTGACTGGTTTGACCATTCGTGGAGTCACTGGTGTTAAATCTAAAAGGGTTCAGTTTCAAATTTTCATCAACTTTGTAATCTCTGGCGTGAGTTTTCCGTCACCCGTTTTGGTCGTCCCAGAAATTCAAGTCCCATTAATTGTCGGCATAGATTTTCTAACTCAATTTGGAGCGTTTATTGACTGTCAAAAGCGCACAGTGACCCTACTGAATGGCCAAATCAGTGTACCGTGGATTTACAGAGAGGCAGTCAACATTAATCAAATCCGATGGGAAATCAATCCAGAAAAGCCCAAAGTTTTGATACTCTCTGACAGTCATGGTAGAGGATTAAGCTCATTAATAATTCCTAAGCTTCTTAATGTGAATATTGAGGTTAAAGTCAAACCTGGTGCTAAATTTAACGATGTCATCGCTGATCTAGAATCTGAAAAGGATATGTTATTCGAAAACGACATCTTAATTCTCATAGGAGGTACCAATAACATCGACTTTCTGAAATCACAAGCATTTCTTAATTCAGAGTTCAAAGTCGATGTTTTAAGACAATTAAAGTGTAATATTATTATTTTTGAAATTTTGAACGCTTCGACGTATCATCCATTAATCCAATAATTTCAGACATAAATCACCATTTGAGAGAAAGCTTAGCGGAGATTAACTGTCAATTTGTAAAAACTGACGAGTTATTTTGCCGCGAAGACTTTTCCTCGCATGGTCTTCATTTAAATCACGCAGGTAAACAGAAATTATCCAAAGTTATTATCGATAAGGTCAATCAGATAATCACATTCGAATATTCCGATGTGAACTTGAGTTGTAACTGGCACCTTGAGAATACTGAATTGCTTGAGATGGAAGCTTCAGCAAACGTTGTTACATCGACAACTTTTGGTGAAGCCGAAATAATGGAAAAATTAGATTCATTGCAACTTTCAACTGATCAAAAGACTCAGTTAAGAGACTTACTTTTAGAGTTCAAAGATGTTTTTTCAGATATACCCGGCAAGTGTAAAGTTTATAAGGCGAGCTTTCGATTAACTGACTTAAAACCTTTCGTAAAACGCTCGTATCCCGTGCCTTTTGCAAAAAAGGACATGGTACGAAGAGAGATCCGCAGAATGCTAGACTTAGAGATAATAGAGATAAGCTACAGTGCTTATTCGAGTCCTATTGTGCCGGTTCCGAAAAAGATGGCAACTGTCGTTTATGCCTGGACGCCAGGACATTGAATTCTAAACTCATAGCGGACGCCGAGAAACCCGAACATATTGACACCTTACTGTATAAATTCCGAAAGCCTGCATTCATTTCGACATTGGATTGTGTATCGAGCTTTTGGCAAATTGAACTTGAGGAAGAATCCAGAGATTGCACCAGCTTCACTTTTGAGGGTGTCAATTACCGATTCACTCGACTTCCATTTGGAACAAAAGTATCGATGCAACACTTCAATAAAGGAATGAATACATCTTTGGGCCCTGAGCTTTATGATTTCTTAACCAAATATGTAGACGATCTCAGAATCGTGTCGGAAACTTTTGAAGACCACCTTAAGCACCTGCGAATCACTCTTCAAAAACTCAGAGATGCTGGATTCACTTTAAAGTTCACAAAATGCTTTTTCATCCAAGCGTTTGTGGACTTTTTAGGCTACATCTTATCAGTAAATGGAATCCAGATGGATCCAGATAAAGTTCGTGCAATCCGTGATTTTCCAGTGCCCAAGTCTCTAAAAGACCTACAAAGTTTTGTCGGCTTAGTTAATTTTTATCGGAAGTTCTTTATCAATCACTCCAACTTAATTGAGCCTTTACTCTATCTCTTTAAAAAGGGAGCGGTTTGGGAGTGGACTGAGAAAGAGCAACGAGCTTTCGAGAAAATCAAGAACAATTTCTGTAATGACGTCATTCTAAGTTATCCGGACTTCACAAAAGAATTTTACATAAACACTGATGCATCGTTTAGTGCTATAGCCGGTGAGCTTTTTCAGTATGACGAAGAGGGTTACAGGAGACCGATCACCTATTTCAGTCGGACGCTGGCCCCGTCCGAAAAGAACTACACTATAACTGAGCTCGAGCTTTTGGCGATCGTGTCAAGTTGTCACAAATTTCGCCAATACATTTTAGGCTTCCCGGTTGTCGTACTAACCGATCACAGTGCACTAACGTTTTTAAATAGATGCGTCCTTTCATCAGGAAGACTCACTCGGTGGGCTCTGTATTTGCAGGAATTCGATTTGACCATAAAACACATCAAAGGTCAAGAAAATACAGCGCTGGATGTTCTTTCTCGGTTCCCTCCCGAACTCCACTCCCTTCCACCGAATAACACCGAAATCAGTGTAAATAAAGTAAATTATCTTACAGAATTGAAAGACCTGTTTCGAAATTTGGCCCAGTTACAACGAGAGGACTTAAAATTAGGTCAAATTTATACCAAAGTGAAAAATCGCGTTTCTTTTGAGGGTGAAAAGTTTTATTTGATACAGGACGAACATTTATTTACAAATTCATTTAGTGACAACAATTTTAAACTTTGTGTACCTCAGTCTCTAGAAACCTCTGTTATTAAAACCGCTCATGAAAAGATAGGACATGCTGGCATTAATAAAACATATAATTATTTGAAAAATTTTGTAACGTTTCCAAAATTAGAGGTAAAAATCAGAAGCTTTGTACGAGCTTGTTTAGCATGTCAAAAGTGCAAAGTACCAAATAAAACTTTTCACGCTCCACTTGAACCGGTTTTGGCTTCAAAACCCCTTGAGCTTTTATCGGTTGATTTGTATGGACCTCTTCCGAAGGCCAAAGGAAACTTTTGTCATATTTTCGTTGTACTTGACATTTATTCTAAATACGTAAAACTTTATCCATTGAGAAATGCAACCGGTGTTTTGGTTACCCGAAAATTCATCAATAACTACCCTAATGACGTCGGTACACCTGTTATGGTTCTGAGTGATCGTGGACCAGCATTCCGATCAAAATTCTGGGATCAAAATCTGAAAAGCCTGGGAATAAAGCCTACTCATACTTCAGTATATCACCCGGCTTCAAATCCAGTCGAGCGATATATGCGTACTATTGGAGATATGTGTAGACTTTATTGCAACGAAAACCACCGATCATGGATTGATTACCTGCAATTTTTTGAAGATTGTCTGAACCATTCCACCAATGAGTCCACCGGTGTAACACCCATCGAAATTATGAAAGGACAAAATCCAGACAATTTTCTAACCAATCTCATTAATTTTCCTGACTCAAGTAATAAAGTTAATGTTAAACTTAAACTGTCAATTTTAGAGAAAAATTTAAAAAGAAAAGCAGAAACTAGAAAAGCAGTTTATGACCAAAAGCATCGCCTGCATCATTTCTCCATCGGTGACAAAGTTTTGGTGAAAACGAACTTTTTATCAAACAGCCAGTACGGAGAGATAAAGAAGTTCTTTTGTCTTTTTGAGGGTCCATATGAGATCATCGAAACAGCAGGGAAAAATGCATTCAAACTGAAAAATATCGAAAGCGGAGATATTCTAGGTGTATATAATGCGGCGCTATTAAAGCCGTTAATCACAATTTGATCTGTATAACTTCGATTTTTTTTTTTATTTTTTGAGAATGTGGGGTCAGTGAACCCCAATTCTTAGTCAAATTGTTGATAGATGTAAGTTCTTATAATTAAGCCAAACATAAGTTAAGTTTCGACAACTCGTTGATTTTTCATTTTTCATTTTATCACTTTTTATTTTTTTTCTTGTTTTACATGTTTGTGTAACCTAAGTTAAGTTTCAGCAAATCGTTGATTTTTATATTTTTTTTTCTCTCACTTTTCGTTTATTATTTTTGTTGTGTAAATCTAAGTTAAGTTTCAACAAATCGTTGATTTTATTTTTTTCACTTTCTCATTTACCAATTTTATTTCTGTTCTTGCTTTAAAATTTTGTGTGACCTAAATTAAGTTTCAACAAATCGTTGATTTTATTTTCATTTCTCACTTTTCCTTTTTTTTTTTTCTTCTTTTTTTTTTTTTCCTCGTTTATTGTTTTAATTTGTATATATTTTTGACTTTTGAAAACTTGACTTATCTACATTAATTCCGATTTCATTTCCTAACTTAAATAGTTTATTGTTTGAGCGATTTGTGTGTTCATGTAAAGCTTATGAGTTATAGGACCAAAAAGCTTCGCAGGAGCGCATACATCGCTCGAAGCTTGCATTTTACTTTGAATTTTATTTTATTGCGTTTATCATGAAAGTTCGTCCTGCCATAGCATCTAACAGTTAGTAAGAGGTAACTGTGTGGAATAAACGCCTCCTAGCGGGCATAGTTGTGTGTTTCTCCCTGAGGGGTTTAACGTCACTAGGAGTATCCTTTATTTTTTTTCATTTTATTCATATTTTTTTTTTTAAACTGAAATTTGTCCCCCTCCCCTCAATTTTTCTCCTTGATGTGATGGCTGATATCAAGGAAACCCTGCGGAAAAGGAGCAGACTGGGTCATCCGCAGTTTTATGTCGTTTACAGGCCATTTTGCTAGCCTGTAAGCCAATGTATGTGTATGTATTTGTGTTTGTTTACGATGTATGTCGTGCCGAAAGTCACGCTTCTTCTTCTTCTTTCGTTTTTTTCTCAGTGTCACTTTCGGTGCCAATGTATGATTCCCGTGACCATCTCGATAGGATGAAAATGTTTTGGTTACACCCAAGCCTTTCTTTTATTTTAGTCAAGCCCCAATTTTTTTTAACCACAGCTGGTACTTTTGGTGGAAACACTATTTTGAGTTAAGTGATACTTGTTTCCGGGAATTTCACGTGGTATGGGACTCAGTAACTTTTTTGATGGCAAGTATCATGCTCACCTTGATTGTACCCCCAAGCGATTAAAAGTACAGCCATAAGGTGGGTCTCTTATGGTTTCAGCCCCCTTCCCCCCTACGGACAACCGCTCGACCCCGGAGCGAGGCCCAGCAAAGTAAAATGCAATAACTATGAAACCTTAAATAAAATAATGAGCAAGCAAACACTATCCCACCCCAGGAATATTTTATGTAATATTATGTATTTTGTTTTGTTCTTTGTCATATGTTTTTTTTGCTTATTTCTACTAATCTCTCACTGGATTTTTTTTTAGCGTTAATTCTTAAGTTCTTTTAGAATAAAACTTAAGGCAGTACTTGATTCCTTCAACGGCCCGAGCACTTTTACAAATTACCATCGTTGTTATTTTTTGAGAATATCAGCTTCTCAGTTGAATGCCAAGGCATTCAGCTGATAAGCTGGTTGGGGTAGCTGTAGCATGGGAGTATTTCCCATGTGGTGTCCAGAACCGTCCCTTCGCTCATTCCATCCACTTGCGCAACAGGCAGAGAGGATCGAGGCATAGCAACTCTTGTCAGTGCGTTCGCGGGTGGGAGAAAGCGGGGGAAAAAGAGAAAACGTAACGGGGATCGACCTTTGTTTCAAGCCAGGAGTCGAAGGCCAGACCCAGGGAGAAATCAGGGCTCGAACTGCGTTGCATATTTTAAGCCGAAAGGCAGTCGGATAGTTTCTTGCACAGCGTAAAGACGGAGTCTCTTTCTCCAAAATAATGTGAGTATCTTTTGGGGGCTAGTCATGTACTTTGTACATGGCTAGCTTTCCATAAAGTTAATTCGTGTGCTTCGGGTCGGGGAGGGATAAAAGTGGTTCCTTGATCATATATCCAAAACCCGTGTTCTATTTATTCCAAAACCCCGTAGCATTAAATGAAAGTAATCTGACAGATCGCGTTCCTAATGGGGGGGCGAGCGACCCCCAAAAAGGACCACGCGACAACTAGAGTCTTGAGGATCAAGTCTTGAGCATTTGCAAAGGTGTGGGCGGTTTGTTGCGTTTGCTTTGGGTCCCCAGACTCAAACCTTAATTCCCGTCGTCACGTCGCGATGAGGCCTAGCTGTGACGCAGAGCCGCGCGTCATCGCACATTGAAACGCAAACGGAAGGCGTATGTTATTTTAGCACAAAAAGAAGCTTACCCCTTTCAGTCATGAAACATGAAAGAAAAGGTTAAGGTGATTCAATACCTTTCCCTCAGTACAGCTGTAAAAATCAGAGATTGCGCCACCGTCACGGCGTTGCCGTTGCCAATCGGATGGGCTTTACGACCACGATTCAGAGATTATACCTAATTATTAAATAACCTGACGGACAAAAATACTGGTAGAATTTACCATCTGCATAGCTGATTTTGGAGTCTGCTATCAAGTATGGTAAATTTTACCATCATATAGTAAATGCAACGTACCTACCTTGTGGTGAAATGTACCAACGCAGCCCTAGTACAGAAATAAGCCTCAAGCCCTCAGAAATCATGTTCCAATTACCCTCAAAACCCTCAAAGAATCTTGAGGTTACCCTCAAAACTCTTGAGGGTAATCTCAAGATTCTTTGAGGGTTTTGAGGGTAATTGGAACATGATTTTTCTTGAGGTTACCCTCAAAACTCTTGAGGGTAATCTCAAGATTCTTGAGGGTTTTGAGGGTAATTGGAACATGATTTTTCAAGGGCTTGAGGTTTATTTCTGTACTAGGGAGGTTATCTTAATTTACCACAAGGTACATTGCATTTACCATGGGATGGTAAAATTTAACATACTAGATATCAGACTCCAAAATCAACTATGCAGATGATTAATTCTACCAATCTTCATTTCCCGTGCTGACATATGTTTACTTATCTTAGGATCGGAAGCTTCTAGCGCCATAATTCAACAACTTATATTCGAAGTTTCAGCAGAAATCTGTCAGCAGCCATTTAAGAGCAAATATGGAATATAGCTACGCAGGTGCCGTGATGGGGGAGGGGGTTTAATTTAGTTTGTCACTCTCTCTATAAAAACACACAGAGGAAAAATCACAAATTAGATGGGAATCTCTCTTGGTATACTTGCATACAGCTCCGGCTTTACGCCTTAAACTTTAAAGTCATTTTGTGAGTGTGCAAGTGAATTTCGTTATTTTTTTAAAGTGCACATGGTGATCTTTGCTGGATTTTATTCGAGAATTACTTTTCAATAGTCTGTAGCAAAAGTTAGCCAGAGCTCCATTGCAGGAAACTCCGCAAAACAGCAACACTGTGATAGACGCGCGCAGTCTCTGGCAGCAGGGCCCGTAAAACATCAACTACGCTCTTCCAAAGAAATCTTCATTAACGTCGAAGAGCTAATTTGTGGGGAAGAATACACCCGAAGTTATGCGGACTTATCTTCCGGAGATAGTCTCAGTTCTACGGCTTTCGGTGATCGGTGACCGGTGATCAGCGAGTTAAACCAACTTGAACCGGGTTGACCGCGGATTCGCATCATGGCGCGGAGCAACCGCGGTCACCAAAGTAACACCATCACGGAGCTATATCTATATCACCTGTTGCGACATCCGCGACATCTTGCGGGAAACCGCAGACGTAAGACACGAATCACCACCCTTCCCCTGCAACCCCAATTTCTTTACGGTCGTTGGTTATTCGACTACCGAACGACGCGATGCGATGCGACCAGGGTTGCCGATAGCTGTTTGTTGTGAGTTTATAACCCTTGTGAGCCAAAGGAGCGATCTAAAATGACCTCATTCCAAGTTGTTTTTTCTTCTTTTTCTTTTTCTTTTTATATGCATATGTATGTTAAACTTTAGGACAACATGAAATTCGAGGTAATGACACAGCCGATATCGTATGCATATCATCGAGTTTTTTGGATAAACCGTGAATCTGTTGCAAACAAAGACGATCCGGCATTCCTGCAACTTTGTATCACTCCCATTTGAACGCATGAGAAACAATCGACTAGTTAAAAGGGTCCCCTCAAGAATCGATTCTTTCTCATACTTTCAAAAAGAATGAATGAATTTGTGGTTGACAAATTGCTGAATCCGCCAATGGTTGCAAACTTTTGCTGCAGCAGGGCAGGGCTTTTGCAGGGTTGGGTCCCACTTAAACTCGCGCGAGAATCACATTGAAAGCATTGAAAAGTATCAAAATTCTTTCTTAAATTCAATAAATGAGTTTCACAAAAATTCAAAGATGCTGGTCGAATAATGAGCGGGTCACAATTGGGGAGTTCCATGCATCGAATTGCCGCTGTATCTATGACGAATCACTTTTCTCAGCATAGAAAGTTGCGATTGGATGGTACTCTCACATGGTGACCCACTCATACGACAGCTATCTTTGAATTTTGTTAAACGCATTTATTGAGTTTGTGAACGGATTTTAATGCTTTCAATGTGATTTTCACGCGATTTTACGTGGGACTCAACCCTCCATAACGCTGTAGCAAAAGTTCGCAACGGATTCACGCCAATCGGGCGTAAGAAATCTCTTTTTTTTTGTTATGTACACAACGGCTAAACATTCCTAAAACTCACTATGACATATAATCAATTCGACCACCCACCTCAAAGCTTCTACTTCATAAATTTAACCCCCCCCCCCCTCAATAACACAAGTGTAATGAATCCGAGGGGTAAAAAAAAGGTGTTCTGGAGTAAGAATCCATGCAAATAAAACAAGAAAAAACAAAAAATAGGGCATGAAGACACATTAGCCGTGACAGAAGCAAAATCCAGGAATTTATCCCCCCTCTCTCTCCCACTGCTCATTTGAACGCACGCGTTAGAGAAGGATAAATGGAGGGACCATCATGTTACTTGGGCCCCTATCCCCGTTCTATTTTAACAGATGCGTTCAAACGATAGGAGTGAGGGGGGGAGGGTCCATCCGCCTTTGAGCCGAGTGAGCATACAGGTATTGAATATGCACTATACAGGGTGTAAAAAAAAAAAGGAGCAGCTCCGAATAACTCGAGTTTGGGTTCGAATTTCAAAAAACGCTGAAACACGGGTTCCATTATTTTGAGGGGGACATCTTTTAGGGGGTTGCCAAATTCCAGGCCCCCCCAGGGGGCGGATCCGGGGTCACCGCCCCCCTAAATCACATTTCTCAAATGGCGACCCCTAATTTTTATTACATAACTTTGAAAAACATCAAATTCTAAGCATTTTGGCGCAAACCGCAGGTCGATATCGTTTTTCGTGTTCGAGATATCGAAAGTCAAAGTTCGATTTTGACCCATTTTCAAAAATTCATAACTCCCACTAAAAAAGTCGGAAATTGAAAAACTATTAGCTTAAAATGCTCTACAAAACACGTCCTTTTCAGAAAAAAATACAATTGTCCTGGAAATTTGATTTTTAGGCTCCGAAAAAAATATTTAAAATTTTCGAAAATTTTGAATCGGCGATATTCTTGTAAAACGGCCAGAATCGACAATTTTGGCTTCATACGTGTTGGCTGAGTCCAAATGAGCGATGCAAAGCTCTCAAAAGTCCCCAAAACCCCATTACAGCCCGAGAGAGAGGTGTTTCCTGGCTCTAAATTTAGCAGTGTTCTCAATACTGAGTTTGATCATTTTAAAGGTGATTTTGAGACTTTCTTGAGCTTTTAAGCGCTTTGCATCGCTCATTTGGACTCAGCCAACAGGTTTTAAGCCAAAATTGTCAATTCTGGCCGTTTTACAAGAATATCACCGATTCAAAATTTTCGAAAATTTTGAATATTTTTTTCGGAGCCTAAAAATCAAATTTCCTGGACAATTGTATTTTTTTCTGAAAAGGACGTGTTTCGTAGAGCATTTTAAGCTAATAGCTTTTCAAATTTCGACTTTTTTAGTGGGAGTTACGAATTTTTGAAAATGGGTCGAAATCGAACTTTGACTTTCGATATCTCGAACACGAAAAACGATATCGACCTGCGGTTTACGCCAAAATGCTTAGAATTTGATGTTTTTCAAAGTTACGTAATAAAAATTAGGGGTCGCCATTTGAGAAATGTGATTTAGGGGGGCAGTGACCCCCGGATCCGCCCCCCTGGGGGGGCCTGGAATTTGGCAACCCCCCTAAAAGATGTCCCCCTCAAAATAATGGAACCCGTGTTTCAGCGTTTTTTGAAATTCGAACCCAAACTCGAGTTATTCGGAGCTGCTCCTTTTTTTTTTTACACCCTGTATACTGTCGAAAGTGTTACATAGAAACATTGCGCAGGGGAATCACGAATGTAACCTTATAGCTAGTTGGTATTTGGGCACGATAGCTCTCACCATTTCCTTCCAGTTCAATGAATTTTAATTAGAGCCGTGACATTTAAAAGAAAGAGGATAACACAAGTTGAACCACTCGGGAAGAAGGACAGAGGAAATCTTATGAACTTAGTTACTTCACTTAATACCATCAGTTAGAATTCCTGGGGAGCTATTTGCACAGAATTAAGATTTTATTCAGCTCTAATTCAAAAGTTTACTGCATTGATTATTGCCTTTCAACCCACACCTAGAGTCCCCGTATATGAAAGAGTCAAGACACGTGAACGGAAGTGAAGAAGAAGAAGGGGTCTGAGGAGCCCCTCTTTTTTACATTGTTGTCCAACGATCTTCCGGCCAAAGATTACTTAAACATGTATTCGTGTGTAAGTAATCTTTGTTAGGTCAACCTAACCTTCAATAACCGTTGGCTTCACTACCTGTTTCAATGTACAGTGCAGAATAATGCGTGAATTTTATTTATTGCTCTGAACATACTACTTCTATCAATTTCTGTAGAAAATTTCATCAGTACGGGCTAAAAATGCCGAAAGTTTCCTCAAAGCTGGGCAGCGGGGAAGATTGTTCCATGAAGGTGTAAACAAGAGGCACGCCTCCAGGCTTTATAGACACCTTCTTCTTCTTCAGTCAGCAGCCAATCAGAGATGGGACCTCGTATATCGAGACTCATTCATATACAGGGACTCTACCCACACCTGTGTGGCGATCTGTGCCACGTGATGTATCGATATCTCCTCCATAAAAACCAATGGAAAAGAATCGATCCTCAGGGCATTCGAACTGGCCAAGGTAGGCAACCTTCAATGCTTCAATTCATTGAGATAAGTACCCACGGTGGGTACAGTTTGCCTCTAGGAGTCGTCTGACATTTTCTTCATCCCCGGCTGTACTATTGATCAAACCAAAAAGTTTTTACAGAAAAAAATCCAGATAAACGGTCGAATCAAAGCAACCTTTGATGCTTCTTACGCTTTCTTGACAATCGAAACTTTTGGTGTGACTGCGATGAATAGGTACAAGCAGAGCCATTAGTCCTGCGTTGTCGATTCGACGCAACCCGCAATACACGTAGTCCAAACCTCTATCGGTCTTGAGAGAACAAAAGAAAAGGAAGATAAGAGAGCGTTCATTTTACGTGTAGTGCGGGTTGCGTCGAATCGTCAACGCAGGACTAATGGCTCTGCTTGTACATTAGGGCCGATCCTTGAAATTCCCGACTTTTGGGCAGAAAGGATAATGATGAAAACCGGTGATTAGTAAAGACAAGTCACGTGGTTTGCCAAGTCTAATCAAAATACAGCATTTATCTAATGGGGCAGTTGTAAGGTCTGAAATGTTGAATGTTGAGTTTTCTATATAAAAAAAAAAAAAAAAAAAAAAAAAAAAAAAAAAAAAAAGATAGTATACTTGTATATTTGATGAGCTGAAAAAAATGTTGCCTTTAGATTTTTCCTAAGTGTCCCAGTTTTTGAGATACACACGACCACACGTGTACAGCTGTAAAAAGTTGTGTGCGCAGTGACTTCACTGCGCGGAATTCCCATTTAAAGTAATGTATTTTGGGCCAAAATCTCAACTCCGGGAACAATAGGACAATTAATTAGAAACCAAAGCCATCTTTGTTCTCAGCTCATCGAGTACTTTCATTTTCTTTACAAAAAACACATTTCAGACCCTTAACTGCACAATTAATTCATTATCAGATGCTCAAGACTGCCCGATAACCAATTAGATAAACTCTGTGTATTCAGGGGCGTACGGAGGAACCTCGTTACATGCACTGATGACTGCTTGTTGATGCACTGTGTGTTGCACTGCTATGAGCGTTTGACTGAAAATCATTCTCCCCCCCCCTCTAAAAACTGGAGGTTTGGGGGGAGCGGCTTTAGCCTCCTTAGCCCCCGCCACTGCATATTTTGATAAGACTTGGCAACCACGAGACTCGTCTCCACCAATCACCGCGCCTTTTTCGATTCTTATCCAGTCTACCCGCAAAAGTCGGTATTTCCGCTGGGTCAACCCCATAGCATCGCCCTGTTCAAGGAGCGTTTCATTAAAGTTCCCTTCATAAATGCTTTATAAAGTTCGAGTGAAAGTTGAAATTGTTTCCAGGGCGAATGCACATTTGCACACCGCACACAAACCCAGTTTACATCGGATCTATACGTTCGGAGCGGGAAAACGGAGATGATGATCGTGACGGATGGGTGCGTTTTGCGAACTTAATCGTCCGCGGGGGAAAAAAATAAGAAAAAAATCCAGAATTGCAAAGTATAAATAATGACCACTGACCAGGCATCAGGCAACCAACCATGGCAATCCATCGGCCGATTGATCAGTAATAGGAGTCGAGCTTGTTAGTTTTATGCGCCACTGACCTCTCTCTCTCTCTCTATTGCGACGACGAAGCAAGCTAGGCTATAGGCCTGTTGCCTGTTACCGTTTCGAAGATCGTGGGTCCGGTTAAAATGCGGCCTTTGAGTTTTGCGGTGAGAAAGACTCGGTTCGCGCATGCGCTTAGAGAGCTGCTGTTTTGCGGCTGATACCGATCCGCGCGATATTCAGATGCGTCCATAGAATAGAACAGGAAATCCTATATTTAAACGCGCGGTGATTGAGGCGTTGGTTGCTGGTCTGCGCGGACTTGCGATTAGCGACGCGTTTCTCACCCATTTGATAATCAAAGTATACCAGTTCGACCAGATACCTGGATCATCCTCTCCCCCCCCCCCCCAATCACCTAACCAACGAACTACATAATGGGTATAGGTTGACTGTCTCAAATCAAGTTAAGTAGCGACCTAAAAGTGTTCAACAGATGATCTAAGTAAATCCTTAGAGTAAGTATGGGCATTTGGTAATCGGTGCGCAGAAACAAATACAGTTGTAACAAAACTCATTGGCCAAACTTCTGGAGCATATATTTGAGGCCAAAATAAAACTTTTCTTTCTCGTAAACGTGAGTCCCCTGAGCTATAGCCCCCCAAAGTTTTAAAAAATGTGTGGTTTTTTCGGAATATCGACCACCATTATGAACCAGATGTCATGAAAATTGCCGCCCCGAGGTAATTTTACGCGTAGAATCCATTAATGACCTCGATGTATTCAGGCATTGAGTCTGACCGCAGTGCTTTTCAGGAAATCTTGCACCTTCAACATCACAAAAAATTTTCCGTATTAAAAATTTGAAAAATAATAACTAAAATTAGATTGGAAAAACTCTTGGAAAGATTTTTGATCTCTAGCATTTGTTCGATACGACGCATTTCAAGCGAGATAATTGCTGCACAATGTGGAAAAGTCAGCGCTTATGCAACCCGCCACTCCGTTGCTTGTTCGGACCACCCGCCCGTTATAATAAAAGCGCTGACGTTTCCACATTGAGCAGTAATTTCATCTCGCTTAAAACGCGTCGTATTGAAAAAAAAAAACCTTTAAAAGAGTTTTTTCCACTAAATTATAGTAATTATTCTTCAATTTTTTAATTTGTAACATCAATTTGTGCCGTTAAAGGTACAAGATTGCCTGAAAAGTACAGTCAGACGCAATTTCTGAATTTCTCGAGGTCAATCGTGGACATAAAACGCAAAAACACATCGGAACAGCAATTTCCATGATATTCAGTTCATAATGGTGGTTGCTATTCCAAAAAAACCACACTTTTTTTTAAGCGTTGGGGGACAGCAAGTTCAATAGGGGGGCAAAGTCGGACCCATTTTTAAAGGGAAAAAAGCTTTCTTGTGGCCTCAAAAAATAAATGCTCCAGAAGTTTGGCACATGAGTTTTGTTACACCCTGTATACAGAGTGGAAAGACCCAGCTCAAAGCTTGCGGCAAGCAAGAGTTAATCCTAGTTTTAAAAGGCAGACAAGTTAACGCTAACACTACTACAAGGCTCCAAACCAAGCAACGCTGCGATCTAAACTTAGCGGGTATGGAGAAGAGGAACCGTTGGCCCGCACTCCCGCAGCATGACTCGGGCCATACCAGCTGAAGTTGGTTATAAGATACACTCTCATCTCAACCCTCAGCCTAAACTCCCAAAATATTGTCACTTCCGCGTGATGCATGAAGTATCAAGAGATGGTCCATGGCAGTGGCGTACACAGGATTTTTCTTGGGAGGGGCTCGCACTGATGAGCGTTTGACTGAAAATTGTTCCCCCCTTCCCCTCCAACCCAAAAAATCGGAGGTCTTTAGCCCCCTTAGCCCCCTTGGCGCCCCCCTCCCCTGCGTACGCCACAGGTTCATGGTCCCACCCAGCCCTCATTCTTGTGCGATCTTTTCCAACTCTTCATACTATTTGATATTCATTCCGTCTTTTACATAGATAAAACTGTTGTGCGTAGTTCTTGTTTATTGTTTTTTGTTTTTTTTTTTTTCTCTCTCTTCTCCTCATTTAAAGATTTTCTTCTTTAAAGAGATAAAGATCTCCATCAAATTGTGTGATTTTTATAGTTTTCAATTAATGCCCATTAAAAACATAATATTTACCACACAACGACCCAATTCCGACCATTGTAAATTCAGAATTCGTAACAGAAATGCCTAACAATATAAATATGAGTTGAAAAGAGAAGACTTGATTTGTATGATAGCCAATCCCGCGGCTTTATATACTAAATAAAAAATCTATTCTATTCTATACTATTCTATTTTATTCTATACTATTCTATTCTATTCTATTCTAAGATTCCAACACACCTCTATCGGTGAACCTTGCAAATATACTGGTCAATACCAATGCATGGAGCAGCCTTTACGCACCATCGCACACATGATATGAAATGTGAAAAGACCAGCCTTGAAAATAAAACAACTGAAGCCTGGAAACAGATTCAAACGGAGATACCACAAAGTCAAGTTGAGATTGTAAGTACACAGACAGAGCAATATTTAAGGCCGTCAATCTACATGATGAGAGGATGCGTTATCAGACTGCGATGAACAGCGCAAGAAGAGAAAACCTGGCGAGACATCTCATTGCTCCAAATTGATGAACGCGTTATCATACATAGAGATAAGCCTACTTCTTACTTACTTGCAAAAAGTAGTTCGAAATCAGTGCTTCTTGAAAGTTTTGATTTTAAGATACAAGCAAAACAAGATAGCTCAAATTCGAATGATTTTGACAAAACTTTGAGTTTGAGCTTCTATATTTACTCAACAACTGTTTCAGATTCGAAAAAGTTTACAATTTTGCTCAAACAAAAATGCTCGGATAAAATATCGTGGGGGGGGGGGGGGTGTTCCTCAAAGTCAAAATTGTTCAATTTTTTTTACATATCTAGTCCTGGGCAAAAGTTAGTTTAATCTTTGCTTACAGACACACAATTTTACTTTCATATCCTAATTGATTTTTGAAATCGATCACAGAAGTAGCTTTAAATATATGATGACAAACCTTTCAATGATCAGGGAGACATCACAAAATGTGTGTAAAGGCGTTTATAAGAGCTCTCAAAAATCGCTTTTAGGTAGCATTGGAATCCAACTCACCTGTAATGAAAATCAAGCAAAAATAAAATATTAAAAATGGTACATGATAGTCTTTTTTTTTTTAGAGGAAAGTAAAAAGGTATATAAATTTTCAGGAGGGAAAAAACAGTTTCACGATGCTAGAAGAAGTGCGGCCTATTAGCCTTGCAGATAGGTGCCATACCTACCAGTACTATCAAAGTGCAAACTCGTTCACATTAATCTGGTTTAAACAGTTTTTGAGTTCTTCGCAGACTACTGACGATTAAAAAACATTTAAAACCACGCAGAATTGATGCGAAAAGTCGCGCCATCATTAAAATGAAGCGACAGCGTTTTGTGCCGAATGCTGACATCAGAGCCGCTACCGTTTAATAAATTTTAAGTAAAGCTGAAAGTTATGAAAAAAACGGAATATCAAATTTTGATTCAAGAATCGATGAGTGATATTTCGTTTTCTGGCACCTATATACCTTAGCAGTCTTATTTTCAACGATATGAAGGAGATATTTTGCAGAGACATTCTTCATAGATGATTATCAAGTACTCGGACACTCCGTTTTCCTGAAGATATCACAATTACTTTTAAGCTTTAATTTCATATTAATCGAACTGCGCTCCGGTGACGGCAATCGACACTGAAAGCTGAAAATTCCCCTTCATATTCCAGCACCAAACGCATTTCTCAGTCGAAACTTGATCTGCGCAGGCCGATCATTTACTTCATCGTTAACCCGATCGTTAAAACTGCATTTGAGTGATTCTATTGGTCGAAAATTGTAGAACTTGGCCATTGCTATGGTAACCATCGTTATAGGGTCCGTTTTTTAAAGGTTACTCATGAATACCCTTCATAAAACGAGACTCTTAACGATGGTTACCATAGCAACAGCCAAGTTTTACAATTTTCGACCAATAGCATCACTGGTAGACAGTTTTAACGATCGGTTTAACGATAAAGTAAATGATCGGCCCGCTGAACGCAAAATTATCATCTAAAGTGCTTTTGCATACAACAATTTTTACTTATTTTCCACCAGGATTCAGATAAATGATCTTCCCCACGGTTAGAAAATGGGTTCAGCGCCTTCAATTAATAGTTTAGGCAAAAATAAGAACAAGGGGGCAGGTTATTATAGCTTGTCCCAGAAAAGATTGGATTTGACACTTCTATGGTTTTCATGAAAACATCAGCTTCTTACGGCTCCTAACCAATCAGGTTGCTCTATCAGAGGATGGAAGCTGATGTTTTTATTTAAAGCTACAGTTGTCAAGTCCAATCATTCTTGGGACAACCTATAACCAAATACTTATACCAATTTTCTTTGAATGAGTGAGCGATGCGCGACTTGCCATATTACCCATTGGCATGACTTGCAAACTGGCAGCATTGCATTTTATCCATTTGAGTCTATTAAACAGATCGATGTTCTTATCTATCTAAATGCAACGTTGCTAAATTGCACACAACACCACTGTTGTTGCTACAGGAATAAATTATCGAAAGGTCCGGGGACTACTCCCGAATTTTCTCACTGTTAGACGAGTAAATATACTCCCAGAATCACAGCGGTTACATCGTTGTATGTATAAATAAGGGATGATCACCGCATAAAATTACTTCGTCGCTGGTAATGCAATTACTAAGCAATCTTCGTGAATCCTGAGGTGTAAAATTAAAACGGCCGTCGCGTCGACCGTGCTGTCACCATGGAGACTAATCTAATGAGGCCAAACCCGGCACAGATCTTATTTACTTGGGGGTGTCAATGTATTCTCTCTCATTAATTAAACATTAATTAAGGTCACAGAGTGCAAGTCACTCTGATCTTTTGCGCTTTGCCTTCCTGGAGGAAAAGTAGATATTGATCCTCTGTTTGCAATCTCCTAGACTTGCTTTGACTCTCTTTTTTTGACAAGTTTGTATAACTTACACATAAATTTACAGCAAAAGCGAGCCAGAATACTTTCCTAAGTGTAGGGTAGCGCCAAAAATTGTCCCAACTTAACTCCGGAGAGAGAGGGGAGAGGGGAGGAGGGAGGGGGAAAGAGGGAGGGAGATAGAGGGAGGGGGAGAGATAGAGTGAGAGTGATTGATTGAAAAAAATGTATTTGCATTAATCCATACAGTTATGAACTTTAGAGCAATGAAGAAATAAAAATATAATATTTATAAAAAGTACAATAAAACAGTTTAATAGAATTAATGCTACAAAGGTCAAGTTTATAGGACTTTCAAGTCATTTTTTACGCTTGCGCTTCCATGGCTAATCTCTAATAAAAGAAAAATATAAGAGACAGAAAAAAACAAAACAGTAACTTGAAATAACGAAAAGAAAGAAAACGGGACAAACGTATCAGTAAAAATTAAACCTGAAATTTAAATAAATAAAATAACAAAAAAGATCAGAAAGATAGGTAGGTAACAGAGAAAAAAGTGAAAAATTAATTTAATGAAAAAGAAAAATAAAAAGAAGAGAGAGAGAGAGAGGGGGGAGGGAGGGAGGGAAGGAGGGGAGGGGATACAACTCTCCCTCCCCGTTCACCTTTCCTCGCACATAATTTGAAACTCTGCGAAATTTTGACCGGGGGAGCGAAAATTTACACACGACTTTCTTGAAATTTCTACGATTCGACTCAAAGCGTCCCGTTGATGTAAAGAAAAAATCAACTAAATATTTCAAAACTCATACTAACCGTCAATGTGACGTCATGTCGACAGTTATAGTATGACAATTGGAATATTTAGTTGATATTTTTTTTTTTTTTTAACCAGGGTCGCGTCGGGGCAAAGCAGAGGCGGCCAAAAAAATAACCGAATCATTATTTTTATTAGTAGGTAAAACGTAGAAATGGTGAGAGAAAAATGTTTCCCGCAAATCCCGAAATTTCCGGAATTAGACTCGAAACATGTAAGCGTCCGGAAAAAACTTCTTCTTAATTTTTGTGCAACCAAACGGGTGAATCAATTGTATTATTCATTAATTTTTCGAAAAATATAAGGGAGTACTTAAAAATGCAAAAAGTTTTTTTTTAAAAACACATTGTTTTCTGCGTTTCATTTTAAAAATAGTTTAGAAAAGTATTAATCGAAAACACGGGGCTCAAAGCAAATTTCCAGAGTACGCGAGAGAAAAAAAGAAAACTACTAGGAAAATCCGTTGATGCGAATCGTTTGATGAACTCGGACAAAGCGATTGATTAATTGCTTGATAAACTTCTAGGTTCGTATTCAGAATAAATTATTATAGTTGAAGAATTGTAATTAATTCTCTCCAGACTCTAATTTATCCCTAATCTTTAAAGCGATCGAGGTTCTCCTTCATTAAGTAAAATCAAATATGCTAATTTCAGTCCTATTCCTTCCAATTTTTCCTTCATTTGCGTGCTAAGGTTTTGTTAATTAATACGTTGCCCACCAGCACAGTAAAACTTAGAAGCGTTGTATCATAGAAAAATGCGATTCTTAATAAAAGCCAGAAAACTGCGAGGACTCGTAAATGGACTGAAAATAAACAGAACCTCAAAAAATTTGTGCACACTCGACTTTTGAGGCGGTATAGAGTATGAAGAAAATGCACGGTTGGTAAAGCTAAAAGTTCGATACAACTCAAAAGCGAGTAATCGCAACACGAAATACAAGATACGTTTTACGTGGGATCAAGGACTGTTTTTAGGTACTTATTGAACAAGATTTGTGTAGGCTTTTTTGGATATTCGAAAAAACCCACACATTTTAAAGAGTTGGAAACAGGGAAAATCGATGAGTATACATATCACAAATATCTTTCGCCCAAAGGTAGATAAATTTGCATTTTCGCATAAAGTCATCGCAAATAAATATTTTTGAAAACTTTTTAGCGCAAACTACAGTCATGCAGTCAACAATCGGTTTCGTTCAAACGTTACAAGAAAAATCAAGGTTTTCTGAACTTCGAACTCTGACCAACCCTTAGTTCGTTGCACTCCCAGCCCATAAAATTAAAAGGTTTACGACAAGGATTCTTAAAAAAGCCAGAAAAGCGGGATTGAAATGGACCCCCAAGAGACAAACCTAAAAAATTGGGCACGATGGGCGATTTGAAAAAATGTGCGGTTGCAAAACTTTTTCTCTACTCAAAAATCGGTTAACGAATAAAAGATTCTACAAATAACGATGCTTTATAAAAAGGGGGATAAATGTTTTCGGTACTTATTGAAAAAGAGGACTTTATTCCGATAAACACCGCGGCACTTTTAAAGTTTTGGGAAACAGGGAAAAGTAAACAAACTCTCCGCCATTTTTGCATTTTCGCATAGGGCTTTTTTTGACAGCCAAACTAAGACCCAGTCAAAATTTGGATTCAAAAAAATCGAATTTGAACTCTACACGGACTCGTCTGCACCTCTTAATTATTTTTGAGGTCTGAAACTTTGCGAAAATATGGATGCACTATAATATAGCATTATAGCTCATTTATTATGCGCATATCTCAAGTACATTCTACGGTGATGGCAGTAAATTACATTTTTACATAATATATTTGGTGATCGATGGAACAAAATGTGACCTTTATTTTGAACCCTGAACCCATCTCACTGCAGATACGAGCAACAGTGGCGGCTCGTCCATTTTGGCAACAACGTTTTACTCCATTTGAATCTACGTGCAACAATCGATTGCTGGTGAAGCGCTGCTTCACTATCGAATCGATTGTTTTTCATAGAATCAAATGGAGGGAAAACGTTGTTGCCAAAATGCACGAGCCGCCGCTGACGAGCAAATGAATACTTCTAATCATCATTCAGGTTGAGTCTATGGGAGGGATTGAAATTTCATTCTATGATTCTAACGCATTGATCACGTGACTTTTTTTCTCTATACTTTTCTGACACCTGCGATCAAATGAACGGAGAGAGAGGAAGACACATTCCTGGATTCGCCTATGGTTTGATCTTCGATCAAATTGACAGAAACATTGTAGTTTCAGTCTCATAACTCAGATTACTGATTTAACTTTCCGATTAAGGATATCGAATAAATTCAAAGGGCTGATTTTTCAAGATAAAGGCCTTCGGTTCGCTTCGGCTCATCACCCAGCAAAATCTATTTAATTACACAGAGGAAAGAGGAAAGAAAACGCTCCAGTAGCGCTGAAAAAACCTTTAGTTAGCTTTGCTGAAGTCTTTTGCTTCGGGTCATTTTTCTACCAGAGGTTTTTACAAGCGCTACCAAAGCGTTTCTTCTTTTTTTTCTTTTTTCTGTGCAGCCACCGAGGACTCACTCAAGCCGATATGGCTGACCACACTCAAATACGGCCAGGGCCCCGGCTCAGGGCGCGGATCCGCCGCAAGCACGAGCAACATGGACGCGACGCGGACGACGCTGAAATGAGGAGGAGGCCCCCCCCCCTTACCCCGCCACGGGGTAGTAGGGAGAGACTAGGCACAGGTGCCCAGTGCCCACTGCTCCCGCCTCTAAAAGTCTGAACCCATCGAGTCGAGAGTAGAAATAAATTACCTGCCTACAACTCTTAAATCTGGACTCGAGAGTGCGAGGGAGGGCGACCGAGAGGTGAGGTGGGAGGGGGAGAGTTTAGAGGGGAGATTCAAGAGGAGAGCCCACAATCAGTTCAAAGTAATTACTACAGCTCTTAAATGAAAAGAAAACTCAACAGCACTGGCCTCTCCCCCCCCCCCCAACACTTACCCTCTCCGCACGCATTCACCTCTTCTTTACACAACCCCATCAAGCCAGAACGCATTATGCTGTCCACAAAAATAGTGATGAAGTGAGGGTGCGGGGGGAGGGGTGAAGGGAGAGGGCTGAGGAGGAGAGAATAAAATTGAAATGATAAGCGAAGGTGCGATGCGGCGGGGAAATTAATGGGATACAGATTGAACCGAGGTGAGAGAGAGAGGAAATGAGAGAGAGAGAGAGAGAGAGAGAGAGAGAGAGAGAGAGAGAGAGAGAGAGAGAGAGGAGAGAGAGAGAGAGTGGGGCGGGGTTCAGGGAGGAGGGAAAATATTATGCAGCAAAGATATAAGCGAATGGACTGTTAAACTACACACGTATGCAGGGTACGTAAGCAAGTACATATGATGGGGAATGAAAGCTGAATAACATCCTATAGGAGAGGCATGAAAAAATGAGCATGGACTGTAAGAAGCATGGTATCCACGAGAGGAAACTAGGAACTCATCACAAGCCCAGCGCGCGGAGTCCTTTGTTCGCTCGCCGTACCGTAAGAAAACTCGCTCTCAAAGTTGATTGGTGCGCAATGCATCAGAGTCGAGCGAATGGACCGCTAATTGCAGAAATTAAAAAATCTCACAAGACTGAATTTTACGGAAAGAAGAAAAGGACCGTTCTGAAAACAAATAGATTGTTAAAAAAAAAAGAAGAAAAAAGTAGAAAAATCCTATTTTTTCAGTGGTCTTCAAAATAGAGAAAATATTTGACTTTTGATCCTCTGGTGAAATTCAGTTCTTAGACCACTTCGGTTTCTACAATTAGTGATTCAAATACCCTGTTCTCATAATGTCTGTATAGTGATGTTGAAGGGCCTATGTTCGTCTCTGGTATCAGAGCCCCGGGTCCGGGTCCTACGGGGGGACGGTCTCCGGTCTCCCGACCTCCACTTCAAACGACCAAAGAAGGCCCCCATAAAATATTCGGCGGTGGAGCCCCGGAATCCTTTTCTACACCACTGCGGGTAGGAATGACTTAATTACGCAAAAATCTGATTTAGAACGCTTCCGCGCACACCATGCAAGTGTTGAAGACATGTTTGCAGTTTCAAGCATCGTTCTAACCCCACAGCCTACTTAGCAACAATACAGCACAACGCAGCGCTGACAGTTTCACACGTATTTTATATACAACGTTTTCAACGCAACCTACGGAACTACACCTACAAACGAACGTAGGGTAAACGTAATGAATTTGAGGTGCATGGATAAAAACAAAAGAAAATTGAAACTATAAGGGAGAAACCGAAGGAACAACTGACAAGAAAAATAGAAGTGGAGAAAAATAAAAAATACACGCCACGAGAGTAGGATAATAATGCTAGAGAAAAGAGTGGATGCAGGGGGGGGGGATTTAATGATTATTAAATGAAGAAAAAGAAGGGAAAAAGGAGACGTAATAAGAAATAAAGGAACAAGTACGGGGGAGAGAACGCAGACGTAATTGCTCGCTGCTGGTCCGGTGTGGTGGGCGAAGGTGGTCTTTCAACAACGTGGCGCGGCGGGAGGGAGGTGTTTAAAATAACAGGAAGGAAGAAGCTGAGGAGGAAGATAGCCACATGCAGAGATTACAGTCGGCGTGGCAGAGATTACCCTGGAGCAGCCTGCAATCCTGCAAGGAAGCTCAGAGGTGAAGCAACTAAGCTCAGCGGAAAGTGCGGTTGCCAGATACCTTCGAAAAACAGGGGCGTCAAAATTGAGGAGAACTGTTGTCATTGTGTTTCTGGGTCTTTGTTTTTAAGGTGAGCCATAAAGTTGATATTACATGCACAGACCTAAAATTTTAAGCAAAACAAATGAAAATTTCGCACAAAATTAGAGCCGAAGCAGACATACATGCTAAGTTTCAAGTCCTTCGTACTCGCTCAAACGATTAAACAGCAGGATTGCCAACTTATTGACACTTCCAAAATTCAAACTTGGAATACTCTTCTTTGTAAATTACGATAGTTATTACGATGACAAGTCTCTTCTCTACAGGCTACAGTTGATTATTTGCGGTGACAAACTAAAAACTGGCTCACACACAATCAGTCACGTCTTCAAAACCCATGATTCACGCGCGGTCGTCACGTCTGACGTCACCATCACTCATCGTCCGTTAAACGCAGTTATTACTTCGTGAGCATTCGTTCAAAATTAAACCAATGGACAAAAGGCATGAGTATTGAGAGAGTCTTGACGTCATATATACTCATGAGATGAGATTGATTTCAATTAATTGCAGCGTTTAAGAGCGTTGACACACAATGAATCAGAGCCAGGGCTAGAGGAAGAAATTGTCCAAATTCGATGACTTTATTTTTGAGATGCCTAAAACGTGCACTATGTGCACTGTGCAGGCATCGAGCGATAAAGAAGAGTGCATATAGTGGATCCAATTACATTTCGCAACAGACAGCGTGGCACGGGTACCATCTGACAACCAGAGTTGCCAGATTTTACCAAAAACCTACCGGAAATTCCATTAGAGTCGAAACAAACTCCGATAATTTCTTTACCTAGCTAACCTAGCCTGGCAACAATGCTGACAACCGATACGTACTTGAGTCAGGAGTGTTATACTTATCGGTCTCGTCGTGTCGTATGTCGATGTGAATGACTCCGACTTAAAAACTGCAACTAAGGAAGTTCCTGTAACGATCTATAAACATTTTATAAATTTGGTTGTTGTTGCCAGTTTTGAATGAAATCTATACCGAGCAACGAGCTTTAGCCATAGAGAGGCAGATATCATGCGTACTCAGAATGGGGCTGTTACACACTTTTGCATCAGCGATTTAATAGCCGATTCTGCGATGTAAAAACCTTCATAAATAACAATGGCAGCACTAAAAACTTCCAAAATCCACACCTATAAACTCAAAGAACGTTTTTATTTGTGCGAGCGTAATGGTGGCTTAGGGCAGTAATAATGGGAGATTCCCATCTAACAATACTGTAACTCCATCAAGAAGTGACCAATAAGAGACGACTTTCATTTGACACCGGTGTCACTAAGTGTCACGGTACCATTCATCGGATGTGAATCACTACTCTAATGACTAATTACTCTGTGAATAATCCTTATTGTCAGCAAAGAGAGAGTGACAAAATTAAGATAGGAATCTCCCATTATTACTGCCCTAAGCCACCATTACACTTGCGCAAATAAAAGCGTAAATTGAGTTGAGGAGTGAATTTCGGAAGTTTTTAGTACTACCATCGTTACTTTTGGAGGTTTCTACACCAAAATCGACTGTATTAAAGAGATATCATAGTAAATTTCTGCAACAGCCCCATTTCAAACTTTTTTTTTTTTTTTTTTTTTTTTTTAACGCAATTTCCTGAAATATCTAAACAACACCGGCGCGGCGCATCTAACTCCCTATCCCTAGCCAAGTTACCTCCCCCTCCCCGCACCAATCCTACCAATTAAGCATCCAAGAGCGGCGTCAATTAAGTATCGAAGAGCGGCGTAAGCTCATACGATGCGAATTACTCGCAAGAGTCATAGCGAAGTGAACCGAATAGAAGGTACGGACTCAGCGACACTTATCATCCGCGTCATCACACACGGCGTGTTAAATTTCCCTCGAGGGTCATACGTGGGAATTTTAGCCCCACTCGGTCCGTTTCCATTGCTCATTGATTGAACCTTGCGGAAAAGCTCCTCGTGACGTATACATTGTACTATCAAAGGCAAAAGTTTTGACGGTCAAGAATTTCCACCAAGCGCAGGAAGGAAGCATGGAATGTTGCCTTGCGGTTGAAAATGTGTCCTGATGTTTTGACTTGCATCTTGAAACAAGTAAGCAGAAGTCTCATGTCGCGAAAATTAGACTACCATCAATTTTTTGCGACCTTGCGTGCCTTTTTCCTGCGCTCGCGGGAAATTCTTGACTGCCAAAACTTTTGCGTTCGATAGTACATTGCTCGATAGGACGTATGTTTGTAAGTAAATCGATAAGACTCGTTACAATATGACGCGGAGACGCCGAGTTCATCAATTACATTTTCTGCAGAACTAAACTGATTGTAAGAATTGAAACATATTCTTATCAGTCTTTCCAGGTCAGCAAGAGATTTTCGTTTGAGCGCCTATGGGCAAATACACTACATCTATCTGATCTCACTTATGATTGTTACTTCGTGGGTAAAATCCCGAATCTTAGCCCATTTAAACACATATGTTAGAAAAGGACTTAAATAAGGGCTGAAGTCACTTAATATAGCGCCTCCCTTCACTTTGCGCGAATGCATTATTAATTTGTTCAAAATGGTCAAAGAGAGAGAAAGTAAAATCCAGGCTAAGGATATACTATAATGCCGGGGCCATTTTCTATTTATGGGTGTTGCTCCATCTGACAACTATGAGGATTTAAATTTCACAATTTGGCAACATATTGAACGCTATGGCGTCGCAAAGGCACCTCTATGGAGACAACTGCTCGACAATTAACATCGATGCAGCGTCCAAAACACAGCACAATTAGCGCTGACCTAGCGACAGCCTATCGCGATGTTGCCAAAAAACAGGCACATTTTGTTTGAACATTGATGAGCTATTCAATATTCATAACATAATCGAAAGGTTGAGCTTTATAATTACAAGGAGCTTCAGATAGACAAGACAAGAGCAATCCATGTTACGCGATATCTAATTAATAGAAAGCGACAATTAATTACGAGACTTCAGTTAACTACAAGTGCAGAGGGAAATCGAAGCGTGTGCATACTGTGCAGCTTCAAAAGCAGCTGAATCCATACCCACTTTTCAACATTTCATCAAAAATTTCCATTTCTGGAAAGGAAATAATGAACACACTTACTGTCGTGAAACGAATATAAATCACTTGCAATGAAGTGTATGAGAGAGAAACAATCGTATCTTAAACATATTTTGGGTGTTTTTCGTCTATCTAAATTACGAAAAATGAACATATTTTCTAAAGTTTGGAACAGATGGAATGAATTTTAAAGGTTTAGAAATCACAGTTTTGATCATTTTTTGCGTTAAGATATTTTCAGACTACAAAGTCGTACGAAAATTTAAGCAAATCCAAAAGGAAAAACACGAAAGAGTTGGAAGGAATTTCACCTATTTTTAAGACCGCATGTGCTTCAATTTATTTTTTTCTTCTCTGATATTTTCAGATTTAAACGACGCAAATAGGTAAATAAATAAATAAATAAATAAATAAAAAAACAAATAAATAAATGTGAGAGGACAGTCAGATGGATATTGGATATATAGATAAATAGATAATGAATACCTTTAGAGATGGTCAGACTCTATAGTTTAGAGATTCAAAATGCCAAAAAAAGAATAAAACAACATTAAAAAATAATGTCTGTATGTGATAGACAAATAAATTAAATTAAATGAATTGAAATGAAAGTAAAAAAGAAAACAAACCAGCGCTCTCTGTGAGTCTAAACTGGCAACTCAGCCAAGTCCTCATCGTTGCTCGCGTTCTGACCTCCCTAAGGAGCTATGATGTCATGATCTGCGCGGACCATTTTGAAAATATAACAACAACAAGATATCTGATGAAAAACTCAAACACAGTTTGCAGCATCTCATTCTCCTTTATTTTGTAAATAAAAATTGGAGGAACAAAAACCGAGTTTGGTCATGGCTCAATTGACGTCGATACATGGCTGCGCGGATTAGGAACCAAACGCAGCGCAGGAACAGCAAGTGTCATAGCTTCCTAAATTTTCAAAATTTCTGAAACTCTAACTGGATGAAGGATGAAGCTCAATATTTCAGTACTTATTGAGGTTTATCCATAGGAGCAGAGGGCCCGCTCCCCCCGCCCGTAATTTTCTGTGGACATACCAATCTATAGCTTGCGAAGTAAATTTCAACCTCGAGGTTGATTTGAGGTTGAGGTTCATTCCGCACACTGAAAAAAAAAGTGCTAAATTTAACTATGTATTTGGTTTGTCAAAAGTATGGATATGGATAATACTCATAAACTTTTAGTTTTACCATTTGAAATAGTTAAATAACCTCCGTCCTGTGTTAATTGAACCATTTCAAATAGTTTTACCAACAATTTTTAAGTGTAATCCATACTTTTAACTAACCAGATAGTTAAAGGGGTTCATTCAAAATCGGCATTTCTCGCCCACTGCTTGTATTTGACGAAACTTTGGGGATCGATTGGGGTTACTATTAGTAGTGGATCCTGAAATTTTCGAATCCTAAAACCAATTTTTAGAGGGGGGGGCGGGGGATCAAAGTTGAAACCTCCAAACTCAAATATCTCGCCAACGAATAAAGCTTTTGAAATGTGGTTTGCGCGAAAAAACGCAAAATAAAATTTCCTTTCTTTTGACTACCCACATGTTCCACAAAATTTTAAACAAACACTTGCAATTTGCAATTTTTTGATTTTCAGGCTCAAAAATTTTTACTAACTTTGAAATTCTGAAAAAACGCATTCTTCGATTTTAATCTCTATGAGATATGTTATTCTCTAAAAAAGTTGCTACAATTTAGTCCAAACCGCATGTTGGGGAAACTTTTCGTTTCTGAGTTATGAATTTTCAAAGTTCCAAAAATTGCAATTTTAGCGTTCTTAGTGACAGCGACGAAACCTAAAAAAAGAATTTCTCCGCTTCTAATCAACAAAACTTGATGAAAATTGGGACTTGGGGGTTTTGGAGGTCGTAAAATTCAACTCTGCTATCAGATTCGAAGAATTTTGAAATCCAAGATGGCTACCAAGCAGATGGGTTTGCAGCCACCTTGGATTTCAAAATTCTTCGAATCTGATAGCAGAGTTGAATTTTACGACCTCCAAAACCCCCAAATCCCAATTTTCATCAAGTTTTGTTGATTAGAAGCGGAGAAATTCTTTTTTTAGGTTTCGTCGCTGTCACTAAGAACGCTAAAATTGCAATTTTTGGAACTTTAAAAATTCATAACTCAGAAACGAAAAGTTTCCCCAACATGCGGTTTGGACTAAATTGTAGCAAATTTTTTAGAGAATAGCATATCTCATAGAGATTAAAATCGAAGAATGCGTTTTTTCAGAATTTCAAAGTTAGTAAAAAATTTTGAGCCTGAAAATCAAAAAATTGCAAAATGCAAGTGTTTGTTTAAAATTTTGTGGAACATGTGGGTAGTCAAAAGAAAGGAAATTTTATTTTGCGTTTTTTCGCGCAAACCACATTTCAAAAGCTTTATTCGTTAGCGAGATATTTTGAGTTTGGAGGTTTCAACTTTGATCCCCCGCCCCCCCCCCCTCTAAAAATTGGTTTTAGGTCGCGAAAATTTCAGGATCCACTACTAATAGTAACCCCAATCGATCCCCAAAGTTTCGTCAAATACAAGCAGTGGGCGAAAAATGCCGATTTTTGAATGAACCCCTTTAACATTCTTGATCAGTATGTGCACATCTTGTTGTCATGTTCAAATTTATATATTTTCATTATTCCAACTTTTGAGGCAGTACTTTTGTCATCTATGAACATCATTACACACCACCGCAGCACGGTGGGTGGATTGAAAACTAGATTTTTCTGAACATGAAAAGTTTTTGTTTTCTGTATTAAAAATAACGTTCAAGTATGTAGATATTTTCTTGCGAAAACAATGTAATCTAAAGAGATAATTTTAAGCTATAAAATGAAAAATTATGTTCTTATTTTGTGTGCTTTGCCATTTTTTGCTCATAATCATAATTTTTATTCATAAAATCATGTCCGGGAAACTCCTTATTTCGCTCCACAGCGCGGCATGCTATCCAATCGTCTCGGATGAGGTGTTCGATGTCACCAAAGAGGGACTCTATTCACTCTACAGACCTTATACGTGAAAGGATTGTATGAGTCACATTGGCGAGGGTCAAGTGATTTTTAACGTTGAATACGGCATGTTAAAGAATTAAAAGAGTTGAAAGTTATGAAGTTTTCTGGTTCATCTGTTTCACCTAGCTACTGATGATGAGACTATGCGCCGCGCCGGGATCCGCAGAGTTTGAGCCAAGAATTTGCGTTCTTCTTCTATTACCCATTGGAACAAGTGTGTTCGAAACGGATGAGCTGGAAGGGACTATCACGTGACTTCAGCCCCTCATTCTATCATTTTCTAATACACGGATTCAAATGGGAAATGAGAGAGAAAGACACATTCCTGGTTAAGATTCGACCGGGGATCACAACACTCAATACAATGGAGATCCTACAGTAGCTTTTACCCACGCCATTTAGATTAAAAGTTACCAAATAGTCGCCCTTGGCAGATCCAGCAATGGGTCTGTTGCAAACTTTTGCTACAACGATAAAAAGTTATTATTCCAACGTAAAATCGCCTGAAAAGTCCATTGGTGGCATCATTAAGTCATGAAATACAATAATAAACTCACAAGAGGCGTTTATTGAAATCCAAGATGGCGGCAAAATATCGAGGAATCTGAATGTATGCACCGTGATCATCCAAGGATTGCCAACGTTTACAACCTCATTGGAGGTAGAGGTTATGTGTTTGTTTACGTTGTGATTGGTTGTGATCGATATTGTGAGGTTGGCTATACTTGGATGTTCATGGTGCATGTATACAAATTGCTCGATATTTTACCGCCATCTTGGATTTCATCAAACGCCTCTTGTGAGTTTATTATTTCATTTTATGACTTTCTGATGCCACCAATAGATTTTTCAGGTGATTTTACAATAGATTATACACTCTTAATCGTTGTAGCAAAAGTTTGCAACAGACCCATTTGTCTTTTTTTCTCTTCGCCCATTTGAAATGATTGCTGCTTCATTCAAAGAAAATAGAATCAACACTAAAACGGTCAAGTATATCGGGGGAAAAAAACCGTACAGCGCTCGTTTCAAATAAGGCCTACGCCTATGTCCTATGTGGAGGCCGGATTCCGAATCTAGTCGTAATCTTCAGCAAATTATGATTTCTTATTCCTCCAGAAGAGAACAGAACTTGCTAGAACATTTCAAGCAAGTTGATTAGCAATCTTAGATAGAAACCGAAGCTTTCACACCTGTTTTTACCAAGTTTAATGTCATGCTTGAAGGAAAAATTCAAATGATTACAGGCTGAGCTGGCATCCCAAATTAGAAAAGCGCTCTCCTGGCACGAATAAATGTTGCGCCGGCTTGAAAAAGCCATTCGTCCTTCAAAACGAAAGAAAACTGACCTTGATGCGAAGAATAAAGAAGCGAGGCAAAATTGGAAACCCATTTCAACCTACGGATACAACAATTTGAGTCAAAACTCAAAATTAATCGGTCATGTTTATAAATTATTAGCCGCAAGTAAGCGAAACGAGAAAGTGAGAGGAAAAATCCTCGCATGCAGTCAGAAGGAACATCACGAGCACTATCTTTTGTACGTTGTTCCCCTCGCGTCTGATGGGAGAATTCTGCGAACCGCTAAGCATAATTTTTAAAGATATGTAAATGGTGTGCCTAAATGTACTTCTCGTCACTTAAAAATAAGTAAAAAGGAGCGGGGGTAGGGAGAAACTCCGAACAAATCGTATATACTTACTATCATTTTTATAAGTGTATATACAAGGCAGCTTATATGGACACCCATTAAATACTGCATTAAACCCCACTCATACCTACAAGCCAATCATTAAATATTCATTAATGCTCCGTATATACATATATCAATAAATTACGAGCAAATAAAGAAGAGGAGAGGGAGAACGTACACATATACAGGGTGCCCATAAAGTACAGATTCCCACTGATTTTCTGAGGCTTGCACGCTTTGCATATGAAAATATGAAACATTTAGAAAGTGTTAATGGCCTTTGACTGATCTTGGGAAAAGTATTGGCACTCCTTCACCTAAATCTTTTCAGGGTAAACAGGACAGACCATTATTCCCACATTCTTTTGGTTTAATTTTTTTTTCTTCATTTGGCAACAGTGAATCGTGTTGAATCTATTTCATTAACCATCTTAGATCCGTATTCAATAAATAAAAAAAAACAAAAAACCAAAAAACAAAATATGAATTTTGATACAGGACTAGCGAATATTTTATGGGACATTGTTTTGGAATCATTTTTTTTTCGTGGTTAGTGCCCCGCGAAAGTGGGTGTGCTGATCAGAAAATATAGACACCCCAATACTCTTCGTGCTGTTGCCAAACCATTCTAGGGCGGAAATAATACCAAGCCGGAATAAGTGAGAAAATAAGTCGTGAAAAAATAAGAGGCAACCTATTTTATGGACACCCTGTAGATACACATACACACTTCAAAACTATAATAAACTGACGGTCGACACGAAGACATCCATCCAGCAACACTCCGCAAGCCGATAACTCGGTAAGTAGGTGGTGAGTGTTGGCAGGTTGTGTAATCTACTTGAGGATTTGTGGGGGGGGGGATGATAATCGGTCGAAGGTGGACAAAGAAATGGTGGAAAACAGCCAAGTCCGTCAGAAGGGACGGTTCTTGTTTCATTTGTAAGGAGACTGGTTTTGAACTGTTGCTGCGTTGGCATCAGGATCGCAGAGCTGCTTTAAAAAATGAACGGAAATGGAGTTAGAATCCTCATAGCTTTAAGCTCGTAGGCATTCAATTTATGAGGACAAAAAATAAGGAGAAAAAAAATGAATGCATGAATAATTACGCGATATGAAAGATATCATAATACCCAGGCACATGAATGAACTGCGGTACAGTGGGGGGTCTCGACGAGGGAGTTGAACCCTTCGAGTTTTCCAGAAGATCTTGATGATAGCAGTCACTCAAACTAGTAAAAATCAGATGAAAACGATGCTCTCTCTCTCTCTCTCTCTCTCTCTCTCTCTCTCTCTCTCTCTCTCTCTCTCTCTCTCTCTCTCTCTCTCTCTTTCTCTCTCTATCTCTCCCCCTCTCTCTAACCGTTTTGCAGAATGTAAATTCAAAATAATGTCCAGTGATCGGTAAAATGATAAGACAACCCGCGAAAACCACATATCTCCAACTGATCGTTAGTAAAATTATCCGTAGTGAATCCTTGGTTTCTAGAATGAAGGGGTGGGAAGTAGGAGGGTGATGGGGGGGGGGGGTTGTTAGACAAAAATTCAACCTCAACGGTAACTGTTCAGCATAAAACGGAGCTTGCAAAATCTCGTCCGACCAAATGCTCAACTAATGACTGCGAGTAAAGTTGCTGTATTAGGGTATACATACTCAGTAGTGGCGTAGTAAGGCTCAGTGGCACCCGGGGCGGAACACTTTGGTGTCACCCCCTATGGGGGGTCTGAAGAGGGACACCCCCCAGGAGAAAGGGGGGCTCGGGGTTCCTCCCTCGAGAAAATTTTGAAAAATGACGTTCCCAGAAGACCATTTTTTACCACATGCGCGCTAGAATTTTGTCAAGCTATTTCTATAGGGCTTTCCCCTTGCTTATAAAGAAATAAGACATTTTTACACACAAAATTTTACTTATTAAATTAACTATAAATCTAATTTACACACAGGTGATTCGAAATTTAAAGCTGATATCACCTCATGCAGCTAATGCAGAACATAAACACAAATTGTTAAGGGGAGGTTGTAAGACATTTTTCTTTCTCTTTTTCCCCCATTTTTTTACTCCGCATATCTTAAGGAGAAAAAGGTCTAAAAATTAATACAAGAAAACAGAGATCGTGCATGACAGATGAACCAAAATCACAAATACGGGCTGTTAATTTCATTCAAAAGAAATATTAGTAAAGGAGAGGCTCGGCCTTATAAAGAGTGCAAGTAGGGCTATCTAAATCAAAAATATCTCGAGCATTACTTTTATGTATAACAGTAGGGTACGCACTACGCAGACTCTTATGTAGGAAAATGGATAGATAGGAACTCTTTAGGAAATGATACCGCGATATATATCGAATGACAAAGTTGGATTTTTACCCATTGGCAAATTTCGATTTATCGAAAACCAAAAACGATATCGACCTGCAGTTTGCGATGCTCAGTGCCCTTTCAAGCGATGTATCACTCGATAAGGGTCGTGGCTCGGAATATTTGAGATAGCCCCCCTGAGGGGTCATTTTTTTTAAATAATTTTGGGGGCTCTAAGACTAGACTAATATCAAAACCGTATTTTTTTCTGAAAAGTACTTGCTTTTTAAAGTATTTTTGACTCCTAGTTTTCTAAATTCCGACTTTTCAAATGGGAGTTCTGATTTTTTGAAAATGGGTCGAAATCGAACTTTGACTATCGATATATCGAAGACGAAAAACGATATCGACCTCCGTTTTGCACCAAAAGTCTTAGAATTTAATGCCCTTTAAAACGAGGTATCACAAGACAGGGGTTGCTATTTGAAAATTTCGAGTTAGGGAGTGAAATCCCCCCCCCTTAGGGGCGCCCATCGAAAATTTTGAATAAGCCAAAAAGTAGTTCCCATTAAGTTAGAAACATCCTCCAAGTTTCGTTTTTTATCTTCAACCGTTCAAAAGTTAGATGGGGGTAGGGACTTTCCTCACACCCTGTATAAAGTGTCAACAATCCATGGCGTTGCCCGTGTTACCCTAAACCCTCAATATTTTCAACATCTCTCCGTAGGGGTTCCACATGGGGAAGAAAAATCCCCCCCTCCCGTAAATTTGGTTTTGAGGTTTTGCCCGGCGCCCTTTGTCACGCTGAAAATTCTTGCGCACCATTCTAATGAGGCGTGTGAATGAGTGAGTTTGTGTTTCGACTGAAAAATTTGGGTATGACATCCAGTGAATTTGATGAGCTTTCCTTCTTTAGGGTGACACTCTTAGTCCAGAGTGACACCCTTCCGCTTTAGAGTGACACTATATTCTTTCAGAGTAGCACCCTTCAGCTGTAGGGTGATACTTTTCGTCGATGTTGTCACCCCCTTGCTCCAGGGTGACACCCTACCAAGGTGAATTTCTACCCAACTGAGTTATGCGCAAGTCCTATTTCCCAATTTTAACCTCTTACCTCCCTCCCCCCTATTTTTACATTGTATTTTTCCTTTTTTTCTATTTTCCCCTCCCTCTTTTCACCCCTTTCTTCTTTTCCCCTCCTTTTCTTCCCCTTTTACCCCCTTTTCTCCTTTCCCCCTCCTTTTTCCTTTTCTTTTTTCCTCCTCTTTTTATTCTTTTTTCTCCTTTTTTCCCTTTTTTCCGCGCATTTACTGCGGGTCTCACCCTTCCAATGGCGTCACCCGGGGCGGACCGCCCCCCTTACTACGCCACTGTACATACTGATAAGGAGCAGACTCAGAAACCCTATACTGTCGGAGGGAGGGGAAGTAAGGGAGAGTTCAGTAGGGACTTCCGTCGGAGTACCGTCCGTGTACCTATTTTTCTCAAAGCAGCATTTAAAACAAGGCAACTTAACTGCATAACTAATTGACTAGATTCGGGGCTCAGCTAGACAATTTTCAACCGTTGAGGGTGAGAGTGGGGGTTGTCTAGGGTCTGAAAATTGCCTCGAGGTCGGGGGGTCAAAGGTAAAAAATGTATTGATATTCCTTGGAAAGCTGCGGGACCTAACTACTAGCTATTTAAAGGAATTTCCCGGTAAACAATGATACGCTTACACTGCTTACAGCGCAGCTTTTGCAGACGATGATACAAAACTGACCAATAGGCAATACGCTTACAAGAGGCCAATAGAAACAGATGAGTTGTTAAAGTGGACAAAAATCGAATTATAAGATCCAATGCCCGTAAATTAAGGAACAGTTGATGGATATTAGAGGGGGGGAGTACAGACTTCCTGGGATCATCATCCCCCCCCTTCTTAACTCCACTAGAGCTCGATTCAGAAGTGTAGGCGCACCTGAACCATAAACTTTGGCAAATTTCCTTTCCTTCAAATCGAAACAAAACTTGATTCTGACTTTAAACTTTTGAATTTAAAGCGTTCCTCAATGAGAAGCCAACGCTCATATTTATTTCCATTAATTTTCACTACGAAACATGGGAAATAATGTTATAAATTCCAAAGATTATCGGTCTAGGTGCGCCTACACTTCTAAAACGACCTCCAACAGGAGTCAAACTAATGTAAACAGATTTTGTCGCATCTTCGACTTTCTATGGGACGTAAACCACATTTTTCGGCTCATCTTATACCGTTTACGCTCGATGCAAGCTTTGGCTGACAGCTGCGTGTAGGAAGGTGAGAGTGATTATCTCGCTTGCTGATTAACTCATATAGCACCGATTTTAAAATTCCGCAGTATGCCCCACTAAAAACATTTGGGGAAGGGGGGGGGGGGGGGGGGGGTTTAAGCGCACTTTCCTCTAATTATGAAGCTAAGCGGTCACTTTCCGCTCGGCGACTGTGCATGAAAACCAGTCGGACAACATGAATCGGAGTTGCCAGCTTGTGCATAGGAATCAGCACTGAAGGATTCTACACCAATCATTTACCGATGCCAGTCACCATCATCATGTATTGCTACAAGCTATCTGCGACAAAATCTGCGGTGATTAATTTACTAGCGGTGAATTTGTTTTTGGAAAGTTTTTAGATAATCTGGTTCTGATGTGTAGCTGAGGACAAAGCCGGATCTATGAGGCATTTTGAGAGGGCTTTCGCGGGCCGGGGGGGGGGGGGGGGGGGGGGCAAAACGCATAAGTGAGAACGAGTAATAAAGAAAAAACTTGACATTTTTGGCAGTTTTCCCCCATGGAATGAATAGCCCTATGTTCTCGAAAAGCAAATTACGGCCCTGACTCGTTGTCAGTAGAACATCTGAGAGGACACACTATAGAAAAATAGAAAAAACCGTTTTGGTAGCGCTGACACAACCTTTGGTAGAAAAATAACCCAGCAAAGACTTCAGCAGAGCTAACCAAAGGTTCAGTGCGCTTTACTAAAGAGATTTCCGCTGGGTGAAACAAAGATTTGGTTGGTCAACCAAAGTCTTTTGCAGGGTATTATTCTACCAAAGGTTTTTTCAGCACTAAACAGAAGAAACTTTTTCTGCATAACAATTATTAGAATCGCAAAAAACGGGTGAAATGAGCGAAATGACAGAAATTTTGCGATTTGATTGCATATTAATCCATTATTCGGATATTGTCGCTTCTTGGATGCATAGACGGAGAACGTGAACTTTGGAATGAAAAACCAATTTCGATTTTACGATTATTGCTTCCTATTAAAACTTCAGGATTGAATTGCAAAATTGGTACCGAGATTTTTTTCCGGTGTCGCGTGAATAAAAGCTAAATTTGATATAACCGCGAGCTAAACGCGAAATGACTGAAAAGAATAGGGAAATAGTTCATTCTGTCGAAACTTCAACGAACATCCTATTATAATTGAATCAAGAGCTAAGTAAGTTACGCTCGGAGGCTGCTGCGGATAATCAGCACACGGAATAATCTGAAAGCAAGAGTCAATTAAACTACGATTTCCTGCATTTAAAATTAAAACCGGCAACAAAGCTAACAACACTTATCTTCAATGCATGATATTCACTGGGCCGAAGCGGCGGTCGCAATTGGAATTAAATAGGTAAACTAGGTAAATAGGATGTTTTCATTAAATATAGAAACTCTAATTATTTTTTGAAGAGCTGCGAGCATGTGAAAGGGCAGGGAAAATAATCGCAATTTTAATGAGGTCCTAGATGCTGGGAAAGAGGGGGGAGGGGGATAGAAAATAGAGAACTGAAAAAAAAAAGAAACGGGCAGAAGTAGACGGGGCGTGCACGTGATTGTGGTGCGCCGCGCTATGACTATGAGGCTTCCCGCATCACTCGACAGCTCTCGATCAAGAGACGAACTCAAACGAGTATGAGAAGACGAGAAGTGGGTGACCGAGTGCCAGGACTGCCATGCCGGGGTGAAGGCAAAGTATAGGGTGGGGGTGGGGGTGGGGTGGTTGGAGAGGACAGTGGGAGAAAATCTGAGATTGATTAAGAGTCGTGATGAAGCAAAAATCCGAACTGAAATCACAGAAGAGGTGAAGGGAGGCTTAGAAGAGTTATAAGCACAGAATGTGCAAGGAAAAAAATAGAAACAAGGACGCGCGCTTTAACGATGAGCAGACATCTTGTTTCGCGCGGTCAAGGAAATATAAACACTTAAACGGAGAAGTGGTTGATTCCAAAGGCTGTGCTGTTCAAATAACGAAGTGTTATGAGAGTAGTTCCGAGGAGGGAGAGGAGGGTGTAAAGGAACGGGATGAGAATTAAAAATGTTATTTTTTCTATATCCCCTACTCGTTTCATAAAATCAAGACCTCTAACACAAACTTTGGTAAGTCTTGGTTTGAACAACTGATGTTTCGACGATTAAAGCTATTTTCAGAAGAGCAGGCGAGTCCCCACCGATAATCTTTGGAATTTTTCTTCGAGCAAAAATAAACACTTATAATGGGAGAAGGGGTTGATTCCAAAGCCTCCGCAATATGTTCAAATGATATAAAGTGTTGTAAGAGGGGTGCCGAGAGGGGGGCATTGGAAAGGGATGAGAATTAAAATATACCTTTTTCTCCCCCTCCCCAACACTTTTTATAAAACCAAGACTCGACACTGATTTTGATAAGTCTTAGTTCGAACAACTGAGGTTTTGGCGATTAGAGCTATTTTCAGAAGTGGAGGCGGGCCCCCGCCGATAGTCTTCGGAATTTTTCCAACGTCATTCCTCATATATTGCACGATGGAAATTAATGACAATGTATTTTCTCAGCATTGACTTTTACCAAATATTATAGGTCGAGTCGATACAGCCTCCACGTCTAAAATGAACTCGGCAGCTCTGGTTCAAATAATACATATATTTGCCATATGGGCATCAGTGAAGCTTTAAACTGACATTTAGGGCTTGAACTTTTCCCGTCTAGATGGCGACGACCCTATGCGAGGCGCGTTGAGGTCCCGGCAAAAGCTCGCATGACCGAGCTTGACCGTCGCACAGTGGAACCAGAGACAATATACAGGGTGTAACAAAACTATACACATTAATTTTCAGGGCGAGTTTTTGAGGTAATAATAAGACTTTTTTTCCTATAAACATGGGTCCGAAATTGTAGTCTTTTCGAGTTACAGCGTTGCAAAGTTTCCGAAAAAAAATTGAAAAATTGTCATAACTCCTTCGTGAATTGTTCTAAATGCTCGTAAGTAGGTACTCTGGTGTAATTTTAGGCGCTCTTGCCGATTTTGGCCTTGAAAATGCTGTATTCAAAAATTTGAGGGGGATTTTGGGGGTTTTTCTTGAGTTTTCTCACTTTTTTTGGTCAAATTATGTGAAAACATGCTTTCGGATTCATTAAACCGAAAACGATTAGCATTATTCAAAAGTTCGTAAAAAAAATATGCATCTTTGGTGCTACAAGTTTTTCCATTTCGCAAACCATTTCCGAGAAAATCATCCCTGAAGCTGGAGAAGTCGGCCAAGAATCGACAAAATCAAAGAAAAGGCGATTATTGGCCGACCTCTGCAACTTCAGGGACGATTTTCTCAGAAACGGTTAGCGACTGGGAAAAACTTGATAAACCAAAAATGCATATTTTTTTACGAACTTTTGAGTATTGCTTATTGTTTTTGGGTTTAATGTATCCGAAAGCATTTTTTTTTTACATGATTTGGCCAACAAGTGAGAAAAATCAAGAAAAACCCCCAAAACCCACCTCAAATTTTTGCATGCAGCATTTTCAAGGCCAAAATCGGCAAGAGCGCCTAAAATTACACCAGAGTAGTAGAGACTAAATGGGGCTTTGACTCCAGGCGTTTGAAAACATCCATCATAGGTAAATAAAAGAAAACAAGGTAAACAAGGTAACATCATAGGTAAATATAGCATAGGCGAAATATTGCTTTGAGCTTTAACGAACATGTGTATTGATACGAGGAATGATCGCTTGATCCGAACGGAGACATGCCGCACGCGCTGACACTTGCTCATTGTTACAGCTTCCTTCCTTTGACCTAGAACGGTTTCCTTCCTATGGCCTAGAATCCTAGCCTGCAACGGAAACATGCCGCACGCGTTCACACTTGCTCATTGTTACGGCTTCCTTCCTTTGACCTAGAACGGTTTCCTTCCTATGGCCTAGAATCCTAGCCTGGAACGGAAACATGCCGCACGCGTTCACACTTGCTCATTGTTACGGCTTCCTTCCTTTGACCTAGAACGGTTTCCTTCCTATGGCCTAGAATCCTAGCCTGGAACGGAAACATGCCGCACGCGTTCACACTTGCTCATTGTTACGGCTTCCTTCCTTTGACCTAGAACGGTTTCCTTCCTATGGCCTAGAATCCTAGCCTGGAACGGAAACGCGCAGCACGCGTTCACACTTGCTCATTGTTACGGCTTCCTTCCTTTGACCTAGAACGGTTTCCTTCCTATGGCCTAGAACTAACGCCCCTTTAATTCTCCTACTTTTTACACAGCTGCACGCGCGCTCACAAAGCCTTGATTCCTCCCACTTGGTCGATGTAAAAACTAGTATATAAGGTAGTGTCTCGCAGCGCGGAGCTTCATTCCTCTTCGAGCTCTCACCGTTTTCTGTGCACACTCCTTTCTCTCGAGTAAAGTCTAAACCAGTCTTTCAGCATTTGAGTTGAATCTTCAGTGAAAAAGGTAGCGTTTCGCAGCTCAGTCATTCCTCTCTCTCAACTCAAGACTAAGCCAGTCTTTAAGCTTTTCAGTTAAATCATCAGTGAAAAAGGTAAGACATATTTTCTCAGTTAATTTATTTTAAAATTATTTTTTAAGAAACATGTATACATATAAATGAAAAAAAAAAGCATACAGAAAAAAACTTAATTCTAACGGAAATAAACAACTATAAATCCGGGGAGGGAACAACTTCTCTATCCCTCATGAAGTATACTGTCTTCACTACACTTCCTGAGGGATAGATTAGTCCTATGGTGTCATAATCCCTCCCCAAATATATGGCTGCTGAACTCCCATGTCTTAATAGACGTATTGGTTTTTCCCTTTCGGGAGGAGGAAAGAAATCGTTGTTATTTTGCAATTCGTTTTCAATAAGTTTTTTTGTATGCGTTACTCTATACAGTTCTTCTTGCTTTGCTTCCAGGTCTTCACGTAAATTTTTTATCTCCTCCTCAATTTTTGTTCTTATTCCCGCTATTTTTACATGTTGGTAAATTAATTCATGTTTCCCCGTTGTAGTTGTTATATTCTCAATTTGATTTTCCCAGTCGGTTCTTGATGTTATATTCTTTAGTATTACTCCACTCCTTATTCTTTTTTCTTCGTTTTTCAGCCGCTCCCATCTTTGTTGATTAATGCGCTGCTGCTGCAGCGCCCTGTTGTTCTGCACAACCATAGCTTCAATTTTTTTTTGTTCTTCCTGAAAATTAAAACAAATCATTAATTTTTCTCACATTATAGATATCAGAGTGTTCCAAGCATCTATAGATCAAAGTATACTGCATTTCTATCCATTCGTCAACATCAACACATCAATATAACAAGTAAGCATGAGTTCAGTTGAATTAATACATTGTAACATTTGTAAAGAATCGTATCAGAAAGGAAGCAGACATGATTTATCCAAGGAGCATATTAGGAACGCTTTAGCGATCCAGGAGCCATTCGTGTTGATCGAGTCAGCACTGAAAAATCGTCTGAAGACCTACTTTATTAAAAATTTCGATGAAAAGCAGTTAGATTTAACCCTATACTTGGAATCGAACAAAAACTTAATTTTAGATAAAATTAAAGAGTCTGTAAGCAGTTGTGGAACAATTAAAGTAAATTTATTAGTTTACGCAGAATTTGTAAAACCTGATGAAGAAGTGGAGAAGCAAACAGTTTCATTTAAAACCGAAAACATACCATTCTTTCAATACTCTGACATGAATGAAAAAATAAATCAATTGTTCGACAGTATCATAAAAGAAAGTGAAGACTTTGCAATGAAAGGATCCGGGTGGACTTTAGAGAGATTGATCGGGATAGAAATGCGTATAAACAAACACTATGCTCTTGCAAAAGGAAGCAGCTATATACCCCTACCGTTTCGTTCAAATTCAGTTGTCAATGTAAAAAATAATGATGTAAAATGTTTCATGTACGCCATGCTGGGTAAATTTTTACCGACAACCGAAATTCATAAAAACCGCCCTTCTGTTTACAAGAAACTTTTAAACAAATATAAATTGAATGATGATGATTTCCCCGTAGCTATAGAGGATATTCATAAATTCGAAAAATTGAATAACGTCTCCGTATGAGTGTTTGGATTGAGAGAGAAGGAGGAAGGTAGAAAAAAGAGAGTAAAAATTATCCCGCTGAAAGTAGCCGATCCCGAACTCGAGGATCATACAGACCTCTTGTACTTAGCGGATGGAGATCAAACCGATTTTTCGACTTTATCTGATGAGAAAGGTAAAGATATAAATAAAATGAAGAGAGAAAGGAGTGTGCACAGAAAACGGTGAGAGCTCGAAGAGGAATGAAGCTCCGCGCTGCGAGACACTACCTTATATACTAGTTTTTACATCGACCAAGTGGGAGGAATCAAGGCTTTGTGAGCGCGCGTGCAGCTGTGTAAAAAGTAGGAGAATTAAAGGGGCGTTAGTTCTAGGCCATAGGAAGGAAACCGTTCTAGGTCAAAGGAAGGAAGCCGTAACAATGAGCAAGTGTGAACGCGTGCTGCGCGTTTCCGTTCCAGGCTAGGATTCTAGGCCATAGGAAGGAAACCGTTCTAGGTCAAAGGAAGGAAGCCGTAACAATGAGCAAGTGTGAACGCGTGCTGCGCGTTTCCGTTCCAGGCTAGGATTCTAGGCCATAGGAAGGAAACCGTTCTAGGTCAAAGGAAGGAAGCCGTAACAATGAGCAAGTGTGAACGCGTGCGGCATGTTTCCGTTCCAGGCTAGGATTCTAGGCCATAGGAAGGAAACCGTTCTAGGTCAAAGGAAGGAAGCCGTAACAATGAGCAAGTGTGAACGCGTGCTGCGCGTTTCCGTTCCAGGCTAGGATTCTATGCCCTAGGAAGGAAACCGTTCTAGGTCAAAGGAAGGAAGCCGTAACAATGAGCAAGTGTGAACGCGTGCGGCATGTTTCCGTTCCAGGCTAGGATTCTAGGCCATAGGAAGGATACCGTTCTAGGTCAAAGGAAGGATACCGTTCTAGGTCAAAGGAAGGAAGCTGTAACAATGAGCAAGTGTCAGCGCGTGCGACATGTTTCCGTTCGGACCAGCGATCATTCCTCGTATCAATACACATGTTTGTCAAAGCTCAAAGCAAGATTTCGCCTATGCTATACTTACCTATGATGGATGTTTTCAAACGCCTGGAGTCAAAGCCCCATTTAGTCTCTACTCAGAGTACCTATTTATGAGCATTTAGAACAGTTCACGAAGGAGTTATGACAATTTTTCAATTTGTTTTTCGGAAACTTTGCAACACTGTAACTCAAAAAGACTACAATTTCGGACCCATATTTACAGGAAAGAAAAGTCTTATTTTTACCTCAAAAACACGCCCTAAAAATTAATGTATATAGTTTTGTTACACCCTGTATAATAGAGATCAAGCACTAGCCGTGCGCGCGGTGGCCTGACTTATTTTTCGGTACTCAACAGGAATTAACACAGGGAGCATGAGGGTGCAGCGTCCAACATGGTCCATACGTTGACTGATGCAATTTCGGTGCTTCGATTTCACTAGGCAAAAATCTCAACGACGTTCCTCATCAGTCAACGTATGGACCATGTTTCCGGAGTTCTGTTGAGACCCCGAAAAAAAATGTGCCACCGCACGCAAACACCATGGGCAATATAGATAAAGCGTGGTCTCTATTATATACTGTCTCTGATTGGAACGACGAGTCACTGGTTGAGGCCGGACATGGCGTGGTATAATTTTAAATGCGGATATTTTTGTCAATACGCAACGTATAGGAATTTGAAAGAGTTTCGTTGGTTTTAATGTAAAATTTCCTACAAGAATCACCCTTTACAGTTTGTTTTTAGATAGTAAAAACATTCAAATTTGCGTTTTCAGTCACAAATTCCATGCACCCCCACTCCCTTTGGCTTAAAACTTTATTGTGGCATTTCTAAGTTAACTGACTCGTTAGAAGTGTTTTCTGCCATTAAAATTGGTCCTGAAAGTTTTTAAATGATATATTATTGAGACATTCCTTTTCTAATTTTTGACCACTTTTTGACCACTGAAAAAACAAAGTTTATGTACAGCCGAAGCAGCCTTTTAAAATAGCTTCGCAGTGCAAAAGTTTAAGCTGTATCGGAGAAAGTTGCAGGCGTACCAAAGTAGTACTTCTTTAGAGTAACAGCCTCTTTTGTTGCTTTGGCTCTACCGAAGTAGTGCTTCAGGCCAACCGCAACTTGCTCCGGTAGATCTAGGATTTTTGCTCTGCGAAGCTATTTTAAAAAGCTGCTTCGGTTCTACATAAACTTTATTTTTTCAGTGATAATGCGGCGCAGTGATCGTCTTACAACGGCCCTATGTGGCGCGGCGCGAGCCGGGTAGTTCAGAGCTCCACCCTTTACTGATCTTTACAGAGGCGACCTCACATGCAGCTTACGTAAGGCTATACCCGAGTTGACTATGCCAATGTAAGAAAGAAAAAAAAAAAAGGAAAAGAAATGAAAGGTATTGGTTCTTTGACAAAGCTTATAGGACTCAACAAAATTAAGTCGATCGCCTAAATCAAAGTGAGCGGGTCTTATTTTTACAGATAAAGGTCGCTGCTGCTTTGAGTAATCCGTGCGATCTGGCAACGTTCCTTAAGTCCATTTAAACCTATGCGCATGGTCGAAATGCAGAACATTAGCATGTAGGGCTGAATTTCGGTGTTTTTATGAGGAAAATGGAAGTAAACGAGTATTCGCCTATTCGGTGAGCTGAGAAGAAAGGCTCCTTTGGCTTTTCCTATGTATCGCTGTTTTGAAGATATGCATGAGCAGGAATAAAGTTGCGAAGTCACAACTCACGATCCGAAATTTCGAATTGAATTAAAGTATTTTGGGCCTAAACTGCATCTCCGGAATGGGTCTCTTGCAAACTTTTACTACAGCGTTATGGAGGGTTAATTGACTTAAGTCCTACGTAAAATCGCATGAAAATCCCATTTAAAGCATCGGAAAGTCTCAAAATCCATATTCAACAGCTCAATAAGTGAGTGCTACAAATTTCAAATATGGCGGTCGAATTAGTGAGTTAAACGGGGAAGTCCCTTCGAATTTCAGCTTATTCTATGATAAATCACTTTTCTCAGCGCATAGAAAGTTGCAATGGGGCAGTTGCAAGGGTCTGAAATGATAAGTTTTTTATAAAGAAAATGAAAGTACTAGATAAGTTGAGCAAAATATGCCTTTGGTTTCTAATTAAGTCCCATTGTTCCGGAGATGAGATTTTGGTCCAAAATACATTGTTTTATTTAAATGGGAATTCCGCGTAGTGACGTCACTACGCACACGATTTCTTACAATTTTACACGTGTGTATCTCCAAAACTGGGACACTTATGAAAAAACCAAAGGCACCATTGTTCTCAGCTCATCAAGTACTATATTTTTTTTTTATAAAAAACACAAAATTTCAGACCCTTGCAACTGCCCCATTAGATGGGACTCCTCCATTGTGAACCGCAGTCCAGCATGCACACTGCACAGTCGACCGCGGCTTATCTTTGCATTTAAAGCATTAAACGCATTAATTGTGTTAGTGAGTGGTTCTTGGGACGTTTCGAAGCTTTCAATGTGATTTTTATATGATTTTACAGAGGAATCAATCCTCAAAGATGGCGGTCGACTGTGCGGGACTGCGTGTCACAAAGATTACAGATCAGAATATTTTCGTCCAAACAGTCATGCACTAAACTGTACTGCGTAATCTTTTCTCACCCGGTTACAGTGGCGTAGCTATAGGCCCCGCTGACCCCGCCGGGCGGGGGGACGCAACGCATCGGGGGGCGCAAAAAATTTGAGAAGCGAAAGAGGAAGAGCGAAAAGGAGAAAAAGAAAGGAAAAGAAAAGAGAACAGATTGAGAAAAATAGAAGCTAAACAAAGAAGGGAGAAAGCAGTGTAAAGGCTTTAAGTCTAAGTGCTTCTGCCAAAGTTCACGTTCACAAAGTTCGGAGCTTTTTAAAACTCTTGATAGTGCATGATATATTTTTTTTAGTTTTATCATTGTGAATAAAATAAACATAATTTTTCTACATTCATTTACAATAATTGTTAAAGAAAGGAATTTTTAAAGAAAGGGGGGGGGGTGTCCACCGAAGCGGCTAATTTTTTCCTTAAAAAAGAGGGGGCGCAGCATTCGAATCGGCAGGGGGGCGCTTGCTCAGCTAACTACGCTACTGCCCGGTTAATTGAAAAATGGGATTAAATATATACGCGAACCGGCATGGCAGCACTGGATCTCCTGGCTTCGCCAATGATTTTAGAGAACAGAGCTGCCGATTTGCGTAGATTAAATGAAATTTTGAAATTCACCGAAGATTCCACCGGTTGAGAAAAGATTACATAGTTCAGTTCAATGTATGACTGTAATGCACGAAAATACTCTCATCTGTAATCTTTCCTCAATCGGTAGAAACGCCGTTAATTAATTAAAATATACCGGTTGAGAAAAGATAAAAGACGCTAGTATTTTCGTGTATTACAGTCATACACTGAACTAAACTCTGTAATCTTTTCTCAACCGGTGGAATCTTCGGTGAATTTCAAAATGCCATTAAATCTACGCAAATCGGCAGCTCTGTTAGAGAAGGGGGAACGCACCCGTTTTTACTTGTAATATGACTTACATTTATTTGGGTATTTCCATGTTCGTACAGACGTTGGTGACAAACATGATGTAATACGCAAAATATCGTCTGGAATAAATTAGTTGAAAAACATTCGAAGGAGGGGGAGGGGGGTTGCTGAGACGGGGAAAAGAGAGAAAAAACTGCAAGGAGCATGTATGACCGGTCAATATTCTCTGCATGCAATTCTGATGACACGAACTTTAAAAAGGAGGTTCGTACATAATTGATGCTCAATCGCATTAGGATTAAAACGCTAGCTTGCTCTTTTACGAGCCCCTTGCCCTCGACATAGCATAGGTAACCCGATACTCGATACGTTTCGATACTTGATACGTGACAGGTAGACAGGAGAATCGATATACGAGCAAATGCGTTTTTTCCCCCTCTCTTTATTTTACCTTATCCTTTGAAGGAGTGCAAATTTATTTTTCTTTTTTTTCCGTTTTTTCCCCTCTGTATTTCTTTCGCGAACGGCTGTGGCGCGCGCAGGGCAGGACCTTGACGCCCACGCCAGCGGAGCACGTGGCTCACTCGTCGCGGCAAGTCACGATCGCCAACGCGACGCTACGATCGGCCGCCGCCACCGCACAGTATACGGACCGAAACACGGATTTATCCGGACAATAAAAGCGTTTAACTTTCAGCAAACGGGAAATTTAACCATGGTAACCATAGTAACGACCATAAGTCTTACCCTGCTTGACCAATAGCGTTACTGCTTAACTCGTAGACACACGGAGAAAAATTTCTGGTTGAAATTGCGGAACATCTTATATAATAATGGGGTAAAAAGAAATTCCTTTTAAAATAATAAGAATTCTTATTGATCCAACGATTCTTTCTTGTGATTTTTCTGAATCATCAGAAAGTTCAATTGGACCATTGATAATTCTCGTTGAATCAATAGGAATTCTTATTATTTTAAACGGAATTTCTTTTTACCCCAATTTCTTAATACGTTCCGTAATTTCAATCAGATTTTTTTCTCCGTGCAGTCTGCACTGTCATTTTATAACGGAAAAAGAAAAAAATATTGATCGGCCCGGCCTGTTTGTGTTTGTTTCAAAAGCATGTTTTCTGGCAGACGAAATGACCGCGCATAATCTGTGTGACTTTAAGCTGTAAAATGTAAAGTTCAAGTATAAACTTTCAGTTCCTAAGATATTGTTTGTAATATCATTTTTTTTTCTCCCTTTCAGTAACATTGTCCAGTGAATTTCATCATTATGACCACTGTGCGGCCGCTCATAGTAGCTCCGAGGAATAAGAAGTCTGGCAATGGAGAGGACAGTATCGGGATCAACGCTGCAAAGACTGCGTAGAATACACAACATAAACTATACAAAATGATGAAGTGAAATGCGTTGAGATGACAAATTTAACCCAAGATGGATATTAAACAAAATTGATTACACAAAAATAACCGCAACGGAAAGATCAATAACATCACAGCTTGATAGTCGGATTATTACAGAACTTTGCACGGAAAATTTCACAGCCGATCCGGCACTTTTCTGCGAAGCCGAAAATAAAAATGTTTTCATGTCCAGAAAAATCCCTCTTCCTATCTAGTGTGCGTCGTTACAGATGCGATTACGCACGCCAATAACCTCTTGCGAAGTAACTCGGGGATTTCCTCCGATGATTTTTTTATACTCTCCACTCCATAATATTATGTCATGAATTAGAGAGAGGAAAATAACAATTCTTTTGAGAGGACATCAAAAAAGCATTAGAAAGATAAAATGTCAAAATTGACAAACTCCCGTTCAGCCTTGATTTGATGACATTCTAACCCAAGGCAGATCCGCAGACATAAGGCGAGAGGGAATCAGAAGTGACACAGAGACCCAAGTTGAAAAAAGGGCTACGTGTATTTATGCGGTTGTTTCGCAAACAAATCCTCGAATTACTGAGGACACACTCTCTAAAAATAATACGATGGAATTCAGCGGGATTTGGAGCAATATGGGTCTGTTGCAAACTTTTGCTACAGCAATATAGAGTGTATAATCTTAAGTAAACTAAAATCACATGAAAAGTCCATTGGTGGTATCAGAAAGTCATAAAATGCAGTATTCCGTTAGGACTAGCGATTGTTCCACATATCGATACCTGGGACCAATAAATGTACGGTACACACGGTCCTCGGCCCCAAGTCCGCCCTAAGTACTTCAACAAGCATCGGCCACCAGTCAACGGACCACATCGGACCGTTTTAAAATGGCGCAACCACAAAACTAACCTCTAAATAGCACTTAGGGTGGGTTAGAGAGGCTCTAGACCCGCCCCACGTAACATAAAGTTGGGAGCGGACCCAACATTCCGATGTGCCGTTAAAGAAATGTGAGGTTAGAATCGCCATTTTAGATACGACCTATAAAGCCCGTTTGTACCGTACATTTATTGGTCCCTGTTTGTTACATCTCAACGCAATATTTCGCCTATGCGATACTTCCAAGTGCTACACTTGTCTGTGCTATAAGCTCCACATTCTCCCTACTTACCTCACTCGCAATCTGAGGCTTATGGGAATTTTCGTGTTCCATAATTTCAGGCTTTCTTCCTGAGGTATGTTTGCAGGTGCTGAAGTTCCTTGAATGTGTACTTTTGGCGTAAATTCTTCAATTTTAGCCAAATTTAGACGTATTATGTAGGTCACGTCATCTGACGTCCATCCTTGAGTCATTCATCAACGCTCGGCAATACTAATGCATAGGCGGATCCAGAAATCTGGCAACTACACGTTCTTCTCATCTGAATGTATGATATAAAGGGGCGATAGCCAAAGCCCCGTGACTAATCAATTATTTCTCATGCAATTAAATTGGAAGAATACACAAGCTGTTGCCAGATTGCTAGATCCGCCAATGGCAACACTGGGTAGGTGTCGAGAAGACACCTAAATATGATATATCGCGGATGACAGAGACCCAGGGGGCCTGCCGTTTGATGCGCGAGCGGGGCGGAGGTCGAAGCTCAAGCCGAAGCCGAGGGCGCGTCATCCACGTGAGCGTGAGCATACACGCGGCGAATCTGGGGGAGGGGGGGGGGGGGGTTACGAGGACCCTAGGCCCAACCGGCTGCCAGTGGTGCCACTCGGTGGAGGATCGAGGGACACCCCCCCCCCCCCGCAATAAGATCGATCGGATCAGATTTCACCACGGGGTAAAATAAGGTAAGAAAAACTAGAAACGGATAGCGTTCGATAAAACTGCTCAGTCTTCACGATCAGATGTAAAATTTTGATTTCGGTCGCACCTCTTAGTTTTTTCTTCTTTTTATTCATCTTCCAAATACATCTAGTTTCTGAGGGCAAATTAGAGGTTTTTTTTTTTTTTTTTTTTTTTTTTTTTTTTTTTTTTTTTTTTAAACTTGCGCTCAACACGGGGCGGCTGCGAGATACTATCGATACAACCGACACCCCCCCCCCTTCCACAATCGCATCGGCTCGCAACATTCTCGATTCCGCGTGGCGTCGTGCTCCACCGTGCCATGCCAGACCGAGCGGTGACAATAGCTGCGATGTAAATGTTGCCAAGTGGCAGAGAAAACCCACAATTTCAATAACTTCCTATACATAGACTTAATTTTTCCTTTCAAGCCATGCACAATTTTGAAGAATTTTCCTTGGAAAAATATATTTCTATTCAAAAATGTTGATTTGTTCGGAAACAGAAGGCGCGTCCTTAATATTGTGAGACTGGTCTGTTCGCTCAGTAGTACATTAGTGCACACGGAGAAAAATTTATATTTGGGGCTACCAGAATTACTTCTATGAAAAAGTTAAATGTAATTAGCGCATCCTTAACTGGATTTCTCTTAATGTTCAAAATACATTTTTCGTTGAAACCAGCAATATCTTCGACACAGATACCAGAATTACATTTAGCTATTGCGTAGAAGTAAATCTGGTAGCCCCAGATATAAATTTTTCTCCGTGCATGCGCCGAGACTGTCATAGACTTCGTCCGTCTTCTGCACCCTGCGGCGGCGAGCAGGTTGAAAGTACAAAAGTTGAGCATTCCACGGGTGGCTTTTTTGGTAGGCTAAGCACTTCACCTTCTCCCCCCTCGAAGAAAAAACAAGCTGAATGACATTCGACGCTCGCGCGCTGTTCTAATGAGGGATGGGAATGAGATATAGGGCTAAAATTAATAGGGTGACTTTACCTTAAGATGATTTCAGTTACCCAATGGTGGAAACTTCTTCTTTAATCCTTGGTCCTGAAACAAAGAGGAGATACCGGGATTTAATTAAGGTATTTAAAAAGAGGAGCCTCAAAAGGGCATTTCACCCAGAGCTGCCGTTTTGCGTATAATTAATCGCATGTTTTAATTCACCGATGATTCCACCGGTTGAGAAAAGATTACACAGTTCACTTCAGAGTATGACTGTAATGCACGAAAATGCTCGGATCTGTAATCTTTTCTCAACCGGCGGGGTCGTCGATGACTTTAAAAAACTTGCGGATATTTTAATTAATAAACGGAGTTTCCACCGATCGAGAAAATATTGCAGATCAGAGGGTTTTCGTGCATTTCAGTCACACTCTGAAGTGAACTGTGTAATCTTTTTTCAACCGGTGGAATCATCGGTGGATTGAAAAAATGCGATTAATTGTACGCAAAACGGTATAGGTCTGATTTCATCTCACCTCTCGTGACTAAACCGCGGTTACGTCGCGTCGCGTCGCATGATTCCGAAACACAATCCGCAGTGGCGTAGCAAGAAATCTGACTATACGCTGCACTTTTCTCGGTTAGACCCATAAAAAATATCGAATTGTTGAGGGTTCAGCACTGGATCGTGAATACCCTCGAATTCGACCTTTCGTATTAGTTCAAAAGGAGAAAACGCAACGTTGCCAGACTGCACAGTGCACGCCTCGCCCACGCTGCTGAATGTAGCATACAGGAGACGAATGGAGCAGCGTCAGAAAATGAAAACACGGCGAGGTTTCCATCTATTTAATTCTGTTTGGTTTTCATGAATTTTGAAAGTGTATCTTGAAGCGACAGAGCTACGCACGGTCGGGTGATTACGGGACGGGCACTAGCGTCTGGCGAACTGGCTATTTCCCCTTCACCTATAATATGAGCTGTCGCATAATCCCGCTAATTTGCTGCGGCATCTCTCCCTAATTTGAATAACTAATTTTCTTAAACTAGGTCCCGAGTCTGCTGACTCATACACCGAAGATTAGCTCTAACCTCCGCTCTCTTTGCCGTGCTCCCCCCCCCCCTCCCCTTATCAAGTGCGGCGGCGGTTCTTTCAAAAGGATTTGATCATGATTAATTTAGAGGAACACGCTACATCTCTTCTCTTTAGCTGCAGCTGAAAAGAAAGTATGAATGATAAGATCTTCCTCAAAGAGGCTTTAATAATAAAATTGAGACTTTTTGTTTACTTCGTCGCAAAAAAAAAAATATTTCTTTTACAAACGAGCTAGCGAGTACCATCATACTAGAGGTAGTTTCAGAAGTGTAGGCGGACCAAAACCATAATCTTTGTCGAATTTTCAACTTTCATTCCTTCAAATCAATACCGAATTTGCTCCTGACTTTATTCTTTTGTGTTTAAAGTTTCCCTCATTGAAAAGTGAACTTTCAATTTCATTTTTATTCATTTTCATCGAGTAATATCAGAAATAATGTTAACAGATTCCAAAGATTATCGGTCTAGGTCCGCCTACACTTCTGAAACTACCTCTAGCACAGAATAATACAATCAGAACGGAAACTCCTATAAGAGCCAATGGAAGCAAGTTTTGAATTTAACGGCACCAATAGGCAACGCTGTGGTCCTATACCCCAACATGGCGGACGTGTTTGATTAGTGTTGAAACTCATTTATCTCTGTAAATTCTGGAAAGAAATCTTAAGTTTCCGCCCTCACTTTTATTCTTTTGGCATTTCAGAATGAAAATTTCGCGGATCATGTCCTATATTTTTTTTCTGAGCGCGAATCCAGATGTAAACATCCTACATCCCAACATGTCGGACGCGAAATGAATTTGCTTCAAAATCCGACAGAGTTTCCGTTCTGATTGTATTATTCTGTGATACTAGAGCCCCTTTGATAGAAATATTGTGTAGGGAGTAACGACACAAGCTCAATGAGTTGTGATTGGTCGTTGGTTTAAGGCTTTCACGGAGGCAAGCAGGAGTCGATGATATCGAAGGCTCGACAAAAAAAGAGTCGATACTCGATGTGTAGAGGAACGTATGGGAAATGGACCGGGAGGCCGGCAAATCCACCTGTTCACCACTTGTCCGCACTGTCGAACTAAGCATCGTGTCGGTGCTCCCTATACAATGTTTCCATCAAGATACTCTAAAACATACCTGGCTAAGATATGCAATATGTAGTTGGAAGACCTGAAAAATACGTTGAATGGTAGCATCCTGGCCAGGATATGCGATATTCGACGCATCTAATAAATAGAGTCCCTTGATGGAATTATTGTATAGGGAGTACCGACACGAGCTCAACGAGTTGTGATTGGTCGTTGGTTTTAGGCTCTCACGGAGTCGAGCAGGAGTCGACGACATCGAAGGCTCCACACGAAGGAGTCGATTCGTTGAGGAACGTATGGGAACGGACCGGAATGCCGGCAAATCCGCCTGTCCACCACTGGTCCACTGTCGAACTTAACCTTCGAACTCGTTCAGGCGATCGACTAAATCGACTCCTGTCAAAATGCATAAAGCGTCGTGTCGGTACTCCCTATACAATATTTCCATCAAGGGACTCTAATAAATAATGCGTTTAGTAGTAGCATGTGCGTTGCGTGTTGCATACTCTGACCAGGATTGGCAATATGCAACGCACCTAAGAAACGCGTTGAATGTTGAATGGTACTATACTCTGTTCAGGATAAGAAGGCGGGTGAGAATTCAGGTAGTAATGCACTATTTAGCAACAGTGCGGCTATACCGGCTACTCCAACGTCTCCAACCCTTTGCAGTGTCCGTTGTTCTCCCGATCTCTCTCTTGGCACGGAGGATTTCCAAGAACCGACAGACTCAACAATTTACACACGTCCAGTAAAAATTGCGAACGGTCAAAAATACGAAAAAACGGACGAAATTTTCGCCCTAAAGGGCCAAAACTCGGCAAAAATAGTCGACTTTGAATATTGATGACTCTCATGTATTCGATATTAGACGAAATATTCTGAATTTAATTCCGACTGAAAAATACGAATTTCTGAGAGTCATCAATATTCAAAGTCGACTATTTTTGCCGAGTTTTGGCCCTTTAGGGCGAAAATTTCGTCCATTTTTTCGTATTTTTGACCGTTCGCAATTTTTACTGGACGTGTGTAAATTGTTGAGTCTGTCGGTTCTTGGAAATCCTCCGTGCCAAGAGAGAGATCGGGAGAACAACGGACACTGCAAAGGGTTGGAGACGTTGGAGTAGCCGGTATAGCCGCACTGTTGCTAAATAGTGCATTACTACCTGAATTCTCACCCGCCTTCTTATCCTGAACAGAGTATAGGCGCGTTGCGTGTTGCATACCTTGGCCAAGATATGCAATATGCAGCGCACCTAAGAAATGCGTTGAATTGCAGCAAGTGCGTTGCGAGTTGCATACCCTGCCTGGAAGAGTATATTTTTCAACGCTGGTACAATATGCTACGAAGGGGGGGGGGGGTCTGGATGGTTCCGCGCGGAGATTTCGGAGCAAAGCTTTTAAACTCACGGAGATCTCGGCACTTCGCCTGTTTGTATTATACATGAGAGAAGTTCCTTCTTTGCACCAATGCTGCACCCAGGCAGAAAAATAGAAAAAACCACTTCGGTAGCGTTAACAGAATGTTTGGTAGAAAAATGGCCTACACCAAAAGATTTTAGTGGAGCAAAACAAAATCTTTTGCTCACCCAACCAAAGGTTTTGTATGCCTAACTGAAGAGATTTCATCCAGCAAAATCTCTCAAGTAAGGCGTACAAAACCTTTGAATAGGTGAGCAAAAGATCTGCGGTTAGCTCTTTTAAAGTCTTTCGAAAGTCAATTTCTATCAAAGGTTTTTTCAGCGCTACCAAAGCTGTTTTTTCTTGTTGTTGTTGTTGTTGTTGTTGTTGTTGTTGTTGTTTTTTTTAATGTTATTTGTTTATTTTCTTTTCCGTGTAGCTCCTCAATTTTTGAGTGGATGTATTTTCTTAGCAAAATGTCAAGTATACCGAGGGCAACAGATTGTTCAAAAGAGGAGGGGTCAGGAACCTAATGAGACAACGAAAAGAAATGTGTGATAATGAGCAACAGAAAAACGGCTGTGATTTCCAACTGATTTATACCTGTCAATGCGACTACCCAGAGTACAAGAGTGAAAAGTAAAAGGACAACATGAACATGGATCCACTCGAAAGATAATCTATTCCTACCACTATTCAATTTAAAAGCAGCGGGGAGGATTGGAAAATGGGTGGGGGAGAAAAAACAGTGTTCCGTTGAGATTCAAAATTCAAGAAGTCTTTTATCTCATCTTAAAATCTGTTTCGAACCGATTCCGTTGAACCAACCTCCGGATCTCGAGGTCTATAATTACGGCTCCAGCATTGGACTACATCTGTATATACACTATACAGCCTATCAACATGAGCTGTTAGGAAGGCTTTTCAACGCGTAAGGATATTCACCTATACAATCCCGTGAATGAGGAGCAAAGCCTCGGCCAAGATTGAATAGTTAATAACACCTTTGAGTTACGATGGGACGAAACGGAACTACCCCCCCCCCCCCCTTCCCTCCAGCCCACTCGTATTTTACAACTCAGAAAAACAACCAGCGATTAGAAAAAGGGGCAAATGAGACTCATTGGATATTCGAAATGGAAAAGAGTACGAAGATCGAGTGAGGAGCGCGGATTCAAGAAATTGCCCCTCACCCTCCCCTCTCTCTCTCTCTCTCTCTCTCTCTCTCTCTTTCTCTCTCTCTCTTTCCCTCTCTCTCTCTCTCTCTCTCCCTCTCTCTCCCCCTCTCTCTCTCTGTCTTGCTCTGCCCATTCGAATGTATGTGTTGAAAAAGAACAGAGGAAGGGGCGAATGCTGACCTCTTCTAACGCACGCATTCAAACGGGCTCAGAAAGAGAAGGATAAAATATATGAAGTCCTGGATCATCCAGTAGTGAGGAGCGCACGTTCGTTTATGGTAACGCGATCGTTTTATGGGATGCAACAGAATCTTTCCGTAAACTACTTGACAGAGAACACAATGTAACACGAACACAAATGCATTCAAATGCATTCAAATTATCTGGGATTATGAACACACGTGCATTCGGGCGAATTTTTACCCCGTGAACCCTCATCAATCTTACGCGGGGCAAGGACCTCGCCCCCCCCCCCCCGAGTCACGAAGAAAACCCGAAACTGTTAATGATCTAGGCATGAGTAAAGTATCAAGTTCATCTCGCTTAAAAAATCGAACCATATCAGTATGATCCTGTTCTACACGGCTGTTGAGGATGACAAATCGATCAAATGATAAAACAACATTTTCGGATTCCCCCCCCCCCTTTTTTTCTTCAAAATAGGATTCCTTTTATCAGCGTTCCAATCTTCTGTGGAATGAGATGGCAACGCCGTGAACACGGACGCGACGAGCACAGAAGCGGAGTGGTTCGCGCATGCGCCTTCGCTATGCCCATGTGGAATGAGATGGCAACGCCGTGAACACGGACGCGACGAGCACAGAAGCGGAGTGGGGGGGCATAGCGAAGGCGCATGCGCGAACCACGAAGCTTCCGTGAGCTGCACGACCGGGGTTCACGGAAAGAGAGAAAAGAGAATTTGATTATTCGGATTTTGAGAGCCGTCTAGTTTATACTCAATGTAAACGTATTTAGACAGGAAAACAGTAAATGATATCTTTTCAACATTCATTTTAGTTATCATTCTAAAACTAATAAACTCTTCTTCCTTCCAAATCATCTATCACACTGGGCGGCCTATTCGTAGCTCGTATAGGTGTAGTTAGTTGATTTGGCTCATACTCACTCTATTTCGGGCGGCCTTATAACAAAGATCGTATAGAACTAGAGTGAGTGTGTTCATACACTCATACCGGGCGGCCTAACATCTAGCTCGTATAGGTATTGAGTGTATGAAGAGGGGGGAAAAGTAAAGCCAGGGAAAAGGCTACGCCACATGGTGGAGGCGCCGGGTATGAGTGTATGAACACACTCACTCTAGTTCTATACGATCTTTGTTATAAGGCCGCCCGAAATAGAGTGAGTATGAGCCAAATCAACTAACTACACCTATACGAGCTACGAATAGGCCGCCCAGTGTGATAGATGATTTGGAAGGAAGAAGAGTTTATTAGTTTTAGAATGATAACTAAAATGAATGTTGAAAAGATATCATTTACTGTTTTCCTGTCTAAATACGTTTACATTGAGTATAAACTAGACGGCTCTCAAAATCCGAATAATCAAATTCTCTTTTCTCTCTTTCCGTGAACCCCGGTCGTGCAGCTCACGGAAGCTTCGTGGTTCGCGCATGCGCCTTCGCTATGCCCCCCCACTCCGCTTCTGTGCTCGTCGCGTCCGTGTTCACGGCGTTGCCATCTCATTCCACATGTACCTCCTGCTGGGGTAAATAAAATATCGAATGAGATTTTATTTATCCGAACATGAAACACTTGGCATGAGTGGGATATTTTTCTTCCTTAAATTTAGCGGAATTGGAGAACCAAAACAAATAATTTACTTAACAAATACTTAACAGTTAACAGCTTAACAGTAAACTTAACAGTTTTTTGAAAATCTTAGCACTTTTTTTTTTTTTTTTTTTTTTTTTTTTTTTTTTTTTTTTTTTTTTTTTTTTTTTTTTTTTTTTTTTTTACTTTATATCTATATTAATTAAAAAAAAAGATAAAAAAAATATTAATTAAAGAGGAAAAAAAAAAGTTTCTCTTTTTTTTTTTTTTTTTCTTTTACAGGTAAGGTATCCTACTGTCTGACCTCTCTTTTCGCCGCTGCTGCCGTCGTCTCCTTCTATTGTTTCGCCGGGATGGTTTGCCTCCGCGAGATTTTGAGGGGTTTGAGGTTCTCAGTGACTTGGTCTGCTCGGCCGGGCTTGGTTGGTGGTTGCTTGGGCTGGATGGTGGGTGGAAAGGATTGTATGTTGTTGTTTTTTCCGCGGCTGCTCTTGGTTGGTCGTTAGCAGGTACCGTTGATGGTTGTAAGATCTCCGGCGGTGTTATTTCGGATAGGCACTTTCGTTTTTTTTTTTTTGAAATATTCTTGGATGGATATTTTGGCGTAGCTTTTTGGTCTGGTCGTGTTGTCTGGCTTGTTTTGGTCTTTTGGTGTGTCGAATGCTGACCAGTCGACTGACTGGTCAAATACACCAGCCATCATTTTTATGGTGTAGTTGTCGTATTCATCCATGTTGTAATGAGGCTATTTAGAGGAAACGATGTAGAGCTACGCGATACTACCTTGAAACAATGAGGTGTCTTAGCGGCTACTGAACTCTCAGGATTTTCTTTCTTTTCATTTATTTAGGATCTTATGTTGACGCTCGGTGATTTTAGCAACTTCAGCGTAATGACTAATGTGACCATAACTGCACATGTCAGGAAAGCGTTCGGCCAATTTATACCGTGAGTCCTGAGTTGTTCCCAATCAATAAATGGTCATGTGGCGTAGCCTTTTCCCTGGCTTTACTTTTCCCCCCTCTTCATACACTCAATACCTATACGAGCTAGATGTTAGGCCGCCCGGTATGAGTGTATGAACACACTCACTCTAGTTCTATACGATCGCTATGCCCCCCCCACTCCGCTTCTGTGCTCGTCGCGTCCGTGTTCACGGCGTTGCCATCTCATTCCACACTTCATCTTTATCGTTTTCTTTCCTCAGTGAAAGATAGTAGTGTAACCAGCAATAAGCGTTGTACTATCAAAGAGATATTGCTATGACTTCAGGATGTTGACCGTTCTTGCCTCTTGGTGATGTAGTAAAAGGAGTATACATGAAAGTTTCAAATTCATATTATACAGCGAGTAGATAGGTAAATATATGAACATACACTTAAGTCATGAAATGAAGAATTTTGAGTTTTTCTTTCCCATTTGTATCATAAAGCTGAAAAAGTAGGTAGCTTCTCCATAATTTAGAGTCTTTGAAGAATAAATATTTGCTTTTTCTTTCCCTTTCGCTTCCATAAAACTCACAATGTTTTCACGGCGAAAGTTTGAACTGTATACCCGGCGATCATACCTGTATCCTCGGTGTGTGAAGAAATTACATACTTCCAGGGATAAAGAATATTCAAAACTGATAAAACCTCGGAATGATTCAGCACAAATGAATATATATTGGTGTTTTTACAACTCTCCCGCACACCAATGACCAATAAGAGACGAATTTCCTTTGACTCCGGTGTCACCATGTGTTACGCTACCATTCGTGAATCATCCTTGACAGCATAGAAAGAGTGACGAAATTAAGATAGGAATCTCCCATTCTTACGGCCCTGCACCATCATATTACGCTCGCGCAAAAAAAAGCGTTTATAGAGTTTTGGAGTGGATTTTGGAAGGTTGTAGTGCTGCCATTGTTATTTTTAGAGATTTTTACACCAGAACCGACTGTTAAAGCGCTTGTAGCAAAGGACATTACCCAAAATCGGCCTTTTTACCCCTGAGAGCGAAATGTGAAATAATTTCAGGGGTGATAGAGGATTAAATCAGCGTTCCGAATCTGGCCTATTTTTTGATTTTGGACGAAAGGAAAGGGGGGGAGGGGGGTCCAAAGTTAGACCTTTCAAATGCCCATAACTTTTGAACAAATTAAGATATGAGAATGCACTTTGCGCGAAAAGATAGATCTTTTAAAGACCTTTCGATTGATGTGTACGATATTTGCCTTATTTTAATTTTTAATCGATTTATCGAAGTTTTTCTGATTTTTTTGAAATCGGGTTTTCCGTTTTTTTAATCGTGGAAGTTTGGCAACGCACGAATCATCACAAATAATTTCCAGGATAAAAGTAGCTGCGATTTGCTTAAAAATGGTTCAAACCGCATGTTGGGGAAATGCTTTGAAGCGGAGTTATGAGGGTTCAAAGTTGGCGCTGTCACGAAAAAGGCCGCCCCGAGGGGCGTACTACAGGTGGTAGAAGTTGGCATTATCTGTTCTTCCCGTCCAAATGACTTGAAATTTGGTATTCCCGGGTATTTTTTAACGCTGAATTCAAATTTTGCATCAGTTTTTCAAAATCAAAAAATCCAAGATGGCTGCCGACCAAATTTCCGAAAAAAATGGTCGGCAGCCATCTTGGATTTTTTGATTTTGAAAAACTGATGCAAAATTTGAATTCAGCGTTAAAAAATACCCGGGAATACCAAATTTCAAGTCATTTGGACGGGAAGAACAGATAATGCCAACTTCTACCACCTGTAGTACGCCCCTCGGGGTGGCCTTTTTCGTGACAGCGCCAACTTTGAACCCTCATAACTCCGCTTCAAAGCATTTCCCCAACATGCGGTTTGAACCATTTTTAAGCAAATCGCAGCTACTTTTATCCTGGAAATTATTTGTGATGATTCGTGCGTTGCCAAACTTCCACGATTAAAAAAACGGAAAACCCGATTTCAAAAAAATCAGAAAAACTTCGATAAATCGATTAAAAATTAAAATAAGGCAAATATCGTACACATCAATCGAAAGGTCTTTAAAAGATCTATCTTTTCGCGCAAAGTGCATTCTCATATCTTAATTCGTTCAAAAGTTATGGGCATTTGAAAGGTCTAACTTTGGACCCCCCTCCCCCCCTTTCCCTTCGTCCAAAATCAAAAAATAGGCCAGATTCGGAACGCTGATTTAATCCTCTATCACCCCTGAAATTATTTCACATTTCGCTCTCAGGGGTAAAAAGGCCGATTTTTGGGTAATGTCCTTTGTTCAATAGCCCCATTCGGTGATCAAAGTATAAGTGAATAGTCAACTATTCCTACACCGCCGTGTTGATTTTGCATGCACACTGGAATGAAGGCGCTCTAGGAAATATTATTTGTCAAATGTTAACAATTATTTGGAGTCGTAATTGGACTCATTCATACTAAAGGGGCCGACTCAACTTCAGACGCTGCCATTTTCACTTGACTTTAAAATTAATATAAAATTAGACCTAAGGCAAAGAATTTCTCAAAACTTTCAGGAGCTTTCCTTCTCGACATTAAGCCTTGTTCCTGAAAATTAGAAGCAATTTCATCAATCAGATTATTTTCAAATTTTTAAGGGAATTAAAAAAGTCGACAAAGGGAATGTTGGAATACTAGTAGGTCTGTTTAGTATAAAAGTGTCCAACTATCGTAAATACGCACAGAAAAAACAGAAAAAAACACTTCGGTAGACAACTCGCTGACAAAACCTTTTTGGTAGAAAAATGACCCAGTAAAAGACTTTAGTTGAGCCAACCAAAGGTTCTTTACGCTTAACTAAAGAGATTTTGCTGGGTCATTTTTCTACCAAAGGTTTTGTCAGCGCTACCAAAGTGTTTTTTCCCGTTTTTTCTGTGTACAAAAGTGAAATTATGTGAGGCAGATCTAGTCACAGAAACGAGTACACCTACTCGGGCGTGGTATAGTGAAAGGGTTAAACTTTAAGCTGATCAGATTGGCAACACTGCACCACAATGAACAAGGATATACTCTCGCTCCTCTGATCTGTGAGTTGATACAGTGCAATGTCTTCGATAGAATTATACAACATCGACACGTGCTCATTATACGAGCAACACTCCTATGACAATAAACGAAACGGTGCTCTTTGAACAATAAATCAATGCCTTTGTTTCTTCAATTTGCCTACCCCTTCCATTCCTCGCCATCCATACACTCACTCCTTTCATAAATAATCAGCAAGATTGATCTACAAAGATCGTCTAATCACCATATAGGTATGAGCTTAAATGCACATAACACCTCACGCCTTAATCAAAAGTGAATAATATTTGCATTGCTTCGATGATATATACTAAAGCTCGTTTTGCGAAAGTTGGCAGATGACGACATATACGAGTTTTATTTGAGCCGTATTTAATGCGAGAGTAGTGTGGTCAGTGGCGTCTCATGAAATCTATAGCTACATTGAGAGAAATCACTTCTTTAAAAACAAAGGAAACACGTTCACTTGTGACAGTTTTCCTTGCGCGAAGTAAAGTTCAGTTGCATGAAGGAGAATCACTGTCACAACAAGGAATCTTTTACTTGTAGCAGCAGACATTTTCCTTGGGTTAAAGGAATTCCCCCTTGCTTAATATTTCACTGTGCAGTTTCTTTAACACAAACGAAAAACACATTGGATTAAAAAAATAATCCTGTCAGTGTATACTAGGTATTTTGTCGATTCAAACCCACGGAAAATGTCTAACTGTGGAGCAATGGCGGCTCGAGCAATTAGGCAACAGCGTTTTTCCTCCATTTAACTCAATGTAAAATAATCGAATGCTGGTGAAGCGCTGCTTCACTATCGAATCGATTGTTTTATGTAGAGTCAAATATGAAGAGAAAACACTGATGTCAAATTGCACGAGCCGCCGCTGCTGTGGAGGCTCACTATAAACTGCCTCAAAATCGACATAATATATGAGTCAAAATGGAAAAACTGTAGTGTTTTCAAATTGCAAGCGACGCGACGTTACTGATTGGTGTAGTGAGACCAATTTTTCAAAGGTAATAACTCGAGTATTTTTACTGTGCATGCTTCTAGTGAAATTGTTAGAATTTTGAAATTATTCATTTCAGTGTATAATTTGATGTATTTACTTTAGGTTATTTTTTGTTTGTTTTTTGTTTGTTTTTGTTTCTTTGTATGCAGCAAACAATCAGCTATTCTATACATGCTACGAGAAAATTAGGTCATATTTACAATCATCATATGAGATGAGTGAAGTACCCTCCATTACGAACACTACTTTTTTATGGTTGCACACATTGTGCAGGTTCAGAGTTGTTTTTTTTCTTTTTTTCTTTTCGAAAAATGAGGTAAAACGCAATGGCAAGTCCAGTAGCTCAAAGCGTTTCAGCCGCCTGGTTTTATTACTGTAATTTAATCAGTGACGTAGGCGGGGGGGGGGGCAGAGGGTTTGGACCCCTCCCCCTCCTGATACCAAAATTTTCGCTGTAAAAAAAGGTCGTTTATATTGCGTTTTGAGACAAATTTTACCAAATTAGTATCTTTGGATCCCCCCCCCCTTGACAATTTTCGGACCGCGGACCCCCCTATGATAATTTTCGGACCGCGGACCTCCCCTCCCCACCCTAGAAAAATTCCTGGCTACGCCACTGCAGTTAATGCATTGTTGCCAAATATCACGCGACGTTACTGGATGTAGTGAATAATTTTTTTTTTTTTTTTTTTTTTTTTTTTTTTTTTTTTTTTTTTAAAAAAAACTCGAATATTTTTACTGTGTTTTTTTATAAATTTCAGGGTATAATTTGATGTTTTAACTTTTAGTGGGTTTGAAAACTGACCGTTCCACGGCTAATTTTTTACGGGAACTCTCAGATAATCCAGAGCCTTCTTCAAATTGTAAAATAGCGTTGCCAGAAAATAAGATGAATGAAACAGGCGGACCCAAACGGAGCGAGGACGCGTTAAAATGCGTGCGTAGTAAATATGCGCACGTGGTGGGTCAAAGACAAAATAACTTGTCATTGAGGAAAAATGAAAACGAGTGGGAACGAATCAGGCTAAAAAGAGGGGAGGGCGACGCGACGGCGAGCTACGGTAACGGAGGAGATCATTCATTCATAGTTTCTGCCTTTCTGGACTGATTGTGACTTGTGAATGAAACTACGCGAGGGGTGGAGTAATAGGAAGGGAAGAAGAGGGGGGGCAGTCATCGTAATTGGACAAACGTGTAATGGTTCGGATGGTGAATGGTGTACGCGACAAAATTCGCTCGGCGGCGGCGTCGTCGCACGGAGGTGCTCCTTTGAAAATACGCAGGACAAGCAGTGGTGGCTCATGAAAAATCCTTTGTTTTTCTCCTATTTGAACCTATAGACTGAAGTATCGAAGAATTGGAGATTCGATAATCAACTGGAGAAGATCTGCGGGCCGATCATTTACTTTATCGTTAAACCGATCTAAGACTGTGTATGAGTGATTCTATTGGTCGAATATTGTAAAACTTAGCCGTCGTTATGGAGACCATCGGTATAGTGTTGGTTTTTTAAAGGTTACTTATGAATAGCCTTTAGAAAACGAGACTCTTAACGATGGTTGCCATAGCAACAGCCAAGTTTTACAATTTTCGACCAATAGCATCACTCGTAGACAGTTTTAACGATCGGTTTAACGATAAAGTAAATGATTGGCCCGCTGACTTTTTCAAGACGAACAATAAAAGTCCAGCGAATGGGGCTCTTGCTAACTTTTCTTATGATCAGTGGATTAGGTAATTCCCAAGGAAAATCCAGTTAAAATGACGCTGAGCACATGAAAAAATGCCTTAATTCACGCACAGACTCACAAGAAGACTTTAAAGTTTAAAGTTTAAGAAGAAATGAAGGAGCTACGAAGATACTTTGGGAGATTCTTATCTAATTTTAGACTTTCTTCGAGTGTGTTTCCGAGGAGAGAGGGACAAATTAGACGAGAATCTCCTGTGATACCTGCATAGCTTCGCCATTACACCTTAACCCTTTGTACAGACTAGGTTAGTTCAAAAGAACGCCACTCAGCACTCTTCCGTTTATAAAGGAAAGGTAGTTAACTGTTCGTACTCGGGGGAGTTGGAATTGCCTACAACATTAATTGAAGGCGCCCAACAAATAATTACCTTGTAGGTGTCTCCAACCAGAACCGCGTTTACTCCGAATCATATCTGATACTGGAACAATGTGAAATAGACTAAAGAAGATAATCGAGTATACTGGGGCTTGGCCCATAAGGGGTTAAACTATAAAAAAGCCTTTTTGCCAGTACTTGAGTAAATTTCGTAATTTCTTAATGTGCTCATTGTCATTTTCACTGGCTTTTAACTCAAGAAATAAATATTCAATCGCTTGGTCCGATAAAGTTTCTTGGAGGACGAGATAATCACTTTGGCCCACCGTGCGGGGATTGGCGCGGCACAGTCGGCGCGACTGCGGATGAGCAGGCTAGACTGAACTCGGCGACTGTGTCTCTCTCTCTCCCCTCTTTCTCTCACTCCCTCTCTCTCTCAACAGGGCGGTGCCATGACGCTCACAATTCAACATAAGTTTTTGTTCCTGAAAAACATGGTACTCGGAATTTTCAATTAACCCAGCTATTCAAATATGAAATGGACAAATGGTCCCTGACTTCAAACATCACAAAAATGAATGAACAAAATACGCCTAGAATTCAGAACTCCTCTCCTAAAAATGGGCGGCGAGATAGTATCAAAATCAAAACACCAGTAAGACCAGTCTATAGTTCTGAAACCATTCTGACTTCTTTAACCTCTATACATAAAATCAACGATCGGATGGCCTGAGGAATAAGGAATGGGGAAGAAATGCCTCGCTATAGAAGTCGTTTCAGAAATGTATTCCCACCGATCAACTTTGAAACTTTCCCAACTTTACTTCTTATATTAATACACGATGAAAATAAAAATATGAATTCGAGCATTGGCTTTTCATTGAGAAACGCTTTAAAATCAAAGGGTTAATATCACAGGCGAATTTTGTTTTGAAATGAAGGAATAATTGTTTGCCAAAATGCCAAAGATTAACATTGAGGATCAGCTGCGCCTAAACTTTTGAAACGAACTATACAAGTCTCTGCTTGCAGTTATACGGGCACGACGAAATAAAATTTCAAGATTTAATTCCCTGCTTTTTTTCCTGAAACTCGCCAAATTTTGAAGTTTTGAAATCTAATTCATGATCTGAGGATGTCATAAATACTGATAAATATCAAGATGTGGGCCGTGGGCCGTGGGGTGCTTGTGACTCAAACATGGAAAAAGTACAACTATCGCCGATTTGAGATCTTCTATGCAGTGACGGCTCGAGCGATTTGGCAACCACGCAAAGTTTCCATTTAAACTTATAGGAAAACAAATCGATACTGGAGCAGGCTAACATTCTCCTCTAGAATCGATTGTTTCTCATTCGTTTAAGTGGGGGAAAAAACACTGCTGCCAAATGGTACGAGCCGCAGCTGCTTCTATGAAAGTAGAGTGTCGAAATGTCTTCAAAATCGAAAATCGTGAGAACAACTCGAATTTTTCTCAGTTCTAGCGGATTTGAAATTAAGTTGTACCGGAGATTGGGCTCCATATTCTACGCACCTGAAACGAGACTATAGGAATATCTCGATGAATAAAAAGTGCGGGGCTCAGTTTACCAGCGGTGAAGCGTGCAATGCGACGTAACATTTTTATTTGTCCGCTAACACTCGCGTGCAAAAGATTTAATTTAAGTTGAGGGTGTCCATCTTTTATATGGGCTTAAATGGACACAACGCACTTTTGCCTGCAGTTTTCACTCTTAATCACGACTAGATTCGTGTCTATTATCCTCCATTCCCGCGCACTGGAAGGAGCAATTTAAGGCACCTTTCGATGAAAGAGAAAAATAATAGGGAGAATTTTGACTTTCAAAGGCACCTTTACACCTCAACGAAATCAAGCATCTTGGCCGTATTCCATAGTCCAGTAAATTTGGCAACTAAGGAGAGACATATCGGCAAAAATCTTGGTTAAAGTCGTCAAATATTTCAGTGAATATTTTCAAAAGTCCTGTCCCCTTTCCTCTTCGACAAAAGGAAGCCACAAAACGGAAGAAGGCATAGAAAATCAAATGACAGTTTATCTATATAAGAAGAAAGAAAGCGTTTTGACCGAGTGAGAGAGAGAAAGAGGGAGAGGGAGAGAGCGAGAGAGAGAGAGAGAGTTGCAAACCAAGTGGCACAGCCATCAGGATCTCTTCCATCTCTCTCATTTTCCCTTTAAATGTATAGGTAGAATAAGGATAGAAAGGAGCCATGGTTTTATCCCCTTGTCTATCCTTGTCTGACATACGTATTCCAATAGAGGAAAGAGAGAAAGGGGAGAGAGAGAGGAGAGAGAGAAGAGAGAAAAAAAAGAAAGAGAGAGAGAGAGAGAGAGAGAGAGAGAGAGAGAGAGAGAGAGAGAGAGAGAGAGAGAGAGAGAGAGAAGAGAGAGAGAGAGAGAGAGAGAGAGAGAGAGAGAGGAGAGGGAGAGAGAGAGGAGTCGAGAGAGAGAGAGAGTAGAGAGAGTCGAGAGAGAGAGAGAGTCGAGAGAGAGAGAGAGAGAGAGAGAGAGAGAGAGAGAGAGAGAGAGAGAGAGAGAGAGAGAGAGAGAGAGAGAGAGAGTTTCGTTGCGCTGGTGGCAAACCGATGCGATCGTCGATTTGTCAAAGTGAGACAAGAGTTAAAAAGCCGAGACCGGAACACACCGCGGTGCAAAGTTAAAACAATAAATAAACAGGAAGAGGGGGATAAAAGGTGAGAAAAAAAAGAGGAAGGGACAACAACAAAGAACTGGAGGAAGTCACCGGAAACGGATACTTTACGTCTTGCATGGAGCATCGCCGTCGCGCCTTTTTTCCAAACAAGAGGATCTTCGCGGATCTCTGACGAAACGTCACGACAAATTCGTTAAACCCTGAATTTGAGCTCGGCATTGGAGTGGAGAAGGAAATGTGTGTTTTTATTAATTTGTGTTCGCGTTGTGATTTTTAACAGAATGGGGCTCTGGCCATGGCCGTGGCCAGGATTTTTTTTTCTGGGTGCAATGGCTGCAACTCTAAAACATTTTTCGGGGGTGGCTGGAGGAATTGTTTCCCTTCTTTTGCCCCTCTATTTCATTTCTTTTCCTTTCATTCTCCCTTTTTCAAACATTTCGGGGGGAAGGGGGCACGGGAACCTCTTTTGCAAACTTTTGCTACAGCTTTAGAGTTTAGAGAGTGTCTAATCTGCTGTAGGGTCATTCCACTGAAAATGTGACACCCGTAACACTTTAAAGTAATATTTCTCAGGTATCAATAAAATTTGTTGCATTTTAAAGAAATGATAGCTTTAGTAGAATAATTTTGATTTAATGACATTATTTTTCTTCAATCCAAAAGATGTCGATCAATAGTGTTACGGGTGTCACATGTACTGTGGAATGACCCTGTAACCCTGCTTGAAATTAACGTTGGGAGCCTAAGAAAGTTCCAAAATCCACTCACAAACTTAAGAAATGCGTTTAACAAAATTCAAAGATGGCGGTCGAATGCGTGGGTCACATTGAGGGGGGGGGGTCCCCATCTAACTGCAACTTTCTATGCTGCGAGAGGAAAGTGATTCATTATAGCGGAAACTACAATCAGATATGACTCTCCCATTGTGATCAGCTCATTCGCCCGCGCCATCTTTGAGTTTCATTAAACGCATTTATTGAGTTTGCGAGTGGACTTTGAAACTTTTTGATCCTTTCAATGAAAATCTCACGCGGTTTTACATAGGAGATGCCCCGCCATAACACTGGGGCAAAACTTTGCAACAGACCCATTGTCTGGTAAAAGTACTCCTCGATTGACGTATTTTTGGGCTTTTGGTAATAAAATTCGTAGAAATTATTTTTTCAGCGTACATTTGGCACATAGTTGGCAATTTACTTTTCTTTACATTCTTTACAGAATGGGGCTCTGGATACAGCAAACTGGCAACTGCGCATTCTTCACATTTGAAAGTATTAATAACAATCGATTCTTGAAGGGACTATAGCCTCGAAACCAATCGACTATTTCTCATGCAATCAAGGGGGAAGAATACAGATGTTGCCAGATTGCTGAATCCGCCAATGATTTGGCAACACCGACGAGAGCGCACGGACAACGATGTGATAGCGGGCAGCAGCTGGATTAGCAGATCCACTGGGTGATGACGCAAGAGGACCTAGTTCAAGGTCATTTGCCGACAAGACAAACCCGTTCACCGGTGACTGGTGAGAGAGTCGAGAGGACGCGGAGAAGGCACTTGAAGTCGAGTCGAGAGGAGTCAAGTCCAAGTCGAGTCAAGTCAAGTCAAGTCGAGCGAGCAGAATGGACCGCGCCGAGTCAAGCGAGAAGCGCAGCGCGCGATGGAATGGAGTAGCAAGAGGCTTCGCATGGAGCAAAAGCGCGTCGTCCGCGTCCCGGCGCACACGCACACTGATAGATAGACAGACGCTCAACGGAGCACAATAGGTAGGATTGGCCGCTTTTTAGGCTGAAAATCAGCAGGTCGAAATCACAGACAGCATCGTCTGAAAGCTCTACAAAGATAACTTTTAAAACATTTAAAACCACCCCACTTAGATTAACACATGTTAAAATAATACACGCAAAGTCTGAAAACGGTCATTTCAAATCATTTTATTTTCCTGATTTTTGACCACCACTTCGATAATTCTTACCTACTGTGCGTTGGCCGGGGAGATGCGACGCTCCAACGAACGCTCCTGAATGAATTCCAAGTCAAACGAATCGAAATCAAATGAAACTAGATTCAATTCATGCTGAAAGCAGCCACGGTTGCCACATGCAGACCTGCTGGCAACTAGTTTCGTTGATTTTATTTGTAGAGAGGTTATACAAGACCCATAGGTTGAATTAGTCATGGGCCCACAAAATTCGATAAAAATTAGTACTTTCAAGTGTAAAGAGTGTGAGAGTGGTGTGAGATTGAAATTCATCTAGGGTGTCTAGCAATTTTAAATATTATTCTTCCCTGATTTTTTCCGAATTTTCCATGATGCCTCCCAATTTTTCCATGATGCTATGAAATCATCTCGCCGTGTAAATTTGAACTCACAATCAGACATCATCGAGTTGCGGAAATTTCGGAGAGAATACACTAATTCGGTTCCCATGTTTACGATTCAAATTCTCTCATGAAACTGGCGCATATTCAAATTCCCTATGATAACTCCATAATTTCCCTGATGAAATAAAATTCCCTGAAAATGTCAGATTTTCCAGGTTATCCATGTTTCCCCTGATGCTGGACAGTGGACACCCTGTCACGTCTTTGGTTTGTTTGGAACCATTTGATACGCCACGCAGCACTTGCATTCGGCAGTCTACTTGTGACGTCACAATAAATCCATACACGGAGAAAAAAAAATCTGTTAAAAGAACTGAACTTCGGCTCATATGGAACACCGAGGTGTTCGGTTACAGTATAACCAAAGTGTTCGGTTGTGAGTACTGAACTTCAGTTAGGAGTACCGAAGGTTTCGGTAAGTGTGACTAATACTATGACTCACTTCGTTCCTACTGAACCACTTCGGTACTCACAACTGAAAACTTCGGTGACTGGAACCAAACACCCTCGGTGTTCCATAGGAACCGAAGTTTTTTTCTCCAGGTACATTTCCTGTTGAAAAGGACCATGAAACTCCAGATGAGCTCTTCACAAAAATAGGGGTAAACATCTTCGTAATGAGAACATTCGAACAAGTTTAAGTTATAGTGGTTAAATTCCGGGAAAAACCCCTGTTATGCTGTTATGATTGTTCGATTGTTTGAGAAAGCTTTGAGGCTCAGAGACTAATTAGTTTGATCACACACTTTTTTTTTTAGTAAAAGGCGCATATAATGACTGAGCTGCACTTTGAAACTCTTCACAGTGCTACAAATTGAAAAAAAGGAACTCCGAATAGATAAAATCCCAACGGTACCTATCGAGTCAGTTTCCCTAAAGACCGCATTGACCAATAGCAATGTACCTACACACTTTTTACCTACAACTTTTTCCCTACAATACATAAGACCTACACAACTTTATACCTACGAGGCAATCAACCTACACAGCGATATACCTTAAGAATTACCTACAGTCCTACGGAGCCAACGAAACCTGTACAAAATTGTGGAGGAAAAATCCATTTCATTTTACAAAGTATAAAGGAGAAATAATTATTAGATTTAAATGGAGCTTCACAAACGCTCCTGGAAGAAGGGAAAACTATCATATTCACTTTTTCGCACTGTTGAGCTAAGAAGGGGAATAGGAATTTCATCAATTAACAACGTAAAATTTTCATTTAAAAAAAAAATGAATAAATAAATAAATAAATAAATAAATAAATAAATAAATAAAAAAAAATGTTTTGCGAGGTGGAGATAGCCTGAAATCACGTCTTAATAGAGCGGCAAAATTGGGAAAATTCCCGAAGACTTTCGTTAAAATGCTCAAACACCAACAAGTCTCTTTGAAGCCAATGTGGGTTTTCTCTCTACGCAAAAGACCTTTCTCATTTTAATTTTTTCTTTGCAGAACACAACTGAAAGTTCTTTTCGGTGCAGCAGTGCAGCCCTAAATATGCACCTTCAATTTGACGGAGCACGCGACCCGGAGATCAGGGACGTAGGCACAGTTATATTAATTTAACTCCTCTGCGAATGTAGTACACCAGAACGCGCTTACTAGATTTAAGCGCAACGCAACGTAAGCAGATTGCGGTGTTTTAAAGATTGAGTCAGGTGCGCCTTCAATTTGGAAGACCACTATACCCGAGCTCATAGGAATCTCTTTGTTCCTCTGAGACTGTTCTGATTCTATGGATTTTGAGTTCTGCTTTTTGATTCTTCGGCCGTAGCCTGTAGCAGAATAATACATGAAGAGGATGCAGAATGGGAGCTATATAGGGGCCATCATGAAATTTCGGCTCAAATCTCTTCCCTTTTCCAACACATGCGATCCATAGCCGTCGCCAGCATATTGCCTTTCTCTCTCTTAGCCCACTTGAACGCATGTGTTAAAAAAAGGATGGATATAGGGGCTGCAGTGTTGCCAAATTGGGGTGAAAAAGCCGTACGTTTTACATTGATTTAAATGGGAACGATACGGCTTTTTACCCTCGATCTGGCAACACTGAGGGGCTGTCACGTGACTTCAGCTCTTGGGTTTGTCCTTTTCTAACGCATACGTTCAAATGGGCTGAGAGAAAGAAACAGAATATCCTGGCTACAGCTATGATGCGATCAAATAAGGACCAAGAAAGACAGAAAGACTGGACGGACCAGCCCTAATAAACTACGACACCTGGCAACAGCGCACAGCATCATTACTCCGAATGATACCTCATTAAAGAATGAAGTCTTTGGAGTGAGGGGTCGAGGAAAATCGAAGGAGAAAAGTAAATAGAGAGAGAGTAAAAAAAGCGAGCAATTGCAATTACTTTTTGGCAAAGCTTCTGCTGAAGTGCTGAGAAGTAAAAACGCCAAACGAGAAAACTGATAGAGTGATGGTAGCAGTGCAGTGAAAGCTCATAATTCGGATGGCGTTGTATTCACGGTGCAGTGGTGTCAGCTAGAAGCTTTGGTTATAATAAGTAGACAAGAGCGCCGGCAGAGGATTGTAACCATGCACCGGGGACAAACCCTCGATTTTGATAAATCTTTGCTCGATTTCAGCTCATGGTACTTATACGGAAAATGGGACAAACTTTTGCTACAGGTGATTGAAGAGTTGATTCTTGCATGAAAACCTATATGAAAGTGACAATGAGTACACCCAAAAATCACAAAATTCACCTTCAGAATCGGGTTTAATGGCGGAGCTCCGCAGGTATCGTGGGAGATTCCTGTCTAATTTGAGATATACATATATCTCTGTTTCCGTATAGAGAAAGTGACACATTAGACAGGAATTCCTCTAAATTGAGGCGTTTTATGTAAAAAGGGGTTCTTGGCGAAGAACCCCTTTTTGCGTAAAACACATTAATCGATTTGCCATATTAATAATAGTCTCTCACCAAAATCTCAGCTCAATATCTTGAAAACTCAGCGATTACGAGGTGTTTATTCGTGAATCGAGACTTCGTTAAATGGGCGTTGTGATGCGAGTTTCAAGTTCTCCAAAAATCGCCGAAAACTTAGATCGCGGTTTTGAGGGCTTCGGAGTCGTTGGAGCGTAAAAACACAAAGAATCTTTCATGTTGGAAATTATTCCAAATACACGGGAAGCGTACCAACTTTTCGATTTAATCGATAGTTCTCGATGTATTTCGATATAAAGGCATTTTGGGCTACATTTTTGGATATAACTGGCAACGCCGGCAAGATATCTTAAAGTACTTTTTTTGGGTGAAAGTACGTGTCATAAGGACAATCTCTGCCGAAAATCAGCTAATGCTTATTTTTTCCTGCTATTTGGTGGTATCTTTAAGGCGGCGAGACCCGTTTTACGTAAAAAGGGGTTCCTAGGAGTCAACTTCAAAATATTCTATAAAACACAGAAATACACGGATTTTAATAAACTTTACGCCATTATGTCCGTAAATAAACCTAGTTTTAGGAAAAAAATTTACATCAGCCATCTAGACAGCCAGATCGGTAGAAATCAAGTTGCAAAACTTTGAATGCGTTTTTCTTCCAATTACAAAACTGCAAAGAACCCCTTTTTACATAAAACGCCTCAATTGATACCTGCGGAGCTACGCCATTACGATCTTGCCGTTACAGGTTGTAATCTAAGTTTATTACTTACTGAATTTCGTTTTTCAGTGTGATTTTTGTGATTTTCGCTGGTTCTTACATCAGACTAAACTATTAATTTGCTTTTAATAGCAAAAGTTTGCAAGAGTCCCACGGGCGTGAATTCTTGTAAGTACTTCTCAACTCGGTACTTTTCAACTTCCCGGGAGTCCCTCTCCTCACCTCAGCCTCATTTGCACTCATTTGCCACTGACCGGTATCTCCAGAAATTCGACGCTTTTCGAGGCTGAAAACAGTGAAAACCACTAAATGCTGCGGAGATGTGCCGCAAGTCAAAAATTGTGACCATCTTCGTTACCAGGGTTGAAAACCGTAATTGAACCGTAACCAAAAACTGTTTTGAACCGTTCGTTTTCCACAAACCGTAATGTGAACCAAAATCGGAATTCTGAAGAATCCGTGAACCGGAACCGAACCGCAAACCGGAATGAAACATCCATGAACCGGAATGGAAAACGGTTCAATTTCTGTTCACCGAACCCTGAATCAAAATTGAACGGAAACAGTTTATGGGGGTTCAAACAGCTGTTAGATTTTTGCGAAATTTTCTCCGTCACATTAATTTCATCCCAAACATGAAACCTGTTCCCTTGGAAATCAATGAGACGTTACGCATTTGTCCATCTACTCATAAAAGAGTCAAAATGGCTGGACGGAAAAGAGAGAATAAAATAAGAGACTTTTTTATTTATAATGTTCAAAGTAAAAAATATGAACTATGAATTATGATATGGATTCAATTATTATTATAATTATTAAAAATTGAAAAATCATTCACAAAGTTTTTTATACAAAAAAAAAAAAAAAAAAAAAAAAAAAAATCGGTTCAATTACGGTTTATGGATTCAACCGTAATTGAACCGAACCGAAACCAAATTTATACACCGCTAGTCGAACCAAACCGAAATTGAACCGGAATATCAGGTGACTTAAACCGGTTCAAAACCGGTTTAAAATTTTAATTTCTGTTTTCAACCCTTGTCGATACACGTAAGTCCGGTCAACGTAAGTATACGGCCGGTGAAGATCATAAATGACCCCCGCGCCGCGCCGCACTGTGTGGGATTTGACCGATCTAGCTAGACAAAAGTCCGAGCAATGACTTTCTTCCGCGATAAGTGATACTAGGGGGTTTAAAGGGTCGCTGATCACGAATCTGAGGTCAGTTTTTATGAATTTTAAAGTAAAGTGCTCTGAAAGCCCAAAAACTGTCAAAATAATTTCATAAAAAAGAATAATAATAAAAAGAAATTATTCCTCTAAAATACAGGGGATCAGTTTTCAACAACGCTAAATAATGAAACGTTCACATTAAACGAGTTGGTCCTTTAAAGAAATGCCCAGAATAATGAAAAAAAGGAAGAAAAAAAATAGAGGCATGCCTCAGTTTCGAACTGCGAACCATTCATTCACAGGGTGGCTCCGCAGCCGACTGAACCACCGAGTCGACCAGAGCCTTCACCTTCACCCGTTCCCATCCCTATAAGTAAGCGAGTACAGAAAATGCGCAGTACGTGGCGCGGCGAGCTCTCACAAGCACTTCAAAGTGTGGTCTGAACTGGCGATTCTCACTTTTCGAATTGATCTTATTTTCGTGGTGGCGCCTTGTGGCAGCTACTCTTTACATGGATTTGTTCTCTGAAACATGGGCTTTCACGTGGTGTAAACCAATGTTCCGCCAAACGCCGCCAAATTTAGTTATTGTCCAATAAAGATCACGATTCACGTAAACTTGAGGTGTTGGAGAACGTTTCATTCAAGGCTTTAAAAAAACCATTAGAAAGGACATTGAGTAAATAAAATAGGGTGCAAAATGATCAACAGATCATCCTCTACAACATGCAACCAACACTTTTCCCGTAACTGTAACGCGTATACTTAAAATAGCATCAAATCTAAGGCTAAGAAAATGATCGTAGGAAATGTCGTAACCAAACTATGGCGGAGGTCAATATTCAAGCTGTTTTACACTAATCGGATCGAAGAAAATGTATGAACAATATATATTTTCGTGATCAGCATACCCTCACCTTTCATTTTCATCCATTTTCGAACAATTTTAAGCAACTTGATTTTTCGACTTTTGTCTAGCTAGATCGGGCATATCCCACACTGTGCGCCGCCTCGCCCCCGCGCACAGATCATCCCCGCATAGACGGGGTCTCGACCCAATTGATTCGATTTCAGAGAAATGCGTGTGGATAAAAGCAGAGCACATTTATATGCGGGAGGCTCAGCGGCAATCTTGGTGATTGAAACACAGGACACAGGACACAGGATGATCGTGCCCGTGCCGCACACTAATTTCCATCGATCTACATACATATAATAATAGACAGCTTCGTCTGAGAATTCACTCGGCGGGAATCCATCGAGCATAGACTCCACGTGTACCAGAGATAAAAGGACGGGGATGTAAAATACGTCCGCATTTATTTATACATCAGTTCAACTTACCCGGCTGTAACCATTATAAAACCTCGATTTTTCGATTTTGATCAGGGGAAAAAATTTCGAGTTAGGCATCGATTCCTACGTATTCTAACCTGAGAAATCGATTGCGAGTAGTCGCAAATCGATCAGAAGCTTCGGTGTCTTATGATCGGCATTAGAACCAGAATTCCCGGGATTTGGGGAAAAACAAGGAACAGGTTTTAGAAAAATCGACGATTTCTCAATGATTTCAAACAGCGTATTTCGAAATATTTAGGTTCGATTGTGATGACCCGATTCACAAATCGTTATTCTAATCAGGTAATATTATTAGGGTGAAATTCAGGGACTTTACTTGAGATCTCCTAGACTTAGGGCCAAATATTAACACATTCCTCCAATTTTTCTCGAAATATTCTCGTCTTGAAAAAGCCATTTGAAATACACGAAGTATAAAAAGAGGATGATGACAAAATTGATAAATGGTAAAGGGGAATTGTAAAATATTGGATTCTGGAAGTGATAAAATACATTGAGGTAAGGTTAAATTGATAAAAATGGGAAAACTATCAATGGAGGAAAATAAAATTGAGGTTGGAAAATGTTTAGGTTTGGAAGAAACGTTACGGCTGGTCCGAACCAACCTTGAGATTCTTTAAGATCTTACCATTTTCCAACCTCAATTTTAATTTCCTCCATACATATCCGTTTTTTTTTTGTTTTATTTTTTTTATCAATTTAACCCCTCTACTCTCAATTTATTAAGTTTCATAATCCAATATTTCAAAATTCCCCATCTACCAAATTCTTCCTAATTCTTTCTCCAGTTTGTCCTCATCTCTTTGTCCGCCGTGTATTTCAAACGACATTTTTCAAGTTGAGGAGGTTTCGAGGAAAAGTCAAGGAGGTTCCAAAGAAAAGCCGAGAGAGTTTCGAGGAAAAGTCAAGAGAGATATGATGAGTCTTTATACGAGCATGCCATAGGTCTGTTTTGTAATCGTTGTCCAAAAACGCTACAGGATCGACGACTGCAATCTTAAATAGCGAATGTACAATCAAGGACAAAAGAAATTCCCGTCGACAAAATGCTAAGAATGAAAATCTTCTATGAAAATTTTCAGATTATAAATAAAACATGTTGGGTTATTTTTTTAGCTGACTCCAAGATGGTATATTCCGGTAAACATTTAATAAATGCTCGAAAATCTGCAAATGGTTCAAAATTGACACGAGGAATCGAAAAAGGAATTTTTTAAAGAGGGGACTTTCTTTCGACCTTGATAATAGTAGGTACTATCGACGAATTAAAGATTGTCGCGAGATTTATACACTTTTTCAGTTATGAGTGTGAGTGGGGGACTGATCTTTAAACGGCTTTTCCACCCCACCCGCACTGGCCTCTCACCAGCAAGGTGTGAGGAATATGAAGAGTGGCCGAACCAGAACCTTGAAGGCGAAACTTAGCTCATGAACATCTCGCGACAGTCTTTGATTCGTCGATAGTACGGCTAACAAGAACCATACGCAAAACCAAAGGATCTAAGGATTTTAAGAGACGTGCTCAACTGTACGAACGCATTTCTCCCACCGCGCCCGCCCTGCCACTTTTCCTACCGCCACTCGTATGGCGCAAGTTTTATTAAATTAGGAGCCAAAAAAGTACACAAATATACGGAAATAATTCGCTCCTGCTGAGGGGGCAATTTTCACACAATCCTCCACGCATGCATATTCTGAGTGCAGCCTTGCTTCTCTTCCGGAGGGATTCTATTTCTGGTTCTTACATTTCCCTTTCAAACTTCCCGCCGCGCCGCCCACACCGCCCGCTCCACGAGACTTCAACGCTATAATACAGTTGACGGAGGGTTGAAACATTTTAAACCCGTCCCAGGTCGGAGTCAAGTTTAGTGTATCTCGGATATACGCCTCATTAATTGTAGAATGAGTTTTTGGTGCATAGATTCAATTCATAAAAAAAAAAAAAAAAAAAAAAAAAAAAAAAAAAAAAAAAAAAAACTAAACTGAATTTATTTTTATATTCAAAAAGTCGTACAGGACATAGCAAATGTATGGTAAGCTATGTCCATTAATAAAAAGTCAGCCCGGGTACGCTGTAATCTGAACTTTTTTCTAATAAGATGAGTCCCTATATGATGTATTCGTCGAGCTATAGTTGAGAATGTTGAGATTAGTGAAATCATGGGCACCACCATTGAATGCGGTTTTGCAGATTTATTTACACGCAACAGTTTACACGCTGAAGACCAAGGCGATGCTTACAGTGCCTTATGGAAATTACTTGTTCTAGAGAGTTTCCAAGACATGAAAAGTTGTTGTTTTCTTGCTTTCAAAACATTAAAGTGTTGGTATGTTCTTGCAAAAATCATAATATTTGACTCGTTTTAAGCTAGCTATAAAACCAATGATTTCACACATATTTAATTTGTATTCCTTTTCACTGTTCTTTATTTTGATTTTTATTCGAAAATTATGTCACTCTCGCAATTGAGGACTTTTCCCGAAGGTGGACCCATAAATCAACGGGTGTGCTCTTCAGCCAAAAACTCCCATTTACTTACAATGCACAATTCTTAGGAAGAGCGCACTCTTAGTTTTATGGACCCTTCTTCTGGAAATTTCCTTAATTCGAAGTTCGAGAGCGTATTTTCGCCTTGAAATAAGCGATGGCATATAGTTACTGCAAAAAAGACGGTTAAGATTGGCAACATTGCTTTACAAAAAAGGTATACAAATATTGCTGAGCCAGCAAATTGCTCACTATTTGACCGATGAGACACGAACCAAGATTGAGCGAAACTACATCAGACACACCATACATGCGTAACCAGAAAGTCTTCCTCTCTCTTCGCCCATTTGAACGCATGGATCATAGAGGTGGTTGGAGATATGAGATATCACGTGACTTCAGTCCATTTGTGTCCTTGTCTAATGCATGCAGTCCAATTGGACTTAGAGAGAGAGAAACAAATTCCTGGCCACAGAATACTCTAATCAGGACGGAAACTCTAATTCATTTTGAAACATTCTTTACTTCGGGCCGCCATGTTCGAAAGTGAGCATCTTCGGCAATCTTCGGCAGATCTCCGGCAACTGGCCGAGTTGTGATTGGTTGTATAGTCTGAAAAAGCATGTCCGCCATCTTGAGAAGTGAGTAGGCACAGTTGCCAGTTTGTGCCAGTAAATTCCAAATCTTGTTTCCATTGGCTTTTATGGGAGTTTCCCTTCTGATTGTATTATTCTGTGTCCTGGCTACGCCTATGAGACATAAGTAAGTGCATTCGCGAAAGATCGCGGCGCACCAATAATGGTCTGAGATGGTCAAAAAATGCCCAAAAATCTGAAAGTAAATCCCACATCAATTTATCATTTACAAAATTTCAAGCTAAATCAGAGGAGACTTTTAACAGGTAATTAAAATTAGACCCGTCACTGAAAAGTTGAAATTAAGCTTAAACGGGGAAAAAATATGATTTTTGATTACTTTTTTTTCACTAATTTTTGGCCAATTTCCTTCGATATATCAGACCTTAATGCGGCGTTCACATTATTAAGGCTCTCGATCAGATATGAATTACTGTTCCAAGTGATCCAGTCCCTGAAGCCGCCCCTTTTCATCAGAAGTTGAGAGGAAGCGATGTATCGGGGAGCAAAGGATTTTCCCCTTCGACCCTTCAAACTTGATGAGTGGATCAAACTCATCTTAATTAGGATACGGTGGCGGTGGGTGGGGGGAAATAAAAACAAACGTTTACAAGGCAAACTTGAGGTTCGAGCTTGCGATATGCTGCGCTGTGTCGTGAGATGAATATAAAACTGCCTTTGATATAGGTGGTTATTTACAGCGGAGGAGGGGGGTTTTTATTAGAAGAATTATAAAGGATTGAGTTCGATTCGTGAGAACTTACAGCTTTGATTCGACATGCATTCTGAATGATAGTAAGTTTTCAAGCTTTGGCGGATCCAGGAATCTGTCCTCTCTCTTCTTTCATTAGAGCGCGCGTGTTAGAAAAAGGTGTAGAAAGGAAAGTCACGTGATTTCCGACCCCTCCAATGTATCCTTTTCTAACTTAGGCATTCATTCTTTTCTTTTTATGGCCAAAGAGAGATGAATGACAATTTCCTGGATGTTTTCGAGTGGAGAAAATGCATGGGCGGATCCAGCGATCTGGCAACTGTGCATTCTTCCCATTTGAATTCGTGAGAAACAATCGATTAGTCAAGGGGCCATGGTCCCCTCAAGAATCGATTCTTTCTCATACGTTCAAATGGGAAGAATACATGGTTGCCATATTGCTGGATCCGCCCTTGAGAAAATGGGTGTATGTGAAATTGTGAAAGTACTTCCGTGATAATTAGGGGTCAGACGGAGACGGGGTTGTAAAACTATGGCGAATAGATTTCTTGCAATTAGTGTGAGCTTTTATATACGCTTCGTGTGCTTTCATTCATTTTAGCTAAGGCGAGAGAAAACAATTTCAAGAAATAATATGCATGGATTGCTTTTTTAACTCGGAAATCTTAAGGATTTTTCTCAGAAATTGAGAAAGAGTTCAGGAATTAAAGACTTTTGGGGGGATTACCCATACATACAGAGCAACTTGGCAACACCGGTGCTCAAGAAGTTGAGTTGAAGTTAACATACAGGGGTGGGCAAAAGTAACGCGAATATCCCCCTCTAACTTTCCTCCTAATTGATATTTTGAGAATCGATTTCGCCGTATTTTTTCAAGTCGAGGGGCACATTTAACGATTTAGAACCTGAAAAAATAACCCGTTAACACCGCTCAAACCTAAAAATGTATGCCTAAAATAGTAAGTAGAGCCATTTTACTCGAACTTTTAGACCAATTTAAAGACCATTTTTGGGGCATAAAACCGACCTTGTTGGCACTCCTCCTTCGGTCCAATTTAAGAGGAGAAACACATTTTGAAAAAGGGATGGATATCAAACTTTGGTTTGCGACAAATTGCTTAGAATTTTACGCTTTTTCCGAAAATGCAATACAAATTAAACATGGTCCCCATTTGAAATATTCAATTTAAACCCCCTAGCTCCCTTCCCCTTAAAATGAGGGGGGCAGTGGGCACCCAAAATAGTCCCAAAAGAGTAGCCCCTCGAAATGGAAAAGTATGGCGAAACCCGATTCTCAAAATGTCAACTGGGGAAAAATTTAGATGGGGGTTTGCGTTACTTTTGCCCACCCCTGTATATTCAGTCACAAATCAAGGACTGGAACTCTCTCTTCTCTCCCTACTTTCTGAAGCTGGCTCCAATTTTGGGCATAAAGTCGACCCACCCTTTTCTGAATTGGAAACGTGTGTCGAGAGTTCGAGACAAAGGTGCAGAGAGACGGGGAGAGAGGGAGAGAGAGAGAGAGAGAGAGAGAGAGAGAGAGAGAGAGAGAGAGAGAGAGAGAGAGAGAGAGAGAGAGAGAGAGAGAGAGAGAGAGAGAGAAATTGAGAGGGGGTGGAGGTGGAGGTGGGAGAAACGGAAGTGATAAGCCGGAAATCGGATTTGGAGCCATTTGTTGACGCAAACATAAATCGGCTTGCTCGGCAAAGGTAAACCGGAAAAAAAACACACACACACCCACCGGACACACTAACACATGCACACTCACAACCGTTTGAATTCTTTCTTAACGCTGCACAATCAGATATACAACTACGAGAGACGAGCCCGTCCTCCCTCTCCCTCTTTCACTCTTCCATTCATCCGATTTAGTGAATAACACCAGTCAAGGCCGCATCCTGCGACAGAATGAGATTACTAGAAAAACGTAAAATGGATTTAAATGTAGTAAAAATAGTATGACTCAGATTACTCGGCCTATAGGGTAGCGCAACAAAGCAAATTCTGTTCGGTACGTATACCAGTAAAATTAATAGTAAAAAGATCATGGTAGTAAATATAACACATAAAAAATAAATGGTTCGATCGGTGGAATGGAACTTAAAAATGGCTTTACAGGGCAAAGTAGGTTCGTCCAATTTATCACCCAATCACTTCTCCATGAGACTGTCAGTCAGTGGCGTAGCGGGAAATTTGACAACGTTGCATTGTATCCATTTACTAATTGTAAGCCCATGTCAAAGGTCGAATTCAATGGTGTTGGGTGTTCACCGAACACCCAGTATTTCGATCTTTTTTCGTGCGTTTAAATGGAGAAATTGCAACGTTGCCAAATTTCACTCTGCGCCGCTGCTGTCAGCTTCCTCAAGAATCGATTGTTTTACGTAAGTTTAAATGGAAAAATTGCATGCTTGCAATAGATTGCGCGTGACGCCCGCGCTGTGCCACGGCCGCAGAGAAGCTTGAATCTTCAGCATTTTCTGGACAAGGCGTCGGCACTGGGCATTCCAGGAGATTGAGGATCTGTGAGGTCGAGAGGGGCTTTTTGAGCAGCTTCTTACTCCTTAGATCATCTCAACGAAAACAGCCCAATAACGCGAGGTTACTTTTGATTCGTTTAGCCGGAAGACAAACAGTGAACGAGGTTCACTCTCCTCCAGCTCTTCAGTCATAAGAAAATAGCTTATTATAGCGGTGTGCTTTTCACCAAAGTAGACTCACAATCAGTAGAGTTTCAGAATCCACCGGGGAAATCCATCTGGGAAATATGGATTATGATTTATGAATTACAATATTTTCAATACTATCTTTACTCCTCAGATGAATTCCAAGGTTAAATTCTAGAACACTACCCTTCCAACTCTAGTTGTCGTGAATTCTCACCGATTTAGTTCTAGTTCCTTTTAAAGAATGTGGAGAATTAAGGCAGGAGGAGGAAACATTACAATCAGCGGCGATGAGTGCAATCTAAAAAACTTTTTTTTTTTTTTGCTTACAGAAGCTGAATCATCGACAAGAATACCCCTCCCCATCAATTCAACAAAAATAAACTGTAGGGAATACCCCACGAACACTTTATCACATCAAACTTAATCAGGGGGGACCCCCGTACCCCTTTGTATTTTCTGGGGGAAACTCTCAGAACCCCCTTAAGGTGATTCTATGGCAAACTCCCGAAAATTTTAATCCGACAGATGGCGTTATTTGTCGCTCGCTCCGAAAATAGCCGTTTTTTGACGGTTTTCGGCTGTTTTCTCTGAACAGTCGTATAAGAGACGAAAAATCGGAATGTCAGCACCTGCTTAATTTTTTGCTTGATTTTTTGAGCCATAAACGGGCCAAATTGGTTCTAAAATAGAGGCAAAAGTAGGCAAAGAAAAAATCATGTGTAATTTGGAATTGTATCAGTAAATATTACAGGTTTCTGTTTCACCTGTAATCTTTACTGATACAACTCCAAATTACACACGATTTTTTCTTTGCATACTTTTGCCTCTATTTTAGAGCCGATTTGGCCCGTTTATGGCTCAAAAAATCAAGCAAAAAATTAAGCAGGTGCTGACATTCCGATTTTTCGTCTATTATTCGTCTGTTCAGAGAAAAAAAACCGAAAACCGACAAAAAACGGCTATTTTCGGAGCCAGCGACAAGTAACGCCATCTATCGGATTAAAATTTTCGGGAGTTTGCCATAGAATCACCTTAATTACACTGAGGGAGACCACCATACCCCCCTATAATATTCTGGGGGAGACCCTCAGACCCCCCTATAATATTCTGGGGGAGACCCTCAGACCCCCCTCAAACGGTTAATTTTACAGTAGGCTGGTTGCAGAATGTTTTTACTTTTAATCTGAAAGTCAAATTAAAAAAAATTAAATTTAAATTTTAAATTGGTGAAGTTTACCTTTTCCAGACATTCCTATCCTTTCAGACAGACATCTGCGCAGCCGCAATACTTACTCAATTCCTAACTTCGATAGAGTGAGAAAGTAAAAATTGGGGTCCAGGGCCAAATTTCCCAAAACGAATCATAATTTATTGATGATAATTCAGGTTTAACACTGAAATAGTCCCGTGAATTTTTTTTAGATGAAACAGGTCGGCCTGCATATTTTAAGGTGATCAACAGTGGCGTGTGGAAGGGGGGGACTCAAGCCCCCTCCAGAGCTCCGGTTTCAAGGAGTGATGAGAAAAATGTGAAGAATTCTTAGCCAAAAACTCATCAGTGCAAGCCCCTTCCTGCAATCACCAAAAATCCTGCAGATACCATTGGTGGTGGACTTTGATTGCAAGAGCATTATAAACAGTTGATTAATGGGTGGTCTGTGCTACTATGTCCACAATGACTCAAAAAGGTCAGTTATTGGTTCCATACGGCCCAGAGACAAATAGAGACTAAATACAGCCTATACTGCTGAGACATAATAGAGCTCACATACATTGAGTATCGGGTTCTGACAAGTAGAGGTGCCTGCTCCAAAAATACATCAAACTTATTGGTTAGCGGTCAGTTAAGAAAGTCAAAACTTTGTGCTACCCAATTGCTCACCGATGCCTTGTGATGCATTTTGTAAGCAGGTAGAGCTCGTTTCACGATTGAAGGCCGATGACAGGACATGCAGCTCGCTGCGCAAAGACATATAAGCATTCTTGCACATGTGCAAAAACACAAAATCGTCTCTTTGCAGTAGAGAAACCCATCTGTCAGCGGCCAACTTTCGTGAAACGACCTCTATCACTACTTGTCAGAACCTGATACTCAAAATGGGCGAGTTCTGGGTGCTTAAATGGGGCTCATTTTGTTTAGGGATTCGCCACAACAGCAGCCAGCTGTCGCCTAATGTGGAGCGTAAAACTTTGCTCAGCTTGTATTTGACTTGAAACTTCACTTTTTGATCCTCCTTTCAACTTTAAAAAGAAAGTGAGTTTGAAATAAATTGTTAAAATCCCTTTTAAGTACCTACTATGTTTCAAAATATGAATAAATAGTAAGTAATACGAAGAAAACCTAACCTTTGTCCATCATTGGACTGCCGGCAACTGATGGCTGTTGCTTTGATGAGTCTCAACCAAATATGAGCCAAAAACAGGGAAACCTTTAGCAAGCTTTGCGCTGGGACTCGACGACCTGTCTCCAGTACGGCCAAAAGCGAGCTTTTATTCAAAAGTGGTGAAAATAGTAAGTTTTGTCATCCTGAAATGATTTGGCTTCAAATGATATCTACGTACTTAAACTAAGTATGAGGGAAAACAAAGCGACTAGGCCAGTAAGTAAGAGCATATGTTGAGATGAGATTTTCGGTGTATCATCTTGGAAGCCAGAGCCAGAGATTTCCCGAAATTAAGTACTAGACAAGTTTATATCTTTTTGGTGAAACATGGCCAAACAAAATCCTGAAAATAAGACAGTTAATATTCGGCCTAATTGACTATACAAAGGGCGTTACTTACAAGATAAGACGGAAGGGGAAGAACTGGAGGGAAACGAACTGAGAAAATAAGTCTCTAAACCGAAGTGAACGACGAAGTGAAACACATAACTACATGAATACACGCACTTTTAGTTCACAGAAACGCAGAGAGGAAAAATATTTGATTGAAGAGAAACATTCATCCACTGTGTTTCAATTTTTCAGACAACCGAACGCGAATTGTTTATCATAACCAATATTGTCACTTATCAGCACATGAAAAAAACATAATTACCATAAATTCCCCCACGCTTCTTTTGTTCACAGGAAAACCGTAAAAAAAAAATTGACTCGAAGGGAAGGAAACAGTATGGAAAACTGGGGTTTCAATTTTTTCCCGACCAACCGAACGCAATTGTTTCATGACCATAGCCGTCCCCTTATCAGCAAAATGTAAACAAAAGTAATAGTTTAAACCGAGGGGTTTTTCGCGCTTCAAAATCTTGCTGCCCCCCTTGGGTTGCATCCGGGTCCAAAACCGTTCTTGAAAAATCCCTTTCACGCGGCCGGCCCACTTGCCTGCTGCTGTGCCACGGGTTTGGCGCCAAGCGCGGGCGCAACGCAAATCAAACGAAAGCAGCGCTTCCTGCTTAAAAAAGTGCAACTAAAATCACCCGCGGAATTTTCGAATTTTCGTCTGACGGCTGGAGCCGCGCCGCAATGCAACCTGTTTTGGCTTGATGGCTGGATGAAAGAATTTGGCTGACTCCTATTTGTATAAGTGCAATCAAAGACAATTTTAGCTGGATCCAATAAGGGATCCAATACACTGGCCACTGTTAGGTACTGACTCTGATTAGTGAGCTAAAGTAGTCTCTAAGATCAAGTCTTATTTAGTAATCTTATCTCATTTTGTAGTAAATTAGTAGTCTCATTTTGAAAATATGGATTGCGTCCTTGCAAGATACTTGCAGTTAAAACCGTGGTTGCAATAGAAAATTCTTCAAAAGTTTTCACAGAGTCTCCAAAATTAATGGTAATATGCCTACCTAATCGGTTTGTTCATAACGCATCAGCCCACTCAGCTCACTGTAACCATTACATACTTAAAAGGAGCTCGTAGGAGGAAAATTTATCCAACTGAATTTTTAGTTTCTAAGGAGTCAACAAATAGGCATACTCATCAGATGGATTTCTCCACATGATAACTCAATTCATCGCCCAACAAGCCACATAATAGGCATTGCTAGTACATATGTAGTAATTGTTTATTAGAGGGTACTTGATTGACAAAATATGTTTATTCTAAAAATCCCCTTGATGAAAATTATTATAACCACCGCAATCGGCATAATCAGCATTGTCACCATGGTCTTATTGTTGGATCTATCAAACAGGGTGCCTCTAATAGATAAAAGGGATAATTACACAGGTGCAACTTTCTTATAATTTTAAATATCTTTTAAATAAATCCACTTAAAAATACCAAAGGCATAAAAACGTAGACATGGTCATAATTGGGGTTTTTATCTATTAACTTTTCATGATTCGATACTTCATGGGTACCCACCTACACCTATTCGATATTTCTTCTTTGAGCATTTGATCCTTCTTGACTTATTAACATTTGTCGAGAATCGACAGATTGCTCTAATATTTGGTTTTTGCCTTGGTTTATGTTTTCGCTTACTCTAGTATTTAATAAAATTTAAACAATAAAATTTGAATTTATGAGTCTTTCCCTTCATAATTATTCAACTCTTTTCCTATGAATGTGAAATAAAAATTATCCTTGGATTTTCCTGGTTGAGTAAAAGTCTCTCTATTAAAGCTAAAAACTAAAACCCAATCAAATGCGGGTTTTAAGAGAGCACAAAACAGTAAACGTTTCATTACCATGGCGTGTATTATTCACCGATTCTCACTAATCGTTGACTAAAATATCTCCGGTCACGCTAAACAGAAAACGCTCCATAAAACGACGCGATCGTCTGAACGCACTACCTTCGCGTATCACATTTTACATTAAATTTTTGAAAGGGTCTTTATCAAAGCATTTGACTAAAATGAATTCAGTTTCCGAGAAATACGCTGAGGAAACTCGGCGATTAAAAGAACTCCATTATAATATTTGGCATCTCTGAACGCACTACCTTCGCGTATCACATTTTGCATATTTGAATTATTGAAGGCACCATATCAACGCATTTGAGTAAACAATGAATTCGAGTTTCCGATGAAATACGCTGAGGAAACTCGGCGATTCATTGAGTCTCCTTTATAATTATTTTGTGCAACTTTAAAAATCATTGTTATTCGCATAGGCGGAAATAGGGGGAGAGCGGGGGGGGGGGGGGGTCCACCAAGCTTTCCCCCAAAAAATTTTAGGAAACAAAAAACTTTTAACTATTAGACCAAGTGATTTGGCACAGTCCAAAAATTCAAGGAGCAAAAACAAAGCAGAATTTGATGGTCAGAGTTAATGATGGTCAAGCGGGATCCAAGCGCATGAGAAGAAAAAAAAAAAAAAGTGTCATCGTCATCAGTTTGTAGCCTGCTCAGCCTCCCCTAAAAAAATTCCTTGTCCTGCCTGCCTATGATTAATGGTTATTTGTTGCTGACAAGCAATGCAATCTTTCAAGGTGAATAATTATTACCTATACTTTATATTTAAAGCTTGCAACTTGAAATTTTGTAAACAATATTTTTGGCTACATCAATAGCCATCATAAAAAGAGGACTACTAAAATTGACTTCAGCTTTTGGAATAATAGGATGAGCGATGCATCTGCATACATTTCGGTTTATATGTATAACATTGCAGATATACATAATATTGCCGCTAGTAATGATGGGGGGAAGCCATGAAAATAGATAAATAATAAAATGATGTATGAATAAATAAATTACCACACAAGGAAAAATAGGAAGAAAGAAAAAAAAAAAGAAAAAAAAAAAAAACTAGGAGACTTGGAATAATGAGAGGAAAAGGAAAGGAGAGGGTTTGGTTCAACCTCAAGTGCCAGTCATAGAGGGGAAGAATTGGGAAGGGCTCATTAGAGGAACAATAGGTGCCTGATTAACCAGGTAACAACCAAAGCACAGATGAATTAACAACCGACCATACCTTCCACCTGTTTTCTTCTTCCCCCTTCTATTTTTCTCTAATATTTGTTGTGTATGGGTGGGTGGGTGGTGGGAGGGGGAGAAGGTCCCGGGTCCTGCTCATCCTCACAAAGTCGCTAATCAATTTCTTAAAAAAAAAAAAAGAGAGAGAAAGGGAAAAATTAATAAAATAAAAATTCTGTGAAGTGGGAAGGTATTTATAAGAAGGGCTCCAAAAGGAGAGCTAAAAAAATGAAAATAATTAAAAAGTATATTAGAATAATTTAAAAAAAAAAAAACAACTACGTAGGAAGTCAATCAGTGGAGATAAAATTGAAAACAAAAATTCAGAGTGTGTCCCCTTTCAGTTTATACTTCTATTTTAAATCTATAATGCACTCCCTAGACCAATATTTTTCTCAGTTAACACTGAATACTATTCAGCAATTTTTGAGGCCTCTCCTTCATAAAATTCACTTTTGCCACAGCTTGACCAAAAAATTATTAAAAAAAAAAAAATACAAAGTTTGTTGAACAAATTTCAGAGGACATCTAGTCATGTCTGCTCATTTTTCAATTGAAGAATTTGTCTCGACTGAGCCGTTAATTTCATCAGCATAGTTGAAAAGAGGCATCCCCCCATCCCCACACATGCAAACAATCAAGCATTGGAGGAAACAAAAGCACAAATAAGCACTCGACGCAGGTGGGTGATCAGAGCCATAATGTCACATGCTCCTTATTTACAAAGAGTTCATGTGGTAGGGTCCTTGCAGCCATTTCTGACGTGTCAGTTTAAAATAGTGCTTCTTCACATTAACTGGCGAAGCCCTTGAACCTTAAGAAATGGATCCAATCACCATTCAAACGGAGGACTCATCTAAGGTAAGACTGATTAGTTCATTCTAAACTTAAATCTGAGAAAGTGGCAGATGTTGTAATTTTTCTTTACTCCATGTTTTCCCCAACATCTGTTACCAAAAGTTGAAGCCAGAGAAAAGCTGTGGCCCGCCACATGCGTTTTAGTTCTATAAAAACACTCAATTTCCTTTCCATCATTTTTATTTCTGATTAAATCTGCTTTACTTCAATATATATATTAATTTATTTATGAATTGATATTAAAAAAATGTATTTTCTTTTTTTAAATTATTGAACAAAATACTTAAAGGAGAGAAAATTTACTATCAATAAAGAGGAAAAATCAGCACCGCAAATTATGCTTGGTCACATGATCCCTGGTCACAGAAAAGTGTGAACAGTGTTTTAAATAAATTTAATATTTTTTATTCGGGATAAATTTGCGATGGAGGGAAGCAAGGAGTTTCTGCTTGTAGAGTGGGTGCATAACATAGAAAAGGAGGGGTAAAGTGCTGTGATACGTGAAACTCAAATTTTAAAAAACTATCAATTCTAAGAGAGATCATCAGGAAATTTTCAAAATTTACTGCTCCACTTTTTTAATGCACTTTCTTTGATATTTTCTGAAAATGGATTAGTCCCATGGATCTTTATAAAATTCATATGAAGTCTCGATTTTGTAGTTCCTAGTGAGAAAACAGTGACACTGATCAAAAAAAAAAAAAATCTACGTTGCATACTAAATGAAAACACAGCATCTGAAATGATGACCTAAATATATGCCTTATTGGATCACCAATTTTAGGTGCTGTTTGAACGCATAAACTACAATTATCAGTAGTTACAGGCTTACCTCTAGGGGTTTGCGGTGATTCAAGCTAAGCATAGATATGGAGCAAGTTACAGCAAGTATGCGAGATAAGGTGGTTGATGTCACTGTCACGTGTGTTTTTTTAACAGCTATTTTTTTTGGTTAAAAAACAAAATGTAGAGCTTTTTAGCGGGTGTCACTATAGGCATTTTAAGAAAGCCTTTAAGACTCTTGAATTAGTAGGAAAAAAAAGTGTTTAACAGTAATTTTCTTCATTTCACTGACGCAAAGTCACAATTCTGTCCAGCATTTGGTAAATTTTTTGGGGGATCCAGTGCTAAGTTACGGCTGTGTTGTTGAGGGTGAAGAAGGGGTAAAAAAACCAGAAAAACTGTGTATTTATTGCAACCTTCTAATTACCGTGGATGGGGGGGGGGGGGGTCCACGCATTTCTAGTTTTATATGATAAAGTGGTGATTAAGGCATGAAGAATTTTTTCCCTCTGGATTTGTAGTGTTGCAACTTAATATCAAGGAAAAAAGTCTTGAACGGTGAGACATTTGCGTGGGCCTCTTTGGAAACAAAGAAACAGACCTATTAAGAAACAAAACAAAAGATAGTTTCACAAGCTCACTCTTGTTTAATGTCTTTTCAATTTATTCAAGTCACAGACTTGTCAAAACAAGGAGATAGGGGAAAAATAAATTTGTGAGCATGCTTCAAAATAAAAAATATTTCATTGCGTTTTCACTATTTTACGTGAAATCTTCCCACAACTAAAACTTTGGAATTATAAAGTGTTTCACATCCCTATAAAACCACTTTTGAAATATCATTGCGTACAGTTAGAAAATAACAATATTTTATGGTCACAAAATTTTCTTAAAACAGCAAGCGGCAAAAACGATTTTTAAATAGAGGTCCGAGCGGGCCCCCTCCCCTTTATTATAAATATAGGTGAACAATGGAGGTCAAATATCTTGGTAATTAGAAAGTTAATGGATGGCCTCAGCTTATTTTTGCTGATGAGGCCACTGCTTTTCTTTCACTAAGAGAGTTGATGAATAAAAAATATGGGTATTTTTTTTTTAATTTTATTTTTATTTTTAGCTTGGTTCTCCTGAAACAACGTCTAAACTTTTCTATGTTGGAGCAATCACTTGCGAGAATGATGAAAGTCCAGGAAATTATCTCACCGTTTTGCAACCGGTTACTTACGACACTTACCCTCAAAATCTAGTCACATCATCAGTCAGTGAAAAAATGACTGCACTTCCTTTGTCGATGAAGCCAAAAATTTCAGATTCAGAGCGAGGTGAAATTTTTTCCTTAGCATTAAATAGGTAGTTTTACAATACGATTATACCAACCCATTGCATTGAAGTGAAATTTGAATGGATCAAACGAAAAACAAAGTTGAAAAAAGAAGAGAGAATTAAAAGTGCAAATTGTAATTTCATTATTTCTTTTAAAGCAAGTTGAAATGAATTTCTACAAAAATAGAACGTGGTAAAACCATATTTCTTCTTCTATTGAAGTATAAAGTTTTTTTTCTTCTTTCTTCTGCGATGAAAACACTTGCAGCTGACATGGAAAATGTTGATTTTTTCTCATTTTGAAAGTTTCTAAACTTACTTTTAAAAGTAAAGCAAGTAGAGTTGTAGTAAAGTTCAGCCCGAGCCATTTTTATTATAAGCTTATAATCCTAAACAAACAATCGGGACTGACAATAAAGAAGAGAATATAGAGAAATAGAGGGGGGTAACTCAGAGAGAAATGGGATAGGAGCAATAACGGTCCGAGTGTGGGCACCCTTAAAACCAGGAGTGATTGCATGAGCACATACGGAATAAATCAACAGAAATCTAAAGCTAAATTTTAGTGCCTCTTGCTGAAGAAGTAAACAAAAATTAACATCTTATTTTATTCTTTTCACTACTAGATTACAAAAAATCTGCTTGCGACCGAGAGAGAACGCGAATGAGAGACATGAACCGGGCATTTGACTCACTTCGGGATCGCCTACCTCAATGCAAACCTGCTGGAAAAAAGCTGTCGAAGATTGAATCTCTGAGGTAAGATGTCCGTATGCTATCGTGAAATACTACCCAGATCAAATGATCAACCAACATTCCAGGAAGACTCAAATTTCATTTTTCTTTACAGCTTGTTATTTCCTTTACATCTCATCACCTTTCTTCTATCTCCTCAAATATCCCCATTTGATTTTTCTTCTTTAAAGTTCTGGGGGAGGAAAGGGGAAAAGATTCATCCTCCTCATTCCTCCTCCTAGTTGAACCACTGTATCTGAAGTTACCCAATTTTACAGTAGTTTGATGAGAGTTCAGAATTTAAGATAATGGGTCTGAATCAAATTTTTAACTTGAGCCAGGGACTTGAACCGCTCCGAACCGCGAATTTTCTGAACCGTGAACCGTGAACCGAACCGCGAACCGTTTTTTTTAAAGTTGTTGAACCTCGAACCGAACCTGGAACCAACTTCTAAAATTCCGGTTCGCCCCGGTTCATCGAAAATGAAAGGCGGTTCGAACGGTTCATAAATAATAAAGATAAAACATCTACTACAGGAAAAAATTGACGAAGCAAAGGTATTTCAATGTTTTTCGGATAAAATTGCTCTTTAAATCTAACTATCACTCTTGGCGACAGTTACTGAGTGTACATAATTCCGCCTAATAAAGTGTGATATATTCCCGGCGATGATAATTTTTTTTCCCCGATATTTTTCCCCTCCCTCGTACAGAGTTACGATGACAAATCACTGCGGTTTAACTTTTTACCTTCACATATGTCCGAAGCCCCTAGCCCGGCCCGGCGACATGCAATCCCCGTTATCGTGAAAGAGTTGTTAAAATAATTTCAGAAAAGATAGAATTATATTATTCTTTTAATTTCATAAAAAAAGTCATTTTTAAGAAGTCTATTGGTTTGGTTCCCTTTATTATCCAAATCACTTTTTATTTTTATTAGCCAGGCAATATTTTAAATCATTTCATAGGTTATTCTATTTTCTATCTACGAAAAATTTCGTGTCAATTAGAAAATGCCTAAACAAAGCGCATCATTGGAACTGAACCGGTTCAAGACTCCGGTTCACAACTCCGGTTCGCACTTCTGTGAACCGGTCGGAACTGAACCTAAAGTCATCGCGAACCGGTTCCGAACCGCGAACCGGGTTTTTATGAAGGCTTGAACCGTGAACCGAACCGAACCGATATTTTCTTAGCGGTTCAAATCCCTGACTTGAGCATCCAACAATAGAAAACTTGTAAGAGGCGCAAATCTGCTAGTTTTTTTCTATTCTTTCCGTCAGTGTCACAAAATACAGGTCATTTGAAAATTTTAAGTTGGAGGCAAAATACCCCTTACTTTTCATTTTAAGAGGACCTAGAACACGGAAAAAAAAACAAGAGCATCCTCCGAAACCCAGCAAAAAGTTTTAACAATACTCAAAAGTTCTTAAACACTCGTAAGTTATTTATCAAATCCTAATCACGCATAAGGCATAACACTTAAGAACCCACGAGCCCTTGACTCCGGCTATGACTTTGGATACAACTCAAACCTTTGCCTTGAGTGGATATTTTTCAAAAAAATATAAATATATAAATATATTTTTTTCAGGGGTGTGCGAATCCAGTTTTTTCATTCCGAATCCGAATCCGAATTTTAAAAATAAATTTTTCCCGAATCCAAACCGAATCCGCGCCGAAAAAGTTCAAAAAAATTTTTTTAAAAGTGCGGCGCTTTTTTTTTCCTTACGTGTAATAAAAAATAAGAAGAAATATTTGTTTTCTGTTTATCTTTACTATTCTATTTTTTGGTCGCGCGCACTTTTTGGGGTTGATCGATTACCGCCCCTTATCCCGTTTTGGTTCATCGATATTCGGAAGACGCGCCGGCGCTGCATTCGTACCGAATCGTGATGATAGTAGTTTTCCCTGTTTTAGCAGGCGCTAATGTATAGAGGGGAAGAGGAAGAAAAAACATATGGAAGGAAAAGAAAAGTTAGAAAAACAAAAAAAAAATAAATGTTTTTAAAAAAAAAAAAAAAGATTCGAAAATTTTGAATCCGAAAAAAAAATTTCGAATCCCGAATCCGGATTCGAAATACGCGGATTTGCACACCCCTAATTTTTTTACAGCATCATTTTAAAAAAAAATGATAGGGCATTCATTGTTTCAGAACGAAAATAATGTTGGTGCTTCAGGTGATTCTTCAGAGTTTATAGTGCCGCTTTCTGTCACCAGAGCGCTACCCTTCCATTAATGTCAAACTTCAGGGTGAAAGTAATTTATATTTGAGAAAACGGTGTGTCAGTTACAAGATAATCATCCGAAGAACGTCTCTGCTAAACATCTCATCAATAACTTCAAAAATAAGGCTGAAAGTACCAAAAAATAAAACATTGCATTTCGAAACAAGAATCGATTTGCCATATTCCATTTTTTGGTACTTTCAGCCTTAATTTTGAAGTTATTGACAAGATATTTAGCGGAGACGTTCTTCAGATGATTATCTAGTAACTGACGTTCTGTTTTTCTTGAATACGAATTACTTTTGGTGTGTAATTTGACATTAATCGAACCGTAGCGCTCTGGTGGCAGAAACGCTGAAGAATCACCTTCAGCTTCAAAATGAAATCATTTTCTAGATACTTGGAAGAGGCAGTTATGTCTGGCAAACTCTCTTTTTACCTTTTAAAAATATGGACGTTTTGATGTTTCAGAATGGCCATACAATACATCCGCCATTTACAGTCGCTGTTGGAACTGGAAACTGACTACACTCCACAATATGTGCCTCCAATTTATCCAGCTCCTCCAACTTATCAACAACCATCTGTTTATTATCAATTTTAAAGTCACATTTTTAAATTATCTGACAGTTACCTGAGTCTAGGTACCATTAGAAAACCAAACTAAAAACATTTAGTCTTCGAGTGAATCTAAGTCAAAATTAGGGCAAAAATAATCATCATGATTATGATTAGTAATTCAAGAGCAAATGAGAAACAGAGGCTACGATTCAGATAGCTTTTATTGCAATGGGGCTGTTGACTTTTGCTACAGGCAATTTAAGCGTCCGTACAGAAGTACAAACCTCCAAAAATAACTATGGTGGCACTCAAAACTTATAAAATCAACTCCTAACTCATAAAATGCTTTTAAACGCACGATTCCCGTCTTAATTCTGTCATTCTGCCTATACTGTGAGGGAAGATTCACTGAGTATCTAGTCACCAGAGGAGTGATTAACAGACAATTGTCGGTGGTATTGTGATACTTGGTGATACCCATGCCAAAGGAAAGTTGTCTCTTATTGGCTGTTTCTTGATGGAGTGACAGTATTTTTAGATGGGAATCTTCCATTATTCGTGCCCATTAAGGTTGCGTGTTCAGAAGCATTTCATGAGTTTCGGAGTAAATTTCATAGAAGTTTAAAGCTACCATCGTTAGTTTTGGAGGTTTTAACATTGGGATTGGTTCCTAAACTGCAATTAGCAAAAGTTTGCAACAGCCCCATTAGATGTTGAATGTAAATATCCAGCTTTTAGTTCAGATTTTGTCCACCTAACTATAGCGAATCAATTCATCAGTGATAACACAAAAATTATTGAGAGTTCAAAAAGTGTTACATGCATGTTGATTTCAGAAGGCTTCCTCAGAACTTCTTTTTGAAAAATCTAATCAATGAAGCCAGATAAACCAATGAGACAAAGCGATATTTCTTTTCCAGTGCTTTTAGGTATGTTAAGCTGATTATTGACAGCATATCTTACAACAGCCGCCTTGAGGTAATTCTTTGGAACCTGAATTTTTTTTTCTCTAAAATAAGACTGAAATGTCCATGATACTTCTCCGTAAATCAGTTAGAAGTTCTGGTAGCAAAAAGTAGGACTTAAAACTAAGAATTTCCTCTCAGGAGCAAAATAGTTCTCGTCAGACAAACAAAGTGATTTGCATGGAGTAAAAATTGTAGTTCCTGCCCATCAAATGATCTGCAAATTGCCGCCAAACTTTGTGGACAGCGAGACTGTCACACAAAATAGTATAGATCGCATGAAATGCAAGAACCACAGTACGCAACTTCTCAGAGGAAAATTCAGGAATTTGTCTCTCACACTCTTTCTTTCTCTCCGCCCATTTAAACAAATGTGTTAGAAAAGGATAGAAGGAGAGTGACTTTAGCCCTATCTCTGTCTTTTTTCAACACATGCGTTCAAATAGGCAGCAAGGAAGAAGGACAAATGCCCTACATCCGCCTCAACACCTACGCCTGACATATTATTTTGCATGTTTGAAACAAGAAAATCAACCCAAGTGAAGTAAAGCGATAAGAGGGACGTTTGATATGTAAGTTTCTCCCTCACCAAATCCACAGTTTTGATCGGGACAACTTGTATGAAAGATATGATGATCTGTAGGATACTCCTGATCAATCGACTTGATCGGATTTAAAACTGAAGCCTTAGTGCATGCATGAGATGCATTTTTCTTTGCAGCAATCGCAGCGCTCATTGACGCTCCCGCCTGGTTTTTGAACACTCACCGAAAATGTTCAAGACTCCAAATTTTGCCAGTAAGGTGCTATTGCCGGTTTTTCCGGACAGTGAAAGAGCTATCCTCGAAAAATACGCCAGGCAAGGTCAGGCCTTAAACTCGGAATATTATTGTGAGATTTTGAGAAAATTGCAAAAATTGATTCAAAATACACTGCGTGGAAAGTTGTTTTAATGAATTCTACTCTTTCACGACAATGCACGTCTTCACGTCTGGACTCCAACTAAGAGGAGCTTTTAAAGTCGTTGAAGTGGGATGTCTTCCGAGATCACCCATACTCTACCGACTTAGATTTGTCAGATGATCACTTATTCCCTTAACTGAAAACCTAATTTGGAAGTGAAAACTTTGGAACAACAAGGAGAAGGGAGCCTTACTTGGTTTTCCAATAATCAGCCAGAAGACTTTAGCGCGTGTAGAATGGAAAAGCTCGCCTCTCAGTAAAGTAAAAGTTTGGGTTGGGACAGTGACTAAGTAGGAAAATAAGGTCAGTTCTAAAACTATTTAAGTTTTTGTTGAGTCCTTCTTGCTTTCAAATAAGTTCTTTTCAGAGATGCGGCAATGAAACGGCTGGAGCTAGTAGTCAGCGGGACAAATCTACCAAGAGCGCCGATACTTGCTGAGAAGAAAAACGCGTCTCACACATGCCCTAAGACTTCGGCTTTTAATCCGATCAAGTAGATCCATCTGGGATATCTCAGAGACATCATATCTTCCACACAAGTTGTTCCAATTAAAACTGTGAATTTGGTGAGGATGGAAACTTATGTATTGAACGACCCACCTAAAAAAAGAATTAGATAGTAGAATGAGACATGTTTTTCTTATTGGCTCAAAACCAAAGCTCATTTTTAACCAAAGATTATTTTTTGTTGATAAGAGAAGAGACTATCCCTAGAAATACCAGATCAGTTGATTCTCACAGCATGTGTTTAACTTAGTCATTAGGTTTTGCTTAAAATATGGTTGTTTTTTTCACCTTTTTTTTCCACTAACACATATATACGATTAGGATTCTGAGTAAAATTGATCTCACCATTTAGAAATGAAAAAGTGATCAGTGTATTACTTTTTATTAGATTTAGTTCAATTTATTTTTAGGATTTAATTGGTTATTTAATCATTTTCATTTTTTATTGAATTTCTTTGATCATTTTTTCACATAAGACTGTGAGAACTAATTTACACATCTCAGAGAAAATTCAAATGAATAGAAGAGGGAACAATGTCCCTTTGATTCCCTACTCTTTTTTCACCATTTGAATTTATCCGTAATTTTTCTCTGGTTATTTTTTGTTCGGTTTTTTTTTTTTTTTTTTTTTTTTTTAATTTTAGATCAAGTTAAAGGATTAGTCAATGGTTAACTATAAATACACAATATTTTAACAAAACAAGAAATTTATTTTGTTTCATGATTCAATCATTTTTTTTTCTTCTTCTTGTTAAGAAAGCAAAGGGAGGGCACAATTATCTGATGAAGTCTGAAACCAGAACAGCAATCATTCACTTCAGCCCACAGAAAATGTTCACATGATTTTATTGATTCTGTCAACTAATAAAGTTTTATTGACAGATCATTTACTTGCTCTTGATGAAGATTTCTACAAGGTAATAAAAATTGCAAGACAAAGATACGGTTGATGAAATTTTGACCAAATGCCTGTTTACTCAGTCTCCAGTCACAGGGAAAAGTGAATGATTGCCAAAAAGAGAGTTACACGGGTTACATTTTGTTTCATGATGGAAATCAACAAGCTTCACATTTAGCTAGAGGGGCAGACTAATAGGTAACCTGCATAATCAACGTGAAGGATTCTTAGATTACGGTTAAAATGCAATTTTTGCAAATTTTCCCATCTATTTTAAAGTGATCCAGTGATGAGAATAAACGACCAAAATACATGGTGAAAAATAGGAAAAATTCAAGCTTCATTCAAACCTAAAAATCCTTTTAATCAGTTTTGCTAGTTACCATTAGAAAGCCACTCTGAATATATGCACAGTTTGACGATGGAAACACGAGTAATGAAAAACTAAAAGGAAGGTGGGGGGATGATAACTTTTGCTCCTAAATTGTAATGAAGTAAGTTATTAGAACTTAAAAAATTTTAAATGCTTGTACGGAGGGAGAGATTTATGGAATTTCCAGCCGATCTTGAGATTGAAAAGAGAAAAAACAAAATTAATTTTATCTCAAGAATGAAACGTTGATGATATTAAAATTAAAAATTCTTCACTTGAAAAAAAGGAAGTAAGACATTGTTTGAGAGACGATAGAAAAAGTAGAAAACATTGTATTGATTTCTGATAGATCTTACTAATGTGAGAGCAGCTAGCCAGTATGAATCAATTTAGGGCTAAACTAGAGGAGACATGGTTCCTCTAGATAAAACTTTTTAAGGACTCGCACAAAATTTCAACAGATTGGTTAAAATACAACCTGGACTCTTGACTGATTAATCAAAATAAACTGTGCAACTGCCATTAGTTTTGGTCTTAATTTGAACGGGTGAAAAGCTAGGGAGGGTTCCTACTATCAGAGGCTTTACTTTTCTTGAAACAGTATCTAAAGAGTTTTTGAAGAATAGTCTTAAATGCATTGAAAAGGGCTGGCTACTCTTAAATTAGTATAAATTTACCCTGATGAGCAGGAATTAATGCTGGAAATCCATTTCACTAATCTCATTTCCCTAGGAAAAGACAGAGGAGAATCAAATGCAATCTGACACCAAGATAACTATTGAAAGAAAAAAAGTAAATGGTAATCAGTATAAAATTAAAAAATAGTTCAAATGGTTGATATATTCATAGATATTTACAGTAATTTAAAACCTTGGGTCTCCTACATTGGGTGAGACCTTTTTGAGATCTCCCATGTTTGTGGTGGCTACAGGAGAACCAATAAGACTAATATGGTCAATGCGCGTTATTTCACCTCCTTCGTGATTATTGACAACAAACATGTAAAGGTTGTGGACAGACTGAAATTTAACGAAGCGAAGATTGACAGGACGTCCATCAAGATCTTCCTGAGCCAACCTGAAAAAGTTAATTATTAGTAGGTTATCCAAAAAAGAAAAAATCCTTAACATTGAACATTTTATGAGAATGGCAACGACAGCGGAATGATGGCAAATTGTGCTCGAATGAAAAGGAATGCTCCAGGTTGCATCCTCTGGTGCTGTCCGCAGCCCGCATAAATCGCAGATTCACAAACTGTCAAATCTTTGCAAAATGTGGTTAGAGACACACAAATTCAGGTGGAATAGAACGAATTTCGCAACCTTCGATTTTTAATGCGCAAATATGATTTTAAAAAAAAAAAATTCTAAAAAACCTCGAAAATTAGGTACTCGAATTTCTTTTTCCATCAAGTAGCACTTTTACACATTGGAAAACTCAAAACTCAGGTGTGCTTTCCGGGTACTTGAACACCTCAAATTAAAAGTAAAGTAGCGATTTTTGTCTTGCTTGTTTGCAAAAATCCGTATTCTCTTCACTCTTAATTTTTTTTTTTTTTTTGGAGTGAGCCACACAGACTGGAAAAGTGAAAGGTCAGTTGCCGAATTTTGAAAACACCTGATATGACTTATGATGTTCTTCCCGTGTAGTCATCATTTGTATTTGGCCTTCTGGAGCCTCTGCAAAAGCTTAAACCCAAGAGCCAATCAAGAATAGCTTCACAAGTGGCATGTTCATGCAATAAAAACAAAACCGCCAATATGAAGCCTGGGGGGTTCATATGCATGATTAAAATAAAAAAAAAAACAGTTACATTGAATACATACTGTATCTCTTGAACTGCTATGTTCTTTGTGGCTGAATCAAAGTCGAGAGCATTTGGCTGGTTGATGAAGAGTTTCAACACTTTTGGTCCTTTGTCAGTAGGGGCTTTGATTTTGATGGAATGCAATTTTACGGCTTGCAAGAAATGAAACGATAAAATCAGCTGGAAAAAAAAAAAAGATTTAATCTTTAAGTAAAATGATCTCCAAGCGGTTTTTAGAACTTTGTAACCATTTACGACTTGTTGTTACAGATTTAGAACATTTGTTTCAATTTTAATCTTAGTTGCACACTTCTTACTGATTTTTTTAAAGAAATTTTAAACAAATGGGTCTGTTGCGCACCTTTTTTTTATTTCATTTCCTTGAAGTGCAAGTACTTGGATGAAAAAAACTCACAGTATTTTTTATGATTTTTTTTTATCACTGGATCGTGAACTGAATCGCTTTCAAAAAACCGAAGATTTCATAGTATGGACATCCGGTGACCGGAAGTAGTCCATTTGCGTGGCAATTACAGTTTGCGAAGACGCGTTTCCGCACTTTCCTCTGAAATTATGACCGATGGTAGAAAAAGAGGCCATATAACTATTGTTATGTGCCGAAATGCAAAAGCACTACCATCCGCAACACCGGCGCAGACCTACACTATGAGGTCACCGAGTTTCGCGCCATAACTGTCATTTTCAAATTCGTTTTGCAGCAAGCCTCAACTAATTGTTACTTTTTCTCTATTACAGAGCAAATTTGACAAGTTTTTGTTGTTTCTGTCAGTTTTCTCGTAACATTTTACTGTGAAATGAGGTGTTTCTGGCTTTATAGCCAAAGTGCGCAACAGACCCATTACTGCTTTAAAATAAATGGGGTTAATTTTTTTTTTTCTTTTTTTTTTAAAAAAATCTATACAAGTACAGAATTCAGGAATTAAGAATACAGACTCAAATACAAGATATTTATTGAAAATATCTGTAAATAAACCATTACTTCTACATTCTCAGAGATATGATTTTCTGCCATGATGGAACACAAGCACTTGCACAAGTAGTTGCATCAGTCCTACATTAACAATTTAATGCAACCCGCATTACATTAAAAAAAAAAAAAAAAAAAAAAAAAAAAAAAAATTGCACTGTTTCCTGTCCTTTCTTTTGTTTTCTCAAAATCAAGACACATTCAGTTTGTGTGTTGCAGGATGCTTCAAATCATAAATGCAGGACTAATGCAACTGTTTGTACATTTTTCGAATAGTTAGCAAATGTTAGCGAGGTAAACTTGAGTGAAAAAAAAAAAAAAAAAAAAAAACTGCTACATTTTAAATTTTTTCCGTGAAAATTTACTTGTTTGTCACAGTTAGATTCTAGGTAGCGCTCATCATTTGTCAACGCATGAGCTAAATAGTTAACAAATGTTGGCAAGATGAACTTGACTGAAAAAAAATAAGAAATAAAAAAAAAAAAAAACTGTTAAATTTTTAATGTTTATCATGAAAATTTACCTGTTCGTCACAGTCAGATTCTAGGTAGCGCTCATCATTTGTCAACGCATGAGCTAAAGGATGATCATCAGCTTCATTCAGAGCTTCACTCTGCTCTTTCTGAATGAAAGTTGTTAAATCAATCTGTACAGATAAATAAATGAAAGATGGTTGAATAGTAAATCAATGAAGAGAAAAATTAATGATAAATTAATGAAAGCTAAGAAACACAGAAGGAAGACTTACATTTGGGTTAGTGCAAAAAGCTCCCCCTTCCCACCCCACAACATTTAATTTTTTAACTAACCAAATCAAACACAAAAAAGTTGTCGCGAATAGAAAAAAAGAAAAAAAGAAGAAACACACATGGTGCAAATTCAGCCGTGATATTTTTCTGAAATTGAAAATAAAATTGGAAAAAAATGTAGCAGTAGCAGAAAATATTCTTCAAGAAAAAAAAAAAAAAATAGATTTTTCATAAAATCAGTTTCTAAAATTCAGGTTTCACTGTCTCCGATATGGAGGTGTACCAGTTTGTGCTAGAGTACCTGCAATCAAACTATAGTATGCTAAAGAACCCGGCACACTCCTTCAGGCGAATGGTTCCAGATACATTTTTGATTTAATTGGTATCATTCGATTCAATAGATCGAGCAGAGAAAAAGTTTACATGGCACCAACTCAATCCTATGAAAAGTTCTCAAGATATTTGCGATTGAAGTTTACATCTTATCGGTATAATGGGGCCAAGTATTGAGCATGATCATCTGCCGAGAGTTTTATTCAAGAATCCAAAGTACCTGCTCAGTTTGACTGCCTTGACCCTCCTTTTCTTGGCGAATTTAGTTTGTGCACGTAAAAGGGTAGGGAAGTGCCGCACCGACAAAATGAACGTGTAGTAGGTGGGACGAAGAAGGGAGAGTCAAGCCAGGAGAACTGAGTACACAGGTACTGGTACTTACGATTCTTGAGAAAAACTCTCAGACTTGGCAGACGATCATGCTCTATACTCGGCCCCATTATACCGATAAAACGCGAACTTCAATCAAGAATACCTCGAAAACTTATCATATGATTGAGTAGGTGCCGTGAGACCGTTTTCTCAGCTCGATCTGCTGAATTGAATGATGCCAATTATTACAAAAAAATCTATAGGGAACCATTTCCCATGAGTAATGTGCCGGGTCCTCTTAGCTTCCCATCTCAACAAGGACCAAAGTTAGGTAGACTTGAAGTTGGTCGCACAATTATGCATAATTTTCTACAACATGAGAAAATTGCGTATCAAGGATTCCATTTCAAATCAAGTCTCAGGAAAATTCTAAATTTTCAGGAGATAAAAAAATAATTAACAAATTAGGACAGTTCTAGATTGAAAAAATGAGAACAGCATGTGTTAAATCTTTGTTGATTTCTCTGGCCAGTAGAATGTCTGTCTTCCAAAAATTTATGTAGACAATCTTCAAGTAAAAGCCCGTCACATTACTTAAAAGCAACTAAAATTGCTGATAGATGGTTTTGGTTGGGTATGAAACCCTCAATACATCCATTATTCAGAACATCACAAGAAAATTTAAATACTGGATGAAAATAACAGCGATTTATGATAACAATTCTATATTTACACATTGGGCAGGTGCCAAGGTACATATTTGGGATGAATTTATATTTACAGACAAAACTTAACAACACAAAAATAATATTTTGATCATGTAAATATCTTGGAGGAGGGAGGGACTTGCTTCATTCAATGACTCTTGACAATATTTCTTCATTCGGTACCAATTAGAAACAGTAACTTTCTGAATAATACACGATTCTTGACTTGGGACCCTCTGAAGTTCAAAAAAATGAATCCGAATCATCGGAGCTTACCTCCCAACCATCACCTGATTCAAAAAATGTATGAATCAACCACAAGTAGGAATAAAGTAAAAGCTCAGGGCCCAAAAAATGTTCCAGAAGGGATGGTGAGCACTTAAGCAGGGTTTCAAATGGCCATAAGTGCTCACGAATCATTTGCGTGCGTTACCACACGTCCCTACCATTTTTTCGGCCCTGGTTCAGAAATAAAGAAAATATATACATTTTTGTCTCCTGTTTTCCCATATAGGAATAAAGAAAAAGCTTACACTCCGAAAAAAAAGGGAGAGTTTGGCAAGTTTTCATTTGAAATACTAGAAATGCCTGGACAGATCAGTCATGTGGAGCAAGGCCCATTCACATACACAGCAAAAAACGTGTCAAATAGTTTCTTATGAACTGTCGATCTTGAAAATTTGATCTAATTTTGAGGGTCTAGGTTTGTGCACTCCCTTTGTGAGTGAGAAATGTTAAATACCTTCTTTACAAATTCAAACAGTGCCCTGCTCACACATTGAATATAATTTCTTTGAACGAAACAACATTTCAATTTGTTGTCACCTAAGTCAAATCAAATTTCCAAGCATTCGTTCGCTGTTTCTGCTTTTTATTATTTTTCCTTCCTCATAAACATTCCTTAAATATGCCTTATCCTTTTTCACAAATACCCTCCTACAGGAAAAAAAAAAAAAAAAAAAAACATGAGCTCAAAGAATTGAAAGAAGGTAAAGATGGATACGACAGAAAGAGGAGAGGAATAGCAGGTAATAAGAAGTAGAGTGGAGCTCAGGAATCCTTCGTCTCAATTTTCACCGTTTGTATTCAACATCTGAAAACGCGGCAAGACAAATTAGGGAACAGTTGGTTTGACCCAACAGTGACCCATCTCACCAACGAGTCTAAGAGCCCTTTTAGGATGCTGAGAGTAAATTGTAAAAACTAAGACTCAGCACTCCTAGGCTCCGATAAAATATTATGGTAAGAAGATAGAAAAAATGAAAAATGGACTCCACCAACAGAGAGAATACTAACTTGTACTTACTTGTCCAGGGATGCCAGATGCTTCATCGTCATCTCCATCATCACCGTAATATTGTTGAATTTTAGATTCTAAGGCATTAGGATCAGCTCCTTGAAGTCGGTCGATTTTAGCCTACATGATGGAATAGAGAGGTAAAGTTTAAGAAGAAACAAATCGTAAAAATACATACGGACACGCAGAGTCACAGACTCTTTCCTGAGAGATTTCAGCTTGAAAAATACATTTTCCTGAACCCTGGGATAGAATTCTACCCCTCGCAACCAATGGTGGGTTAAAGCCAGACGGTCTCTTTAATAATCATCTTCTGGTATACATTACCACCAGACAAGCAGAAAACCTAACCTTGTGGCTACAAGGACAACATGTGTTTCTGATGCAACCTGTACATTTAGAGTTCCTATGCATAAATGAGTGGTCATGAAAGCAGATCCTCAGAATTCTGGACTTTTGAAAAAACTGGAGAAGAATGGAGGATGATAATTGGTGGAGACAAATCACATGATTGCCAAGTTTAATCTAAACACGGGAGAGATTAGAGCGGTTATGAAATGCTCAAAACCGTCTTCCATTTTTATGCAGACAGTTAAAAAGTCAAGAATCTCAAGGATCTGCTAGCAGAAAGCTGAGGAGTGTAATGAGTGGAGGTTGGGAGTATTTGAGATCTCTGTATCTGAAAGAGTCTGGTCATGAAAGCCATAAGTGAAGAAGAAGAACAGGAGGCCAAGACGGCGCTCGGTGTATTTCTTATGGAGCGACAAGTCTACACTCTTTTGTATACGGGCAAAATTTAATGAGTATGTTTACTGTAATTTACACGCTTAAAAAGCTGTGGAAACACATTGAAAATTACAAATTTATCCAAACAAACCTTGTTCCGATAAAAGATGAATGTGGGCATTGCAGAAACTCCTTGTGACGCTGCAGTATTCTGACACTTATCTACATCTACCTTAACAAAAACAGCCCGAGAATACTTGGTTGCTAATCGTTCAAAGATGGGGGCAATTCTTTGACATGGACCGCACCTAGAATCAAAAGAAAGCAACTTAATACCTACGAGTACTACTTCAAAGACTGAATTATCATCAAATGAGTAAAAGTAAAGTCAGGATTAACATTGTTTCCCTAAAAACTTCAAAAATGAAACAAACAACAGAAGGAAAGTGTCCTCTATCAGGGGAAGGTCTGTTTTCAATAACAGCCTGATTCAGTAGGACAGGAAATAGAGGAGTTGTAAAGGACTCGGCAGAGTATAAATATTCATTACCTTTCAAAGTAAGGAGCTAAGCAGATGCCCATTTAGATACTTTAATATTTCACAACTTTGTTCTTTAATCTCAACTCTTTTGTAAAGAATTAACAGACAAAAAATATCGAACGTAACGTAAAGTCTGGTCTCAAATGAGACACAATGCCTTGCAATGCATTGTCAACATTGTGACATGGAGAGAAAGAGAAACAAGATCATTCCCAGAGAGCGCACGGATCAACGAACCAGCATCCAAGATTTCAACACATGCTGGACGAGTGATGTGTGAGCAGTGTAAATCGTTAAAGACCAGCACAAAGGAGACAACAAGATTTGATTCAACAGTCACGATTTCATTAATTAGAAAGGCTTCTAAAAAAGTGAACAAGCCAAGGTAGATAAAACAAGGTATATGCAATGCTCGATAATCGTGAGAGTTGTTCCGATCGCTAGTGGGCGATGACATAGGCTGGTCAACTCACATGTTAAGCAAATGGGAGAAAACTGACTACCAAAGCTAGTTAACAGAGTTTGCCTGCTATGCTCCCACTCATGAATCAAACTACACATACCTGGTTCCATCTATCTTCTAAACAAGCAAACTACATTTGTTAGTACCTGGACCAAATTTTTTCCTAAGTCTCTCTTCCCACTCCTGAATTCTAAAACAGATGAGGGCAACAGTAAGAATCACAACTATACATCAGCGGAATGTGTAGAGAATTCGTTATTCTAGGTAATTACCCGAAAGCTTGGAAGTCAGCTCACCGTATTGTGGGGCGACTGAAAATGCGTCATAAGAAAAGCCGTTGGTTGGCAAAGAACTTCGATTCGTTACTATCCAATTGCTCAAGGACGCATTCCAAGGACGTGGACACTGCTATTTGTCAGAACCCAAAACTCAAAATGCATCTGCTCTATCAATCAGGCTTCACTGATCAAAATTTAGAACAACAGGGTTCACGCCAAAGATATTATATAAGAAGACTGACCCCTGCTGTCTCTTTGCACGGAGGAAAAGCGAAGCCGGTCTTGGCACGGGCTGATGGGCAGGGCACTTCCCCGCGTGGGGGTATGAACCAATTTAACATTAGCTCTTATGGAGCTTTGCTCTTCAAACCCATTTTAGTCAATAATTTTAGCGAATAAAAATGTCAAGTCTTACATGTTATGTAGTGTAGTATAACATACATTTAAACTGAAAATTTGGATCAATTTAAGGCGTCCGTTCTTTAAAAATCGAAGTTAACAATAGCTCGCTCAGTGTTTACTTTAGCACCCATAACCTATCTGCCGTACTTTCTATCGTAAATATCTAGTGGACGAAACTTGCATACAAGTTCGTCAATTTCAACTTTGGCATGAGCTGCATATCATATCTGAGTACTTTAGAAAACTAAAAGTAATTAACATTCTTTTGAAACAGTTTTATGTCTCGGCTCCATAAGCCGCAATGTTAATTTGGTTCATACCCCCGAGCGGGGAAGCCCTGCCTATGACAGTAACCGACTTCAAATCTTGCCGCTAGGGGCCAGTCTTCTTCTATAATGTCTTTGATTCACGCTTAAAGTTGCGAACGCCTAATCAAACCACTACAATACAACATTTTTGGAGTAGTCCCGCTTAAGACAGGCCCAATTTCAAAAGGAGAAGGCTTCAAGAGCTTCAAAAGAAAACTTGTCCTTGTCATACAATGAAAAACAAGAGAGTCATCTCTCATGTCAGATACAATGATTTCTGACCGCCTCCTCTAAGTTCCAAAACTGAGAGCAGTCATTCCGTCAGTACAGAATGCTTCATTTAATGGATTTTATGGAGCAGATGATACTTGAAGGGATGATAGTTGAAAAATTATTTTTGAAACAACCAAAATTAGAAGAAAAGTGAGGTTAACTTACCAGCTAGCTGTGAAATCAACAACTACTAATTTTGTTCCAGAACATTGAAGTTCTGTTAAAAATTCGGAATCTTCATTTAATGCTCTAACAGCCATGATGAGTAAAAATCAAAGAAAGGGGTAGAACGAGCAAAAAGTTACGAGGACAAAACTTGTTTCGTTACTTGTAAAGAAGGAAAAAATTGTAAAAGTTGCTGACAGGCAAATGTTGACAGTTCTTACAGGAGTTACCCGGGATTGAGCATGACAGAGAAGAGAGGTTAACTTTTACTTTTGACGAAAGTTCGATCTATCGAACTTTACTTTTAGGTTAGAATTTTATTATTGTTTTTTCAATTTAATTTCTATTGACTGAAACTTGAAAGAGATTGCAACGTGCTATCATCAGCATCACACGTTGTCTCGTTTTATCAAAATTTTTCTTTTCTCAGCGTGTTATTTTTCATTTTTCTTATGTGATTTTATTAGTTACAATTAGATATTTAGCTTTTCTTCTACAAATTTTTAAGTATGGTGCTGAGTCCATCTAAACTTTTTGCTGATGCAAGAAGTCCTCCTTTAGGTAAGTGCCCAGAGTAACTGCGGTGTCCATATGCGCCTTACCACAAGTTAAAATATACTATTCTCAAGCAATAGCTGAAAAATATGCTTTTTTGTTGTTATTTTCCTTTCTTCTGCTAAATTGTACTGCGCCTTCTAGACTTATTTTAGTTGTAATCATGTTTCTCATCCGCCTGTATTATGACGGACCAGCTACGTTTAAGCAGGCAAAGAAAGTTAAGCACATATCGTTTTCAGCAAGAGCAAGGATCTGAAAACAATCAGCACTTAGGATCTCCATTCTTCACAATATAGTGTGAATCATCGCACATCAGTGAAGATTAGCGCCATGGAGATAACATGACCTGACACTGGCTCTCTGTGGGGCAACAACACAAGAAGTTGTCTGAGCTGCATTTAAAATGGGATTTTTCATCACAGAATCTTGAGCAAAAATTTTTTCTAGGAGTTCAGAATCCAGAATTTTCTAGAGTATTAGAAGGACCTTAATATCTGAGACTTTCCCCAACGAGACCTCCGTGAAAGCCAGAAGCCATTGGCTGATCGCGGCAAAGGCAACACCCCCCTCTCGCGCGAGGGCTGGATCTGCCAATGCTGGTATTACAGTATGTCTGGAAGGCTCAGATATTCTGGAACTGGCTTTGACGTGATTGAGTGGTTTATGAAAAATACCCTTACTATCCACAGCTCTCCTCGTTAGATCTTGTCGAAGTTAGAGGTTGTTTTAGAAGTGTAGGCGCACAAAGACCAATAATCTTTGGAATTTGCCAAAGTTATTTTTGATACTACATGATGAAAATTAATGAAAATGGATTTGAACATTGGATTTTTACTGAGAATCACTTTAAAATTCAAAGGTCCAAGTTGCAGGCAAGTTTTGTTTTGATTTGAACGGATGAAAATCAAAGCCAAAGGTTATTGGTAAGATGCGCCCACATTTCTGAAACGAATTCTGTAAGTTAACCTGAAAGCTAATACTAGGTATTTACCTTTATTCTTTTCCAGGTGCCTTAATAGTGGCAGAAATTATTAAGGAATCTATGCCCATCAATATTGAATGGAACTCTGAAGGAACCTCTCTAACTGTTCTGGAAAATGTAAAGTTCACAAGTGATGTTGCAATTTGCCGCTGTCTTGCAAAATTTTAACAAGCAGTTTAAACTTTATGGTGACGGAAATCTTGTTGATATCGAGGTAATGAAACTATGTCTTCTATTGATTGTCGAAAGGACTAACTGAAAAGTGTTAACTGTGCAGTTGCATTAGTTTCAACTCCGCAAAGGAGGGAAGGGGACGAGAACTTTCAAATTTGATATCTCAATTACTTATCCTCCTCTAGAAGCTTTTTGTACGTAACTTTGACCTTCAGGTTTCTTTGATAGGGGAGGGGGGAGAAGTTTGTTTTAATAACACATTGCTACTCTCAACAGTGTTCTCAAAATCCTTGAAGTTAGCATTAAAGAAACCGTGTGGGCCCTTGGAGAGGCTTCTCTCAAAAATTGTTGACCTTCACAAAAGCTGCCGTGTTGACATTCCAAACTAAAGAACTTCCACACGGAAGTTTTGAGCGTTGAAGTTACAGTTGTGTTTTAATTTTTGAAGATATGACAGCAAGTAGTAGGTATCTCCTCTTATATGTATTTTTTGTTCGTTTCTCTGAGTATCATTAATCACCATAGTCATTGTTTTGGGTGGACTTGCTCATTTAGGTTGATCAGTGGCTAACGTTCAGCATTGGTCCCTTGAAATGCAACACTCAGTCAACCAGTGGCATTGCATATCTCAATAAAGTTTTGGCTGCGTCAACCTACTTTGTGGGTAATTCTCTCACTGTTGCTGACATTTGCGTTTGGGCCACTTTATACGGTAAGTTCTCTTTTGATTCTGTTCAGCAATTTAGGAAGCGGACACTTAAAAAAAAAGAAAAAAAAAAAAAAAAAAATGAGTGGTTGCCATCTACATCTACTATAGGACTCAATATTATAATATACTTTAAAAATACAAAATAATAAAAATGATGATAATACTTATGAAAAAAATTAAAAACACCAATAATAACCTACTTCTAGTGGTTGAAACAGTGTGCTTTGAAAAAATGCATAATTTCCCGTTTTCCACTTCTGTTGTCAATTTTAGATTTTTTGTTTGTCGCAACTTTTCGGAGATTATTTCCGAAGTAAAGGCGCTTTAATCTTTGGGGCTTCTCATTTATTCCTTTATGATTGAAATAAAGTACACTTTCCTTGTGAAAAGTCCTATTGAAAGCTAAGGCGTTCATAACTTTTGAATATAGGTTTTCATGCTACCTTTCGTTCTGTTCGTTCTTATTTTGAAGGATAAGAAAAGAAAAAAATTAGAGCTGTGTCACAGACTAAAGATCTTGACACCTGGAGCCCTGAAAAACCAAAGAAGATGATAGAACTTGAAAATATAAACAGTGGGAATGAAAATTAATGAAAGGTCATTAATAGAATAGTGTAAACTCTTGCGATCAGAGATTTGCATACCCCCAGACATCCTCTAGCTGTATTTTTTTTTACCCCCTTGATTCCTTGTACTCTAACATCTGTGTTTTACGCACTCAGCAAGCCCAGTATGGAACAAATTACTCGAAGAAGGGAAAGCTCCTGACCATGTCCTACGATGGTATAATTTGATTAAATCGTTGGAGTGCACTCAAGCCGCTGTTCAAAAACTCCCCAATGCAACCATGAGCAAACCTGGAAAGGAGCAAAAGTCTGGCTCTGCTCAAAAACAGCCGGCCCCTAATAAAGAGCGCAAGCAAGAGGGGAAGTTTTTGAACTTGCCAAATGCAGAAAAGGGCCATGTTGTTGTTAGATTTCCTCCTGAAGCCAGTGGGTGAGTTTTCTCAAGTCTAATTTATTTATTTGCGACTGAGATGGAGCAAGTTACTTTTGGTTGGATTTGTCCATTCACTGTTTTGATGATATTAACACAAATTGTCCCAGGTTTCGTTGTTTTATGGTGGAATGTCCTTAGAAAAGCAATGGCAAGAGGCGATGTGAGCAAATCACAAGTACTCCTAGATAAGTGAGATCTTAATTTTTGTCAAAATTTCGAAACAAATGCTAGCGAGAGAATGAATTGGTTTTAGGGGCTGAAAAATCTGTAGAAGTTAGTATCTCGTGGTCCCTAGCACATCTAGAAAGTTTCGTTAAAAAACATGCAGCGGCCTGGTTTTACATGCTTTTATCCTACTGTGCACTTCATTGGCTAATGGCAACAAGAAAGTTGCAGTGCTTCATCTCATTTCATCATATTCTTATTAAGATAAGTTGGACTTTTGCTGTTTTAGAAATGAGCTTCTTTGGTTCTAAAAAAACATTGCCAGCATTATCCATTGCTTCAACAACTTACACTCTCATCGCTACACTTTTTAATTGGTCTTACTTACGAAGCTAACAATTATATTGTAATCCTCTGCTCTTGTGAAGACTAGTTCCACAGTTTTCACCTTGGTACAAGTCCTGCTAGTCAATATTGCTGTAAACTCTTGTTTATTCCGACTAATGTGGCAGAGATCCAGTCTCGACAGCTGAAGTCTTTGGATAATCTCGAGTGTACCAACTGCAAGGCCTTCGGGCCTCATGACCCATCCTCTCCATATTATTGAAACACTTGGTTCCTAAAGCTTGGAACTTAATAAAATTATGTAAAGCAGATTTTTGAGATGAATATATCCAACAGAATTATGCAAAAGCATTGCTTACCTACCCATGACAACAGAGGATGACACAAAATTGGACCGTGTTTTTCAAATTTTTTCGGTTTTTTCAGGCATCGATGGCATCAATTCGATCTTTTATTCAAGTCCAATCGTGAAAATTTGCTTATTGTAACACAAGCCATGTGTTTATGAGAATAGTCAATGCTCATCATTACTGAGTGCATTTACGCTACAAAGCTCCTCTCCTACTTTTTCTGCCTTGTTAACAGTTTTTTTATAGTTTGAACTGTTTGGTCAAATTGATGTTGAAGCCGTAAAAATCCAAACTGTTGTTTCTTCTTTTTCTATCAACATATTTTCATGAATCAATTTAAAAAAATGGGTTTCAGCTCATTTTTCTTCTCATTCATTTGTTTTTTCTTCTCTTCAGGTACTTACACATTGGGCATGCTAAAGCTGCTCTCTTGAATCAGTACTATCAGCAAGAGTTTGAGGGCAAGTTGATCATGAGATTTGATGATACAAACCCTGCCAAAGAAAAAGTAGACTTCGAAAAGGCAAGTAATTTTTAATCTTCTGCAATCTTGCTCTTTTTCTTCAAAGTGGGAAGTTAGTTTCAACTCTTTCTTTTCTATCCTATCCTTAATCTGGAGTACCTTGGTACTTTCATCCAGTTTTGCATCCTTTCTTAGCAGATTTTTACGTTTGGTTGAGATTATGACCCCCAGCCATTGGCATTGCACCTATACTCAAACCCAAATCAACTGGGGCTCGATGCTCCTCGGCGGCCTTCCCCCACCACATCGGATCGAACGAACTCGCCAGCCAACAGGTACAAGCGTCGGGCCTTTCTCCTCTTTCATCGTCTCTTATTAGCGCTCTATTCAAAACCCCGTACCTGCGTGCGGAGCTTCAGGTAGAATGATGACCGGGGATGGTGTGCGACGCACTGTCCAGCAGGGTGCACAGTGGAGAGGGTAAAAATGAGTGCTGGCGAGCGAGGGGAAAAGGAGTGTCGAGCCCCAGTTGATTTGGGTTTGAGTATAGTGGCAAAAGCTTGAAGTACGTGCGTTGTGCATGGACTGCATTTATATACCAAAATATTATACACTGTCACCACCGGACCAGTGTGGCCTGATGGTTCAGCGCTGACTTTCCGGTTACGAGATTGCTGGTTCGAATCCTGCCGATGGTTCTATTACTTTTGTTATTTTTTTAACTTTCACAAAAATGCTTTGACACTATTGATTTTGAACTTTTTATTGCACACCTTAATTAATATCCAGGCAAGTAGTCCAAGTTTTTTGCTAAAAATTGAGGTTCGGTGGGGTTAGCGAATCATCTAACCCCAATTTTTCATTTACCCCACCAAACCTCAATTTTTAGCGAAAAATTGGGTTACTTGTCTGTTTGGCTGTGTCCTCTAATTAACTAATACCTAGCTGTAAAGTTAGGTTACATTAGGTTAGAATCTATTCTTTTCCCTCGCTCAGCAGCCGATGTTAGTTGGTGACCGTCGTTGGATCAAATCGCCAATTTGTCTTGAGAATACTGTGGACAAATTCTCGCCCAAATGTTTCACTTTTCTTAGCATCAGTCCAGTTGTTTGTTGTGAAACACCAGCATAATGAATCATAGTGTTCAGGTGGCTGGACTTTAATGCTGCTTAACCACACTATTCCAAGCTTAAATCCTGAATAGAACTAATTAAATGATAAGGATCCTTTAATAAAGCCTGATAATGAAAAACTGAGAACTTTGTCAGAATTTTTAATGAGTGCTTTTATTTTCAGGTCATCCTAGAGGATGTTGAGTTGCTGAAAATAAAGCCTGATCTTTTCACAAGGACTAGTGATCATTTTGAGAAGTTGCTCGAACTTTGCGAAAAGCTGTTGCGTGAAGGGAAAGCCTACGTTGATGATACAAACCCTGAGACCATGAAAGATGAAAGAGAGAAACGGATCGAGTCAGCCAATCGTTCTAATGGTAACACTTCACATACCAATTTAATTCACACTCTACTGCAAATCCATCAAATAATTTTTTGAGACTAAATGATATTCTTTTTTATCTCCTTCCATTTTAAGGAAGAAAGTTGTGGAATCATGAAGGAATCCATAAAAAATTTGTTGCGTTTTTAGATTTCGACGGATTATTTTTGACGACAAGATGACTCTGTTGTTAGCCAATATTTAGGATTATGTCTATGACTGACCCTGGATTTTTCCACCTCAATTTTTGCTTGCTGAAAATATTGCCTCAAAGAAACCCTAAGTATAAGTTGTTCTGCTGGTTATTCCATGACTGTATCTTCTTGTCTGTTCTTTTGTTCTATTAATTTAGATGTGGAGAAAAACTTAAAGATGTGGAAGGAGATGCGAGAAGGTACAGAGTTCGGTCAAAAATGCTGTGTACGTGCAAAAATAGATATGCAATCAGCTAATGGTTGTATGCGAGATCCAACCATGTACCGCTGCAAAAATGAACCTCATCCTTGCCATGGAGAAAAATACAAGTAAGTTTTCTCCGTATCTATCTATCCATCTATCTGATTTTGCTGCTGTGTTTTCTCTATACTTATATACCTCTACTGATTTGATTCATTTTATTTGGTTTTGAAATCTCAATGTGCGTTTTGATATCTCACATGACTCAGTCAAGTTATGCTTCAGCAACGTCTTTTTTAATTAAATTAAATTTCAAACCCCTATGTCTCTAGATATTGTTTGTTGTCTTTATCAAAAGATCAGAATTTTTCATGGATTGTTCTTTTTATTTTTTAATTTGAAGTTAGAGCCTTAAACTCTATATTTCAGGTTTGCCCCTACAGCTTCATAAAATGTTGTTTCTTGTTTTGCAAATTAATTTTCCTCAGGGGATGGTACTGTCCTCCTGCGGCTTTGTAGGGAAAACAAACAAAGTACTTGTTGTTTAACTGATTTGTGTTTTTGCTTCAGGGTGTATCCAACGTACGATTTCGCTTGCCCAGTTGTCGACAGTGTTGAAGGTGTTACCCATGCTCTGAGAACCACAGAATATCAAGATAGAGATGAGCAATTTTATTGGTTTATCGAAGCTCTCGGTTTACGGAAACCACACATCGAAGCCTACAGTCGCTTGAACATGACTCATACTGTTTTATCTAAAAGGAAACTTACCTGGTTTGTTGACAACAAATATGTCAATGGATGGTAAGTTTCAAAACTCTCTCAGCACTGAAAAGCTTACTGGTTTTATTTGAAAGTTCAGCAAAAAAATGATTTTTTCATTTAAGTCACCCAAAAAATTGCTTGAGAGAAACGCAATGCATAAAAAAAAACTAAGGCGCTTCACTAAAAACAGAAAAGCCGAAAGCATTTCAGTTCCTGCTTGCTCTTGAGATTAAATCAAATCGAATAATTATAAAATCTTTTTATTTCTGAGCCAGCCCTAGAGCCTAGGCCCTGCCTCAAAGATCAGGCTTTAGGCCTTTCAGAGGTGAGAAGGATTGGTGTAAATAAATAAACAGACAACCCATGATTTACTTATTATTTGGCTAGATGACCACGCACAGCTAAACCCTAAACACAGATATTATAAGTAAACCTTTTAATTTTACTCTCATTTTTAAGACACACGAGGAGACACAAACGACTCTCGGGAGTTCGAAAATAAGAGTGGAGAATGAGAGAGGAGATTGAGCCCTGGTTTCCGGACTTAGTCCACCCCGCTCCAGGAGAAGGCCCAAGCTGCTTAGCAGTAGCATCTCCTTGCAGAAGAGAATGAACAGAAACCGGGGAAGCAGGAGATTTTAAATTTAGTGTATGCTGGGGGTCTGCAACATTACAAGATAATTCCTCTCCAGGGGGTGTCTCCCTTTGGATGGTATCCCTCTTGTCCTCCTGCTTTACTGTAAGGCATCTTGCTTGATACTATCATTCCTTGATTTTGCCTTATTTTATTCTCTGTCCAGTCTCTTTGAAACACTGGAGTAATAAGCAAATTGTGGCTTCCTGGCTGAACTTTACATTCTTACATACCTAGTTATTTGCCTCTAAATGTGTACAAGATTAGTAGTCTACTGGTTTTATCATTTATGTGTGCCTATTTTGTCAATTTTCAGTTGAAAAACGATCCACTTGTACAGATTACATTCTAACTTCTGTTACTTGTGGTATCGCTAGCCTTGCTGACAATGCCCCTCTCTCCCTAACAGGCTTCATAATTTTTTTCGTTTTCAGTTGTTGCTTTTGAAGGAACGTCAGTTCAGATTGACTAAATCTATTTTAAATATCAAAGCTAAAATTATCATTATTTGTTTCAATGAAAAATGATGCATGATTAATAAATCATATGTCTTATTTTTTTGAGTGAATAAAGTTGTTTGCAACCCTAGAGACAGTTTCAAAATAACTGTGCTAAGTTAATCAAGTATAATATTTGTTCATCCAAAAGTTACTCTTTCTTTTATTGTTTTGAAGGGATGATCCACGAATGCCAACTGTGCGAGGTGTTTTAAGGCACGGTATGACTGTTGAAGGTTTGAGACAGTTCATTTTAGCTCAAGGTTCTTCCCGCTCTGTTGTCTTCATGGAATGGGATAAGATTTGGGCTTTCAATAAGAAGGTATGTTATTTAAAACTGTGAAAAGAGTTCAATTCATTCAGTACTAATATCAGAAACTCTACGTTTCCAAGACAAAACTAGTTTTTCCAATCCTCAAATCTAACATCTGACCATAAATCATATTTAAATGGGTGTTTCAATTTTTTGCTGCAGCATTACAGAGGGTCGATTCCCTAGTAAAATTGCGTAAAAATCACATTGAAAGCATCAAAAAGTTTTTAAATCCACTAGTAAACCCTCTAAAGGCATTTTAAGGAAAGCCTGAAATGGTGGTCGAACGGGCAAATCAAACCTGCATGCATGCACTACGAGCTGCAAAGATGGCCGACGACATCATTCGGCAAAATAGGTAATACACCAGCCAAAACCTACCACAAATACAAAGTAATAAAGGTTGGAATCTGTTGTGAACTGATTATAATACCTTTAACCTCTGAAGTACAGTCAGCGAATTAAAGAATGTCAGTTGACTCCTTAGATTTTGGTTTTAGGTAGGCAACCTTCAATACTTAACACAGTGAATTGAAGCGTTGCAGGTGGCCTACCTTGCTTAAATTTAAGGAGTCGACTGTCATTAATTGATTCGCCGACTTTACATTCTTCATTTCCAAGGGATGCTAGCAGCCCATCACCAGCAGATGCAAGCTACTGCTGAAGATATTGAAAGTTCCCAATCTATTATTTGAAAATAAAACACTAGATTTGGAAGAGTAATTGAGGGAATTTTTGAGCTTAAAATCATAATTAATAGTTTGATTTTTCCAGGTTTCATAACTTTTTTTTTATTCTCTTGTCATCTCTCATTTATATTTATCTCCTATTCTTTTCTGTTAGGTTATCGATCCTGTTGCACCTCGTTACACTGCTGTCGAAAAAACAAACGTCCCTGTTTTTGTCAAGGGTGTCCAAAAAAGTGAAATTTCAGTAGCCAAACACCCTAAAAATCCAGATATTGGAAGTAGAAAGATTGTGCTGGATTCCAAAATTATCATCGATGAAGAAGATGCCAATGTATTAAAAGAATCTGAAAATACAACCTTCATTGGATGGGGAAATTTGAAAATCACAAAACTTAATAAGTGAGTGGTACCTGTATTTTTTCTCTGTTTCTAATTTCTTTAAATGCTCTATTTATTTATTTCATTGACAGTCTCAGGGTGCAATTCAGAAACTTTCCTTGAGATCTCCTTGACTTGGCTTGACTTCAGAAATACTCAAGCCGAATCAAGTGAGAAAAATTGCAATTCAGGGACCAAAAACTGTATGGTCCCGGCAGTGTGCACAAGTAGAATTGCGTGCGGTTTCGGTCAATCAGAGAGCCTACTGACGTCGCGTTACTGTGCGTAAGGTACGCTCCGGACCAAACATTATCTGGTCCTAGAGACGTTCTTGTGAATCCGCAATCCTTGAAAAATCTTGAGTTTAGCGCAAGGTAACTAACTTACCCTGTACCTTATAGTAGCTACCTTGAAATGTTGAAAAAACAAAAAGAAAAATTAGTTCAAAATTTGGAGAGAGCCACCACTACTTCTACACACTGTAAACACAAACAGTTGTGTTTCCAGTGTGTAGGAGTAGTGGCTTTCTGCATTTTGAAAATTATTTTTTATTTTTTATTTTTTTTTTAAATTTTTGAGTTGAAAATGGCTGCATTTTGAGCTGAAAGGTCCTCACCTAAATTTATTGTGTGATTTCCAGAATTTTTTATACATCGATTTCCTTTTTGTCTTTTAGTTAAATTCAGACTATTTGGTCGTTTTTGGCGATGGTCTGTGCTGGATAATTACACTGAAAAAACACTACGGTCCACATAGGTTTAGCGAGGCACTCCTGGTCTTGAAGCCTGCTACTTTCTGTGATGGAGTCTGTAATTACGGGTTGCACTTCTGAAAATTACAAGTGTTACAGCCGGAGTGCCTTAGTAAACCTATATAGTCCATAATTTACCGTGTCCAAGAACGTATCGGTTTTTTAGTGTAGGAGTCCAGTTAGGACGAATCCTCCAGATCTTCCCTTGTCACTTTATGGTATGATTTATTGTTTAAATGAGCCAGAAGCAGTTAAAGCAGAGCTAAACAAATTTTGTTAAAGTTTATGAATACAAGAAAAAAGAGAAGAGAGTTTGAAAGTTTTATTGATCACTGCCATGCAAATGTGTTTACACTTAATCACAAGTGTAGTGCCAGCGCTAGCCGAAGCTGGGCAATCTGAAAACTTTACTTTTAAGGGCTTACCATGCCGTCTCTTTAACACAGTTCGTTACAAGTTTGTTTCTTTTTATTTCCCACGCACAGAGAAAATGGAAAAATAACTAGTATTGAAGCTGAACCAAATCTAGAGAACAAAGATTTCAAAAATACAGTAAAATTATCTTGGCTTGCTGAATCTAAAGAGAATACTCCTTGCACCTTCTTATACTGTGACCATTTAATGAATAAAGGTATCCTGGGAAAAGATGAAGACTTCAAAGATTTCATCAACACCAACTCCAAGGTAAGTTTTTTTAGATGTAAGTAGTCAAAAATTTCAGTCATTCCTGCTGTATCCGACCCATATTATTGGCACTCGATGTCCTTAATCTTTTCCTGTTTCTATCTGGTTTGACCTGTTCTTGGGAGCGCTATCTTCATGACCAGCTGGCTGATTATGAACAATAGTATCGTAATGCCATCAAGATGATGATTGACTACGTTTTATTCTTATGGGTGGTGTCATTCCGATAGAAAGCCTTCCATCTCTTCGGAAATTCATCAATGATTACTGAGCTATTGGCGAATTTCCGCAGAGATAGAAGGGTTTCTATTAGAATGGAACTGATATGGCACCACCCATATGAATAACAGTTCTTGATCATCTACTCGATGGCATTACGATACGATCATTCATAATCAGTCTGCAGTTCAGCTAGTGTCAAGTATTCAAATTTTGAATTTTCTGCTAGGGTGTTTAAGTTGGGGGGAGGAAGAAAGACACTGCCTTTAAGTTGGCAGTTGCATTGCAGTCAAACAGACATCTGGTGGAAATTTGCCAACCATCCGATTAATAAAAATGAAAATTTGGTTTAGGTCAGAATGTTATGTATTTGCACCCATAGGTGTTCCATTTTTTTTTTTTTTTTTTTTAGCAATGCCCTTGAATTGCGTAGAATCTCCGTTTAGTGGAATTTTTCATCAGCTCCATGAAATCTCTCGTAAGAACATTGTAAAAAAAAATTGGTCAGAGTGAAATTTTGTTAAGTGAAATCTCTCGTTGTGTGGTACTAAATTTTCGGCAAAGTCAATTTTTTTTTTTTTTTTTTAAAGTAGAAAAAAGCCCTGAGGTTGCATCAAAAATGCAAGAATGCAACCCAATTTTTTTCTCTACCAATGCCGATTTTTTGAGCGTGAACCAGTGGAGTCACAACGTGGCAACGCTGCATTTTGTTCATTCAAATGCTCAAAAAAGGAGGTACACTACCTCAAATCAATACTGTGTATGGGTTTTTAAATGGACGAAATGCAGCGCAGCCTGATGGCTTGCGACACCACTGAACCCATGTCAAAATTGGAGGGAAGTGTAGGTACAGTTCTTAACTGAGAGTGTAGTCATTAAACTGTCCTGAAAAATGAATTTGCTCAGAAAAAGCTCAGTACATGGAATTCTGAAAAATTTGACTCAGACCAAATTTCAGTGAGCGGAACTTTTGTCCTGTGGAATTTTAGTTTGTGGTAGGAACAAGGTTTCACTGTATTTTGCCAATCAAGAAATGTATCCAAAACTTGGTAACTAAGAAAATAGGCCTCTAATTTAAGGTTAGCGCCTAAGATTACTACAAACCCAAATCCATCCTAGAATTTTCTCTATCATCATTCAATTTGAGACAAACCATTTTCAGTTTGACCTCTTTTTTTCTGGCCTCTAAGAAATCATTTCTGTTTCTCATGATATTTAGCCTCCAGTCAAGTTAGCCTCAGAGAATTTCTGTTACATGAGAACACCGTTGGTGGATCTTTAGTTTTGCACTCACCAGCTTGCCCCCCATTATTTGCACCTGTTCACATCTTTTATCTCTTTTGCAGGTAGAAAAATCTATGATCGGTGATCCAGACTTGAAAACTCTGAAAAAGTCGGACATAATCCAGATTCAACGCAAAGGGTTCTTTATTGTTGATGAGCCTTACAAACCAGCCAGGTAGGATTAAATCTTTTTTTTAACCAAACAATAATTTCTTCTAAGTTGAATTTCCTCTCAAACCTACTCATTATATTTCCAAAGTCATAGTTCTTGGCTTACCATGTGGGGGTATTGGCCCCCCAAAAAAAATCAAATTATTCATCCCAAAAAAAAAGTAATTTAATGAACCTATTTGAATAAATTATTGAAAGCTTTGTTTTTAAAGTTCTATCTGTTCTTATTCATAATTCTTTGTTTGTAACATCTAGCTCTGCTAGCGGAAGTGAATCTCCAGTCGTTCTAATTTATATTCCTGACGGCCACTCTAAACCTATGGCTACAAGTGGAATAGCTAAATCCGATTCTGCAGTCAGTAAAACATCAGAAAAGTCGACCTCGGTAAGCGTGAATCTAAACAATTTTATCTGTCCTCATTCCATAGTGTGTTTGCCAAAGCTGTCAAAAGGTATTGGCCAAACCAGACTGATAACCAAACTTTTTTTCTTTGCCACCTCCTTGAGAAAAATATTTTTTGCCTGTGCCCCCCCTGACAAAACTTTGTGTCCATTTGTCCAAGAGAATCATTCACTGTTAATTGAATTACATAGTTTATTTACTGTCATTTGTTTCCTTACTACTCGCCTTTTGTAGTTGCTTCATTTTGTTTTCTGAAAATTAAAAGACAGAGCAACAATAAGCATGTTGCATTTTTTAATTCATTTTCAAAATGCACCAGTTTAACTTGTTTTGGGTTTTGGGAAGAAGAACTTTCTTAGAGATTGGCTCTATTTTTCCTACACATGCCCTGAAAAAGACAGACTTAAAAAAGAAGATTAATTTTGTCTATTTATTATAATTTCCAGCATAAGTTTGACTTTTTATAAGCAAGTTTTTAATTACCTAAATAATTTGTGTCGTGTTATTTTCCTTCATGCTCTCCCTTTATTTCAGGATATCGTTTCCCCAGAAAAAATTTTAGAATTGATCCAATCTCAGGGAGATAAAATTCGTCAATTAAAAGCAGATAAAGCGGACAAGGTTGGTGTCTTCTATATGTAATTAAATTTTTATTTTACTGTTTGCAAAAAAAATTATTACTGCTTTGCCGCAATTTTTTTTATTTTGTTTCATTAATTAATCAAAGACTGTAATAGAGAAACTATCAATTAAATAAGCCTTGGTGCCTAGCCTAGGTGTAAGTCGAATCCAACGTTTCATGATCATGTTTCACGTTTTGAATTTTTTGAAGGATAGTGAATCCTGAATAATTGTGAATATGTTTTGCTTTGTTAATCGAACTTAATGCTCAAAGTTTATACCTCTGTTACATTGCTAATTAATTCAATCTCTCTTTTAATGATTTGTGGTGATGAGTAATTTTAGCTTTAATTTTGAGCTAACGATTGGGCTGTTTTACAGATATGCTGTTTAAATTACTCTCTCGAGCCTGAATATCTAGTTAAAATTTAAAAAAACATTTTTTCATTTGCAAATATATGCTTTGAATAGATTGATGAGAATTTTTTAAGGAGTCAGTGCTGTGAACTTACGAGTTTTTATTTTATTTCTTATTTTAGAGCGTCATCACACCTGAAGTTAGTGCTCTCCTCAAATTGAAGGAGGACTTTAAGAAAGCCACAGGATTGGAGTGGAAACCTGGAGTAACTTTGGAATCTACCGTAACTGTAAGTTACAATTTCAACAGCAAAGAAGTTCTCTGATTGGCGTTGCTTTAAAAATAAATCATTTACAAGCCCTGGATTTTAGCTGGTTTAAAGTATCAAAAAGTGAAAAGGGAGAGGAAAAGATAGTTTGAAGTAAACCGTTTCAATAAACCTTTTTTTGTAAAAGGATGGCTTAGTTCTTCTAATTCTAGATTTCCTCAAAGTGCAATTTGTGGAGGAGAAAGAGTTTCTGAATGTCTTGAACTGTACTTTTGCTGCTGCCCAACGCACTGTCAGTAATTTCTTTAAATAACATAGTAATCAATGTCATAATTCAAAACCTGGAGCATTGTGGGGAAAAAAAAATTCGAGATTTTTGTAGCATGTTTTCTGGGCAAGATTTTGGTACTTTTTAGTGCGTTTTGAAGTATCTTCATGTGTTTTGGGAGCTTTTAAGTGCTCCAATGCTCACAAATATTGGTTTCTAGGCTTTGAAGCTCCTTATTCAGGTATTTCAGAACAAAGCATTAAAAAAATTATTGCGACTCCAAAATCTTGAAACAATCACAAATACTGAGAGTTGGAATGTACGAGGGTCGTTCAATAAGTAAGTTTTCCCATCTCACCAAATTCACAGTTTTGATCAGAAAAAATTGGAAATAATATGTGATAAACTTGAGTATATTTCCAATAGATCTGCGTGGTTGGATTTACAATCGGAGCATTAGTGCTAGGGCGAGATGTGTTTTTCTTTGCATCATGACATTCCCGCCAGATTTTTCAATGTTGTGAATGCAAAGCATTGTTGCAATTTTGAGGAAACACCTGTCTAATAATCCTGTTTCATATTTTTCCAGAGCAGTCCGGTCAAGACTACCAATGTTGTTAGCGGAAATTCTCCTCAGAAACTTTTAGAACAGATTCAATCTCAGGGAGATAAGATACGTCAACTCAAAGCAGACAAAGCTGAAAAGGTGCGTCAATCTAGTTGCAGTACAAATTATCATTCAGTTGCACTGTCTTCAGATTCGATTTATGATCGTTTAAATTTTGCAGAAAACTATGGGAAATCAACAATAGCCCAGCATTGCCAGGCTTATGCTTTTGCACAAATGCTCAGAAAGAAGACTGATTTGCTATCAAGTCTTTCATTGATGCGTTGCTAATCTCATCAAAGCAAAAGCATCTTATTCCCAATTGTATGCTAAATGTGAATGCTTTTTTTTTTTTTTCCCCTTTGTGAATTGATAAATTTGTCTTTCATTCCTAAATGATTTTCAATCACAAATAACTAAATCAAAGCATTAGATACAGTGAATGGCTCAAAAAAACTTAAACTTAAAGAAATGACATAATTTTTTCCCTGTTTTCTTCCCATTTAGTCTGCTATTACGGCGGAAGTAGGAGTTCTTTTGAGCCTGAAGGAAGAGTTTAAGAAATCCACTGGCCTAGAATGGAAACCTGGCATAACTCTTGAACCAGCTGTAAGTTTGTTGAACAATTATTTACTTTTTTTTTGTTTTTGTGTCCTCTTTCCTCACAGTGAGATACCGTGGTAGGTACATATCTACGTTCCTTCTTATTTCCTTTTTGTATTCTCAGTCCAGTCGTTTGCTTTGAAATACAAGCAAATACTAGGAGGATGATTATAAATGATTGTGTTGTAATCGTATGGAGTTGATAAACTTAGTCTGGCCATAAATACTGCAAATTGGTTTTTTGCATCCAGCCAAGTACATAATTTTTGGAGTATCAAAAAGTAGTGAATGCTATAAACCTTCGGTAACGAGGCAGTTCTTATCATTGAAAGGTATAAAGCTGTAAAACGGCAAATCATGTCAACGCTCTGAAGAATCTAAAAATCTGTCAAACACCAGTACTTGATGTGATGCAAAGAGGCATCTTCCAATTCTTCCATTCATTGAAAGTATTTTAATACTTTAAATTCTGTATCAGAATTTTGTTTTAACCATGGACATACAGCTATCTGGTGTGAAGAACTGCCAAAATATGCACCGTTGTGTAAGTTTTACTTCATTGATAGTTAGGACTAAACTTTCCTTATTCAAGGCTTATTCGCGGATGCAAAGTGGTGTTGTAATTTTGAGAAACCAGCGGTCCAATAATGCTTTTTCTTATTTTTTCAGAGCGCTCCTGTTAAGACTGGCAGTGTTGTGAGCGCTCCTGTTAAGACTGCTAGTGTTGTGAGCGCTAATTCTCCTCAGAAACTTTTAGAGCAGATTCAATCTCAGGGAGATAAAATACGTCAACTCAAAGCGGACAAAGCTGACAAGGTAAGTACTTACATCACTTGAGCAGCTCTGCAAGTTTTGTTTTAGTCAAACTGTGTTCATATTCCGTTTCTTACTGTCGATTCTTATAAAAAAATGCTGGGAATGTTATCATGGCTTTTATTGATGCATTTCAGTCCTCATCAAAGCAAAGTGCCTTTGTTCTGAATCATATGCCAATTAAGAATGCATTTTCTTTGAGAAAGTCCTTCATTCAAAATTAATTGTCAACCTCTTATTTAATTATTGATGTACTTAGGCCGGCAAAAGAATCTTCCACATCACGGTGAGAGGGTAAAGATTTTGACCCTCGCCAATGTAAGAAAGACAGCAGAGGTGATATGCAAACCGGCCCTCGGCACGTATGGAGATAACAACACCCGTACTACTTGCTACACAAACACACTAACAAATTGACTCAATGTTGCCATTGTCGCCGTCCTCCTCCCAATCATTCGGCAGTGGCAGTAGAATGGGGGAAAGAAAATTTCCTTTCTCGCCGTGATGCGGAAGATTTTTTTGCCGGTCTTAGTACAGTTGATGGGAGGAAGCTTTTTAAGACTTTTATTACAAAGCAACAAACCAATACAGCTGGCAGAAATAACAGAGAAAAAAAATGAGTAACAAAAGCACAGCTGAAGAAAGAGTAAATCGTTCAGTTAAAACTCAATCTTTAAGGATTGACTTAATTTTTGTCTCTGTTTTCTTTCCTCTTAGTCTGCTATTACAACGGAAGTGGGAGTTCTTTTGAGCCTGAAGGAAGAGTTTAAGAAATCCACTGGCCTAGAATGGAAGCCTGGTATAACTCTTGAACCAGCTGTAAGTGTCTGTCCATCAATTAGTTCATTTTTTTAAATTTTGTTTTTTGCTTTTCTTCCCCCAAGACAGTTGTGCAGATAGTTGAAAGAAAAAAACGTTGATTAGGAAAGTCTAAATGAGACACAGATAGTTGATGATACTTCTTCAGAGTGTTTGAAAACAAAAATATTGTGCCGGACATTGGACACTGGACATTGTATTGTATCTAATTACTTTTGGACATGTAAAGGTGTTGGACTTGTTTTTTGGACATCCTAAAAATTGGACGTACGTGTGTTTTGGACAAGCATGTGATGGGCATTGCGTGTTATTGGACTAAAATTTGTTTTGGACTTATTGGTTTCGGACAAATAATCTTGGAACCATTTCTGTTACCCTAATTATTACAATATGTTGAAAAAATGGTAAGATTTCATTTTGGGTTTTCAAAAATGTCTTGATTTCAAATTCTAAAAGTATTTATCAGGAACTACCCCCTAATATATCGGTAATTATTTTCTAGGCTTGTCCAGTCAAATCTGCCAGCACAGAAAGTGCAAACTCACCGAAAATATCCTAGGACTAATTCAGTCTCAAGGGGATAAAATTCGTCAACTCAAAGCCGACAAAGGAACTGAAAAGGTAAGCTTCGTAATTTTTAATGATTCTATTTGCGGCATGAGGCTGTTGCAAACTTTTTCTAACTAGATAACTAGTCTTAACATTATGCACTTGTCAGTGTAAGCAGATGTTGCTCTCTTATTCATTTCCTACCTTTGTTTTACTTCATCAACTTTTATTTGTTTCATGTTACTAACATTCTCTCAAAACTTTTCCAGTCGGTCATTGCAGCAGAAGTACAGACACTCTTGACATTGAAAGCAGAATTTAAGAAAGCAACTGGATTAGAATGGAAACCTGGTGTAGTACTTGAGCCTTCCGTAAGTTCTCTTCTAAAATTTTACTTTTTACAGCTTCTATTTTTGGCTTAATCTTCTTTTTATTTTTGGGATTCATACCACTTAGCTTGGTCCTGATATCGAACATTTGTCTTGAACTTTTACTGTTGAATCGCTTTAATAGAATTTTCAGGATATCGTCAACAAATCATGCAGTAGCGAAGTGTGCACTTTGGTAACACTGGTTTTCCTCCATTTCAACCTGCATAAAATGGTCGATTTTCCTGGTAGCAATTTCATCACTTAAGAATTGATTATTTTTCATAAGAATCGTAGGTTTAAATGGAGCAAAATCACCATCACCAAATAGCATGCTTCGCCTCTGGTAAAATGATAATCAGGTTGTTTCCAAACTAGAAGTAACAATTTTACCACATACTCTATAGGCTTAAATATTATTTTTTTTTTTTCGTACAAACATGTGTCTGAAAATGCTCCTCTTCTCAGCAAGAGTCCTTCAAAGTTTTGATGAAAGGAGAGTGCCAATACAGCCAGTTTTTGGCCCCAAAAATGGTTATTTAAATTTGTCTATTAGTTGGAGTAAAATGGCTCTACTTATTCTGAAAGGCATACATTTTTAGGTTTAAGTGGTGTTCACGGGTTATTTGAACTGTAATCGCGTATTTTACTACCTCAATGTGGGTTAGCTCTGTGGGTTTTTTATCGAAAAAGTCCTATTTTTTGTTAAATTATTGAATATTTAGATGTGAGCCGGACATTGTTCGGTTTCCTCTTATAGTTATGTTATTAGGCTTTTCTGATTTTGTGAACATTTTGAATGAATTCTATGAATATACGTGCAATAATAGCAATATTGCATTTTGGCAACCTGTAAAATGTACGTCATGGTTTTACCAGTGGCCAGGTTGCAATATAACTATTACTGCACGAATATTAATCGAATTTGTTAAAGTTTTCCATTTTCACCAATCAGAATAGTTAATATTTAAGTTCGAGCCAGGCATAGTTTGGTGACTTTTTTTAAGTATGTCACCCATTTTGTTCGGCTCACATCTCAATATTCAATAATTTAATGAGAAATGGCTTTTTCCATGAAAACCGCAAAACTGGCCCACTTTGGAATTGTAAAATAAGCCATTAAAGTTCAAATAACCTGTGAAAATCATTCAAACCTAAGAATGTATGCCTTTAAGAGTAAGTAGATTACCTGCTGAACTTTTTGAGGTCATTATTAGTCATTAATGAATTCTACATGTATAAATACCGGGGCTATCAATTTTCACCACTTGTGGTTTATAATTGTGGAAGCTACTGCAAAAAAGCAAAAATACATACATTTTTCAAAACTTCGAGGGCTCCAGCTCAACAGGGGATATTTTTGGGAAAAATCTTATGTTGAACTGTAAAATACATGGTAAAAATTGGTACTTCTAGTTTAGAAACACCGTGTATATCACTCCAACAACTCACATGGAGAAAAATGCTTTGGTTATGCAAATTGAAGATACAGTTTAAATTGATCACCGAAGTTTTTATTAGCAGAAATTAAAATTTTCAGTCGTGAGTACCTAAGACTTTGGTAAGTATAACCCAAATTCCGCCCCTACCTAAATGACTGAACATTTTGGTTTCTAAAACCGAAAACTTCGGTTACCAAAAATTACCAAAGTTTTCTGCCTCCTGCAGAGTATTTTTGGGACCCGAATCCAATCAGTTGCCTTTTAAAATCTATGCAAGAACTTTTTCTGAATATCAACGTTTGTTTGCTTCTGTTTGACTGAAAATATGCTAAAATGAAGTTGACTTCCAATCAAAATAACCCCAAATAAATCAAGGCAATCTTAAAATGCACGTATCTTCTTACCAGCGTAAAGCAATCCCTCTTTCATTTGAAAGTACTTGTCAAAAATAACTATGCATCTTCTCAGTAGCCTTAATTTTCCAATTTTCCAGAGCTGTCCAGTTAAATCACCAAGCAGTAGTGGAGCAAATCCTGCTGAGAGTATACTCCAAAAGATTCAAGTGCAAGGTGACAAAATCCGTCTGCTCAAAGGAGAAAAAGCTGAAAAAGTATGTTCCAATTTTTGTGATTTATAAATTAATTATTGCTCATTTATTTTTTATTTATTTCATTTTCAAAAATTAGTACATTGGAACATCATAGTGTTTTTGTACAAGTCAATACATTAGTAATAATAAAGACACAACACAATAGTGATAACTTATTAACTCATCAACTAATCTATAGAATAGAAATCCCTTGATCATCAGAAAAGCCCTGAGCGTGGCCAAGAAGTATACCAGCATTGGAAACTCTGCAATGGAGCAGTTGCAAGGGTCTGAAATGTTGTGTTGTAAACAAAAGTTTCAAACAAAAAGACCCTCTAGATCTTAAAATCTTTGGAAGTATAATTTTTCTCTAATCTAGTTGGTATGAAAATATGAAAGGATGACTCAGATTCTTAATGCTTGCCTATGTATCCACATTCACAATCAATCAGATTTTTGAATGGGGCAGTTGCAAGGGTCTAAAATAATGCTTGCCTATGTATCCACAATTCACAATCAATCAGATTTTTGAATGGGGCAGTTGCAAGGGTCTAAAATGTTGTATTTTTTATAAAGAAAATGAAAGTACTTCATGAGCTGAGAACAAAGATGCGTTTGGTTTCTCAACGTCTCAAGTGTCCGCCTCCGATTTTGATGAAATATAGCTCAAAATCTTCCTTGAGTGCTGCTGATCAACACCCTGTATTTACTTTTTGTGAATGTGCCTTTTAAGTTGGAGGAAAAAAAGTTCAAAGTTTGCAGCTGAACTGCACGAAATTGTCGGAGCGTGCCAAGGGTAGAGAAATTTTACTCACTCCCCTTAGTGACTATGTGGTATAGTGGTGAATGCGCTTGCCTCGCAGCCGTATGGTCCTTGGTTCAAACCTCTGTCGATTTTGCAGTTTTTTGCACATACTTTTCTTCCCTTTCTCGAGTGTTTCCTGCCGCAATATTCTTTGATCACCATCTCAAAATTATTTTTACGTTTTTTTCACGGCAGTCCTGTGAATAGAAGGTTTATTGTAAGTACGTCAAAATCAATAATTCGACTGCACTGTGGGTGTGTATGCAGTACTCAAAGAAAAAAAAAAACACGAATAATTTTTGAAAGGTTTTTCACGAACCACTTCTGAAACTCACATGCACACTGAAATACCCTCCAAAAATAATTTTAAAAAAATGGAGGGAGTAATAAAAAATTTAAAAGCGATATCTCGCAAATTATATTTGAGAGGAGACTTTTCCTAATTCGCGATTCAAAGTTCCAACATTATTCGTAAGTTTTGAATGGTATTTCAGTGTGCTTGTAAGTTTCAGAGGTGGTTCCTGAAAAACCTTTCAAAAATTATTTGAATGTTAATTTTTCTTTAAAAAATAAAACTATAAAATAGAGAATTAAACAAACTCAAACTCTGAAAGAAGTGAAAAAATATTGTGGTTTATCACCGGTAAATAGGTTCTGAAATTAAGTTTTCACCAAAAGAAAAAACCCCCCTGAAAATAATCCAAAAATCTGGAAAATCCGAAAACGTACCTACATTGCCCGCACTTTAAGTGTTAAAGGTGAAGCTAGTCCGAAAAGGTCATTGGGGGCTGCGGCAAAAAAAGAAAAGAAAAGATGAACGTAAGTATGTTTTCTCAGAGCCTTTGACTATGTAAGGAGCCAGTTTGAAAGTCCTCTTAATCTTTTGACCATTCTTGATTCTTTCAAAGCTTTGAACAAAATTTGGAAAATTTTCCAAGTGGCATTATTCAAAAGATTTGTTGTTGTTATCACACTAATTCGATTGTATTTTTTCCCCCTCAGTCTATCATTGATTCTGAAGTTCAAACTCTTCTCAGTTTAAAAGCAGACTTCAAGAAAGTCACCGGAGTGGACTGGAGACCAGGTGTTACGGTTGACTCATCCGGCAAACCAGCATCAAGTCAAACTGCAGCTCCAGCAAAACCTACTCAAAATGCCCCCAAAGAAAAGAAAGAAAAACCGCCCAAAGAAAAAGCTCCGCAAAAACCTAAAGAGAAAACTCCTCCAGCTCCTGGAAGTGACTCGAAAAATGCAGCTCTGAAAAAACAAACAAGACTAGGTTTAGAAGCGAAGAAAGAAGATAATCTTGCGGATTGGTACTCTCAGATCATAACAAAAGGAGAATTGATTGAATACTACGATGTCAGTGGTTGTTATATTTTAAGACCCAATGCTTTCGCCATTTGGGAAGTAATACAATCTTGGCTTGATAAGGAATTGAAAAAGATAGGTGTTAAAAATTGTTACTTCCCAATATTTGTATCAAAAGCAGTCCTTGAGAAAGAAAAGGAGCATATTAGTGACTTTGCTCCAGAAGTTGCGTGGGTCACAAAGTCCGGTAACTCAGATATGGCAGAACCGATTGCCATCCGACCAACTAGTGAAACAGTTATGTATCCAGCCTATGCTAAATGGATTCAGTCTCATAGAGATTTACCAATTAAATTAAATCAGTGGAACAATGTAGTAAGATGGGAGTTCAAACACCCGCAGCCTTTTATCCGTACAAGAGAATTTCTTTGGCAAGAAGGACATACCGCCTATGCCTCTAAGGAAGATGCTGAAGAAGAAGTCCTTCGCATCCTAGGTCTTTATGAAAAAGTGTATACAGATTTACTTGCCATACCTGTAGTAAGAGGTAAAAAAACAGAAAAAGAGAAGTTTGCTGGAGGTGATTATACAACTACCGTTGAAGCTTTTATCTCAGCAAGTGGTAGAGCCGTTCAGGGAGCAACTTCGCACTTCCTTGGTCAGAACTTCTCAAAAATGTTTGAAATTATCTATGAAGACCCTGAGACTCAGGAGAAGAAATTTGTGTACCAAAACTCTTGGGGTTTGACCACAAGAACTATAGGTGTCATGATTATGGTCCATGGAGACAATCAAGGCCTTGTGATTCCTCCGCGAGTAGCTCACACTCAAGTGGTCATCGTGCCTTGTGGAATATCAGCATCGATGAAAGATGATGAGAAAAAAGAACTGTATAGTTCTTGCTCGCAACTTGCTGCTCAATTACAGGAAAGTGATGTCAAAGTAGAAACTGATTTCCGCGACAACTATTCCCCAGGCTGGAAATTCAACTCTTGGGAATTGAAGGTTTGTACTTATTTCTCCTCCTTTAGTTTCCCTCCTGTGCAAACTTTCATCTGTCATTATTTTTCTTACTGTTCAGCCTGAAAATCTACCATTTTTAAGTAATTTTATCACAATTGAAGCGCACTTTTGCAAAACTTGCCTTATCCACTTTTGATGAAAATTGAGTTAGCGCTGGAAATGGATTTTACATAAAAAAAAATTCCTCTACCCTATGGGGAGTGAGAAAGGAAAAAATAAAAAAAAATTGGTCACCAAAACTTGCTTCGTCCTTCATAAATAGTGTATTGAGAATAGGCCGAATAGGATGTTGAGTATTGAGTTTTGGAAGAATTTTTTTTTGTTTTTTTCAAAATCACCAAAAGTGGATAAGGCGAGTTTTGCAAAAGTACAGCTCAATTGAGTGTCTTGCCTCACAATTTTTATAAGTTTTCCTCTCTTCTGCTTCCTTTGAAGGTGAATGTTTAAGAGTGGAAAGAGCAAGAGTGGACCCTCGAAGTTCATTGTATCCCCTCAGAAAATAAATACTTCAATCCTCTGAAGAGCTAAGTAAAACGGCCTCTCTTTCGCACTCATTGCCTCTTATGGCGCTGAGTGTTGTCCGCTTCCCAAGTTGCTCCCGTAGGTTTTTTCACTGTCTATAATTGCTCTTTCTTTATTTTTTTGCTCGTACTGTCGTGGTTTCACTTGTCTCTTCTCTCAATCTCCTCATTACAATTGAATTCAAGTCCTATTTTGAAAGTCTGTAATCGATCAAAAATTCAAAATTTTTGGTACCTACTACTGAAAACATCAAATAAGAATTCAGGATGCTTTAGTCGAAGAGACATTAAAAGAAAAGAAAATAAACTGTAGGGAACACCCTACGAACACTTTCTCCCTCCATTTTTATCTGGGGGGGTCGAAGGACCCTCAGACCCCCTTAAGAATTCTGGGGGAGACCCCCAGACCCCCTTCTAGTAATCCGGGGGAGACCCCCAGACCCCCTCTAGTAATCTGGGGGAGACCCCCAGACCCCCCTTTATAATTCTGGGGGAGACCCCAGACCCCCCCCCCTTTAGAATTCTGGGGGAGACCCCCAGACCCCCCTTTAGATATCTGGGGGAGACCCCCAACCCCCTTTAGAATTCTGGGAGAGACTCCTAGACTCCCATCAAATTTAAAATATTTTCACCTCTGGACATAATTTCGCCTTCAATCCGAAGTGTTGGCGATTTTGCAGAGAAGCTGTACGAATAGTTGCCTACTTCATCTTTTGAAGGATGGGTTTTGAACTGTGGATCTTCCAAAGAATTTTTTAGTTTGGTAGATTAAACCCCCCTTTAAAGATGTTCTTCGTTTAAAGAATGTGTACACCAAATGTCAACAAAATTCATCCATCCATTTTCTTTATAAGTTTGATTTTCTTTGGATATTCTATTTTTTGGGTTTATTGATGGAACAGCTATTTTGCCTTTAAACAGTCTCAGACTTAAGGGTTGTATGTTATAGTTTTACATTCAAAAGAAATCCCTGCCTAGGTTGGTTGCAAACTTTTTGTTGCAATTTTCATCAAACATAATTGAGTCATAATTGAATTTTTTATTCCAAGTATTACGGTTGTTTTTTTATTTGCTTGGTTTCAAAGAGTTTTGCTCGATCACACCTATATTGGCCCTTGAAACGGTCTTAAAGGTTTTAGATGATGACTGTATGATAGGAATATTTTAGTGGGTCAGTAACATAATATGTTTGTGCAAAGTTTCATAAAAATTCATTCCATGAATGATTGACTCCAAGTTTTAACATAAATTCCCCGCTTTAATTCATGTTTTTGGGTGGAACACCCTATTTTGATTTTTAAACTCTCTTAAGTGTTGTATATTGTATCTGTAAGGAATACTTTCTTTTATAGACTGATTGTAGATTGTATTTGCCAGTTTTTATAAAAATTTATTGGACCAAACCTGAATTATCCCAATTAATAGGATTATGTTTTTATTTGCTTATATTCCCATATTTTTTTCTCAATCCCTCCTATATTGCCTCTTGAAAAGGTTTTATCAGTTGTGTATGGTGACTAAGAAAGGAAAATATCTTAGTATTTTGATAGTGGATTGTGTGTACAAAAGTTTTTATCAAAATTCATCGAGCCATAATTGATTGACTCCAAGTTTAAAGATAAATTTCTCATGATAATTCCATTTTTTGGCTCGAGCGCACTGATTTTGATTTTTTAAACAGTCTTAAGGGCTGTATATTGTAATGATAAGAAATTCTATATAAAGTAGAGTAAATGTAGGTAGGTAGATTGTTTGTGCCGGATTTAATTAAAATTAATTGAACTTTACCCGAATTATCTCAATAAGTAGGATTATGTTTTTATTTGCTTAATTGGTCTTAATTTTTCTCAATTGCACCTATATGGTCCCTTGAAACGGTCTAAAGGATTTATTATGATGATAGTGAGAAGAAAATATTTTAGTACTGTGGTAGTACATTGTGTATACAAAGTTTCATCAAAATTCATCCAGCTTTTAGTAATTGGCACTGATATACTAGATTAATTTCTCACTTTTATTCCATTTTTTGGCTCGAACGCCCTTAATTAATTTTTTAAACGGTCTTAAGGGTCATTTTACTGAACTATAAGGGGTTAATTTTACTGTGGGCTGGTTGTAGAATGTTTTTACAAATTTTCTTCCAAATCCAAAGATCTAATATTGAAATATTTAAATTTTTCTCTTTTTTGACCCATTTTCCCATTGATTTTAATGGAAACCATTTTTCTTCCATAACTAACCTAAAAATTAAAATTTTAAAAAAACAAAAAAAAGTCCCTCTGGGGAATGTTAAAAGCAACAACTCTGCAAAATTTGGATGCATATAGATCAATAGTTGAAAAGCTATGCTGGATTTCACGTTCATGACTACAGATGGACAGACAGACAGACGGACAGACAGACAGACGGACAGACAGACGCCACAGAAATTTTTAGCATTTACTCCTCCCTACCACATATGGTTCAGTAATATTGAAATATCATGGGTGGATGTTCTTTAGGATAGTATTAGGCATGATAAGAGCCAATTATTTTATAATTATCATGATTGACTTAGTCGCAGCGGGCCAAGTATCGAAACAAAATGCATCAAAAATCTCTGCGCCATCGCAATACTTTCTCAATTTTTCTAATTTCATTAGAGTGAGAAAGTAAAAAATGCAATTCCAATTGCAGGAAAGAAAGAATAGATTGAAATGAGTTGTAAAAAGTTGTTTGTTTCTTACAGTTTCTCAAGATCCACTTGCAGAATACATAGTTTTCACAGATGAACCATTTATGTATTCAGAGCAAAGAGTTCACTGAATCTCAGTAATCAGTTTTGATGATTTGGTTTTTTTAATATACTCAGAAGGACACTGTCTTTTTTTCTTTTTCAGGGTGTACCAATACGAATTGAATTAGGTCCAAAAGATATGAAGAACAATCAATTTGTAGCTGTACGTAGAGATACAAATGATAAAATTGTTTTCCCAAGAAATAAAGCTGCAGAGGATATCAGAAAATTACTTGATACAATTCAATCATCCATGCTTGCACGGTAAGTTTTTTTTTGTTTCCTCCCTCTTTTTTCCTTTTCTTTTTTCTGCTGTCAAATTCTGGTGAACTCAGGGACAAACCCAAAAAACAGTGTTGTGGAGCATCTTGTAATTTGAATTTTCTCAATCTTTCTTTCAGAGCCCAAGGAGAATTAGATAACCATATTAAAGTATGCAAGGACTGGTCAAACTTCTGTACCTATTTGGATGACAAAAATGTCATCCTCTCACCATTCTGTGGAGAAATACCGTGTGAAGATAAAATCAAAGAGTCTAGTACAAGGTAAGAATCTGTCGCAGGCATGCAAAAAATGCGTATTCTCGCAATCGAAATGAATGTTTGCAATTTGTGAAGTTTTTGTGGCCTTGTGTAGGCCTGTGCGATGATGCATTGATTGAAGTTTCAATGTTTTCCTGACATCGAAACTCATTATTTATCGACTATAAACAGGCCTAAGCGTCACTTTGTCCTCTTTAACCATCCCAAAAGCATAGACAAGTATCATGATTTCTTATCATACCTGAGAATTTCTGGCAGGTGGCCATATCTCTCTTCTTTTCTTATCCTTTTTTGAGAATACTTCTGAATTTCTGCCAATCTATGTTCCTTTTTTTTTTTTTTTTATTCAGTCCAGTCGTTGGCTGTGGTACACCAGCATAAGAAACCATCATATTTGGGCTGCTGGACTTTACTACTACTACTTCTACATTTTTTAAATTTTAGAAGCAGCGCATTAGTTTTGATTTTTTGAGCATCTGGGAGGTTTAATCAAGTCTTAAGCAGAGTTGGTCAAATGGAGCGGTATTCGCCCGCGAGAACCAGTATTCGGGATTCGTAAAAGAGGAATGTCAATGAGGCCGGTTTTTGGCCCTAAAAATGGTCAAAATTTAAAATGGGTCTGAAAGATCATGTAAAATGGCTCTACTTACTCTTAAAGGCTTATATTTTTAGGTTTGAGTGGTGTTTACGGGTTGTTTTAACTGTAAAGGCATATTTAACCACCTCAAAGTGGGTTGGTTTTGTGTTTTTCACGGAAAAACCCATATTTTCCGTTAAATTATCTTATATTTAGATATGAGCCGGACATAGTTTGGTTTTCTCCTGTAGACATATTATTAGGTTACTAAAAATGAGTAACATACTCAAATAAGTCACTGAACTATGTCCGGCTCATACTTAAATATCAACTTTTCTGATTTTGTGAAAATGGAAAACCTGAACGAATTCAATTAAATTACGTACAATAATAGCAACATTGCATCTTGGCAACCTGCAACGTATGTCATGGTTTTGCAGGTGACCAGATTGCAATATAAGCGTTACTGCATGGATATTAATCAAAATTTTAAGTAAGACCATTTTAAATTTTGACCATTTTTGGGGCCAAAAACCGGCCTTATTGACACTCCTCCTTTGTTGAACAATATTTCAACGGTATTTTGGAATTACAATTTTGTAGTCACCCTAAACCAACCACTCTCGGGCAAGTTTTATTGTATTTTCTATAGCTCAATGGTACTTGTCAAGTCAGGACCCAATTCTCAAAATGTGTATACTCTTGTCCTTTGTCTTCATCTTTTTCTTTGCTTGTGCTCCGAGGTTGCTCAGATCTTACTTTTTTTTCTTTCAGAAATGAAGCAGAAGTTGCTGGTGCTCCCTCTATGGGTGCTAAAAGTTTATGTATTCCATTTGATCAACCGAAAGAAGGTATAACTCAAAATGATAAATGTATCAACCCCTCTTGCAAAAATCGCCCTCAATTTTACACTCTGTTTGGTCGTAGCTATTAATGTTTTTATGAGTAATTATTATTAAAGCAATTGGTTTTTTAAACTTGAAAAAATCTTATCTTGTTTCATGAATTATGCTTTTTTGTGAACCTGTCAATGGTTACAAAATCTATTTCCTCTAATTTTTCGTCTCTAATCTCAGTTCCTGACATCGTTTCCACGGTCTTATTTTTACTCATCACAACTTTCTGCTCAAAATCCCTATGATGCAATTCAAAACCGTAGTCAAAAAGTTCACCGCTCCTACATTCTTGATCAAAACGAAATAATTTTTAAAGGTCAATACATAAAGGGTAAGATCATTCAAAAGTAATGAAGATCTCAAGGTACTATGACTTTCAAAAGAATGTCTTCTCACCATCAAAGTTGTTCTTGATGAATTTTTCTTTTATTTTCCATCGTTTTAAATTTCTTGAGGCATAATGTCACAAGTGGCAACAGTGCGAGACTCTGAAATACCTGTAAACCTTAAACATTTGCAAACTGGTTGAGAAATGAAAGAATGAAAATTTCTATCAGAATACTTTCCTTTGAAAGCCACAGTACTGATTCGACTGAAAGTTGATCAAATCATTTGCGCATTGAGCATCACTCGAAAGGTTTCAAGCGACTAACTGCTAAAGGTAGTCCCGAAATATCAGATTTACAATCTATCAACTCAAGTCTGCTTTTATGAGGCCATGCCGTTAACTTTACTCTCAATTGACTATCTGGAGCGGATCTATTGTCATCAATCTTTTAAGGTTCAAATTTGTCTACAAGAAAAGAGTCCAAAAGCAACATTAGAAAATTTATTTCAACTTTTTTAACAGGTAAAACATTAAAAGTAAACAACAAGGTACTTGCGAGAGAGGAAAGGTTCACTAGATGAAGATAAAGAAAAAATCCTTAGCTTTGGTAAAACTATCTAAGATTTGAGTATCTTGCTCAAATATGTATATTTCGAAGGAGGATTTAATTAATTATTTTGAGTCTTACAGTTGTAGGGTCAAAAAAATGTTCTCATTGAGTCTTAAAAGAAAGGTATTTTTTTCAATTATTTAGTATAGTTTAGAGTATTGATATTATAGCTTTAAAGTAAGATTGCAGAGGCAAGGAAATAACTAAAAACATGCTCAACTTAAAATCAGAAGTTTCATGAGAACTTGAGTGTTTGGCTTACGAATCGCAAACCAAAGGAACAGCATGAACTGTCATTAAAGATAAGTTCCAAACTTCTTTTTCTGTTATTTTACTGTTTTTCGGCTGTGAATGAATTAAAATTAATACTGATGAATAAGATTAATAACAGCAATTATATGGTCTTTGGTGAACACCCAACAAGGGTGCAAATTAGGATTCTCAGGGCTCTCTATCTAACAACCTCCCTCCCACAGGGGCTTCAAGCCAAGATTGAGCTTGTAAGGGCAGTTCCACGGTGAAAGGATTTTTACTGACCCCGTCAAATTTCTCTTAGATACATTATAATTAGGGGTGTGCAAATCCGCGTATTTTGAATCCGAATCCGACGGGATTCGGATTCGGGATTCGAACATTTTTTTCGGATTCGAAATTTTCGAATCTTTTTTTTTTTTTTTTCATATACATTTATAAATTTTTCGTTTTTCTAACTTTTCTTTTCCTTCTATATGTTTTTTCTTCCTCTTCCCCTCTATACATTAGCGCCTGCTAAAACGACGGAAACTACTATCATCACGATTCGGTACGAATGCGGCGCCGGTGCGTCTTCCGAATATCGATGAACCTAAACGGGGATAACGGGCGGTAATCGATCAACACCAAAAGTGCGCGCGACCGGCGAAATAGAATAGTAAAGATAAATCAGAAAACAAATATTTTCTTCTCATTTTTCATTACATCGTAAGGAAAATAAAAGCGCTGCACTTTAAAACAATTTTTTTCGAACTTTTACGCTGCGGATTCGGTTCGGATTCGGGAAAATTTGATTTTAAGATTCGGGTTCGGAATGAAAAAACTGGATTCGCACACCCCTAATCATAACTAAAGGCTGATAACGTTTTTCAGTTCAAAATAGAGAATTTTTCAAGTCAAATAGCATTATGAACATACGATTCTTAGGTACTAATTTTATTATGGATATAAGAGCCTAAAAGGTCACTCTGCCAATAGGGGGTAATTCTGCCAATAGACGGAACAATGAGATGAAACGTAAATCAGTAAGAGGACTGAAACATAAGGTTTACTTTGCGAGCCAACCCTGTGAGAATCTTTAAAAATGACCCAGCGTAAGAGAACTATGACTAGGGACGACATTTGACCATTCTAAATTTTGAATAAGTAGTTTATTTACTCGAAAAGTCCTGTTACCGTGGAATCACCCATAACATTACATGACCCATCTGCTGGTATGGCTTATTGCTTACGAACAATAAACTTAGGTACAGTGGAACCTGTTTATAATGGAAACTCATGGGGCGGACACATTTTTCCGTTAATATCAGGTTTCCGTTATCAGCAGGTTTACCGGATGGAGAAAAACGGTCCACGGGACCGGCAAAATTTTCCGTTAACATCAGGTTTCCGCTACCAACAGGTTCCGTTATAAACAGGTTCCACTGCATACAAAGGTCAAGGGGGGAGGGGGGGGGGGGGTGCATGAATTCAATTTATGTCATAATGATGAATGATTAAAATCTCATTTAACAGGTAAGATGCAAATATACAGGGTGTAACTGAACTCCATGTACAAACTTCTACCACGTACTTTTGAGGTCGAAATAACACTTTTGAGTTCTTTAAACATGGGTCAAAAAATGCCCACCAAAGTCTTATAAAATGTATGGTTTTTTGGGAATAGTGACCACAATTATGAACCAACTGTCATAAAAATTGGTGGTACATACAGGTAATTTTAGCTGTAAAATCCTTTTATAACCTCAAAAAATTCAGAAATGTAGTCTATTCTTTTCAGGCAATCTTCTACCTTTTATAACAACCCAAAGTTAAGTTACAGATTAAAAATTTGACAAATAATTGTCACAATTAGACAAAAAAAACTCTTGCTTCAACCATGGTGAGTAGCAGTAAGTGTGCAAACTGCCACTCCGCTGCTCCTTCCTTCATAACAAAAGCGCTGACTTTTTTCCACATTGTGCAGCAATTATCTCTAGAAACGCATTGTATAAAAAAAATGCAGGAGACCAAACGTCTTTCTAAGAGTTTTTACCATCTAATTTGAGTAATTATTTGTCAAATCTTTCATCCGTAACATAAAATTTGTATTGTTAAAGGTGCAAAATTGACTGAACAGTAAAATCAGATTAAATTTCTACATTTTCAGAAGCCATGAAAGGATTTTACAACTAAAATTACTTCAGAACACACATTTTAATGACATTTGGTTCATAACTGTGGTCACTATTCAAAAAAAATCATACATTTTTTAGATTGTGGGGGCTCAAAAGGGGGGCATTTTCGGACCCATGTTAAAATGAAACAAAAGACTTGTTTCAACTTCAAAAATACATGGTAGAAGTTTGTACATGGAGTTCAGAACACCTTCTACGATATAAACTAAACTGTACACATCAGGACGGAGAAGAAAGAAGTTTTGAGTCAATTTTTGAGAATAATAAAAATAAATAAGATGGTTACTTAATGATAAGAGTTGAGAGATCTGATTTGATCAAATAAAAAAAATTGTCCGACAAAAGACTCGGGTCTGTTGCGCACAACGCAAAAATAGAGTTAAAAGCCATAAGTAATCTCACAAATAATTTCACAAGAAAACAACAAGGTCAATAGAAAATGTCTCCATGGTGCATTAATACAGGAATACAGCCAATGGCGCATCCAGGACCTCTTCAATCTCTCTCATTTTCCCTTTGAATGTATAAGTAGAATAAGGATAGAAAGAGCGGGTTTTATCCCCTTGTCTATCCTTGTCTAATATACGTGCAACAATGAAAAAAAGAGAAGAATGGAGAATTTCTGGTTGTGCTACTGATAAAGCTGTCGGTGTTGTGATTCTGGTTGTATGGCTGTGCAGCATCTGCGATGCCACTGTGGAGCACACAATCACACTTACCAGGTTGAATTATGGTAGCTCTGTGACATCATTAGAGCGAACTTTGAACAGCGATATTTCCCTTATTACGCAACTTTTAAACTTTTAACTAACAACACAATTTTTCTTGTAAAACTATCCTTTGGATCTAGAGGTTGAATATCAATTTCATGAAGAGTGTAACTGGCTCTTTCCTTTAAATTCTCTCCTTTAACATACAGTTCATAGTCTTTTTCACATTAAAAAAGAGTTAGAGCGGAAAAAAAGGTTTTAAAAACAGCTCAACAGTCCCATTCTGGCCTGATGACTGGTGAGGATTGAGAAAAAAAAAAAAGAGGGAAAAATGTAGGAAAGGAATCAAATTCAATGCACATTTTTTGATAAAAAAATGCTCTAACTTCCAAGGCAGGAACAAGTCTATTCTCATGTGATAATCCCAAGTACGGACAATTCAATAAAATGCTTGGATAAAAAATTGGATCAAAATACTAAAAAATAATATCAATTTCCTTTTAAGAAAAAACAAAAAAAAACAGCTACACTGGAATGAGTTGCATGAAAAATCTTATTCGATAATTTCCATCATTAATACCCTTGAAAACGTACTGGTAGGAGTAGTAGCAGCACTATTGAGTGTTGATATAATGCATAAAAGGAGTATTTTCAAAGTTAGCCGATTGATGATAGAAAACAAATTGAAAACATGAGGTTTTTCAATTTAACCCTTTCCGGTCAGAATTTTTTTACTATTTTTTATTGTATTTTGTTCATGCAGTGGAGCACAACTGACGCAAGAACTATAGTCCGTTTCATTTAAATAGAAGCTTAAGCTCGTCTCTTTCCCCTAGGAGTTTTACCCTCACTCTCATACCTGCGATGACTCGAGAACTGCCCCATCGGTCGGGGATTCCGTCCGCCCCAATAGACTGTCCTTTGGATAGCTGACTGTCCATTGTGACGGACGGAATCCCCGACCAATGGGGCAGATCTCGAGTCCTCACAGGTATGAGAGTCATAGAATAAGTATTACTAAGTATTACCCAGTATTACTAAGTATTAATAAGTAATAATTATTCAATGCGAGAATGAGGGTAAAACTGAGCAACTGAGCAAGTGTTCAAATGTCCGGTGGGACCAGGCACGGGAAATCAGACCGGAAGGGGTCAATTTAAAACAACAAAAAAACAAAAACGGGAGTTTTTCAGAGTAAAAGAAAACACATTTTTCTTCAATTCAAAGCATCACGAAATCTTCTAATTTCTTTGATCTGATCAATATGAACCACAGGTTTGCTCTCTCAGATGAATTGTTAAAATTTGCTGAAATTCAACATTTACTCCCTTAATACAAACCAATTTTAAAACAATGATTAAGAAAACAAGGACACTTCACCAACATATCACATTTTTTTTTTTTTTTTTTTTTTTTTTAACCACAAAACCCACAGCATCTATGATGGTATCAAAGAAGGGGGTTTAAATATAACCTAGGTACTTAAACTTTATAGCTGAAATTGAAGACTTCCAATATTTTCTAGAAACACAAGTTGTCAAAGAAAGAGATTGGGGAAATTAGATCTCCCCATTCTAGTATAGCTTATACTGGATCTCCGCAAAAATGAATTATCAGCTTGCTGATGAATTGGTTTTCATTGTACAGTCAGGGAATTATTGAATGTTACACAGACTCCCTGAGATGATTACCCGCTGTACAAAACTCAAGCATGAACAAGGGCCAAGGCGATAAGTCAAGCTACCATCAACTGCCTCAGAAAAAAGTCCAGGAGTCTTCTGACATTTTATAATTCTCCAACCGTACAAGCATACTTAGCATTAGAAGTCTTGGGTTTAACTGACACCTATCTATTGACTAAAAATACTTATCATCTGACCTTAAGTAGAGGTGTCGCCCATTTTAAAGGGACTTTCTTAACAGGATATGCAATACAGTGGCAAGGCGTACGATTTGGCAACGACCCTTTTTCCCATTTCAACACATTAGAAAAATCAAAATGCCTGGTCATCGCCGATGACTGAAACGTTCGAATTTTTTGGTGAATTTAAATGGAGAAAATACATTGTTGCCAAATTTCACGCCTCGCCACTGATGCGATAACTCCTTATTTCTATAGTATAATTAATTTAGGCATTCTGACTCATTCTCCAAGAAAAGAAATCACTTAACCCACTCACAAAAACTGAAAAAATATGGAATAGTATTCTACATTATTACTCTTTCTTCTTGGACGCAGACACTGGAGCTAATGATTCCTTGATTTTGTTGGGGACTTCTGTGAAGATTAGAGTGCCGATAAAAACCAGGATCGTACCAATCCAGTGGTATATGGTAAATGGATTTTTAAAATAGACTATGCTGAATATAAGACTGGTAAATTTCCGTAGAGTAACGACAAGAGTCACTGTCAGCGAAGAACATTCAGTTGTTAGATAGTAAACCGATGATATGCACAGGTACCTGAATAACTTTATTAAGGACAAATCACTGAAATCAGGGAGACAAAAAACAAATTCTGTTTGCTTATGAGCTAAGCATTTGGCCTATACAGAAAATTTTCAAAACAAATCAACAAAAAATGTCAAATTTATTGCAGGGTCCATGGTAGTTAAACAGAAATTGGACCCAGGAGTGGATCGGGAACACCCTTTTGGGAGGGGCTATTTGCGTTTGAAGGGGGGCATTTCCTAAGATTGTAATGTTTTCACCTGTATCTGATGGGTATTTTGTCCCCCCCCCCCCCCCCCCGAGTTATGGTGGGAGAGGCATGTCCCCTACGCACGCACGCCCTCCCCTCTGAATCCGCCTCTGATTGAGCCAAACTATATAGTCTGTTTGCTCTAACTTGAGACCTGGAGATTCAGGTAGATTTGCCTTCTGTGGCAACGTAGGAATGCTCACCCTAGTCAGTCAGCCGAAAAGACAAGGCTCCTGCCCGACTCTCGGGCTACGACAACCTATTGAAGTGTTGCCATTCTTAATTTTCTGAAATTCATTTATCGTCTGCTCTGGTCTCAAACTAGAGCAAACAAACTATAGTCAGAATCAAGCCGAGGATTGGAGGCGTTGAAGAGATATCAGCGACTTGAACAAAAAATATTTGATCCAGTCATAAACCCTTCAATGCTCATTAAATTTGTCCGCATGCCTCGGAGTTATTGGAGCATTTTCACAGTATTTGCTGAACCTCGATCGAACAGGATACTTTTTTTTTTCTTAAAATTAAATTGGGCAATACAACTACTTCGGGTGGAGTAACAATCATTTTACATTTAAAATAATGTTACCTTATTACAAGAATACAACCCAACATTTGGATACATCTACTTTTTTGAACAAAGGAATTATTAATAAATGAATAAATAATAGTGGTAGGCCAATTCATTCTTAATGAGAAGATCCGTCTTGCTACCTCAAAATCTTCTGTTAAGTTTGCTGCAGTGGAGATCTTCAATGCCCTCCCTTTGAGTCTGAAGACATTGTTCAAGGAGGGTAAGATTTCTCTATTTCTCACTGAACTAGGTTCCTTTTTGTTAGATAATGTTTTTTACTCACTAGAGGAATTTCTGGCTAGTTCAGTAATGTGATTTGGTATGTAATAATTGAGGAGTTCTTCGGTAAAAGGGCGGATACGCGTTTCCGCCCTTTTACCGGAGATCGATTTACTGGAATCCTTAAACCCTTAGCTACCAGAATATATATAGGTTGTACATGTTCCTAACGTTTTCCGCAAAAATATCAAGTAATATTTGCTGAAAATTGTATTATTCGGAAGAATTTGTAACGCACACTCGGGTCTGATGATTTTTTTTTTTTTCTTTCTTTTTTTTTCTCTCTAAGCGTTTGAAAACAGAAAAAAGCATACAAAATATCTGTTGGGAGTTTACAGAAAGCTATCTTTAATGTGAAAAATCGTTATAAGTCAGAAAAGATTGATCAAAAAATCGATCGCCGGTAAAAGGGCGGATAAACTGGTTTTTGAAAAACGCAATTGTGAGAAAACCGTAAGTGCTAGAGGTTTGCGGTTTTTTTTCATTTTATTTCTAATAATTTGGTCTATTTAAGAAACTTTAGTTATTGAAAAAATTCCTTAAACTTTTAAAACTACAGGCTTTTTTAACATTAAAACGCGTTTTTCTCACAACTATGATTTTGCATATCCGCCCTTTTACCGAAGAACTCCTCAATTGCTCTTCTGCAAATTTTAACTTGCACAATAGCCTGGAATACGACTCAATTTAAGTATGAATAAAAAAAAACATTTTGGCGATCAGAAGCAATTCAAGGAATTTGCCTTTCTATCTCTCCAAGCATCTGAACACATATGTCAAAGAAAGATAGAGGGAGGGGCTGCTTTTATGAATTCCGTCCCTGCCTCTATCTTATTCTGGCACATACAGGGTGTTTCAGACTACCCGTTCATTACCTTTTAAGCAAAAACGGTGCAAGATGGGGAAATTCTGACAAAATTTATCTAATATATATCAACCCTAAAGAATTCGGAGCAAATAATGCCGTCCCCGAAAAACGGCCCCCCATTCCCCCAAGGTCCTAATTGGACTCCAAAAAGGGGCCAAATTGCTACTTCTCGATGTTTTCTTGTGGGACGGGTGTTTTTTAATTTTAGAAATGGATAAATTGTTTGGCATACAATCCAATTGTACCCTAAGGAAAATAAAAATTTGAAAGTGAGTTGAAAAGTTTTCCTGTTTATCGGACCTTGGCATTCTTAGATCATTTATAGCAGGAGCATTTTGAATATAGGGTTCTGACAAGTAGCAGTGCTTGCTCCTGAACTGCATCAACTTGCATTGGTAAGCAGTTCGTTAGAGCAGAGTTTCGACTCGTTGGGAAGCAACCGCTCACCAATGCACTTGGATGCAATTCAGAAGCAGGCACCGCTATCTGTCAGAACCCGATCCTCAAAATGGTTCTGCTCTAATATACCAAAACTGAGTTTATCATTATACAGAGAAAGGAAGAAAAAGGTAATAGTTAAAAAACATCTCACCAACAAAGGTACAAAATAGCAAATAAAAAACTTTATTTTAACAAACAACAAAAGTAAATTGAACTTTATACAGACATTGGCTTTATGATGCTTTATATTATAGACTTGCGTAGCAAAGTCTCCAGGATGAGGCTTTTCAGTGGAATTAAAAGCATGGACAGTATTCTCAATCAAAACCCCAAACACCAGTGGATGATTCTTTAATGTTGGCATGATTTTCTCTGCGCCTCCTTGTTGTTGCACTGGCTTCACCTTTAGCTTTGCATCTCTGTCTCTCGACTGTTTTGGCACGTTTCATTAGAGCCTTCTTGACTCGATCTCGAATTATTTCAGGTGCAATTGTCGATGTCGTTGAAACACTTCTAAAACTAGGCGCATAAGATACTACACTTTCTATATCATCTTCGATTGTTACTAATGTCGGGATTTCTACTTCACTCTCATTATTGCCAGTTTCAGTGATTACATTATTACTTTCAGAGTTGGAGATCTCTTCAGATTTTTTTTCATGAATAGTCTTACTCTTAAGAACTTTATCTTGGCTAGTAATGGAGTCTATTTTACTGCTTACAGTATTTGGTAACTCTTCCTCAGCATTTACTTTCCTTTCGCTACTGCATGCTTTGTTCTGGCTTAATTCTGTATCTAGTAATAAGGCTTCAACTTCTTTCTGTAAACATTCAATTTCATCCTCCGCATTGTCAGAACAATCGTAGTAATTACTCGCTTCTGAAAAATCTGAACAAACACTAGAGCAATCATCATCCTCCTCATTAGCTACATCATCACTGTTGTTCATTCCAAGATTAGCAAGTAATTCCTCGTCCATTTGACGTGTGAAACCACTGGCAGAAATTTCAACATCCATTATATCCTCACGCGAAACATCATTAAACGTTGGGTAAAACTCACTTTCATAACCAAAACGTCTTTTGAAAAAGTCACGGATACAGGTGACATCGCGATCAAAATACATTTGAGCGTTCGGGTGAGAAGTCGAGATCATTTGAGGAAAATCGATAACTATCGGTGAACCATCGTTTAGAACCATCAAATTAAATTCGTTGAAATCACCATGAATGACACCATAATTTGCTAACTGCACAATAAGATCCATCAATTTATCGTACAATCCTTCAACATCGCCGACTTCATAAACTCTGCTTAGTGGATGCCCATCAATAAGTTCCATTATTACACAATGACGATTCCAATCAACAGGATTTGGGACAGGAAATCCGCGATCCTTCAGAGCTTTCATGTACGCAAATTCCTTGGTAGCTGAAATTCGAGACAGATACAACCAACCAGCCTTGTTGCGATGTTTGTGGTAGTCACGCTTCTCTTTCAAATTACGAAAACATGTGCGACCAAGACGATGAAGTTTCAAACACAATGAATCACCATTGGAATTAGCAACTACGTAAATGTTTGACTCTTTACCGACACCAATTTGATTACCGAACGAAGCCACAACATCACGAGCAGTGAGTGTTTTCAGAGCTAAATAGTCATAGCCAGAATTGGTCAGTCTATATCCATCATAGTGTTTACCCCGCTCGTAGGAAAGTAATCGATTTTTACATAACTCGCGCAATAGTTTGTGAGCACCGCCATGACGTAAATTGGCAATCGAGGCAGCTAATGGACCGGGAACTAATTCGTGATTCTTCATTCCCATTTCGATTGCGATCAAAACTCGATAGTCCTCTTTCGTGAGGTAACGCAATAAAGAGACATTTAATTTACCCATACTGAAACACTGATCGAAACACAAGGAAAATTACGAAGCACGCTGACCCGCTTAGAGTTTTAAACAAGAAATGAAAACAACGTGTACTTTAAGTGGAACGAAAATTTTCAACAAAAAACAAGAAAAAATGTGCTTCCTTAATCCGTGTAACCCGAAACACACGCAATTTTTCTCCACTCCTCATTCAATCCTAACCTAACCTAAAAACGCCAAACCCAATTGCAACAGTGCTGCCATGGACGAAAATATAACTAACCGTCTTCTTCTTCCATACCTTCGACCGCTCCATTGAGGTTATGATCACGCGGGTTTAACGTTCTACAGTCTCTGTTCTACAGCCGCTCGCGCTTATGGGAGATAGTGGGTTTTACGCAATTTTTGGACAAATTCGAGCATTTCTCGGCATTTTCGGGCCTTTGAGTCGATCATTCCAGTATGGGGGGGGGGGCCTTCTGATGATGTTCCAATTAATTAGAGAGGGGGAAAAAATGTCGAAATTTTCGCAATTTTTTTTTGCTAAAATTATTAGGAGCATCATCAGAAGACCCCACTTACTGAAGAAAATGGCACTATCTCAAGTTAGAGACCATTTTAAAAAAATTGAGGGCCATTTTTGATCGCTTGCTGTGACCTTGAAAATTTTTGAAGTTAAAAAAACTAAAGATATTCTGAATGAGCAGATTGAGGGCTTTCTTTTGATGTATCACAACTTTATTTTCTGCGGAAAAATTGGGTTCCCCCTCCCCCCAAAATTTTGGGGCTTTGAGGGCCTCTACAAAAAGCTTTTCTGATGACAAGGCATAGGTTGTGATACATCATTCAAAAGCTCTTAAAAAGACAAAGAAAATAGTCAAAATTGGGTCTCAATTTAATAATTTCAACAAAAGTTACAGCCATTCATAGATTTGCAGTCTTTTTCTTGTATTTGCGGGATTTTGCACAGGGTGTTATTCTAATCCCCTCCCCCCCGATTTATATTCTTGCTAATTGAGATAAAGAGTTGCGGTTTGGACCACTCTTAATCATTTTAGATTAATTATCTTTTTTTTGGTGTCAAAACCCTCCCAGCCCTTTAAGGGTGGTCCCCAGGGGAGCTATCTCAAAAATATCAAGCAGCAACCACCTTTATCTTGTGATAACTAATTTGGAAGGGTGTAAAATTCTAAGACTTTTGGTGCAAACCGGAAGTATATATCGTTTTTCGTTTTCGATATATCGAATGTTAAAGTTCGATTTGGGCCCCATTTTCAAAAAATCATTACTCCTATATAGAGAGTTTGAATTAAAAAAACCAAGGGTCTAAAATACTCTAAAAAGCAAGTAATTTTCAGGTATCAAAATGGTTTTGACACAAATTTAGTCCAAAATTGATTTTAGAGCCCCAACAATGTTTAAAAATTTGCTCCTGAAAGTGGCTACTACCTCTAAAATTCCGTAGAGCTTGATTGGAAGAGCATAAAAAACTGAGCATTTTGGCGCAATCTGGAGATCAATATCGTTTTTCGTATTCAAGATCTCGAATTTTGAAGATAGGTAAAAATTGAACTTTAAACAGTCAATATCTTGAATACAAGAAACGATATCGATCTCAAGATTGCACCAAAATGCTCAGTTTCTTATGCTTCTCCGATCGATGTATTATTCAATAAGGGTCGCTCGACAGAATTTTGGAGGTAGTAGCCACTTTCAGGAGCAAATTTTTAAACACTGTTGGGGGCTCGAAAATCAATTTTGGACTAAATTTATGTCAAAACCATTTTGGTACCTAAAAATTACTTGCTTTTTAGAGTATTTTGGACCCTTAGTTTTTTAATTCAAACTCTCTAAATAGGAGTAATGATTTTTTGAAAATGGGGTCCAAATTGAACTTTGACATTCGATAAATTGAAAACGAAAAACAATATAAACTTCCGGTTTACCCCAAAAGTCTTAGAATTTTACGTCCTTCCAAACGCTTTATCACAAGATAGGGGTGGTTGCTGTTTGATATTTTGGAGATAGCCCCCCTGGGGAACGCCCTAAAAGGGCTGGGGGGGTTTGGACCCCAAAAAAAAAAGAAAATTCATCTAAAATGATCAAGAGTGGTCCAAAGTGCGACTCTTTATCTCAATTAACAAGAACAAAACCAAGGGGGAAGGAGAAAAAAAAACACCCTATATGCCGTGATTGTTTTCTATGGCCTCCTAGATGTATTCTCCAATATGAGAAAAATACTGCAAATGTTTGAATGGCTGAAACTCTCGTTGAAATTATTGAATCGATACCCGATTTGGACCATTTCCTTTGTCTTTTCATGGGCTTTTGAATAATTTATAATAAATTGTACCCTGCTATTTTCAATTTTACTCAAAGCATCCCCACCTCAAAGCCCCAAAATTTAAGGGGAGAGGCCAGGCTGTAACTCTCGTTGAAATTATCGGATGGACTTCTGATTCGGACCATTTTCTTTGTCTTTTCAAGAGTTTTTGAATGATGTATCATCTTTACATAGTATAATCTGACAAGCCGTATTTTTTCGAGTTTTGAGTCGAGTTTTGGGTCGAGTTTTGAAACGAGTTTTGAGTCGACTTTTCCAAAAAATGTTCAAAAATGTGTTTCCACACTCTACGGACGTTGCTATTTATGTTACAACGCTGTAACTTGGCATGATAATAGATTTTAATGTGATTAGGAGCCCGAAATTTTCAGAATTTTGATACCTTGATTTGTAATCGAGTTATTGCGAATTTGCGTACCGCGGAAATCGCAGCCGTGGGTGGGGTGAATCACAGAGCGTCTTGGAGATTGTGACCGAGACGAAAAAGGTTCATCCGTCCATGGGGGGTCCGAGTGGAGTGGATTCGGAGCGTGTGGAAGGTTGAGATGAGACAAAGAGGGCTCACCCGTCAGGAGACCTTCTTTTTACTCCCGTCAATAAATCTGTCAATACGCTGCGGACAATCCTGCACCAACCCCCCATTTCTCTGCGTTGTCAGGTAGGGCAAGGTGGAGAATACTTTTAAACCTGTCTACATTTTTAAAGATTTCACATTCAACCTGGCAGCCATTCATTTTGTGTTTTTGTTTTTGTTTTTTTTTAACTAGAGGGCTTCGGCCACTGGCTGCTCCACAGTCCACCCCTCAACAGAGTAGTGCCCCGCGCCGCGCCGTCTTCGTCGTTACAGGTTTTAATATTGCTTCAAATTACGATTCAAAAGAGAATCTATCTGCATTTAAACTCGCGGGTCAACCTTTAACGACGAAGACGGCACGTAGTCACCCTTGGGGGTGGCGCGGAGCGCCACTCTATTGGGGGGTGGGCCGCGGAGCGGCTAGGGGGCGAAGCCCTCTAGTAACCTATACTTTGTCAATTGAAAAATTTTTCATAGAAGCCCCCAAAGCTCCAAAATTTGGGGGGAAGGGGGCCCCCAATATTTGTTTCCCAGAAAATAAGTGAATCATCAAAAGAAAGCCCTTGATCTGCTAATTTAGAATATCATTACTTTTTTGAAATCCGACAATTTTCAAGGGCACAGCAAGCGATTCAAAATGGCCCCTAAATTTTTTTAAAATGACCCCTAATAAGAGAGGGCGCCATGTTTTGGAAAAAAATACTAGGAACAAAAAAATATTAGTTTTAAGAGTACAATTCATTCCAGAAGTAAAAAAGACCTGTCCCAAAAGAAAACATCGAGAAACAGCAATTTAGCCCCTATCTGGGCCCCAATTAGCCCTGTGGATACCGTTTTTTGGGGATGGCAATATTTTCCCTGAAATTTTAGGTATCGATATACATACATCAGAAAAATTTTGTCAGAACTTCTGTATCTTGCGCCGTTTTTGCTAAAAGGATAGTGGAGGGGTGGTCTGAAACACCCTGTATACATTCAACAAGGCAGAGGCAGTTGAATTCCTGGATTCGTCTTTGATGGCGCCATTGCAGGGCAAAGAAGAGTTAAACAACCAAAGAAGCCCTGAAAAGGTATCGATAACTTCCTAATATCCCCCGTCTTGAAGCTTGCCTAGTAAAATAATGAATAACCCGTGAATCAACGAATCCATTCAAATCATGGGACATTATAAAGACCTTTGAAATTGAAGCCCTGTGGAATGTCAAAGATGCTATACAATTTCATAAGTCCGAAGAACAACCCCAAAGAAAGGTAAAAATTCTAGAATAATTTAAGAGTGCTTTTTGGACAATCAAGAATTATAATAACACTTAGGATGTTCCTCAGGGCATTAATTTTAAGAGCCTGCATAATGAAGATACATGGAAGAGGGGGGGAAAAAATTTAAATTTCAACCCTAACCTACAGAGCTTCCATTAGATTAGCTACACAGGTTACCCATAGGCTGCCACTCTAGTTAAAAATAAAGCTTGTTACTGGAGCCCCAGGACCCTGAGATGGAAAAAAAAAGGATACTGAGATACTACATTTCCTGCCAGCCAAACTAGAGTACTGGGCACTGATAACTGCAGAGCAGGCAAAGTCATAGGAGGGCTTTCCAGGGCTATTGACCAATGCCCCCAAAAGGGTTTTTTGTAGAGAAGTGCAAAAGCAGGGAGTGGTATCAAGTGCTGAAAAAAAATCGAAAAATAAAAAATGAGAGTATAAAAATAATTACAAATCCATAGCGCATAGAATATTTCTACATTTAGACTTAGAAAATCAAAACAGAGAAGATAAAATTTATAAATCTTGAAACAAAGCAATTTTTTTTTTTTTTATTTTCCAATAATAATGAATGCTAGCAGCCTCTTGCTAGGACAAAAATTTTTTTGCAACATTTTACTTTGGGGATGATTCCTGGGTCCATTAGTTCGAACCGTGGACATCACATCGTGCTGCTCAAAAAGTCAACAGTTTTTGGCTAAAATTGACAAATTTACACAAAAAAACAAATTTGAAGAACGTCATCATGAGCATACTTCGGGAAAAATACCCTGAACATTTCAAGCTGAAACACAAAAAAAAAAAAAAAAAAAAAAAAAAAAAAAAAAAAAAAAAAAAAACGGAAATTATGAAATACACAAATTTCTATAAGCCTAAATGAGTGCGACATATTATCACTCGCACTCACTCTCACTTGCTAAGCTTAAGGCGAAATAAATTTTTGTAATACATAGCTTTAATTCTAAACCAATTTTGCTTCTTTTGGACTCAAAAAATCCATACCAAATTTTTGCAAGAGATGACATTATCAGATTTTGCGTTTTTTTTTTGTTTTCAATTCAAAATGCCAAAAACATGATTTTTCTAAAAAACAATTAATGGCGCTATCCATCCGATTGAAATCTGGAAAAGTTTCCTCTGAAATCACCTTAATATCAATGCTCTAAAACGCCGTAGCAAAATTTCACAACATTCCTATTGGATCAAGAGAAATTAAGAGAAAAAGAGCATTGAAGTAAAATAACACTTTTGAAGATGATTCCGTTCCTCAAACTTCCTCTCAAAAGTAAAAAGAAAAACTCACAGTGTAATACAAAGCTTAAAAGGGGGTGTTTCCCGTGTCTTTTGTACAGCACCTCCTGATAAATGCCCATTCGAGCAGACACAAACAAAGCTACTGTCAAGAGAGTGATACCTGTTGAAGGAGAGTGAATAAGAAAATAAGAACAATGAGTAATAAAATAGAATAAGAGAATGAGAATTAGAGTGATGAGCATTCTCAAGCATTTCAATTAAAAAAATTGCTACAGCATAATTTCATTTCATTTTATTAAAAAAAGCTTAGGATGATTCCGGGGTCAATCAGTGTGAGCCACAGACGCCATGTTGCGCTGCTCAAAAAGTCAACAGTTTTTGGCTAAAATTGATGAATTTACGCAAAAAGCACAAACTCGAGGAACAACAGCACCTGCGAGCATACTTCAGGAAGATACCCAGAAAGTTTCAAACTGAAACACTCAAAAATAAACCCGGGAAAATTTATGAAATACAAAAATTCCTATAAGCCTCGATGAGTGCAAGTAAGGCAGATATAGTATCACTCGCACTCACTAACCTTATGGCGACATTAATTTCATAGTTTATGGCTTGAGTTCTCAACCAATTTAGCTCGTTTTGGTCTCAAAAAATCCAACAAAATTACACAGGTCCCAATGTTCTTGGATTGGACATTTTTGTTTGTTTTCAATTTAAAATGCCAAAAACACAACTTTTCCCAAAAGCGACTATTGTGCTAAAGGCGCTATCCATTGGATTGAATCTGGAAAAGTTTCGCATGGAATTACCTTAAATTTAATTGATACAAGATTGGCTGATTCATATTTTTTTGTTTTCATTTCCTTCCTTTGTCTTTTAAAAACTTTGAGCTTGATTTTCTTAAAACGGGTTTTTCTGACAATTCTTTGCTATAAAAGCTCGCTTATAACTTGTAATGGACAAAAGTGCAACCTGCATACCATTTTTCAACCAATCAGTTCACACCTAATGCCGTCATATTTTGTTGCAGATTTTGAGGTCTTTCTCTCTTATGATCCCACATGATTACAAGCAAGAAAAGAGGGCGAACTAAAGCAACATTGGTCGAAAACAAGTGGGCATGATGTTAGATGTGAAACACCTAAAAGGGTGAATGGTTTGGAACATCACTGATAAGGAATTTAGTCATTTTTTAGAAATTTCTTCTTACCAACAGTCCACCAAAAAAAATCTTCTAATTCTGATTTGAAGGACCTGAAGTTTCACCCACAGGTTTTTTTTGAAATAAAGAACAATTAAAAGGCAATGGTTAGAGAATGTAAAGTCAGGTGACAGTTTGAAGAAATGCTCAGTGGGAGCCTGAAATAATTTTCAATAAAGTCACTAGTGATTCCATACAATTTTGCCATCAAAATTACAAAAAATTACCTAAGAAATATTTGCTCAGTTGAAGTTCTTCATTTCTTGAGACAGAGCTTATGAGTAACAAGATGAATTTGGAGACATTGGTCAGAGCAGAGGCGAGTGTGTGATATTCAAACACTAGCCAAAAAAAATTTGATCCAACCTTTTTTGAACAGTTTTTTACAACCCTATAAATTGGAAGAACCTGAATTTTGTTAGCGCTATGCAGGAAAATAAGAAGATTGTTCGAAATCGCCTTGATATTTTCAAAGAAATTTGACTTCCCTAGAACTAAAAAGATGGTATTTTTTGTTGGAGATCTGAAAAGCATTTTGATCCAACTAAAAATTGACTGAAACCAGATTTCAAGCCTGCAACCCATTATCTACTTAGTACACATTACACATCATCTACATTTTGAGACACACAAAAAAGGAGCGGGGTAGTCTGGCGCCAAGGATCTATCGGTGCGCAAGCACACTCTGAAATTTTACAATTATTTGACGGTTAAAAGTTTGAAGAAATCACTTTTAATAATGCAACACATTAATGAAAAAAAGTTCTTAAAATGCTGCAAAAATATGAAAATATGTACAAAATGCAGATTATTCCGTACAGGAAGCTACAAAAATTAGAGTGCAGCAAACACTCAGCTATCATTAGTAGCAAACACTCTTCATTTCACACCACACTTCGCTTCTTGACCAGTCTTTGCCCAATGGAGACCAGGTCGAGCTAGAACTTCCATAAAACTAACGAAAATGTTCAAAGAATTGTCTTACCACATCTTGACTAGACATAACTGTACATAATATGATGCCCAAAGTTATCAGCGATACTGATAGATTTTTTTCTAGCGTGTAGGTTTTCTTTAGAATTATTATGCCCATGACCAGATTTGCAATCAATGAACCCTGTAAGCAGAAACATTAATATTTATTATTTGTTGATAGGGAACCACCACTGATGTAATCAGTGGTTAATGGCCAATTGCTGTTGATGCATCGTTTATGCCATAAAAAAACAATTTTTTTTTTTTTCTGTAATAATTCAGAACCATAAATAAAAAAAATTGCAATAAACAAAGTGACGCTCCACTTCAATTTTTTAGGAATCAACGTCAAAAGAAATATTAGTAAGAATAAGAGGAAAGGTTTCCAATAGCACTCGCTAAAAAATAATCATATTTTTTGGAAACACAACATACATAAAATTTGATTACAAAAATTTTTTACAAATGGACAAAAGCACAAAGATGTACCGTTCAGGATACAAAGCGTAGTAAGGGTGGCCTAGAGCTGGGGAAAAAAAAGAATAGACAAATGTCAAATACTGATGAGTTCCGAATCATCATCACTCAACACCTTCCAGCCTGCGTTTCAAATATAATGTTTGATGACTGTTGAGCTCACCAGACTTTGACATTTGTCTATTCTTTTTTTTCACCAGCTCTAATGTCGCACGGGCTTTACTGTTTATATCTCCTCTTTGTTGTAAACAGCAACAGCTAACATGCAGCAGCATATCTTAAGTCGAGAGATTGACAGTTTCTCTTGACTTGAGAAGTTGTGTCCCGCGCAGTTCGGCACTCAGTAACTGGACTTGATGACTACCAGTTGCTCATTTCATGGTGTAGAAATTGTGAACACACTGTTTGAATTCATGGATTTGAGAGAGACTTTGACACTTTGATGAGAGGATTTCGAAGGTTTCTAGGGCCTTCATTAATTTTTTTTTTTTTTGTTTGGTTAAATACATGGAAATTTACGCTTCATATTGCTGGGCAAAAGTTTGCAAAAGACCCGTAGCGTAAAAACAAATCCACAAATGCTTAAATTCTGGTTGGAGGCATCGTTACACAGCAAGGATAGTTCTATGGAGGAAGGTAATTTTGGGAAAAGGAACGAAGAAAGAGAGAAACTACAACTTACCGCTCGGAAAATCATGTGCAGTGGCATGGCAATATTGAAATCAAAAGCATAATTATTGCAGACACTAGTGAAAAAGAACATCCCTACTAGAACCATGTAATCCCTAAAAAACAAAATGGAATAATATTGAATAAGGCAATTTAAAAGCTATCTACCCTGCAGTTACAAAAAAAAATGATGACAATTAAGAGGCTCAAAAGGAAGGTCATGGTGAGACCTCTGTTTTGCAGAAAAAAGGCAAGATTTAGGCACCTGACTGAAAAAGCACGCATCACTTTTTGCTTGGGGCCTCCTTAAACATGACAAGATCGCTACATTCTATGAATCGGATAGCTTGCACAGTGAGCAAAAACGGACTCTTAGAGCGCAAAGACACTGCGCCTTGAGGCTAATTTTGTAACTCGAAACACAACAAACTACAATGAATTACAACGGAATACTCTCGTTTTCTTTACTTTGGTTAGCCATCGCAGTTCGAGTGTTCCATCGGAGCGAAACGGAACACTCTAGCCACTCTGACGAGTCAGTCCACCAAACATGGTTAGTTGTGTTTCATTGAGCTTAAATCTGTCTAATCTTGAATTCATCGATCTGTTGACTTGCATACTACACAAGGGCCATTCCAAAAAACAAATTAAAAGGGCGTCTCCTCACAAGGTTTCACAGAAAGTAAATAAGTAGCGTAGTTCAAAAACGGTAAACGAAGACGGACTGTGGAAATTTGGGCAAAGCCTGTTTTTTTTTTTTTTTTTTAAATCGGAACACTAATGAGCCACACTTAACTACCAGTAACCAAGAGTAACCAGTTCCCTTGTGTTCCATCGTGTTTCATGCATAAAAAAAATTTGCTACTCTCCCCAATATTTTGAACAAAAACTTGTATTAGAAGTTAGTCCAAATGAAAACGTATTTACAGATCTAACTTACCATAGTTTGATTTTCGGTTGAACCGTCCCACATTTTGAAGTAAAAATGAAGCCTTGCAGTGCTATGAATAGAAACTGAGCAAAAGTGACAAGATTACCATTTCCAGGATCATTTCTGAGGAGGCAAAAAAAATTGATAATAGAGCATCATTCAGAGAATATGATTACCCTTTCCAGGATTATTCCTGAGGGGGGAAAAAAAGGTAAAAAGAAATAATAGTAGGACATCATTCAGAGAATATAGATTTCGATTCAGAGTGTAAACCTCCAGTCACTTACGCCTACCATACTGGCCTGGAGCTTTCATTTTTAACAACTCTTACACGATACATGCTGAAAAAATCCAAAGATAATAGGCATTGTTTGAAAATGAGAGGTAAGCTGACTGCATTGGTACTAAGATGCACACAAGCAGATTTCCTGCCATAAATTTTCTCAATGGGGCTGATGCCAGCTGTTGCTGTAGAAGAATTTTAAGGTGATTCTAGGGTCGATTAGTTCGAACAGTGGACGCCACATCGTGCTGCTCAAAAAGTCAAGTTTTTGGCTAGAATTTATGAATTTATGCAAAAAGCACAAATTAGAGGAATGGCAGCACCTGCAAGCTTACTTCAGGAAGATACCCTGAAAGTTTCAAGCTAAAGCCCCCAAAAATTAAGCCGGAATGTAGAAAATACAAAAATTCCCATAAGCCTCAATGAGTGCGAGTGAGGCTGCCATGACCTGCATTGACTGCTCTTATTGCAAGGCTCTTATTGCTTATCATAGGCAAAATACGTTCGCTTGGTTGTATAGAAACTGTGAACACACAAAATAAGTTTAACGGAATGAAATGTCATCAGCCATCTCTCGTGAGACGACCCCTGGTAGTGATTCATTCTGGGCAAGTGCAACAGGTATAATTTCCCTCCTGTCCCAAAGACCAAAATATTAAGCTAGAAAACAATGAATTAAAGATAGTTTCTTTGGATGGAGGTCATTTCAAATAAGTTGGCCAGTGCAACTTCGCAAAGTTTAAGCGCAGTTGGCAAGCTTCCAACTTCTGCACATGAACACCAAACTCTCTAATAATAATGTTTCAAGGCTGATCACACCATGACTGTCATCAGCAAACCCATCTAAACCAATCTCTGGCCAATAATGATAGAAATGTTTTTAAACTGTATTGGGTATACATTGTAAATAAGATTCGCCTTGGGTGTTGTGAGTGTGACTCAAAGGTTCTCAATTGACAGCTTCAGTCACCTTACAATTAGGTACAGGAAAAACCACACAACAGAAACATATCCTCAGCTCATTTGATAGTGAACCAAACAAAACAAGAATCAGCAGATAAGGTGGTAGCATTTAATTACATTTGAAAACTTACTTAACAAGATATTCTAAAAAGACGACATTGCTACAGCATCCAAGGAAAACAGATGATATTGCAAGACCAACCCCCATTGAGAAATGGAAAAATTTTAAGGGTTGGAGAAGTGCAAAGAGCCAATTGACAAGAGCTTTTGTTAAAAAATGGAAAATTCAAGAAAATATGAAAGAGCTCTTGCTCTACACTTGGATTCGGCTTCACCAGTGGTGTTGCAGCTGTTCAAGGCCTTCGTAATAAGAGAACTGAAACATTGAGGTAAGCACTTAATTATAGACTGTTCGAAGTGTCAGTACAACTTGCGGTAGTAATAATTACAGTGAGAAGATTAAAGAAAAAGAAAATCAATTGAACGAGGACATAGCACACTGCCCGCAGCAAAGGAGAGGTGATAAGATAATATTTGTTTACCAAATACCGCCTTACACATCAAAGACCTTGTATACTATCTAGACCCCGCGATGTGGCCGACTTTAGGCGGGGAATATAGGGCTGGGTGGAGGTACAGTCGCTCCGGCAATGTAGGCAACCTGTTTTTCGCTTACGTCCTAGTCCTCCCATACAAATCAATGGGGATCCGGACATAAGGGTTCTATTTCCACCGAAAAAACTAAATTTTACCCTGATTGGGCCTTTTCGGGTAGCTGATTTCATGGAAAATTTTGTGCTGAAATGGGTCAGATGAGTGATCCTGGGATTTCTTAACTAATGAATGATTCCTAGGTAAAATTCCGTCAGAAAAACGGTGGTGAGCTTAAAAAAGCTCATAATCGTACGCAAAGCTACAAAAAAGCTGCTTAAAGTTAAGCAGTAAAATAATCGTTTTTCATTGGTCCGCTCCGTCACGTGACCGATTCTACGTCACATATTCCTTGTTTCCCCGACGGTCGTTTGTTTACATTGAAACTACATGGTAAACGCCGGGCTAAGTGTGTCTCCGGTAGTGATCGTCTGTTTTTCGGGATTTTATCGATTAAATAATGAGCTCGCGAACATTATCTGTTTATTTTTTTGTGCCTGACAGTTCAACAACGAGCTAGAGAATCTCTAGAATGGTCGACAGCTCGACACAGTGCTAGTTAATAACCAGGAAGTTTGAAACCTGAGACCTAACCTCACTCAACTCTTTCAAAAATGATCCTTCCTTCATTCCCCAGTGTTCTTTTAAAGTCAGTTTTTAATATTAGAGAGAGCTTTAGTGTTTCTTCGCGTTGCATTGGAGTCTTACCTGAATGGTAAAGCTACTGTCAGGATTCTCAGCTAGTGCTGTGATACTCCTCCTGTTCTGTTTCAGATTCTGTGGCATGATTTGAGTTATTTTTCCGGTCACTCCTGCGCAGGTTCTTTAAATTATCTATCTAAAATTATTAGTGTCGTTGAATGATATGGGAACTCGGAAGGTACTGTTTACAATCACAGAGGAATTGGTCTCTCGGGCACAAGTTCAGGCAATAAAGTAAACCAATAACTCATCCCCCTACGTGTAAAGTGTATCAACTGACAAACTTAAACTTTGAAGTCTGATTTCCCGTAAAAGGTAATCTTCATGCCAAGATTATCATTTGCGGAACTCAGTCTGAATTTAAAATCATCGGGGGGAACAGCGGCAATTTTTTTTGGATTACCAATCTTTCCCCGGAGGTATGTATCTTGTGGTAAAATTTTGATTTCATTCTCAGCATTTCTATGCCTCTGTTAACTGGCAGTTATGCAGGTATGCAGTTAATTGGCTTTTTAAGGACTGCTAGGGGTTTGTTTTCAATGTGTAGGCGCCCTAGCCCAATAATTTTTGGGAAATTTTTTTCAACATTATTTCTCATGTTACAAAGTTAAAATTAATGCAGATATAAATTTGCACGTTGGCTTTTCACCGTGAGCCGCTTTAGAATCAAAAGTTTCAAGTCCGAGGCAAGTTTTATTTTGATTTGAAGGAATAAAAATTTAAAAACCTTTCAAAGATTGGGGTCTGGGTGCACCTACACTTCTGAAACGAGCTCACTAATGAGGTTTGGCCGTGAAACTTTGAATATCAGCAGTGGTTCTGCAAATTTGTCCGTACCAAGTGGATGATTGGAACTAAGTATTTGTAACTCTTTTTATGAATGTATCATGAACGTACACGGACCTGATGGAACTCCTACTATCTCTGCAAGATTGAGTCAACTACCAAAAACTATATCAGCTCTATTTACTGGCGCATGCATTGAATACCTAAATGGGATGGGAAAAGTTCCCCTGAAAGATTAGCTGTGGTAAACAAAGTTAACTTATTACAATCAAGGGTTTTGGGGACCGCCTCATCTAGTTCAAATTGATAATTTTTCTGGCAAAGTTATTGCAATAAGCTATCGGAAGGTCCTTGGGTGGACTGCTATAAGGATATAAGTAGTAAACTAGAAATTCAAGAATGAAATCGAATTTCACCAAAAATACATCCCCCGGGGGAAAGATTGGTAACCCAAAAAAAATTTGCCGCTGTTCCACCGATGATTTAACTTCAGACTGAGTTCCGCAAATGATAATCTTGGCATGAAGATTACCTTTTACTGCAAATCAGACTTCAAAGTTGAAGTTTGTCAGTTGATACACTTTACACTAGGGAGATGAGTTTTTGGTTTACTTTATTGCCTGAACTTGTGCCCGAGAGACCAATTCCTCTGTGAGTGTAAACAGTACCTTCCGAGTTCCCATATCATTCAACGACACTAATAAATTTTAGATAGATAATTTTAAAAAACCTGCGCAGGAGTGACCGGAAAAATAACTCAAATCATGCCACAGAATCTGAAACAGAACAGGAGGAGTATCACAGCACTAGCTGAGAATCCTGACAGTACTTTACCATTCAGGTAAGACTCCAATGCAACGCGAAGAAAAACTAAAGCTCTCTCTAATATTAAAACTGACTTTAAAAGAACACTGGGGAATGAAGGAAGGATCATTTTTGAAAGAGTTGAGTGAGGTTAGGTCTCAGGGTTTTAAAATTCCTGGTTATTAACTAGCACTGTGTCGGCTGTCGACCATTCTAGAGATTCTCTAGCTCGTTGTTGAACTGTCAGGCACAAAAAAAAAACAGATAATGTTTGCGAGCTCATTATTTAATCGATAAAATCCCGAAAAAAAGACGTCACTACCGGAGACACAAATTAGCCCGGCGTTTTTCCATGTAGTTTCAATGTAAACAAACGACCGTCGGGGGAAAAAAGGAATTTTGGGAGCGTTCTAGAATTCTCCCCATCCGGTAAACCGGGAAAGTGCATCAGAATTTCCGGGGAGTGTTTACGGTAAAGCCGATAATGTTTTGATAAAACTCATCGGTTCTCCGATGAATTTAAGAACGATCACAGGCGCAGCGTGTTATTTCTAAAAATGTCTGTTTACATTTCAATAACCTCCAAAAACCCATAAGAATACATGAAAATAGGTTGTTTACTTTCCTCCATGTTTGTTTTCATCGGCTTTACCGGGGTTTTAAAATCCGGGAAAACCGGTGTACTCCGGGGAAGAATTTTGATGGACTTCATCGGGGTTCAAGAACGCTCCGATGAGCTTCCCCGGGTTATCAGAAACGAAATCGGAGAATAAAAGAACGACTTTAATTTAGCGGGTTTTGCGGGGAAGCTACTTGGAGAATTCTAGAACGCTCCCTTTGTGACGTAGTCACTGATCTCCCGTGCTTACCGCCATTACTCGCCCGTTTTAAACGAGATCAATTTTTTCACTTTTCAAACTAATTTCTCGATGTTCCCCTGATCTTAGAGAAAAAAGGAAAAACACGGGTCTCTTATTTTTTTCTCAACTTTCATAATGTGAATTAAAAAAAATCGACTCATCTGACCCATTGATTTTACACATTAAAAAGTTGTTCAACGCTTTTTTCATTAAGTTATCGCCTTTTAAAAATATCAGAAAGAGGTTAGGTTTCCTTGTTGTTGTTTGGGAAATCTGTTTGCTTCATGAGATTGGTATTATTACATCTGTTGTCATTTTAATCTAATTTCAATTTTTTCGGAACTTTTAATCTAATGTAACCTTTTCAAGCTGCTGTTTTCTTATACTTTACCAGAACCCTTATAATTTCCTCTTCCACCTGTTGGTCTTTATGTGAATATCTAGGTACTTTTCCGTAACTACTCTTCTCTAAGCTGTGAATCTCTTACCCTTTATTTCTTTCCATTTTGACATTTTGAAAGATTAAACTGAAAAAATACTTCATTGTTTTGCGTTATTTTTTACTTTTAGGTGCTGTCGCTTTGCGAAGCACCGACTGTTTCAACTTATTTGCCACTTAAACGATAGGTAAGGACCGCAAACACAAAAATATTCTTCCAGCAAAGGCGAAGTGAATTGGGGAGTAAAAAGATCCCTTGCACGCAGAAGCAAAATGGTCTCTAAACTTATTGTAACGTACCGTTAAGGTTGAAACAGCGCCAAACTCCTTAAGCGTTGAATCTGACTTACTAGCAAAATTGAGGATTTTTACGCTTTAACGACATAGGTGTTCGCCCCCCAATAAATATAAAACAAGGGGCCCTAAACACACACGTGGGCTTTCTTCTTTTAATTAGACCTAAAATCGCGCAGACCTCAACATTATTGATGTAAATTGACCTGCCGAGTTTGAATTTGGCCTTACTTTTGATCGACACATTCTGGATTTTCCACACTTTCAACTTTATTACGAACATTTTTTTAAAATAGAATATGCGTAAAATCGGGACGAGTTAAGTAGAAAATGGTATCATTTTTTAAATCAGCGTCCCAAATACTATTGACTAGCACACTATTAACGAATGTAACAAGAATATTCATTGAAATACATTGAAATTTAGTTTAAAATAAAAACACTGATGTCGCGGACAGTTATGTTGTTAAAGAAGCGTACTTAAAATTAAGGGTCGAGAGTTGTTTCGGTTCAGCCCAGATAGTTGGGGCTTCAAGAAAGATTACTTCCAAGAAATTACTCTCTAGATAGTGAAAGGCCAACAAATTTGCATTGTGCGGGCTCATAGCCTGGCTGAAACTAACAGGTATTGGCGCAATGTCAACCAACAAATGTTCAAGGTGGATTTTGAGATGATGGCTTTAACTGCATATTTTGCATTACACTTCAATTAGTATGAGAGTATTTACATTGATTTATTCCGAGATTATAGCAAATATAGTGGTGTGAATGGACCTGGACCAAGATCAAGCATGAAGTCGCAAGCCAAAAGGATTTACAAGTTTGGTGGAAAAGAAGATGATTAAAAGAAAGAAAAAATAAATTCACAACATGAAATTTACTTAATTGAAAATAATATATTTCGTGAAAGACTCGTTTTCAGGTCAAATTGAAGTGTATTCTTCAGCTGTAATCGCTGTAATCACGGATCCCCGTTCGTAAACAATCTTCCATAACCTCAATCCACTTCGGGATTATAACCACTAATAACTTGGTAAAATATGTTTTAAAACTTATTTTTATGGTGAAAAATGAAATCTACGTCCACTACTCTATCATACTAGCGGTATCAGGGGTTTCAATTCCATTTTTTGCGACTTTTTTTACACGTTGAAGGAGTTCGGGTAAGTTTCGTCCATTTGATTCCAGCATAGCACTAGGACAGAAGCGGAATGCGGGTTGCCTATACTGTAGGAAACGGCCATGGTTTTCTGTCGGATCCCGGGGTCTAGATAGTATACAAGGTCTTTGACTTTTCGTGGTTCAATTTTGTTCGGAACTCATCGAAACAACAGCCAACAGTCGCATAATGTTGACTGATGAGCACGTATTTTGCATTCGCCGAGCAAAACCTGTTTCCGTTTCCGGGACCGCGGACCAATCACAGCCTTTTGTTGAGCTTCACCATCCAACATTATGCGAAGGTTGATTGTTGAGGCCGATGAGTCCCGACAAAAGTAGTTCACGAAAAGTGGACACCGCGCGCAACCACGGGAAGAATAGGGAGTGCACGGTCTCTATCAGAGACAAATAGAGACCGTGCACTCCCTATTCTTCCCGTGGTTGCGCGCGGTGTCCACTTTTCGTGAACTACTTTTGTCGGGACTCATCGGCCTCAACAATCAACCTTCGCATAATGTTGGATGGTGAAGCTCAACAAAAGGCTGTGATTGGTCCGCGGTCCCGGAAACGGAAACAGGTTTTGCTCGGCGAATGCAAAATACGTGCTCATCAGTCAACATTATGCGAATGTTGGCTGTTGTTTCGATGAGTTCCGAACAAAATTGAACCACGAAAAGTGGACACCGCGCGCAGGAATAGTGCAAGGTCTCTATTTGTCTCTGGGACCAAATCAAAGAGTAAACAAGAGTCGCAATTGAATGGAAGGCCTGCGTGGTCAACGTAGATAAGGAATCCGAACGCGGGCTGGCCTGGGCTGGCCTCTGATTGGCTGCAACGGGTGGAGCAAAAATGACTCGGGGTATAGGGAAAATAACACGGGATTTTCGTTCCGGGGCGTTTATCTCGAAACCTAAGCAAAATCGTATCTAACCAATTTATACAAGTCGATTCAGCAGATTTTTCCGAACAATTTGATAGGTCATAAGTGCCACTTTGTTGCAAATTCGAAAAGACTGTTTCAGTTTAAAAGTACGCACAATAGTGTGATTACGTGCTTGGCGTGTGTTCGAGCAGTGTTTGAGTAACTCACTATTGTGCGTACTTTTAAACTGAAACAGTCTTTTCGAATTTGCAACAAAGTGGCACTTATGACCTATCAAATTGTTCGGAAAAATCTGCTGAATCGACTTGTATAAATTGGTTAGATACGATTTTGCTTAGGTTTCGAGATAAACGCCCCGGAACGAAAATCCCGTGTTATTTTCCCTATACCCCGAGTCATTTTTGCTCCACCCGTTGCAGCCAATCAGAGGCCAGCCCAGGCCAGCCCGCGTTCGGATCCCTTATCTACGTTGACCACGCAGGCCTTCCATTCAATTGCGACTCTTGTTTACTCTTTGGTTTACTCGCTTATACATAACCTTAAAATTTCTCCAGGGCGGTTACGGTTTTTTCTAGAGTCCCTGTATATCAAAGAGTCTCGCCCAAGGTCCATATACTACAGGTCAGTCACTGCGCAGCTTCCTCGTCTCGCTCCGCGGCAGACCGCTGCCCCGCTCCTATCGGTGCCGGTTGAATCGGGGCGAAAAGGAGCGGGAGTTCAAATTAACGTGTGTTTAAATGGGGGAAAGCACTCATTTTAAGTGTAAAGTTCCGGTAGCACAATATGATTTCAATCAAACTAACTGTTTGAGAGTCTTAAATAGAGCTTGCAGATTAGTAGGAACCCATTCATAAGGCTTTAATATTATTTTTTCTATTTTTAAATGATTTTTAAAGATTGGGTGCGAATACCGGCAGATCGGCTTCGCCCGTGATCCGCTGATTCACTGTCGTATCTCATTAATGTCTTTACCAAAGGGTGTTTTTTTTGTTTACGCAGTTAATAGACGTCTTTACTTCTATATTCACGAAATCATAACTCAAAATATTAGAAGAAATCACAGTTAATGGCTGCTAAATATGCAGTTTGTTCAGCGGCGACACTGCAGACCGCTAAGCAAGCAGCCATTATTAGTGATTTCTTCTTATATTTTGAGTTAAAATTGTTTGTACATGAAGGCTAAGGCGTCTAATAACTGTACAAACAAAAAATAACACCCCTTGGTAAAGAAATTAATGAGGTACGAGTGAATCAGCGGATCACGGGTGAAGCCGATCTGCCGGTATTCGTACCCAATCTTTAAAAATCATTTAAAAATAGAAAAAATAATATTAAAGCCTTATGAATGGGTTCCTACTAATCTGCAAGCTCTATTTAAGACTCTCAAACAGTTAGTTTGATTGAAATCATATTGTGCTACCGGAACTTTACACTTAAAATGAGTGCTTTCCCCCATTTAAACACACGTTAATTTGAACTCCCGCTCCTTTTCGCCCCGATGCGCAGAACGGACGCGTTTTCGTAACCGGAGTGACTGACCTGTAGTATATGGACCTTGGTCTCGCCATACGGGGTATAGATTCTGGTTGGCTGCTAGATTTTAGGCTGTCACGTAGCTCGAGGAGGCGTTCTGTGCTATTCTCCATAAGAAGACCGTTGGAACGCACCTACCGAAGAGGCGTTCACGCCCCCTCAGCGAACCCAACCAATCAGAGTGGACGCCTCCTACGAAATTCTTCTTCTTCATGCTTCACGTGGCGAGACTCTTTGATATACAGGGACTCTAGTGTACACTATCTCCGCTCTAGATAAAGGTATAGCTCGTTGGTTTAGACCAATAAGTTACGCTCGGGACCGAATATTATTTGGTCCCAGGAGGGACCAAATAATGTTAGGTCCCGAGCATTGAGTTGCGTGCGGTTTCGTCCAATCAGCGAGCTTACGCACGGTCATGTAACCGTGCGTAAGTTAAGCGGTGTCTCCACCAGCGAATGTAAAAGTACTTTTTCAAAAGTAAAAGCGCGAATCGGTTGCTCCACCTGCGAATTGGAAAGTACTTTTGCCTGTCCCAACGGTGGCATCGATCTCATCGAGCGTATGCAGCGCAGCGCGTCATTTGAATACGCACGCACTTACAATTAGCGCAAGTGCTTTGAAGAGTTTTCTCAAAGCATTCTGTGTTAAAAGCTGACTTTTTCTGAAAAGAATTGATTAAAAGACCGTGGAAATTGCAACAAGTGTATTGAAAACCTACATTCTAAAGAGGGCTTTTCCTGAAGCAATAATTTTTGTCAGTAATTTTTGCAGGTATAGGTCTCAAAAATAATCGATGGAATTTTATTTTTTATTATTTATCTTTTCGTCTTTAAAAAAAAAATTAGAATAATAAAAAAGAAACTGGAAGGTTATCAGAGTAATTGTTCACTTATAGATAGTCTTAACAGGGCTCAATCTTCAAAATATGTGTCTAATCCTCGACTAGTATTGAATCCTCGACAAATATTGAATCCTTGATACATGTCTAATCCTTGACAAATATCGATCTCTCAACAAATTTCGAGCCCTTAACAAATGTCAAATCTCTGACACGTATCAAATCCTCTTCAAGTATCGAATCCTCGACAAGTATCAAATCCTCGACAAGTATCGAATCCTCAGTATCGAATCCTCGACAAGTATCAAACAGTGGCGTAGCGTGCAATCTGTCAACGTTGTACTGTTTTCATGTAAACCCATGTAAGAGGTCGAATGCGAAGATGTTCACCGAACACCCAGTAGTGCGATCTTTTTCGTGGCTTTAAATGGACGAGCTGCAACGTTACCAAATCGCACGCTACGCCACTGGTATCAAATCCTCGATATGCGTCTAATCCTTGACAAATATCGAACTCTCAACAAATTTATTTATTTATTTATTCATTCAAAGTAATGGATCAAAGCTCAACATAAAATTACAGGTGTCAAACTCTCGACATCCTGGATCCTATGCCAAAGGTCAAGCCTTTGACAAGAGTCGAGCACTCGACAAGAATCAAATCCTCGATATGCACTTAATCCTCGACAAATATCGAACTGTCAACAAAGTCATATCTCTGACAAGTATCGAACCCTCGACCAAAGTTGAATTCTGACAAGTATCAAATTCATAATAAAGAGTCTAATCCTCGACAAATATCATAGGTACTCTCGACATCCTGGATCCGTTGACAATTATATTCACATTTTTTCCCCTCCCTCTAATTGTTCTAGCTATTTTTATCGAAGAAGAATGGATAAGTGAAATCATGAAACAATCTTCGAAATTCAAAAAAGAGGAACAGATCCTACTTTAGTCGCATTTGTTCGCTTTGATGACCATTCTGAATTATATCATAGATCTTTTTCATGACAGTTCCGTGACTTTGTTTAGTTTGTTTTGGTATTATCAGATTAATGTCATTTTCTAATTTTTTTTCTTTCTTTTTTACTACGACTGATCATGTAATTCATGAATCTACTCATTCTTTGGGAGTTATCGGTTTTATTCTTGGCGGTCTTCGATTATTTGTTATGTGCTGTCTTTAATTATCATCGCCTAGTTTGCAACATTCGTACTTGTGCTGTTTTTCATTATCTTCCATCCCTAATTTTACTAACTAATTAGAGCTGCAGCAAGCTAAGTTGGCAACTCGTGGTCAAAGCAAATAATGAACAGTGAGCTTCTGCAATGCTGCTGAGTATTGGACGGTGCTCACCAACCATCGTCTTTAAGCGGTCAACTTAGCTTGTCACAGATCTAAGTAAATTGAATAAGAATGAGCAAGTGGAATCATGAAAAAATCTTCCTTTACTTGACATTCTCCAACTGCATCCAGCTCTGTGGGAGATGACAAATCCTAATTACCGTAATGAGCACCTTTAAGATAAGGCTCTTGAGGAAGTTACGGCCCAGTTAAAAGCAGTCGGACTCATTGCAGATGAGGTCAAAGTGAAGGCACCGTTTTCATCAATAATACACACTTATTTAGTTGAACTTAAGATAGTCTTCTGATCTGAAACTACCGTTGAGTGTTTTATCGCAGACTTTGACTCCCAGTTGATTCTGAAAAGTTCACGAGACTGCCCCAAATACAGATAAGTAGGTTCTTTTGACAAACTGTGTGCATGAATGAAAGATTGACAAACAGCAGAGTCCATACCCATGCTATTTGGTTTGTCTGGAGGGCAATTTCAATGCTTAGGTACGTATCAAGGTTTTTAACTTATTTACTTATATTGGTGTTACAGACACAAAAGATGCTTGTTTTCCACTGCAACTAGGTTCTAAAACTACCTCGAACTCAGCAGTCCCTTTGACTAAAATACACCCGCTGAATGAGACATTTCATGGTAACCCACTATTCACTGGGGTGGATTCAAGTCGGCACGCAGTTACTTTAAACAATGACTTAATGCTGCAATTTCTTGCTCCGCCCAAACTTGATCATAAGTTTACTTCTAAGTTACAGAAGAAGCTGGGGGTTATTGAGAGTTAACAGTGAATTTTGTCATGAGTAAACATCACACATAAAACTGTCACTTTCTACATGGCAGGTAGGTTAAATGGAGTGTCATAGTTTGCTCGACTATTTTCCGATAATGTTTGCCTTGCCATGCATCATGACAATTTTGGAAAGTCAATGACGCAAATCAAGTACCTACCAGACAGACCAATAACGTGGGCAAAGATGTGGATTCACTGCATGGTAATCATTCATTTCCCACACAGTTTTTTAGAAGAACATACTTCTCTGTCGCATAGGGCAATCTCGTTAACTCTGCAAAATCATCAAAGGTTCAGTAATAAAACACTTACCGGTAATTCCAGATCAGGGTACTTTCTCGAGTTCAACTGTAAATAAATACTCTCATTGATTTAAACTGTGCCTCCACTTTGGCCACAACTGCTATGTCTCCGACAGCTGAAACTGAGCCACTACTTCCTCGGGAGCCGCAACTTTGAGAAGCTAAGTTTAGTAGTCAGGTTTTGTCACCTCGCACAGAGCAAAATGCAGTTGGAGAATGTCAAGAAATGGAAGATTTTTTCATGATTCCACTTGCTCATTCTTATTCAATGTACTTAGAGCTGTGACAAGCTAAGTTGACCGCTTAAAGACGATGGTTGGTGAGCACCGTCCAATACTCAGCAGCATTGCAGAAGCTCACTGTTCATTATTTGCTTTGACCACGAGTTGCAAACTTAGCTTGCTGCAGCTCTAATTAGTTAGTAAAATTAGGGATGGAAGGTAATGAAAAACAGCACAAGTACGAATGTTGCAAACTAGGCGATGATAATTAAAGACAGCACATAACAAATAATCGAAGTCCGCCAAGAATAAAACCGATAACTCCCAAAGAATGAGTAGATTCATGAATTACATGATCAGTCGTAGTAAAAAAGAAAGAAAAAAAATTAGAAAATGACATTAATCTGATAATACCAAAACAAACTATAAACAAAGTCACGGAACTGTCATGAAAAAGATCTATGATATAATTCAGAATGGTCATCAAAGCGAACAAATGCGACTAAAGTAGGATCCGTTCCTTTTTTTTGAATTTGGAAGATTGTTTCATGATTTCACTTATCCATTCTTCTTCGATAAAATTAGCTAGAACAATTAGAGGGAGGGGAAAAAATGTGAATATAATTGTAAACGGATCCAGGATGTCGAGAGTATGATATTTGTCGAGGATTAGACTCTTTATTATGAATTTGATACTTGTCAGAATTCAACTTTGGTTGAGGATTCGATACTTGTCGGAGATATGACTTTGTTGACAGTTCGATATTTGTCGAGGATTAAGTGCATATCGAGGATTTGATTCTTGTCGAGTGCTCGACTCGTGTCAAAGGCTTGACCTTTGGCATAGGATCCAGGATGTCGAGAGTTTGACACCAGTAATTTTATGTTGAGCTTTAATCCATTACTTTGAATGAATAAATAAATAAATAAATTTGTTGAGAGTTCGATATTTGTCAAGGATTAGACGCATATCGAGGATTTGATACTTGTCGAGGATTTGATACTTGTCGAGGATTCGATACTTGTCGAGGATTCGATACTTGAAGAGTGTTTGATACGTGTCAGAGATTTGACATTTGTTAAGGGCTCGAAATTTGTTGAGAGTTCGATATTTGTCAAGGATTAGACATGTATCAAGGATTCAATATTTGTCGAGGATTCAATATACGTCGAGGATTCAATACTAGTCGAGGATTAGACACATATTTTGAAGATTGAGCCCTGTTAAGACTATCTATAAGTGAACAATTACTCTGATAACCTTCCAGTTTCTTTTTTATTATTCAAATTTTTTTTTTATTTATTTTTTTTTAAAGACGAAAAGATAAATAATCAAAAATAAAATTCCATCGATTATTTTTGAGACCTATACCTGCAAAAATTACTGACAAAAATGATTGCTTCGGGAAAAGCCCTCTTTAGAATGCAGGTTTTCAATACACTTGTTGCAATTTCCACGGCCTTTCAATCAATTCTTGTCAGAAAAATTTAGCTCTTAGCACAGAATGCTTTGAGAAAACTCTTCAAAGCACTTGCGCTAATTGTAAGTGCGTGCGTATTCAAATGACGCGCTGCGCTGCATACGCTCGATGAGATCGATGCCACCGTTGGGACGGGCAAAAGTACTTTCGCATTCGCAGGTGGAGCAACCGATTCGCGCTTTTACTTTTGAAAAAGTACTTTTCCATTCGCTGGTGGAGACACCGCTATACGCTCGGGACCGAACATTATTTGGTCCCAGGGACCAAATAATGTTCGGTCCAGGGACCAAATAGTGTTACGGCTTGACGGTCCTCCGAAAGACGTTGGATGGTGCGCACGTAAGTATATTTGCGTGTAGTTTATACCCCCCGCAAGTGCTCACCGATCATCTGCGTGCGGGACCATGAGGACGCAACACTATTTGGTCCCCGAGCGTAACTTACGCACGGTCACATGACCGTGCGTAAGCTCTCTGATTGGTCGAAACCGCACGCAAGATGCACGCAATTCAATGCTCGGGACCTAACATTATTTGGTCCCAGGTGGAAGAGCGAAGATCCGGGATCTAGAGTCCCTATATGTAGAGAGTTAAGACAAGAGAAATCATGGGCGCCGCCATTGGATGCGATTTTGCACATTTGTTTACATTCTGAGGCCGTTGTTGTGTTTTGCTCCACAGCAAAGATTACAGTTCCGCTAAGTTTGAAACGATGTAATCTTTCCCTGCTTTTGTTGATCGACATGTATTCACGCTTTTTAATGATTCTTTTGAGATTTATGGACATTCTTGTGGTGCATTATGATTAAAATTAACAGATTCGTCGCAAATTAACTCTTTTATCTGTAAAAGACCGTTGGTAAACAAAACAAAAGTGCAAAATCGCATCCAATGGCGGCGTCCGTAGAGCCTAAAATTCATCGACCAATCAGAAGTTGACTACCCTCTTGTCTTAACTCTCTACATATAGGGACTCTACCGGGATCTAGCGTCAAGTCGCTAGAAGTAGGATCGAATCAATACCGCCTCTACTCATACCCGGCTGCTCTGTTTTGAGATCGGGGAGGTTATGTTCGTCTTGGTATACGTAAGCTTATGGCCCGCTTATGGAGTTATCGAGTATTTTTTTGGTTTTTTGAAGTTCAACCAAAATTGGAAAAGCACGTCAGTAATGAAAGTTTTGGGCTTAGTTACTTACGTAAAGTATTAAAAGACTTGAAAATCATATTTAGAGAGGATAAATCACGATTTTAAATTTCATCAACATTGCACTCTCCATAAGCTCTGTATACCAAGATGACCCTAACCTCAAAGAAGCAGCTTGGTATGTGTAGAGGCGGTATTGATCGAATCCTACTTTTTTTGGGTTCCAGTGCAACGTTGAGCTCCCGAGTTTCATCAATATCCCTGTGTCATCTTTAATTCGGCTGAAAACAACCAAGACAACCATCATCCGCGGTTTTTGTTATTATTGTTATTACTTTGTTATTATTATTTTCTTGTTATTATGTTATTACGTGAAAAATTACCGACGATTTCGGTAAACAAATGAGTGGTGAGAGGCACTGTTTGCATCGGTGACGCGCGTCAAGTCGCCTAGGTGGAAGGGAGTTTTCAGCTTCTTGACGCTAGATCCGGCGACAAAAGTCTCAGGTGGAATAGGGCCTTTAGATGGCATCGATGATAATCCGGAAATACATCGAAGACCTTTTTCTAAAACTATTTTCATTGTTTGGGTATTTATTTTGAAGGCTATCCGTGTCATAGAATAAAAATGGAACAGAAGCGACACTGTCGCCGAATCTTCTATCAGAACTCGTTGACCTTGAACGAACTCGAAAAGATTAAGTTTGGAAGGATGTTTCAAATTCTGTAACCTTTTAATTCAATAGCAACATCATCCACCACCCATCAGCGCTGCGATTGGTTTATTTTAAATTTCGCGGTGGCTGGCTTTTTTGAAATCGTGCGGTGGCTGGCTTATTTTAGATCGGTCGTCGGCTGGCTTTTAAGGCCCTATTCCACCTGAGACTTTAGTCGCCGGATCTAGCGTCAGCGTCAGGAAGATCAGGTGGAAGAGCGAAGATCCGGGATCTAGCGTCAAGTCGCTAGAAGTAGGATCGAATCCTACTTTTTTGGCTTCTAGTGCAACGTTGAGGTCGTTGAGCTCCCGAGTTTCATCAATATCCCTGTGTCATCTTTAATTCGGCTGAAAACAACCAAGACAACCATCATCCGCGGTTCTTGTTTTTATTGTTATTACTTTGTTATTATTATTTTCTTGTTATTATGTTATTACGTGAAAAATTACCGACGATTTCGGTAAACAAATGAGTGGTGAGAGGCACTGTTTGTGTTACGATTTAAAATGGACTTATGGAATAAAAGGATTGACTAGAATAAAAGGAAATGATAACGGCAAGTATAGAAGCGGTAGGGCAGCAGCCCGCGTATATTCAGTAATGAACAATGTTCCCTTTCCGGGATTCACACCTGACTCGGCAAGTCCCCGAGTCCTACATTCTGCTGTAGTGGCGGGAGATATGAATCGCTCTTAGCTACTACATGACAATCTCCCCCCCTAAAATTGAAATTTTTTTAAAAATATCACAATGTAAAAAAAATTAGACACGTTCATGTCAGCTTCATGAATTATCAAAATTTGAACACACAGGGTTTGAACTGAACATTTAGAAATTAGAAAAAAAAAAAACATTAAGTTTTTTTTTTCTTTAAAAAAAAATACAGACTACTTACAATTGTTTATCACAGTTATACTTGAATTATGACTTCTGACTAGAGACAATGTTTGATTCGCTAAATGACGATTTACATATAATTGAGAGATCAGTCAATGTCCAAGAGGTAATCTTGAAACCGTACTGGTGGTTTCCGAAGCCTGTTACTTCTGATGCTTTCAGTGGGTGGATTCGGACTTTTTCTAACTACTGGACGACCCCGGCCTCGACTAGCCATTGCAGGGGTTTTGGAAATTGGTGTCCTGCCCTTTTCGTTTGTTGCCGCTTGGACTGGCATTGCAAAATGTTGCTCTGCAGCAAGGTTCGACGGTTGTTGAGTTGCTTGAGAATTATGCTGATTAATTAACTTTGGTTGCGCTTGGATGTTTGATTGACTTTGACTGCTTTGCTGAACTGGAATATTTAGTTGAACTGATGTACTTGGTTGAACTGTAATCCTCGATTGACTTGAGGTACTTGGTTGGATTGAAGTATTCGATTGCATTGAAGTTCTTGGTTGTTCTTTAGTCACTGGATGTCGAAGAATACTAGCTTGCGCTGCTAATAACGCGTCTTGCTGAAGTTGGTTCCGATGATTACTTCTAGGATTCGATACAGTTGTATGGTTATCGTCTGCTAGTTTGACCTCTGGAGCAAAAGACACACGCTTATTTGGGACATTAGTTTTTCTGAGTTGATCAATATGCCGTTTTAACACATAACCATCATCTAAGGTGACAATATAATGAAGTGCCCCTAATTTTCTTGTAATAACTCCAAATTTCCATGTTTGTTTATTCTGAGCGTAGTACCTTGATTGAATGCGGTCGCCTTCTTTCAGCGATCGAACTCCAATAATAGATGGTTGCGTTGTAGCTTCTTTGAATGGTTTTATTGCATCAAGCCTGAGTCGGATGTTTTTTTTGAGGTAAAGTTCTGCCGGAGATTTCCCATTTGAGAGAGGTGTTGCCCGATAAATGTGCAAAATTTTCCGGATTTTCTCTTCTAACGGTTGTGGTTCATTGTTCATGGCTTTAATCCTATTCTTGATTGTTTGAACATTGCGTTCAGCTAATCCATTGGTTGCCGGATGTCCTGGTGATGTAAATTTCTGAAAAATTCCATTTGTTTTACAGTAGTCTTGGAACTCGTCACTGGAAAAAAATTTTGCATTATCAGACACCATTATCTTTGGAAATCCATGACTGCTGAAAATTGGATTCAGTATTTTGATTGAACTTTCAGACGTAGGATACCCATTCAACAATGGAGCTTCGATCCATTTAGATTTGGCGTCAACAACGATCAGTACATGTTTGTTGTCAATCGGTCCCGCAAAATCTATATGGATTCTGTCCCAGTTCTCTTGCGGCTCCTCCCAAATATGTAATGGAGCTTTTGCTGGATTTGACCTTATCATGGCACATTGTTCACATGATTTTACTAGGTTTTCTATTGCTCGATCAATACCAACCCAAGTGCAATATTTCCGCGCCAACTGTTTCATCTTAGTAATGCCGATGTGCGAACTATGAAGTTCCTGAAGTATTGCCGGTTGTAGCTTTCCTGGAATTACAACTCTGTTTCCTTTAAATAAGATCCCGTTCTCAAGGGTATACTCATCCCACGACTTTTCGCTGGTTTTCATTTCAAAAATAGTTTTTGACAGTTGCTCGTCTTTTTCGGTTTCTTGACGAATTGTCGAAGCTGTAATTGTATCCGATGCAATTTGATAGATTGTGTTGCAACAAATTTGATTAATTTCATAATTGATGTTTGTTTCCATCGTAGCTTTGCTGGTTTGAAGAGGTGCTCTGGAAAGGCAGTCAGCATTGGCGTTTTCGGTGCCTTTTTTGCACTTAATACTGTAGTCGAATCCGGATAAATACGCCGCATACCGAAGCAAACGAGCTGAAGACATTGCTGGTAATTTGGAATTTTGGTGGAAGATTCTCATAAGAGGTTGATTGTCGGTTATAAGTTGAAAATGCCTACCATACAGGTACATGTAGAAATGACTCACTGCATAAATTATCGCGAGTGCCTCACGATCCAATTGACTATAGTTTTGCTCAGCTGTAGTAAGAGAGCGGGATGCGAACGCAACTGGCTTTTCTTGACCATCAATAATATGGGAGAGTATACCTGAGACTCCGACAGGACTGGCGTCACAGGCAAGAGTCACAGGAAGGGCTGGATCATACGGGACAAGTACTTGTTCTGAGGCAATTTCTTCCTTCAGTCTGTTGAATGCTGCTTCACAATCAGAAGTCCACTGGAATTTAGCTGTTTTTTTAAGAAGTTTACGCAAAGGGTATGTCAGCGTTGAAGAGTTACGAATGAATCTCGAATAATACGTGATCATTCCTAAGAATTGCCTGACCCCCTCGGCATCAGAAGGTCTAGCCATTTCTTGAATTGCTTTGATCTTTTCAGGACATTTGACAATTTGATTGAATCGAATAAGATAACCTAAAAACCGAATTTCAGTTTTGAAAAATTCACATTTATCTCGGTTTAAATGTAGATTGTATTTTAGAAGACGTGCCAAACACTGCTCTAGTCGATGATATGTTTCTTCTATAGTTTGACCATAGATAATAACATCGTCAAAGTATGAAGTTACACCTTCTAACCCTTGAAGTATTTGTTCAAAAATCCTATTGAATTCACTTGGTGACGTCTTAATGCCTAGTGCTAATCGTTTCATGCGATAGCAGCCTCGATGCGTTGAAATTGTTTGAATAATTGAAGAAGCGTCATCAACTTTGATGTGTAAATACGCTTTAAATAAATCTAATTTACAGAAATACCTGGCACCTTTCAATTTGTTAAGGATGTCATCAATGCGTTTTATCGGGTAGTGAGCTGACTTCAATTGTGGATTTACCCCCACCTTGTAATCAATGCAAAGCCTGACACCTCCATCTGCTTTTGGAATTACTACAAGCGGTGATCCCCAATCACTGTGGTTAACGGGTTCAATAATATCACTTGCCTCCAATGAATCTAACTCCTCGTCAACTTTATCTCTTAATGCATACGCAACATCTCTATCCGGAATAAACATTGGTTTCGCTCCGTCTCTTAAATGTAAATGACTAGTAACTTCTGGAACGCATCCCACTGATTTTTCATAAATGGGTGCAAATTTTTGCGAAAGATGTTCAGTAAGGTGCACAATTCGATTAACTGAGAAAAAGTTGGCTGGAGCTTTGCTGGAATTATGTGGGTCAAGTTCTTGAAGTTGAATTCCTAGGCGTCGAATCCAAATTCTACCAACTAAAGGTGCAAATTCATCTGAGACAATGTAAATTTCCTCTTCGGACTCAACATTTTTGTACTTAACTTTGACAGTAATTTTACCATGAGGGCTGAATGTGTCATTTGTGTATGATCTAAAAGTAACATTAGCTTTCGAAAGAGGTTTTTGTAATTGCAACTTACGATACATAGAAAAAGGCATGAGAGTAAAACCTGCTCCGGAGTCAATTTCAAATTTAAAAGGCTGGTTTTCTATGTACAGAGTAGCCATAAATTTACAAGCATCTGCAGTTGCAGTTTCGGCCGAAGATCCGAAAACATCAAAGAGATTATTTATTCCATAATTTTGAAAGGAATCGTCATAATTTGAAAAATCTTGAATAGAATTAGTTGAACCAGCACCATACTTTGGATCTGCTTTATCTTGAAGTAGCCTTTTAATGCAGACTTTAGAAATATGCCCACTAACAGAACAAAATTTACAAAACAGTGACTCACGTTTGCATCGACAATCTTGAGTTGAATGATTGCTGCGCCCACATTTGATGCACATACCTTCGAGTCCTAGTTGCTTGTAATCGATACCTTTGGACCTACTATTATGCCTGGATTTGAAGTTGTCTCTTGATTTTGATCTTGAGTGACGTGAATTCACTGATAAGTGTCGATGAGAATTAGACCTGGAACTCCCTCTGCTGCGATGCCTGGAAACTTGACGAGATCGAGAAATACGATTAACATGACTAGAATTAGTATTAGAAATAGATGCAGTCATTTCACGACTGGTGGTCCGTGAAACTTCAAGCACTAAGGCCTTCGAAACAAGATCATCAAAGCTTAGTTTGTCAGATTGCAAAAGTTGCTCTCGAGTAGAACTGTCGTTGATGCCCCTAATAAATTGAGCACGCAGAAACAAATTGGACACACTTTTCCTGCATTCACAGTTGAATTCGCAGTCACTGATGTTAGTTTTCAAGGCAGCGACATATTCACCAATAGACTTATCGCCCTGATAAAGTGACAAAAATCTATGTTGAGCGACTAAAAGGTTAGTTTTTGGATATAGGTAATCTTTCAAGGCTTTGATCAGCTGATCATAAGTTTTAGTTGTTGGACTGTCAGGAGCAACAAGTGAGGTTAATAATTTGTAATGGGTTGGCCCAATAGAGTTTAAAAGTAGCTGAGCACAAATTTCTTTGTTCTCTTGAATGCCTTTGATTGAGGCATAATTTTCGAAACGCTGCTGGTACAGATTAAAATTTTCTTTCAAAGGATTGAATTCGTCAAAGGGTTGAATAAAAGATGGGTTGATACCACGTTGCTGCTGATCATCATTCCTAGACTGGAGAGATTCAGTGAGTGATTTGATCAGGTTTGTCTGGCTCTTGCTGAATTCTTGAAGTAAAAGCTGAAATTGGGTTTGATCCATTTTCTAGAGATGAGTCGAAAAGTAGAATTGAACACCCGTATAATGATAAAATAGGCTTATTACCGACCATTTCCCGCACGTTACCGCGTTGATCTTGCCGCTGATGGATCCGGAGTTTCAACGTTGAAGAATCATTCGAATTAATTAAAAGACTTATACACGCACTTATACATATAATTTTCACACTCGTCGCCAATTGTTACGATTTAAAATGGACTTATGGAATAAAAGGATTGACTAGAATAAAAGGAAATGATAACGGCAAGTATAGAAGCGGTAGGGCAGCAGCCCGCGTATATTCAGTAATGAACAATGTTCCCTTTCCGGGATTCACACCTGACTCGGCAAGTCCCCGAGTCCTACATTCTGCTGTAGTGGCGGGAGATATGAATCGCTCTTAGCTACTACATGACAGTTTGCATCGGTGACGCGCGTCAAGTCGCCTAGGTGGGAGTTTTCAGCTTCTTGACGCTAGATCCGGCGACAAAAGTCTCAGGTGGAATAGGGCCTTTAGAGTCCCTGTGTATAAACTGTTTTAGTAGAGCAATATATCGTATCGATTGCCGTCCGAGGGCCTCTGGTTCCAAACAAACTTTGGTTCAATGTAATTTCCCCATAAGCGAACTTTTGAACGGAAATTTAGGGTAACAAATCAAACAATTAATGCGACCTTTTTGCGATTATGAATTCTACGTCCTCGAAAATGCTTGATATGCCTGGTTCCTTGACTAAAACTGCCGGAATCAATAATATATTACAGATTAAATGTTGCATTTGTAGGTTAGAATCGCCCGAAATCCCGCCAAATTCCACAACAACAACAATAACATTTGGGTGATTCCAACCTCCAAACGAATCGTTTAATCTGTAATATCTTGTTGATTCCGGCAGTTTTACGGGTGGAACCAGGCAATATTAAGCATTTTCGAGGATGTAGAATTCATAATCGCAAAAAGGTCGCATTAATTGTTTGATTTAATACCCTAAATTTCCGTTCAAAAGTTCGCTTATGGGGAAATTACATTGAACCAGAGTTTGTTTGGAACCAGAGGCCCTCGGACGGCAATCGATACGATCGCTCTACTAAAACAGTCTATTAATAAATATGCAGGGGATATTTAAAATTAAATAAATTATTAAATATAATATATTATGTACTCGTACACATTTATACAAGGACTCTAGGGTGGCTGGCTTATTTTAAATTGCGCGGTGGCTGGCTTATTTTGAATCGCACCGTGGCTGGCTTAAAGTCCCTGTATATTGAATATATAGGGGATATTAAATACTAAATATACTAAATATAATATATTAAATATATAGTTCATTGAATATTCATGCACAGGGACTCTAGGTTGGCTGGCTTATTTTGAATTGCAAGTGGCTGGCTTATTTCGAATCGCGCGATGGCTGGCTTATTTTGAATCGCGCGGTGGCTGGCTTATTTCAAGGTCAACGAAAGGAGTTTATACAGAGCCTTATGGAAGTGACGCTTCTATTACGAAGTAATCTTTATTCTATGTCCGTGTCATTTCTAATTAAATTTTTATGTTTCGTTCACTGTTATTACTACTCGTTCATTTAATTCAAGAACCACCCATTCCTCGAGCTTTATCGGCTTTATTAGCAACTTGTTGTAATTCTTCTTTTATTTGCAAGCTTTTAATTATTATCATCTAGTTTGACAGTTCGTATCTTTCAGTTCGTGACAATTTGTGCCGTTTTCAAAATTAAGTATCTCTCCCCTCCTCTAATTTTACTTACTAATTATGTTCATTAAATAAAGACAAGTGTAATCTTGCAAACATCTGCCAATTTCTCGATATTCTCCAACTGCATTTTGCTCTGTGAGAGGTGACAAAACCTGACTACTAAACTTAGCTTCTCAAAAGTTGCGGCTCCGGAAAAAGTAGTGGCTCAGTTTCAAGGTGTCAGAGACATAGCAGCTGCGGCCAAATTGAAGGCACAGTTTAAATCAATGAGAGTATTTATTTACAGTTGAACTCGAGAAAGTACCCTGATCTGGAATTACCGGTAAGTGTTTTATTGCTGAACCTTTGATGATTTTGCAGAGTTAACGAGATTGCCCCAAACGACGGAGAAGTAGGTAGCAGTACCTATGTTTCTTTCAAAAACTGTGGGAGAAATGAATGATTACCATGCTGTGAATCCACATCTTTGCCCAAGTTATTGGTCTGTCTGGTAGGCACTTGATTTGCGTCATTGACTTTCCCCAATTGTCATGATGCATCGCAAAGCAAATCTTATTGGAAAATAGTCGAACAAACTATGTCACTCCATTTTACCTACCTGCCACGTAGAAAGTGACAGTTTGATGCGTGTGTTTACTCATGACAAAATTCACTGTTAACTCTCACTAACTCCCAGCTGCTTCTGTAACTTTGAAGTAAACATTTGTTCAAGTTTGGGTGGAGCAAGAAATTGCAGCATTAGGGCAGAGGTTACACTCACTGCGTGCCGACTTGAATCCACCCCAGTGGGTAGTGGGTTACAATGAAATGTCTCATTCAGCAGGTGTATTTCAGTCAAAGGGACTACTGAATTTGAGGTAGTATTAAAACCTAGTTACAGTTGAAAACAAGCATATTTTGTGTCTGTAACACCAAAATAAGTAAAGAAGATAAAAACCTTGATACGCAAGCATTAAAATCGCCCTCTAGACAAATCAAATAGCATGGGTATGGACTCTGCTGTTTGTCAATCTTTCATTCATGCACACAGTTTGTCAAAAGAACCTGCGTATCTGTCACTTGGGGCAATCTCACGAACTTTTCAGAATCAACTGGAAGTCAAAGTCTGCGATAAAACACTCAACGGTAGTTTCAGATCGGCAGACTATCTTGAGTTCAACTAAAGAAGTGTCAATTATTGATGTAAATGGTGCCTTCACTTTGACATCATCTGCAATGAGTCCGTCTGCTTTTAACTGGGCCGTAACTTCCTCGAGAGCCTTATCTTAAAGGTGCTCATTACGGTAATTAGGATTTGTCATCTCCCACAGAGCTGGATGCAGTTGGAGAATGTCAAGAAATGGAAGATTTTTTCATGATTCCACTTGCCCATTCTTATTCAATGCACTTAGAGCTATGGGCAAGCTAAGTTGGCCGCTTAATGACGATGGTTGGTGAGCACCGCCCAATACTTAGCAGCATTGCAGAAGCTCACTGTTCATTATTTGCTTTGACCACGAGTTGCCAACTTAGCTTGCTGCAGCTCTAATTAGTTAGTAAAATTAGGAGTGCAAGATAATGAAAAACAGCACAGGGACAAATGTTGCGAACTAGGCGATGATAATTAAAGACAGCGCATAAAAAATAGTCGAAGACCGCCAAAAATAAAACCGATGACTCCCAAAGAATGAGTAGATTCATGAATTACATGATCAGTTGTAATATAAAAGAAAGAAAAAAAATTAGAAAATGGCATTAATAAATCTGATAATACCAAAACAAAAGAAACAAAGTCACGGAACTGTCATGAAAAAGATCTTTGATATAATTCAGGATGGTCATCAAAGCGAACAAATGCGACTAAAGTAGGATCCGTTCCTCTTTTTTGAATTTGGAAGATCTTTTCATGATCTCACTTGTCCTTTCTTCTTCGATAAAATTAGCTAGAACAATTGGAGGGGAAAAAATGTGAATATAATTATAAACGGATCCAGGATGTATGATATTTGTCGAGGATTAGACTATTTATTATGAATTTGATACTTGTCAGAATTCAACTTTGGTCGAGGATTGGATACTTGTCGGAGATTTGACTTTTGTTGACAGTTCGATATTTGACGAGGATTAAATGCATTGAAATGTTAAATGCATTAAAAAATTAAATGCATATCGAGGATTTGATACTTGTCGAGTGCTCGACTCTGGTCAAAGGATTGACACTTGGCATAGGTTCCAGGATGTCGAGAGTTCGACACCTGTAATTTTATATTGAGCTTTGATCCATTACTTTGAATGAATAAATAAATAAATAAATTTGTCGAGAGTTCGATATTTGTCAAGGATTAGACGCATATCAAGGATTCGATTCTTGTTGAGGATTCGCTACTTGTCTAGGATTCGATACTTGTCGAGGATTCGATACTAGTCGAGGATTCGATACTAGTCGAGGATTCGATACTAGTCAAGGATTTGATACTTGTCGAGGATTAGACACATATTTTGAAGATAGAAACCTGTTAAGACTATCTATAAGTGAGCAATTACTCTTATAACCTTTCAGTTACTTTTTTACTATTCTAATTTTTTTTTTTTTTTTTTTAAGACGAAAAGATAAATAATAAAAAACAAAATTCCATCCATCATTTTTGAGACCTATACCTGCAAAAATTACTGACAAAAACGATTGCTTCAGGAAAATCACTCTTTAGAATGCAGGTTTTCATAACACTTGTCGCAAATTCCAGGGCCTTTCAATCAATTCTTGTCAGAAAAATTTAGCTCTTAGCACAGAATGCTTTGAGAAAACTCTTCAAAACACTTGCGCTAAATATTGTAAGTGCGTGCGTATTCAAATGACGCGCTGCGGTGCATACGCTCGATGAGATCGATGCCACCGTTGGGACGGGCAAAAGTACTTTCGCACAAAGACTTTGCTTTCGCATTCGCAGGTGGAGTCACCTATTCGCGCTTTTACTTTTGAAAAAGTACTTTTGCATTCGCAGGTGGAGACACCACTTTAGAGTCTGCTGCGAACTTCCAAACTCGAGAAATCACGTTAGCAATAATAATAATAAAAAAATAAATAATGTAAACAATTTATATTTCTAGTCTACTCTTGTGAAGTGTACGAGACTTTCATCGTAGCCGTGAGTTAATGGATATCATCCAGCCCATTTCTTCCAGGTACCTAATTTTCTAGTACCCACAGTTGTGCATTAAAACTTTTGTTTCATTATTATTGAAATTGTTCTCTCCGCATCTAATTTTTTTCTCCTCAACGCCACTCCAACATTCAAATTAATAACAGCACACTGAACCCTTTGTTATCATCTCGTATTTAATATTGCACCACTGTCTCTTTATATCCTTTGCTTGCCCTTATCCAAGTTTAACGATCGGTTTTTCATCAATTATTTTATACCTCTCGCCGATAAAGAGTGCTGGATTTTTTGAACTTTGTTTCACATCTTTTAGTTGTACATCACCTGTGCTTCATTGTTTTTCAAGTCAACTTGCCAAGCAAGCACCCAGCAAAGTAAGTTTCTCTGTCAGCTCGGGTCTTAAATTGTATCGTCTGTTTCCTTTTCAACGGTGTTACGCTGTCCCATATTTATTTCTTGGAATTCACTGCCTGCCCATTACATCTATCTATAATTAGGATTATCAGACAGGTAAAGGTTCTCGCATAACCAAAAAATTGCATTTCACCATTACACCTACATAAGTGAATGGATCTGCCGAAGACATTACAGAAGAAGACTGGCTTCTGCTATTGTATAACACAGGGGAGAAGTGAAGCCGGTCATGGCCTAGGCTGAGAGACAGGCAGTGTTTCATATAGTAGACAGATTCGACCACAAGTGGACCATTTTGATGAGAATACAGCGACAACCATGATTTAACTACACAGCTCAGTCAATGCACACACCCTCCACCGCCTCTCCGTCTGCCTGGCACTATCACTGGGTAGAGTGAGGAAAGGGATGATGTTTAGCTGGTGCTGCTGAAGCACAGGCGTTCAAATCTACATGCTTTCATTTGGGGAAAATACTATTTTTAGTGCGAATTATAAACAATTTACGACAGTGAAACTTGGTTTTTATTTTTAATAGACCACGAGCAATACCATCTAAACATACCGGAACCCGGGGGTTTGAGGTTATGTGATTAGTTTGCCAACTTTTACACGGGTTCTTATGGAGGAAAGAGGAATTTTTGCGGTTTTTTCTACTTTTTACTAATTTTTCGGCTGTTAAAACCAGATTTTCTTGGTCTGGGCACTTCCCTGAATGTTCCAGAGCGTTTCCGCAAAAAAACACTTTTTTCTTAAAATTACGCGAAACACCAAAGGGTCCCTCCTTTCACATTGACTCAAAGCAAGCAAGGGTCCCCCATTTGGTGTTAAATCTTTTGGTGTGTAAGTTTGCGGAAAAAGTGGTTTTTCACAGAAACGCTCTGGAACATCCAGGGAAGTGCCCTGACCAAGTAAATCTGGTTTTTACAGCCGAAAAATTAGTAAAAACTAGAGAAAACCGCGGAAGGTCCTCTTTGCCCCATAAGAGCCTGTGTAAAAGTTGGCAACCTAATCACATATCCTCAAACCCCCGGGTTCCGGTATGTTTAGATGGTATTGCCACGAGGAAGGTTTCAAGCTTTGAGAAAACCTGTCTGATCACACTTCAATTTTTCATTCCTATATTTTCTGGCGGTTGGTAGAAATCCCTCTTATAAAGAAGGCGGGTATGTAATATTCAATGCATTCTACCCAATTTTCTAAAAGTGCCCGAAAATAGAAAAACAAATTTGCGTACGATTTTTCAAGTGCGAATTATAAACAATTTACGACAGTGGAACTTGGTTTTTATTCATAATAGACCGTGTGGAAGGTTTCAAGCTTTGAGAAAACCAGTCTGATCACACTTCAATGTCTTATTCCTATATCTTCTGGCGGTTGGTAAAAATCCCTCTTATGGAGAAGGTGGGTATGTAATAGGTATTCAATGCATTCTACCCAATTTTCTAAAAGTGCCCGAAAATAGATATACAAATTCCTCGTCACTTCGTATTGATAAAAACCAAGTTTCCTTGTCATAAATTGTTTACAATTCAAACTTGAAGAGGGGTCTTTTCCCATGAGAAAGCAGGTAGATCTGAATGCCCGCTCTTCAGCTACGCCAGCTGTATGTCACGAGCGAAGGTTGCGCAGATCGCACCGAAACTCGTCAATCGGATTGACTGACCTGTGTTGTTAGATCATGGCCACAACTGTCCATGCTCCCACTCCCGATCCTTTATCCCTATCCACAGTGTGGACAGTTTTCAACTCAAAAACTGTCCACTAGCTTGTCCCAGAAAAGATTGGATTTGACACTTCTATGGTTTTCATGAAAACATCAGCTTCTTACGGCTCCTAACCAATCAGGTTGCTCTATCTGAGGATGGAAGCTGATGTTTTCATTTAAAGCTACAGTTGTCAAGTCCAATCATTCTTGGGACAACCTAGGACTATTCTACCCCGTCCGAACCTGGCAACACTGTAGACAGGGTAACGAATGAACATTAGCTCTTATGGAGCCTCGTTATTTAATTTTTTTTTGGACATCTGTGTTGAGTCCCATGTATGTTGTACAGAATAGTATATGATTCATCTAAACCAGAAATCGAGATCAATTTAAGGTGTCGGTTCTTTTATAATTGAAGGTAACAATCGGTCGGTCATTGTTTACTTTAGCACAATAACCTCTCTTTCCGTACTATCTATTGAAAATGTAAAGCAGATAAATTGACCGAAACTTTGGTTAAGCTCGTAAATTTCAACTAGAGCTTATGCATTTTGAGTATTTAACGGGTTGATGGATTCTGACAAGCAGTGAATCTTGCTTCTGAAATGCATCATAATGGAATCGGTCAGCTGTTGTTTAGCAAAGAGCTACACCTCGTTGCTAACCAACCACTCACTTATTTGTTTTTTTCTGAGGTTAGTTAGTTTATCATCAACTAATTAAAGTTCAGTTCTTAATAAACAGGATTCACAAATCATTTTGAAGCTTACACTTCCTTCCAATCAAGGGACGGTGTAAAAGATGGTAAAGGAGGTTTATACACATAAAACACGCCCTTGTGTATAATTTATGATGGCACTTGATGTGGTGTGAGATGAGGGTGAGAGGTAAGAGGTGCAGTGGAGAGGTGATGAAGTTAAACAGTAATGGGTGGGGGTTGGTACTGAGAAGTGATGGATCTTCGTAGTTGAGTATTTCCTGGGGTGGGAAATAACTTTAGCTAGTTTCTCAGCCCTAGAAGTTGGTGGTTAGTCGATAAGTTCTTATTTTGTTTTTCATATTTGTGGCAAGTGAAGAATATGATGACGAAGAATGAAGATGGCAGCGAAGAGAAAGATATAAACACAGTATTGGATTTTATCGTGATTCATGGGGGAAGAATAATTATGAAAAGAAGTTATCCATGATGACTTTGACTGAAGAGTGGAGAGATGAAAAGCACAAAATGTGATTTTTTCCTGAACAGAGATGAGCAGGCTCAGGAAAAAATCATACTCCGAACCCAATATCTAGGATGTGTTGTCTTTTCAAGCAGAAAACTGATTCACTAATAGCAAGGAGCTCAAGTCCTAGATGACTGGGATGACAATCAAGTCTGTTCAAATAGTTAATATTTTGTCTTGTGGTTGGCAAGTAATAAAGAATTATAAAAGAGCGAGACAGTGTTAAGTGGACATGATAAAAAAGATAAAATATATTGATGCCGGCTACGACAGGCCCCGACCAGCTGGGCAATTACAATGCTGCCGGTGGAGGCAGACGGAATTAATGGTAATCTAACAGTGCTGCCGCGAAAGGCAGACAGAATGAATTAGGAGCTAGGATGGATACATTACATCCCCTTTTTTTTTTTTTTTTTTTTTTAAATATCATGCATAGGGCATGGAGAGAACGAAACGTAGTAAAGTTAGAGCAAACCTATGCATGAGCGATTGTCATAATACAACAATTAATTGACAGATAGATAATTGACACGTTAAATGTTTAAAATGATATAAAAGCATACGAATTTGTTTCAAGAACTGTGAGTCGAGTGCGCGTAAAAATTTATGTACAGAGATGATTCGCACAAAATAGGAATATTAATTTAATTTTATCACAGCCAATAGGTTTATACAGGGTGTTTCACATAACCTGCTCACTATGGTTTTCTTGAACACATGACGTTAAAAAAATCGAGAAAAATCGGTTTTATTCTAATTCGGACCTGAAGTTTCATTTAAAAATACTGTCACAACCCAAAATTTGGTTTTTGGGGGGTTTTCAGGGGGGGCACCCCCCGAATCTCGAAAATTTCAAATGGCAACCCCCATCTTGTGATACCTCCTTTGAAAGGGCGTAAAATTCTAAGCATTTTGGCTTAAACCGGAAGTCAATATCTTTTTTCGTGTTCGAGATATCGAAGGTCGAAGTTCGATTTTGGACCAATTTTCGAAAATTCGTAACTCCTACGAAAAGAGTCGTAAAACAAAAAACTGCACATGCAAAATACTCTACTTGATGAGTACTTTCAAGAAAAAAATACGAATTTAGAATCAAACAAATTGTAAGCCAACTTTTAGGCACCTTAAAAATTTTGGTGGGAAAACCCCGATACATCAAAATTTTCAAATGGCAACCCCTATCATTGAACGTCTCATGCGAAAAGGCGTAAAAAGTCGTGCATTTTGGCGCAATCAAAAGTTCAATATCGTTTTTCTTATTCGATATATCGAAAATCGAAGTTGGATTTGGACCGTTTTTCGACCCTGTAAAAAATGGATCCTATCGTGTGATACATCATTCGAAAGCGCCTAAAAAATCAAGAATTCTAGCGCAAACCGGAAGTCAATACCTTTTTTTGCGGTCGAGATATCGCAAGTCAAAATTTAGTCTCCGGGTCATTCCATTTTAAATCAACCAAAATTAATGAAATATGTTGCTGCCTAGTCATGGATTTTGGAATTATTTTGTGGGGTGATTGTAACTACTTTTAGTAGCTCAAAACGTATTTTTTCATATTTTTTTAGCTTACGGCCCCTGAGATATAGGCAATCGGAAATTCAAAAATTGCGATTTTAGGCTTATCTTTGAACGCGTGCCACAGCCTTAATTCTCAACGGAAAGATACGGTTGAGGTCTCATTTTGATGCATTTTGCGTTCTCTTTCCATTGTTTTAGGTCGTTTTTCATTAATTGAAGGTTTATTAGGTTGCATACCTCTTTGAACTTTGGTGACCTTATTGCAATTTTTCCGATCTTTGATAATTTTTTTAAATAGAATAGCGTTGGTAGAAAAAATTCATACTTTCCAAGCTTTAAGTACACTACTAAGAGTACCTGCTCAAAAAAAAATTGGATCTCCTGAGCAATTTTTGTCTAGTTGAAAAAATTGCTTAAAGTCGGCTGATATTAAGAAGGACTCAACTTTGAGGTTAAAAAAGTCGATGTGGGGATTCATGAAAAAATCTTAAAAAATAATTGAAATCACCGCTTTTATGTCTACTTTCAATATCTGAAGTCAAAAGTTTGTGTATTTGATCGCTACAGTCGAATTTTTTTTTTTCAAAATTGGTAAAAATTTAATTTGCTCGAACACACGCGATCGAAGCGAATAGAAGAGCCAACTCTTTGAGCTTAAGAAATCTCGCCAAATCTCTAAAATGATCGCTTTTAAGTCCTTTTTCAACGCCTGAAGTCGAACATTTGATTACTGAAGCGCTTCAGTTGAAAAACAAATTCGAAAAATCGGTTAAAAACACCATTAGTGCGGCCACAATCTGAGCTCAGTTCAGGGCATAGGGGCATCGCGTGAAATTTTACCACTTTTACAAGCTTGTGTTTCAACTGAAGCGCTTCAATAATCAAATGTTCGACTTCAGGCATTGAAAAAGAACTTAAAAGCGATCATTTTAGAGATTTTGCGAGATTTTTTAAGCTCAAAGAGTTGGCTCTTCTATTCGCTTCGATCGCGTGTGTTCGAGCAAATTAAATTTTTACCAATTTGAAAAAAAAAAATTCGACTGTAGCGATCAAATACACAAACTTTTGACTTCAGATATTGAAAGTAGACATAAAAGCGGTGATTTCAATAATTTTTTAAGATTTTTCATGAATCCCCACCTCGACTTTTTTAACCTCAAAGTTGGGTCTTTCTTAATTTCAGCCGACTTTAAGCAATTTTTTCAACTAGAAAAAATTGCTCAGGAGATCCAATTTTTTTTGAGCAGGTACTCTTAGTAGTGTACTTAAAGCTTGGAAAGTATGAATTTTTTCTACCAACGCTATCCTATTTAAAAAAATTATCAAAGATCGGAAAAATTGCAATAAGGTCACCAAAGTTCAAATAGGTATGCAACCTGCTAAACCTTCCATTAATGAAAAACGACCTAAAACAATGGAAAGAGAACGCAAAATGCATCAAAATGAGACCTCAACCGTATCTTTCCGTTGAGAATTAAGGCTGTGGCACGCGTTCAAAGATAAGCCTAAAATCGCAATTTTTGAATTTCCGGTTGCCTATATCTCAGGGGCCGTAAGCTAAAAAAATATGAAAAAATACGTTTTGAGCTACTAAAAGTAGTTACAATCACCCCACAAAATAATTCCAAAATCCATGACTAGGCAGCAACATATTTCATTAATTTTGGTTGATTTAAAATGGAATGACCCGGAGACTAAATTTTGACTTGCGATATCTCGACCGCAAAAAACGGTATTGACTTCCGGTTTGCGCTAGAATTCTTGATTTTTTAGGCGCTTTCGAATGATGTATCACACGATAAGATCCATTTTTTACAGGGTCGAAAAACGGTCCAAATCCAACTTCGATTTTCGATATATCGAATAAGAAAAACGATATTGAACTTTTGATTGCGTCAAAATGCACGACTTTTTACGCCTTTTCGCATGAGACGTTCAATGATAGGGGTTGCCATTTGAAAATTTTGATGTATCGGGGTTTTCCCACCAAAATTTTTAAGGTGCCTAAAAGTTGGCTTACAATTTGTTTGATTCTAAATTCGTATTTTTTTCTTGAAAGTACTCATCAAGTAGAGTATTTTGCATGTGCAGTTTTTTGTTTTACGACTCTTTTCGTAGGAGTTACGAATTTTCGAAAATTGGTCCAAAATCGAACTTCGACCTTCGATATCTCGAACACGAAAAAAGATATTGACTTCCGGTTTAAGCCAAAATGCTTAGAATTTTACGCCCTTTCAAAGGAGGTATCACAAGATGGGGGTAGCCATTTGAAATTTTCGAGATTCGGGGGGTGCCCCCCCTGAAAACCCCCCAAAAACCAAATTTTGGGTTGTGACAGTATTTTTAAATGAAACTTCAGGTCCGAATTAGTATAAAACCGATTTTTCTCGATTTTTTTATCGTCATGTGTTCAAGAAAACCATAGTGAGCAGGTTATGTGAAACACCCTGTATTTATGTTTGTCAGACGAGGCATTTACAAGACAGATAATAAAAATTGAATAAAGGAAAGAGCTTGATTCAAAAAGGGGGGTTTTCTCCCCCCCCCCCACCGATTTTCTTGAAACTTTGTATTTTGATAGTACTTGATAAAAGTAGTCTTTTTTTTTTTTTTTCAAATAAATTTTTTCCAAAAATAATTAGGGGGGGGAGTTACAGTGTTGCAAAGTAGCGCCTTTCAAAAATTCATAACTTTCGCGTAAATCGTCCAATTGAAACACGGTTTTCACCAAAAGATGCGGATTGTAAAGCACTTTCATGTCATCTAAACGGAATTCAATTTCAATAATTTTTGACTTAGTTATCGTCATTTTTGTGATTTTTAGGCCACTCAAAATCTACTTAAAGTGAAATAAAAAAAATGGTATTTTTTGATTTTGACCGGGTTGCAATATGTTATTCCTCTTTAAATTCTGCGTAAAATGAGCCCAAGCAGAATGCAGGGCGATTTTATGTTCCGGAGTTATGCATTTTTTAGTAAGCGAAGAACGAGTTTTTTAGGTTGCCCATGAGCGTTCGAGAGAGAGGCTCAAGTCAAATTAATGGAAACGGTATTTTTTGATTTTGATCAAATTAAAATATGTTATTCCTACTTAAATTCTGCGTAAAATGAGCCCAAGCAGAATGTGGGGCGATTTTTTGCTGCGGAGCTATGCGCGTTTTAGTAAACGAAAGTCGAGCGTTCTATGGAGAGGCTCAAAGACGTGGGTAGCCCGGGTAGCCTCAACCACTCGACTTTCGTTTACTAAAACGCGCATAGCTCCGCAGCAAAAAATCGCCCCACATTCTGCTTGGGCTCATTTTACGCAGAATTTAAGTAGGAATAACATATTTTAATTTGATCAAAATCAAAAAATACGGTTTCCATTTATTTGACTTGAGCCTCTCTCTCGAACGCTCATGGGCACCCTAAAAAACTCGTTTTTCGCTTACTAAAAAATGCATAACTCCGGAACAAAAAATCGCCCTGCATTCTGCTCGGGCTCATTTTACGCAGAATTTAAAGAGGAATAACATATTGCAACCCGGTCAAAATCACAAAAATGACGATAACTAAGTCAAAAATTATTGAAATTGAATTCCGTTTGGATGGCATGAAAGTGCTTTACAATCCGCATCTTTTGGTGAAAACCGCGTTTCAATTGGATGATTTACGCGAAAGTTATGAATTTTTGAAAGGTGCGACTTTGCAACACTGTAACTCCCCCTTAATTATTTTTGGAAAAATTTTATTTGAAAAAAAAAAAATACTACTTATATCAAGTACTATCAAAATACAAAGTTTCAAGAAAATCGGTGGGGGGGGGGGAGAAAAACCCCCATTTTGAATCAAGCTCTTTCACATACATATTTATTGGATGAATGAGTCACTTGATGAATGAATCGACGAGTCTGCGAGGAGGTCTTATCTCTCTATTAGATCTAAGAAGAATAGGAGGTAGATTATTTCGGCTATTCGGATCAAAGACTTCTAATACTCTTTGATTCGGATCAGCAGGTTCACCGCAGACGGATTTGAAGAATTGATTGGATTCGAAGGAACATCTTGAGTAGGAGGAACTGCCGCTGATTGGGATGGAGTTGAGATAGTGTGCTGTCGATTTCGATGGCAATTAACATTATCGGCTGACTGGACATTATACAGGGTGTAAAAAAAAAGGAGCAGCTCCGAATAACTCGAGTTTGGGTTCGAATTTCAAAAAACGTTGAAACACGGGTTCCATTATTTTGAGGGGGACATCTTTTAGGGGGGTTGCCAAATTCCAAGTCCCCCCAGGGGGGCGGGTACGGGGGTCACCGCCCCCTAAATCACATTTCTCAAACGGCAACCCCTAATTTTTATTACATAACTTTGAAGAACATCAAATTCTAAGCATTTTGGCGCAAACCGCAGGTCGATATCGTTTTTCGTGTTCGAGATATCGAAAGTGAAAGTTCGATTTTGACCCATTTTCAAAAATTCATAACTCCCACTAAAAAAGTCGGAATTTAAAAAGCTATTAGCTTAAAATGCTCTACAAAACAAGCCCTTTTCAGAAAAAAATACAGCTGTCCAGGAAATTTGATTTTTAGGCTCCGAAAAAAATATTCAAAATTTTCGAAAATTTTGAATCGGTGATATTCTTGTAAAACGGCCAGAATCGACAATTTTGGCTTAAAACCTGTTGGCTGAGTCCAAATGAGCGATGCAAAGCGCTTAAAAGACCAAGAAAGTCTCAAAATCACCTTTAAAATGATCAAACTCAGTATTGAGAACACTGCTAAATTTAGAGTCAGGAAACACCTCTCTCTCGGGTTTTAATGGGGTTTTGAGGACTTTTGAGAGCTTTGCATCGCTCATTTGGACTCAGCCAACAGGTTTTAAGCCAAAATTGTCGATTCTGGCCGTTTTACAAGAATATCACCGATTCAAAATTTTCGAAAATTTTGAATATTTTTTTTGGAGCCTAAAAATCAAATTTCCTGGACAGCTGTATTTTTTTCTGAAAAGGACTTGTTTTGTAGAGCATTTTTAGCTAATAGTTTTTTAAATTCCGACTTTTTAGTGGGAGTTATGAATTTTTGTAAATGGGTCAAAATCGAACTTTGACTTTCGATATCTCGAACACGAAAAACGATATCGACCTGCGGTTTGCGCCAAAATGCTTAGAATTTGATGTTCTTCAAAGTTATGTAATAAAAATTAGGGGTTGCCGTTTGAGAAATGTGATTTAGGGGGGCGATGACCCCCGGACCCGCCCCCCTGGGGGGCCTGGAATTTGGCAACCCCCCTAAAAGATGTCCCCCTCAAAATAATGGAACCTGTGTTTCAACGTTTTTTGAAATTCGAACCCAAACTCGAGTTATTCGGAGCTGCTCCTTTTTTTTACACCCTGTATGATCTGGGTTGTTGATGCTGCGAGATGATTTTTCCTGGAATCCATAATGATTAGGCATCTTTTTTGAAGTAGACTGGATCACCTGATTTAAGAATTGACTTTGGTTGGGTTTGACGATCATAATAGAATTTCATCGTAGACTGATTTTTTACTTTATTCTGTTGATGAAGATTGAAACTAACTGATTTGGGTTTGAGATGATTTTTAGTCGTTGGTAACAGAGTACGGAGTGATCTTGACTCTAAAAGTTTTGCAGGAGACTCAATATTATTTCTTGAGGCTGTTCTATAGTTGAGCAATGCTAAGAAAGGATCTTCATTAGACATTTTACATTTTGACAGGATTGTCTTGAAAATCTTAACGCCAGATTCTACAAGTCCATTTGATCTAGACAAATAGGGACTAGAGAAAAGTAGGTATGAGTTATTCCCCAGTTACGAGAGAAGTCAAAAATTTCTTGAGAATTGAAAGGAGGTCCATTATCGGAATTCATTTCAACAGGAATCTCATGACGAGCAAAATTTGTTTTCAACGCAACGATGACTTTAGGAGCAATTGAAGACACTAAAGGTTCAACCTCAAAGAAGGTTGAGTAACAGTCTTCGATGATTAAATACTTTTTTCCATCGTATTCTAGTAAGTACACCACCTTTTTCCCAAGGCAATATTGGAACTTTGTGCGGAAGTAATGGTTCTGGCGGATTGTCAGATCGATGACTGAGACATGTAGAACATGATTTAACTACATTTTCAGTATCTTGGTTCATGTTTGGCCAAAACACAATACTTCTTGCAAAAGATTTTGATCTAGCAATACCTAAATGTCCTTCATGGATGATCTTTAAAATTTCTTTTCGAAGATTTTGAGGAATGATGATGCTTGTGTTTTTTAACATGAGACCATCGACTGAATGTTCACGATAGTTCCAAAATGGTTGAGCTGAAAGGAGGACATGATTTCTTTTCAGGCCACCCATTTTGATAGTAACCTGCCAGAAGTTGAAGAGTTTCATCATCTTTGGTGGCATTTTTTAACCAGTCTTGTTTTTCTTCGGAGACAGGCAGAATTGAATTCAGAGCATTCACATGTATGATGATGTCACAATCAAGTTCATCTTCTGACATCGGGTAACGCAGCACGAGAAAGGGTATCGGCAATATACATTTCCTTACCTTTCTTGTAGGTGACGTTTAAAGTATAGGGTTGAAGTTTCAGCATCATTCTTTGTAACCTGGCAGGCGTATCGGCTAACGATTTTTTGAAGCGTGTAACAAGCGGACTGTGATCAGTTTCTACAAGGACATCTTGGGCATGGATGTATTGATGAAATTTAAGACAACCGAAGACAATAGCGTAACATTCCTTTTCTATTTGAGCCATCCGTTTTTGAGACTCGGTGAATGTTTTGGATGCATACGAGACAGGATGTCCGTTTTGTAAAGAAACCGCTCCGAATGCCGATTGAGAAGCATCTACTGACAGAGTGATTGGTTGATTTGGGTCGAAATGTGCTAAAACAGGTGCAGAACACAAAATTTGTTTAAGACGACAAAAAATTGATTCATGTTCAGATGACCATTCCCACAAAGCATCTTTCTTCAAAAGATTCCTGAAACCTTCAGTTTCCTTGGCTAGGTTAGGAATGTATTGGCCTAGGTAATTGACGAGACCTAGGAAGCGTTGAAGATATTTTTTACAAGATGGCAAAACCATTTTTGTTATAGCTTGGACTTTGTTTTCGTCAGCGGCTACGCCATCAGCGCTGATGATTTGACCAGAGTATCGGACTTTGCATTGACAAATGCGATTTTTCTCCGTATTGAATTTAAGGTGGACTTTTGCAGCTCTAAGAAAGACTTGTCTCAACCGCCGATCATGTTCTTCCTTAGTTCTTCCAAAAATCAAAAAATCATCGAAGTAAACAATGACGCCAGGAATGTCACCAAATATATCAATAATCCTGCTGTGAAAAATCTCAGGAGCACAATTGATACCGAATGGAAGCGGTGTAAAAGAGTAACGACCAAAGGGCGTGTTAAACGTGCAGATGCGAGAACTCTCTTCATCCAGTTTTTAAAACGAAACTTTCTGAGGTGTTCGTCGGCATCGTTTGGCATAACTTAGGCCGGTTTTTGGCTGGTTTTTTCAACATTTTTACCAACTTGGTCCAGTTTTTAGGAGTCAGATATCCCGTTCGTTACGCGCGTTTTGACCCCAGTACATACAAAAACGCAAACCCAGTCAACAAAACCAATCACAAACAAGCAACTAAACCCAACAACAACAAAAAAACAAATTCAACGAGATCCACCCCCATAACGACAGTCATAAAACAAAGGCGCAACACCGAATTGCATGTTATTCCTATAAGTAACAATGGGAAACGCAACGCCTACTTGTTTTTTTTTTTTTTGTTTTTTGTTTGTTTGTTTTTTTTTTATGGGAAATGTTCAACCTTTATCAGTTTTTGCACATCATTTTAGTTGGTAAGAATTTTCTGTCTACCCCTTCCTCACCTTATCTCTTTCAAACTACGCACGCATGCAGTACGACATTTCCGGAAGAGAAAGGCCTGATTTGAAATCAAGGAGCAAAAATACTTACAAGTTAGCTAAGTATTCCTGTGCTTGTATTTTACAAGTTAGCTAAGTATTCATGTGCTTGTATTTTTCAAAATGATTTTTTTTTTAATTTTTTTATTTTTTATTTTTTTTTTAATTTGCCGGCCTGTGATACATAAATAATGTGTGGAAGTTTCGAGTTAGAAATACAACTGGCCTTGACTTGACTTTGATCTTGTCTCATTTCTCTATTGATTTTCTTTTCTTTAGTTCTGTTAAAGAGGAAAGCTTGTGTGATGTTATAATAGAGGAAAATACTGAAAAGGAGCTGATGGCGGAGCAACCGCTTGCAATAGTTGAAGAAGATGGATCCTTAGGATCTGGTGACGATCAGGCTGGAGTCAGTGAATTAAATGAAGAAACATTGCTTCAAGGGGCTGAAGATATTCCTGTACACTTTCGATCTGATGGAGGTGAGGCTTTTTCCACTAGTTGAAGCCTTTAAGCTGGACACTGCTGTTGCAAGTGGTAATGCTAAGTTCCTCAGAATATTCTGATGATGAAAATTAGGTTGTTCTCCATCAAATCATTATAGTTGTCTTTCTGAAGGATAAGGACAATAATTATTACTGTACCCATTTTGTTCCACAGCCTTTTACCCAATTAAGTTATTATTTTATTCCATGTGACGGGCTGTTCTAAAATAATTTTATTTATAAAGGATGTACCAGACCACCCGGATAGGGCATTTTTCTCGAAAACTACTGAACCAAATGATTTGAAAGGAAAGAGTTAGATAGTTAATGGACCCCAAATTTTCCGTTTTTGATATTTTCAAAAGCCCCCGATAGAGTCCCTTGGGGGGGGGGGGGATCAAACACATTTTTCAAGTTTTTCTAGAAACAGTTTCTTGTGAAAGTTTATAAAAAAAAATTGTATTCGAAAATGAAGGCAATTGGCGACAGTTTTGCTCCTTCTAAATTTTTTTTCAAAAACCCCACATATTTGTGTTGCAAGGGCGTTTTGGAAATTTGTTGAATCGGCCCTTGTGACCACTTTGTTCTCAATTTATCAAACATTATTACAGATTCTGAAAGAACAAATCAATACCTTTCGATTGATGTGCCACTCGTTAAAGGGAAAAAATGAGGTGTTCTGTTGCGAAATCAAAATTTTGAGGCTTCAAATTGCAGATTTGGCGCGATTCCATGGTTTGAACCAATTATGCCCCAAAATTTTGATTTGGCAAGAAACACCTTATTTTTTCACTTTAAGGTTATATGTGGCACATCAATCGAAAGTTATTGATTCGTTCTTTCAGAATCTGTAATAACTTTTGATAAAGTGTGAACAGGAAGGTCAGAAGGGCCGATTAAAAAAAAATCCAAAAAGCCCCCGTAACTCAAAATATTTGGGGTTTTTGGTAAAAATTTATCGAAGCTAAAATGTCGCCTAATGCTTATAATTTACGAGTATCAAATTTTTTTATACCTTTACTGGAAACTTTTTAGAGAAAACTTGGAAAATGTGTTGGAGGCCCCCCCCCCGGCCTTCCAACTCCCAAAGAGGCTATGAAGGGTTTTTGAAATTATCAAAAACTGACAATTTTAGGTCAATTCCCCTTTTGACTTTCTTGTGTCAAATCATTTGGATCTGTAGTTTTCGAGAAAAATGCCCTATCCGGTTGGTCTGGTAGTATTTGTTTGTAGGGACGCCATCCCAGACCTACCGTACCAGCAGGCTGATTCTGCTCGTTTGGACGAGACAAGACGAGATAGCAAGAATCGACGAATCCCATTGGTTTAAATGGCGTCACGTGACAGATTTGAAGTCATTCAAGTGGGTAAGGAATGGGTCAAGAGTCGCTCTTTTCAAATTCATGACTCTTGACCCGTTCCGTACCCACTTGAATGACTTCAAATCTGTAACGTGACGCCATTTGAACCAATGGGATTCGTCGATTCTTGCTATCTTATCTCGTCTCGTCCAAACGAGCAGAATCAGCCTGCAGGCCTTTTCTTCGGCCGACATTCGACATACAAAGCTGAAAATTGGCGTCCCCGTGTATTTAGTCAAGAAAAATTCAAACTTCGGGGCTTTAAAGCCCCCCGACTATTTTTTGGAGGGTTTTGGGGGTCGACCCTTTTTCAGTATGGGGGACCCCCGATGTTAAAGCTGAAATAGTTCATAAATTGAGTCAAATTGGCACTCCTACTCCTTTATTACAATATGACCTTTCGTTCGACAACTGCAAATCATTTTTGGGCCCCTAACCCCCCCCCCCCCCAAAGCCCCCAAGCATAAATAACACTGTGCAACAAAATTTTGATTTTTCTCTGACCCCCTGACGAAACCTATTTTTCTCGATCCCATGGGTGTTAAAACGAAGGAAAATCGCCGTTAGAACCCCACATCTTGGGCTGGAGGGCTAAAAACCCGCCATATTTGAATTTTCGCCAATTTTGCGTACCTTCGATCAATTTTTCCAATTTTTCGGCACAAAAACCAATCGAACCAAAAAATCTAATTAACGCATCCGAAAGAGCACTAAAGGACACCGCGCTTTGCTTATGGGAACTGGCTCCCAGTCAAATTTTTTTAAATTGAAATATGTGTCGTAAAAGTGTCTCCTGAGAAAAAGCTCTCACGGGCGGAAAAAAAATAATGACAGGATTTCGAGATATTCGCGTCTAAAGTTGGGGACTATTTGCCCTCCGCCTCGTATTCTCGTACGTAGCAGGCCGCTTAACTACTACGCCAACTGGAAACCTTCTCGGTCGAATCGCCCGACTCAGCGCGCATTGATATTTGCAGTCCCTCCCAACTGCTTATTTGTTTACCGCAGACCCACTGCTCTGCCTTGACCACTCCCTCAACTGATTACTTACCTACATCAACATTTTCTTTTTCTCTGCGAACTATCTGCTCTCTTCCTCTCTCTCCCTCTCTCTCCCTCATTGTAAATGTAGTTCCGATTAATAATAGTTCATTGTTGTTTCTCTCGCAATATTTGACACCTAGTTTTTGCGTCCTTTTTTTTTGTTTATTTGTTTATTTCTCTTTTATTATTCATGGATTTATTTATTTTGATTGAGGGGGAAGGGGTCGTTAGCACACGACGTAGTGGTTCATGAGCATTATACTATCGTTCTACTTCCAAAGCGATGTTTCAAGCGATGTGATACAAGTTTTCTAAAGAGTCGTCAAAAAAGAAAAAATGAAAAGAAATAAACAAAAACAAACCTCTCCCCCCCTAAAAAAATCAAACCAAAGAAACGTGATTTTTGACAAGTGTATAGAGCCGTACTGAAGTTTAATAGGAAAGGGGGGTCGGAGAGAGAAAAAAAAAGTGTGCCACACGAACGCGGACAATCGTGTATCTTGGTGTATCGATGGCTCCTCCATAAAAATCTACCAAAAAGAATCGATCCGATGGCGACAGTGACAGCGGCGGATCGTGAACAATCAACTGAACTTTCCATCCCATTTGAACCTATGGAAATGTATCGATTATTCGGAAGCCCAAATGAACAGTCTGAAGATCGACTCTCTCTTGTAGGTTTAAATAGAGGAGATATCGAAACAAACATAGCTTTGGAAGTAGAACGATAGTATAATGCTCATGAACCACTACGTCGTGTGCTAACGACCCCTTCCCCCTCAATCAAAATAAATAAATCCATGAATAATAAAAGAGAAATAAGCAAATAAACAAAAAAAAAGGACGCAAAAACTAGGTGTCAAATATTGCGAGAGAAACAACAATGAACTACTATTAATCGGAACTACATTTACAATGAGGGAGAGAGAGGGAGAGAGAGGAAGAGAGCAGATAGTTCGCAGAGAAAAAGAAAATGTTGATGTAGGTAAGTAATCAGTTGAGGGAGTGGTCAAGGCAGAGCAGTGGGTCTGCGGTAAACAAATAAGCAGTTGGGAGGGACTGCAAATATCAATGCGCGCTGAGTCGGGCGATTCGACCGAGAAGGTTTCCAGTTGGCGTAGTAGTTAAGCGGCCTGCTACGTACGAGAATACGAGGCGGAGGGCAAATAGTCCCCAACTTTAGACGCGAATATCTCGAAATCCTGTCATTATTTTTTTTTCCGCCCGTGAGAGCTTTTTCTCAGGAGACACTTTTACGACACATATTTCAATTTAAAAAAATTTGACTGGGAGCCAGTTCCCATAAGCAAAGCGCGGTGTCCTTTGCTAAGAATTCTTGTAATCGGATTTATTTTATTATAATTTTTTCTTTGGAATAATTACGCATATTCCGAAAAATTGTCGAAAAAAAAATCGAATTTTGCTCAGTTTGTCTCTTATACAGGGTGTAATAGATGTATCCCCCCCGTCTAACTTTTGAACGAGTTGAGATAAATTGCTGCGGTTTAGACCAATAATTTTAGATGAACTTTATTTTTTTGGGGGTCGATTTTTCAAAAAATCAGAACTCCCATTTGAAAAGTCGAACTTTCGAAAAGTAGGAGTCAAAAATACTCTAAAAAGCAAGTCCTTTTCAGAAAAAAATACGGTTTTGATATTTGTTCAGTCTTGGGGCCCCCCAAAATAATTTAAAAAAATGACACCTCAGGGGGGCTATCTCAAAAATTCCGAGCCACGACCCCTATCGAGTGATACATCTCTTGAAAGGGCACATAAAACTGAGCATTTTGGCGCAAACCGCAGGTCGATATCGTTTTTGGTTTTCGATATATCGAATGACAAAGTTGGATTTTTACTCATTGGCAAATTTCGATATATCGAAAACCAAAAACGATATCGACCTGCGGTTTGCGCCAAAATGCTCAGTTTTGTGTGCCCTTTCAAGCGATGTATCACTCGATAGGGGTCGTGGCTCGGAATTTTTGAGATAGCCCCCCTAAGGGGTCATTTTTTTAAATAATTTCGGGGGGCCCTAAGACTAAACAAATATCAAAACCGTATTTTTTTCTGAAAAGGACTTGCTTTTTAGAGTATTTTTGACTCCTAGTTTTGTAAAGTTCGACTTTTCAAATGGGAGTTCTGATTTTTTGAAAATGGATCAAAATCGAACTTTGACTATCGATATATCGAAGACGAAAAACGATATCGACCTCCGGTTTTTGCTGAAAGTCTTAGAATTTAATGCCCTTTCAAACAAGGTATCACAAGATGGGGGTTGCCATTTGAAAATTTTGAGTTGGGGGGCCAAACCCCCCTTTACGGGTGCCCCCCGGAATTTTCGGGTACGCCAAAAAGTAGTTCCTATTAAGTTATAAACATCCCCCAAGTTTGGTTTTTTTATCTGCAGCCGTTCAAAAGTTATGAAGCCGTCCCGGGACTTTCGGACCACCCTGTAGACTACCATTTAAATCTAAATCGTCCCTGGTCAATCCTATGAGAAGAATGCACCAATTATTTTTGAAAATTGAAAATATGGCTGATAAAAAGCAATAATTTAAAACTTTGGAGAACCCTCTACTTTCCGAAAAACTCCAGATTTTGAGAGAAAATCATCTTTTTACATACTTCGAAAGAGCTTGCTTGCAATTTTTGCCTATTTTCCCTTGTCTTTTAATGCGGTGTTACCTACTACGCCCGAAAGAGCAAAGTTATGCAATGATTAAGCAGAGCTAGACTTTGAATTGTTTGCTTTCCTCAGTGAAATACCGTATCTTAATGGTTTAAATTTGATGGTGAAGAAGGCATTTCATGTATTGGGTAATCAGAGGTTATGCTCAAGATTAGGTGGCCCTGAAAAGAGCTGTTTTGAAGGGAAAAGGGGTCGTTTCATCTCCCATAAGGAATGGGATGTAGTCAAACAAATTGTATTTTTTCAGGGATGATAGATCTATGCGTAGGGAGTTTGAAAATACTCACTTTTTTGTTGCAGCCCCCCTGGAACCGGTGGGGCGGGGGCGGGGTTGGGGTCAAAGGAAAAATAATTTTTTGACCATAATTTTTAAAAATTTAAAGATATCAAAATATGCTTTTTTTTTAAACAAACGATCATTGAGAAATATGTCTTTTGATGTATAACATGTGTAACAAATTGTAAAAACTTCAATTTTCATCTATTATTTTTATAAAAAAAAATAAAAAAAAATGGGTTCCCTTTTAAAAGTTTTAGGTTTAGCCCCCTAATCCCCTCTCCCCCCCTTAAATTGGAGGGGGCACCCAAAAAAGCTCCAGAAAAGTAGTCACTGCACAGTGCACATGGAGAAGAATGCCGAGAACCGATTCCGTGCAAATGTAATAGGAAAAAAGTTAGAGGGATTTGCGTTACATTTGCCCAAGCCTGCATTTTCCCGCCCTGAATTTGAAATAACAAGCACCGATACGTGGAGAGGGCCTGAACACTTCTCAACGGTCATCGGGCGTGTGGAAAACAATATTTTCTATTCTACCCATTCTCATGACATTAAGCAAAGGACATCGCACATTTCTTATGGCGCGTGGACCCCACTCAAGGTGTACTTTTTTTTGCAGAAATCGATTCTAGAGACCATTCTGAGCAAAAGCTCTCACGGGCCCAAAAAATTTCCATGTTAAGTTTAGCCGCTATTAAAGTTTGAAAGTCGGATCAGCACAGTTGGTGCATGCGTTTTTGGGCACACTGTAGCGGAGTAAGCGAGCTCGCACCGAACGTTCGGCCGGCCCAGTCCCTACTTGCCACTAGACCGACGCGCACGACCCAACCTCGGATTTCAAGCCTTTTCTCCCCTCTCTACCTCTCATCGTGCGTTTTTCTCTTTCTCTTTTATCTCTTTCTAGCCTTTATCAACCCATGTCTGTTTTCCTCTTGCACTTCCCCCGCACATTACTCGTTCATTCAATATCTTAACTCTCATCCCATCACTCATTATTGAGACCCTCACTCGAACTGATTGTTTTTATTCGCGTTGAGTCAAACAAATTCAATCCCTTACGTTTCGCCAACATCGAAGACAGAAGCAATAATACGTAGAGGAATTCATTTTTTGTCGGGGTAGGGAGGCTTATAAAAATTCACAATCTAGGTCAGCAGCGGCGCGTGCAGTCTAAAAACGCAACGTTACTTTCGGTCCATTTAAAGTATTGAAAAAGGTCGAAATATGGGGGGTGCACAGTGCACTTCTTCGAATCGATATGTAGAATGAGATCTAATGGGCGAAAAGCAACGTTGCCAGATGGCATACGACACTACTGATCACAGTTTATTCAATAATTGGATCTCTTCCGAAAATATACATTGGCTCAACTTAGGCAATGTAAAGGATTAAGCCAAGCTTCTTGATAAAATCAATAAATACCTTGAAATAGCCTGCTTATAAACCTTTGAAGCAGTATCAATTACCAGACGGTTCAACTGAACCATCAAATAATCGATCTGTGGGTGACACCTTTTTTTTTTTTTTTTTTTTTTTTTTTTTTATATAAAGATTACTATCGTTTCACAGCGATCATACTCAGTAGCGGCTCATGTAATCTGGCAACCATCCTAATCTTCATTTAAACCTATGCCAAAGTATCGATATCTGAGGGGGGGGGTTCAAATGCAGCTCTGAAAGATGGATTGTTGATTTGATTTTAAGTTTCACTCAAATGGTGATACTGCCGAAGTATTTGGATCGTGAAAACGATAGTATTTCATCAAAAGGGGGGGGCAATAAAGATCTCGTGGAAATCCGATAAAAAATCGATTATTATGCACATCGATCAATCGAAATCACAACTTATTAAACCTAAGTCTTCATAGTATTCAGTTATTAAACAAGCCGAACGAGAAGGTGACGGGAGAGGAAGTAGCGGAAAGCTAGAATATTTAATTGATAATCACGAAAGTATTTACGACTGTTGAGGCTGGCATATCAACAACAAAAAATCGGGTCTTATAGGAGTACGAGAGTACAAAAAGACAAGGGAAATGACAACAAAAGAAGGAATGAATCGGTCGCTCGTAGTGACAGGAGGAGAGGGAGAGGGGCGGTGAGACTTGAGGTTGGGTCGCCGCCGTCGGTCAAATGGCAGGTAGGGACCCGGACGGGGCCGGCCGATCGTTCGGTGCGAGCTCGCTTACTCCGCTACAGTGTGCCCAAAAACGAATGCACTAACTGTGCTGATCCAACTTTCAAACTTTAATAGCGGCTAAACTTAACATGGAAATTTTTTGGGCCCGTGAGAACTTTTGCTCGGAATGGTCTCTAGAATCGATTTCTGCAAAAAAAAGTACACCTTGAGTGGGGTCCACGCGCCATAAGAAATGTGCGATGTCCTTTTAGCGATCGAATATCATTCACTTCAAGAATTGATGATTGCTAACTGATGCTGCTGATCGGTGAAAAATCTAGCCAATGAGAGTCGAGAATGAACTTCTGAATGATATTCTCGTGAAAATGAAAACTGCGATAATAATATTCCATAACATAACCTCTAAATCAGCTCTGGATGACACGGCCATTTTTAACAAAAAAAACTAGCGTTTTCGAAGCTAAAATTATGTTTGTCTCATAGGAAAATGACTTCTACGCATGGTCTGTACAATAAACTTTATTCGAAAAGTTCGTCATTTCCGAAATTATCACGGCGAAAGGAGTCAAAAAGGATAGAAGATGAGATTTCTGACAACGGTTGCAAAAATTCGAAAATCGAATCTACCTCCGGAGGTAAATTCGAAATTTCCAATTGTTGGAATTCAACGGTCTCCGGTCAGACCAACGAAACAATCGAATATCATCAAAATAAAATGCAAATCCATCGAATATCATACGACGGTGAATGATATTCGATCGCTAAAATTTGCTTATTTCCGAATTCGACTGAGTCCGACTCAGAGCTGGGGACTAATAAATGTTCGGTACAGACGGTCCCCGAAAGACGTTGGATGGTGAGCGTTTACGTGTGCTTTCAAATAGCTTTAGGTGCACACCAATCATCTGGCTGGGTGCAGGACCGTCTGTAACGAACATTTATTGCTCCCTGGACTTAACAGTGAGTCGGACTCATGGTTTGTGCGACAAGGGAGTCCGATTTGAGTCGAACTCAATCTTGGTGCAACGGCCCCTAATACTATCTAGACCTGACTATAGGCTCATACTAGGGTGGGGAACCTAAGGCTGAGTAGAGGGACAAGAGTCCCTGGTTGGCCGCAACACGTTGGTCAGATTGGTGCACCGCGACCAAGGTTTTACATTGAAGTAAATGGGAAAATTACGATTTTTAAAATTCATAATAAATGATACAAAAAATTTAAACCTATTAAATAGGGTACAGTTTAAAAGCTTATTCTCCGCTGATTGCGCGTTTTTTTTTAGTTTTTTGAATTTTTACTCAAGAGCTTTTCTACAGAGACTTAAAGCTTAAAAGAATCTGTGTGTGTGTGTACATAAGGTAGTGAGAGTGTGTGAGTGAGTACGGTTCGACCCTTTACCCATTGTTTCCCCTGCCGATCCTGTCAACAATAACCAGTGCGAAACAAAGCGCCGACCGGAGCCGCACCATACACACACCCACACATACGCACATTTACCTGTCTTTACTGAAACACATCCACAACTCATCCCTCACCCACAAGCTACAGTACAAATGGACCAAAGATGAAAGAGATCCGCTCGCTCCTTCACTCACTTTTACTCACACACTCGCCTACCCAGGAAAGCTCCAGAGCTTCTCTGTAGAAAAGCTCTAGAGTAAAAATTCAGAAAACTAAAACAAGGCGCCAAATCTACGGAGCATAAGCTTTCGAACGGTACCCTCTTCAATAGGTTTAAATTTGTTTTACTATTTTTTATGAATTTTTAAAAATCTTAATTTTCCCAGTTACTCCAATGTAAATCTTGGCCGCGGTGCACCAATATGACTAACGGGTTGCATACCTAATCTGCCCGAAGGAGCTGGCCGTATGTCAGGTGTTGAGTATAAATGCAATGAAGGCAATCTTAATATCTCCCTAGCAACGCTATACTAAATATTTTATTGTTAAAAATATTTTTCTTAACCTATTACTTTCTTGCCTCTCACTTCACTCTTTTATTTGATCTATCTTATTTATCAGGGTCATGGGCCCAGAACCGCGTGAAACAGTAACGCAAATTATTAATTATTCAGTTTAATCCGGTGAAGGAAATATGGAGATGGAAAGAGGAAAAGTGCAACAGTTCGATGGTACAAATTGGGATAACTGGCGCTTCGCTTTTGGAAGGGGGGTGATGAGGTGTGTCGAATAGAAAAGAAATTTCATCTGCATCCGAATTTGATTCTTCGGAAAGAATGTCAGAGAATTCTTCAAAACACACACTAGCATTTTGTTTTTTTGTTTGTTTTTTTTTTGTTTTTTTTTTTTTTTTTGCCAATTGTTCTAAGAATAACGCTCTTTTTGAAAAGTTTTACCTTGTAATAGTCGGCAAGCGTCTCGTTTATGTCCGCGACACCCACAATGATGGCATTGAAATTTAAAGTAGTTTCCAGAATTACCGTAGAACGCAACATTTTTAGATTCACGCGAATCAGAGCTTGATGTTCCTTTTTGTTTAAGTTCCTCGTCTGACTCCACTGACGGAATTGAAGATCTAAGATCTAAATTAAAAACAGAGTTCGAAATGGAAGGTCTCGGAGATTTAAAATATTTTCTAGGGATATCTGTCGAAAGAAATAAGGAGCCCGGCACTTTGAAACTCGATCAAAAGGGATACATCCAAAAACTTCTGACAGCTTTTAGCATGGAAGACAGTAATGGCGCAACCGCGCCCATGGAAGTGAATCTACGTTTGCAAAAAGAAGGACTGCCCAGTCAAAGTATTCCCTACAGACAATTAGTAGGTAGTCTAATGTATCTGATGTTGGCAACAAGACCAGACATTTGTTTCCCACTTAATTACTTGAGTCAATTCCAAAACTGCTACAGTGAAGAGCACTGGATACATCTCAAACGTCTTTTGAAGGACTTCGAATGCACTATGAATCTTCAACTGACTTTTCCAAACAGTGACAATGGTCTTCTAAAAGGATACGCTGATGCGGACTGGGCGAATGATGTATCTGACCGAAAATCAGTCACGGGATACATTTTTAAAGTATTTGACAACACTGTCTCTTGGTTCACGCGGAAGCAACCATGTGTAACGCTTAGCCTTACAGAGGCAGAATACGTCGCCTTGAGCAGCACAGTTTGTGAAGCACTGTGGTTACGGAAACTTCTGAATGATCTGCATATTGAACTTTTAATAATTCCTATTTTTGAAGATAACATCTGCTGTATCAATATCGCAAAAGACCCTGTCTACCATAAACGCAGCAAGCACATAGATGTGAAGCTCCACCACATATTTGAAAACATTGAAAAGAAACTAATCAATTTACAGTACATAAAAACCGAACAGCAATAGTCAGATATTCTTACAAAATCCTTGCCGAAGCAAAAGTTTCAATTTTTAAGGGCTGAACTTAAATTTTTATAAGCAAAACATGTGGTAGGATTGTTAAGATTGAAGAGAGGTGTTGAATATAAATGCAATGAAGGCAATCTTAATATCTCCCTAGCAACGCGTTACTAAATATTTTATTGTTAAACATATTTTTCTTAACCTATTACGCTCTTGCCTCTCACTTCACTCTTTTATTTAATCTACCTTACTTATCATCAGGTCTAGATAGCATTAGAAGTCTTTGTTTTTATCATACTTATGAGAGCGTGAGGGCAATGGATCTGGTTGATCAAAAAATAATTCAATAGTATTTCAAATAATTGTTCTATAATGTGGGATGAAATCCAATAAATTTCAGAATTTAAGTTTTTATAATCTTGCTTGCATTTCATTATCAATCAGAAAGTTGCCAAACAATATTTTTATTTTTTTCAGTAACTTACCGGGTAGTTCAAGTCAACCCTAACAATACGGTGGATGCTGTGCCAATAGTCCCTACCTCAAGTGGATACGTCAGTCCTCAACACAGTAGTATTCAAGCAGCAGTTCTGGCCAATCCCATCAATGGTAGTAATTTAACTCTGCAATTTTCATTCGAAAGATTAAGATGAATGTACCAGTAACTGACTCCCTAAGAAAAATTTCCGCTTATCTTTGCTGTAATTTCGGATAAATTCAACCAATTACTTCCTTGATAGCTCATTTGAAAGCTTGAACTTTGGTCTCTCACTTTAGTTACACAGATTATCAATCTATAAAAAAAAAGTCATGGAATCATCAAAAAATGAGGACATGACCGGTGTACTAGTAGCAGACATCTAAAAATGTCCCATTCAAAAGTAACAGAGCATTCATGCACCAGTAACAGTCCACCCTCTTATCTCAAGTTATTTGCTTATGTACTAGTAACGGACCACTAAGAATAGCCCATTCAAAAGCAACAGACTGCTCATGCACCAGTAACAGACCACCCTCGTATCTCAAGTTATTTGCTTATGCACTAGCAACAGACCACGAAGAGTAGCCCATTCAAAAGTAACAGACCGTACATGCACCAGTAACAGACCACCCTCGTATCTCAAGTTATTTGCTTATGCACTAGTAACAGACCACTAAGAGTAGCCCTTTCATAAGTAACAGACCGTACATGCACCAGTAACAGACCACCCTCGTATCTAAAGTTATTTGCTGATGTGTTTAATGGAACTGATTGATTAGAGTGAAACACCACCTTACTGTGAGCCTGAGAAGCTAGAATTTGCTTTATAAAATTGGTTTGATATTAATAAGTGTTGATTTTGAAAATTCGATCACTTTGTCCTCAAGGGTGTTACGGAACCACGTTTTCAATTACAGTTTTCCTTTTTTTTTCAAATGACTGACCATAGTGTCACCCATGAAGAAAAAAGTAAAAAGTAAGGTTTAAAGTAGATATTGAGAAACTCAAAATCAAGGTAAAAAAGACAGATCGTGTATAAAAAAAATCGATGATTTATTTAGGAATTTCATTGAAAAGGAAATTTTGAATATGTCTCGCTTGCTTTGCTACGCGACAGCACCTAACAATTTTATAAGTATTTTTGTTGGTTGCAAGAAAACAAAAAATAAATCACAATCAATCCTCTCAACATTGACTTAGTATAGCGGTTCACTGCTGCTCAGCCTCAATGGATTTGACTCGTAGTCTAGCACCTAGTTTTAGTCTTAAAGACTTAGATGAGAAAATGCACAAATCAATGCAAATGAGAATCCTTCTCATAGACAAACGTTTTTACCATAATTTCTAATACAGTGAACGAAGAACGGAGACTAAGGGTGGTTAGCAGCGAATTGAAACTCTTTGCTAACCAACCGCTCACCCATGCAATTTGATACACATAGTTTCCTGTCAATCAAGGAAAGGTTTTCTTTCATTTCCAATCAATCTTGAAAACCAAATTCTCAGAGCTGGAAGGTGATTTCAAAATGTCAACCTATCTTTGGCCGGAAAACATCCAATCCTTCTACCTTCAAGATGCCGATTCACCGAATTACTGATTCTGAAAGAGCATAAATAATTACTGCACACACGCTTCTTGTTTGGTAGTCTTGGTAGTAATCAGACGGAACTGCTGGCCTGTGAAAGGCGGAGCAAGAGTCAAACGAGTGATAAAGAAATGCGTTACTTGCCTCAAGACCCCGCCTAGACCAGTTATTCCAGTAACGGCTTTTGGATTAATTTTCACATTTGGGGACGAAATAATAAAATAACGGGGTAAAATAATAAGGAAAGGGGGAGAAAAGGACGAGACAAGGTTCACGGTTAAATCATGGTGTAATCTACACTGCCCCGCAAAAAAAACCGGTGCACCTGGCGCGCTGGATCATTCCGCTCGAAAATGCGAAAAAATTACAAAACTTAAAATCGTCATAACTTCTGAACTAAAAAAGCTAAAAATATTTCAAAGCCAGGGTCGGATTCCACACACTCTTTAGTTTCTTTTACACAAGCTCACATTTTCTTTTGGTCATTTCCCCGCCCGTATGAAGAGTTTTTCCAAACCCTCGCGAAAACTGTTTTTTTAGAGCACACATCTCTTTGGGCAAAAGTAGCATAGATAGACAAAATCTGAAACATGCATCAGGTTTCTCAGAGTCAGGGCTATCAACCTGGTTACCTCAATTTTGTCTATAAACTTTTTTCATGGTCGGAAAATGCACTTTTCCGAGACCATGTACAGACCGATATTGAACACACAGTTTACACAACCCGCTCAAACATGCGCAAAGATGTTAAAAGTTCAAATCGTCAGAAATTTTGAACTTAAAGAGTTAAAAACATTTCAAAGCCAGGGTCGGATTTTTCATGCTCTCTAGTTTCTTTTACATTAGCTCAAATTTTCTTTTGGTCATTTTCCCGCCCGAATGAAGAGTTTTTCCAGACCCTCGCGAAAATTGTTTTTTTGCAGCACATTTCTAATAATGTTCAGAAGCGGTCTATACATGGTCTCGGAAAAGTGCATTTTCCCACCTTGAAAAAATTTTTTAGACAAAATTGAGGTAACCAGGTCGTAGCCCTGGCTCTGAGAAATCTGGTGCATGTTTCAGATTTTGTCTATCTATGCTACTTTTGCCCAAAGATACGTGAGAAGTTTGAGTAATTTTTTCGGAGATGTGCTCCAAAAAACAGTTTTCGCGAGGGTTTGGAAAAACTCTTCATACGGGCGGGAAAATGGCCAAAAGAAAATCTAAGCCTATGTAAAAGAAATCAGAGAGTATGTGGAATCCGACCCTGACTTTAAAATATTTTTAGCTGTTTTAGTTCAAAATTTATGACGATTTTAAATTTTGTAATTTTTTCGCATTTTTGAGCGGAATGATTCAGCGCGCCAGGCGCGCCGGTTTTTTTGCGGGGCAGTGTATATTGAAATTGTTTCTCGAAGCACTGAGCCGTGCCGCAACGGTGGCTTGATACAGATGCTGTCACGGGCAGCAGTTGTTCGGAATCAGCCTATATTTAAAAGGAATGGTGGGATAAGAAATATTTCAACAATGGCACCCTTGCCTAAGACTAGGGTAACTCTGATACGTTATGATAGATCTTTACTGGAGAAGATTGATTAAATGATTTGAATAAAGAAAAGAGACAGAGTCGGACGTACCGTTCGAGACTTCATTTTTATTATTAGATAACAGCTGTTCGCGTCAGAGACAAAAAGAGAGCTTGACAGGCAAGTGTGCAAACCAACTCATATAGTACTACGTACTACCAACTTAACATTTATATATACATGTCGAGGATATAACAATTCTCCCAGCACATTTAAAAATAATTAACAAATGATAAGTACATAAAAAAACAAATTGACTAAAAAAAAGTAATTTCAACTTCTGGGTCTTTTTCACAAGGGGTGGACTCGCTTGGTAAGTATGGGCGTCTGGGTTTGCGTTCTCTTGTGGATCTTCTGACTTCATTAGGTCTCGCAGTTGGAGTGAGGTTTGTTGAAGACCTGGGTTTAACTTGCGTTGATTTCGAACGAGCAGCGGCAGGGTGATGCAGAGGAATATCAGCGAATGATGCAGTTGGTGTAGAGAATATTTGAGGAGAATCATCTATTGATGAAGCATGTGGAAGCTGCTGATCTTTAGAGAGAGACTGCGGAATTTTCTGCTTAGGAGTTGCTGATTTCGGTTTAAGTAGCTCGGACGAAGAAGGCTGCGACAAGTGGGAAACTCTTTGTCGAACAGGAGCTAATGAAAAATTGGAAGTCTGTGGAGAGAGAACAGTTTGTCGAGCAGGAGTTAATGAAGGATTGGAAGTCTGTGGAGAGAGAACAGTTTGTTGAGCAGGAGATAACGGAGAATTGGAGACAGTCTGCGGAAGAGTTTTGCTTAACGAGGCAATTTGTGGAGACAAAGGCAAAAGTCTGGAATGTGAAGGAGAAGATACAGGAGGCGAAGCTCGTTGAGAATCAGGCTGAGATACAGGACGATTTGTCGATTGCATTTCGGGATGAATTCGAGCAGGCGCGTAGTGCCTTAAATTGTAGTTTTCAGTATTGCTGAGGTTACGATCTTCTTCACTTCCTTCCTCCTCATCAGCAAAACGAACTTGCTTTGGATGAGACAGTAACTGATCAATATGTCTTTTGTGACATACACCGTTGTGATCAATAGAATAGTGCAGTTTTCCCCATTTGGCCGTGACAGTGCCTGGGAGCCAGCGACATCGACCACTGTAGTTGCGGAACATGACACGGCTGCCCACTTCAAAGGTGCGGAGCTTGGGACCATGGTGTTGGCTTCGTACTTCTGAAGTACTGTCGGTAACTGTAACAATTGGTGAGACTTGGTCTATTCTAGTTTTGATTATACGACCGAAGAATAGGAAAGATGGAGGTTGTCCTGTGGATGGGTGCGGAGCCCTGTGGTATCTCTGCAAAAAAGCATCGATACACTTTTGGAGTGACTTCTGAGTAGGGTTCATAGTTTTGATGGCGTTTTTAATTGTTTGCACAAAGCGTTCCGCTTGTCCGTTGGTTGCGGGGTGGTAGGGTGCAGTACGTTTGTGGTACCTTACCCCCTGCATTCTAAGGAAATCTATGAACTCATCTGACGTGAATTGCCTCCCATTGTCAGAAACTACAGTATCCGGAACTCCGTAAAGAGAGAATAGATGATGAAGATGTTCACATGTTGTTTCTGATGTCATTGAGGATGTCACGATTGCTCTTGACCATTTTGAGAAGGCGTCAACTATGACAAGTAAATATGTCCCTAAAGTAGGACCTGCGTAGTCCAAGTGAATACGGAACCATGGTTCATTCGGATATTCCCAAAGGTGAGTATTTTCCTTGGGCGGCATTTTGGCATGCTCTAGACAAGTTAGGCAGTTTTTCGCGACACTTTCTATGTCCTGATCAATTTTTGGCCAATAGATAAGCGACCTGGCGATGCCTTTCATCTTAGTTATTCCGATGTGGCCAAGGTGCAATTCAAAGAGTAGCCTCTTCTTGAGTTTTTCTGGAATGACGACCCGATGGCCAAGCATCAGGCATCCGTTTGAAATTGAGTAGTCAGATTCTCTGCCCTTATAACCTAGTTCAGTTAGTTTCTTACCTTCTTGCAGAGCTTGTAGCAGTGGTGCTTTGGAATCGGTTATTGTTTCAGAGGCGATCTCTTTGGCAGTGACGGGTAATTGAAGAGTTTGCTGCTGAACAAATGAGTCGAAATCGTCCGAAATTTGTTGCTGCTTGAACATTCACCCGTTAACTGAGCTACTGGCATTATGCTGATTGCCCAAGCTTGGCAGGCGGGACAAATAGTCAGCATTCTGATGATCCTCTGAACGTTTGTGCTTAATATCATAGACAAAAATATCATAGGCAACAATGCATTGGGCGCAAAGATATGCGACAAGGGTTTGTTGTCTACGTAAATAGTAAACTTTCGGCCATAAAGATACTGAAAGAACCGTTTTATACCCCACACAACCGCAAGGGCTTCTCGATCTATTTGTGGATACGCTTTCTCTGTTTGATTTAGGGCTTTACTAGCATACCCAATAGGCCTTTCACTACCATCTGGCATCACATGAGATAAAACAGCGCCAAGCCCAACTGGGCTGGCATCGGTTGCAAGAACTGTGGGCAGATTTGGGTGATATGGAATCAGAACTTGGTCTGATACTAGCAATTCTTTTAGCTTTTGGTAAGCATTGAGACCTTCTTTTGTCCACTGGAGTTTGCCTTTGATTTTCAGCATCTCCCTGAGTGGAAAGGTGATTGTAGAAAGGTGTGGGATAAATGAGTGATAGTAAACTACTTTACCGAGGAAAGATTGAAGCTCATCTGAGTTCATAAGTTGTGGAGCGTTTAGTATTGCTCTGATGTGCTTGTCTAATTTATGGAGACCAGAACCATCAATGCGGTGACCAAGGAATTCTACACTTGTTAATAGGAATGCACACTTACAAGGGGAAGGCAAAGGTGGGCCCGCTCCAAATGGAACGGGACTTGCGCGAAAACATAGTCCTTGGGGTCCTAATGAAGGGACTTACAGCACTTTTTGTGAATGGGCCCCTATATTTGCAAAATTTTGATTTTAAAATGAGCCCCAGGGACGGCGGATAGTTATGTAGCCGAGAATCAGACGCACCCTATCAACCGAAGTTGTGGCGCAACGACAGCGTAGTGGACTCCGGTTTGCATGGTCCCGAGTTCGATTCATGCTGGCGGCGTTAATTTTTTCACGACAGTTGTGCTCATATTTGTTTGCCATGTTTTTATATTTCTTTCTTGTTGCTTGTTTGTATTTTAGTTATGTTTTGCTTTTTGTTTTGTTTTGTTTTTGTTTTTTTTTTTGTTTTTTTTTTTTTAAGACCGTTTGAATCGAATTATTCCACCTCTTTCCATCCTGCTTGCATCAGGTACTACACTGTGCTTTTATATAAAAGTTAAGAAAATATTGGAAAAGAAGAACAACAGCACTTGAAAAAACAGACGAAAAAAAAAGTTTCGTTGATCAATTTCCATTCGTCTTTTTGATTTTCTACTATTTTCTTAACTTTTACATACAAGCACAGTGAAGTAAGTAACTGCGTATACAGCACGAAAATATGTGGATTAATTCGATTCAAACAGTATTAAAAAAAAAAAAAAAACAAAGAAAAACAAAAAAAACAAGACCAAAACAAAACCAAATAGCAAACAAGCAACAAGAAAGAAACAAAAACATGGCAAAGAAAGATGAGCACAACTGTCGTGAAAAATGCCGCCAGCATGATTTGAACCCGGGATCATGCAAACCGGAGTCCACTACGCTGTCGTTGCGCCACGACTTCGGTTGAGAGTGGGTGTCTGATTCTCGGCTACATAACTATCCGCCGTCCCTGGGGCTCATTTTAAAATCAAAATTTTGCAAATTTAGGGGCCCATTCACAAAAAGTGCTGTAAGTCCCTTCATTAGGACCCCAAGGACTTCTTTCTTATTCCTGTGGAGAAAAATTCATTTTCTTGATTTTTAATGATTCTTGATTTTGATTTTTTGATTTTTTTAATGTTTGGATGCAACTGGACAGCAAATATCAACAAGTAAACTAAGGGACGTGTAAATCATGATAAAAGCCGGTAAATCTTATCAGTAAGATGCTGAGATACCTGAGGTATGAGGTCCGGCGATCGCGGTAAACAAATGTCAGAGACAGCAACACAGACACCGCAATTAGCGCGCCGATTCAGTAGCGTAAAATTTTGGGCACGCGACAACGGTAGGTTGTCTCAGAAAAACCGCCGCCATTTTTTTAATTTTGAAGATATCAAAAATCCAAAAAAACCATTGAAAAGCTGAGGATTTTGCGCATCGAAACCTTTTTACCGATTTATTTTAGCATTAATAGATTTTTTTTAAAAAAAAAACATGATACTTACTTTTGGAACGACCCTCGTATCATCGAAGAAATTTAACTGACCATTTATGTCTTGGAGAAGTTCTTCGAGACGTCGCTGCCACATTGCAGGGATACTAGCTACACCATATTGGGCACGAAGAGGACGGATGAGGCCGTGAGTGGGCGTGTTCAACGTCATAAGTTCACAAGTTGCTTCATCGCACGGGAGACTCATGAATGCATCTGAAATGTCCAACTTACAAAAGAATTTAGAGTCTTTTAATTTATTGAACAGATCTTCAATCTTTGGGATTGGATATTCTTCGATAACTAATTGAGGGTTTAGTGTGTACTTATAGTCCCCTGTTATGCGAAGTTTGTCATTCTTTACGACAAGATGCGTTGGGGAAGCCCATTGAGAGTGAGTGACTTTAGTGTAAAGTTTTGACTTTAATTTAGAGTCAATTTCACTGGCGAACCGGTCTCGTAGCGCAAGCGGTATTTCTCGGGCTCTTGCAAAAATCGGCCTAGCATCTGCTTTTAGATGCAATTGAGAAGGCGGACCTTCGAGGGTACCTGCTGTATCATTGAAAATTGGTTCATACCTTTTCAAAAGATTTTTAAGACGGTCGGCAGCACTAGAGCTTATTTCTGGAGGCAGATTACCATGTGAACTTTTTACTTGGTTCATTGGAGAAGGAAATAACTCATCAAGAGAAAGGAGATCTTTAAAATGAATGATCCACTCTCTTCCAAAAACACTATCGACATGACGGTCAACCACAAAAAGATTCAATACTTTTTTCCGTTTGCGGAAAGAAACTTTTACTGGAGCATAACCTAAGCACTGGACATTTTCCTTTGTGAAGCTGTAAAAGCAACGATTAGCACGCTGAAGCCCAACATTTGGGAAAGTTTCCTCGAACAAGGATATGTCAATAATGGAACAGGCGCCACCAGTATCTAATTCCATTTTTAGCGGTGTGTCATTAATGAGGACACTTAAATAACAAGGCGGAGGTGGTTGATTTATGTCATGATGGTTGATCACCGTAGCAATTTTGTTGACTGAAACAGGGAGAGTTTCAGAGTCAGGTTGAAAAAATTCTGAACTTATCTCTTCAGCATAAGGAGTGGAACCATTTTCTTTCATACTGGCATAGGACTTGATTGTGCTATTTTTAGTCATGCATATTTGGGCAAGATGCCCTCGACGTTTGCAATGGCTACACTGATAATTTCTGTACTTGCATGTTCTACGATTGTGGGTACCACCGCAAGATAAGCATGAATCTTTAGAGCTGGAAGGATTTGAGAGTTTGTCAGAATTAGAACTGAAAGAGGATTTGCGTTTAAATTTGTTACCTGAGGAGGAGCGACTTAGACTGCGGGCACGAGAGTTGTGTAAGTTGGATTTTTTGATCCTTGGACGGCTATCTGAAAATTTATTTACAGCAATTGTAGCGGCTGCTTCAGATTTAGGCTTCAACTGGTTGGACGCTTCCCTAGAGGCTTCTAAGTCTGTTGCAATTTTGAGTGCACATTCAAAGGTTGCTGGCTGCTTGCAGACAATTTCATTACTAATATCGTCACGGCTGATTCCATGCATAAATTGTACTGTAAGAGAGAAATCTAGGAAATTTTCAAATTGACAAAAGCGAGCAGCGGCTTTAAGACGAGTTGCAAATTCGACAACTGATTCATCTGGTTTTTGCAATAGTTTTCTAAAATTGATAATTTCGCTGAATTTATTTCTGGTTTTAGAGTAATAACTCTGTAGAGTGGAAGTGATTTGTTCGAATGAAAGAGATTCCACTGGAGTAGGGTAGGAAATGTTGGTGAGAACAGTATTGAGTTGACCTCCCATATGCACTCGGAGGTGCGAAGCCCATGTGCTATCAGGCAGCTTGCAAAGTTCGAGTTGCAGTTTAAAACGGTTGAAATATTCCTCAACAGTTTCGACATTTTCTTGATTTGCACTGAAAGAAAACCTGGTTTGAGGTGTTACCTGCTGGGACTGAATTTGAAGTTGAACAAGTTGAGAGACCACATTGGTTAAAGCATTAAGTTTGTCCTCGATTGAGGCGTTGGACGGTATCACAGAAGAAGTTCCACTGGTTTGACTCGGAGTTGCGGCAGGATTTGTTTCAGGCATGACGATATTTTCGCGAGATCACTATTCGAAAAGTGATTTTCGGAAAAACTTGAGCGTGCAGCGTGAGAACCGTGGGGTTAACGCGGATGCCGAGCGTATTCGAACACACGAGAATCACGAGATTCGATTAGCGAATCCTGCCGCACTTCGCGAAAATCGGAGGATTGCCGAGACAATGGGTTCTTTTAACTCGTCGCCATTGATAGATCTTTACTAGAGAAGATTGATTCAATGATTTGAATAAAGAAAAGAGAGAGAGTCGGACGTACCGTTCGAGACTTCATTTTTATTATTAGATAACAGCTGTTTGCGTCAGAGACAAAAAGAGAGCTTGACAGGCAAGTGTGCCAACCAACTCATATAGTACTACGTACTACCAACTTAACATTTATATACAGGGTGGTCCAGTTCTTTCCGGCATAAATTTCAGTGGTCATTCGGGAGCTCTATATGAACCATAGTCCGAAAATGCTTCGTTTTCGAGTTATGAAAGTTCAAAGTTGCGCGAAAAGTATTGTACGCAAAAGAGAAAAAAAAATTATTCTGAGCAGCTGAAGGGGAAATAAGAAAAATCAGAGTGCAGGATTTGTTCTACTAAACGAGAGCTTCAAAAAACGTCTCCTGACTTTTTTCTCAAAAACGCGTAACAAAGGGCCTACGGCCGATTCAAAAAATTACCGTATGACCGTACTCGGCAGAAAAGTAAAAAAAAAAAAGTGTGTTACGGTCAAAACCAATTCTGGAAAACACTAAAATAAGATTAAAAAAACTCTTAGCTTTCATTTGAGCTATTATTTGATCCATTTCGAGTGCGGAATAGCGGAATGGCAGTGGTTTTTAAAAAAAAAAGTCGGTGCGCGATTTTGAGCGCAAAGCTGACAATCAATGAGTGTCCCCTGCTACAACGTCAGGTACGGTGAATCTTGGCCCTCCTCTCTAAATCAAGCGGTGGCCGACTGGTTAGCGAAGCTTCGTGCGAATATTTCGTACTCACGTGGGATGTGGGTTCGATCCTGCCTCATATCATGTTAATTTTTAACAGTCTCTTTTCTCAACCAAAAAATTATGCTTTGAAAAAGGGGGGGAGCTGATAGTCGTTCAGTTTTTTCATTCATATTTTTTCCAGTGATTAGAATCTTTCAATCAGTCAAAGTCAAAGGGGGGGGGGTCTCCCCTTTTTCGAAGGATAATTTTTCGGCTTCGGCTCATTTTAAATCAACGTATCCAAAGTAGTTTGGGCAACATCGGATTTTTCTCAGATTAAACATTATGTAAGATAATCGATACCCGTAATCGATTGATACAGGTACAGTGAGACGGAGCGTTTTTAATGAAATTAAGAGACAAAAGTCATGTCGGCACGCTGAAGCTCTGTGCCTTTGCGGTAATGAGGATTTGCAACATTTATCGAGCAAAGTAATATCAATGACGCGATGCAAGGAAAAGAGACTGGTAAAAATTAACATGATATGAGGCAGGATCGAACCCACATCCCACGTGAATACGGAATATTCGCACGAATCTTCGCTAACCAGTCGGCCACCGCTTGCGTTAGAGAGGAGGGCCAGGATTCACCGTACCTGACGTTGTAGCAGGGGACACTCATTGATTGTCAGCTTTGCGCTCAAAATCGCGCACCGACTTTTTTTTTAAAACCACTGCCATTCCGCTATTCCGCACTCGAAATGGATCAAATAATAGCTCAAATGAAATCTAAGAGTTTGCTTAATCTTATTTTAGTGTTTTCCAGAATTGGTTTTGACCGTAACACACTTTTTTTTTTACTTTTCTGCCGAGTACGGTCATACGGTAATTTTTTGAATCGGCCGTAGGCCCTTTGTTACGCGTTTTTGAGAAAAAAGTCAGGAGAAGTTTTTTGTAGCTCTCGTTTAGTAGAACAAATCCTGTTCTCTGATTTTTCTTATTTCCCCTTCAGCTGCTCAGAATAATTTTTTTTCTCTTTTGCGTACAATACTTTTCGCGCAACTTTGAACATTCATACCTCGAAAACGAAGCATTTTCGGACCATGGTTCATAAAGTCAGATAGGGAATTGACCCCAAAGAATTCAATGAAAATATTTTCAAAGCCCCCCGAGGCCCCCCGGGGGGGGGGGGTTCGAAACGCATTTTTCCATTTTTGGCGGGAAAAAGCCTGTAAAAGGTACACAAATAAGTTCAGATTCTATAAGAGCAACTCATTGCCGACATTTTTACTCCAGTAACTTTTTCCAGAAAACCCAAAATTTTGGGGTTATGGGCCCTTTTGGGGGGAAATTTTCATTCGGCCACTGTGACCACACTATTCAATATTTTTCAAAAAACTAAAATCCATCTGAAAGAAGAGATTAAGAACTTTCGATTGATGTGCCACATAATACCTAAAATGGAAAAATTAAGGCCCCCACGTAGAATCCAAAATTTGGGGGTCTTTGAGGCCCCCCCCACGTAAAAAAAGTCAAATAGCAAGGTATGGCTTGTGATACATCGATCGAAAGCCCTCGAAGAGTAGAATAAAATGACGCAATCCAAAATCGTCTACCATCATTACTTTCAAAATGGCGGCCATTTAAAAATTCTGGGTGTTCAAAGGAAAGTCCTGGGAAAAGAGTCCAAGGATGAACGATACACAGATTGAAAGGCCTTAAAAAAAGTAAACGAATGACGCAAACCGCAAATCAATCCGCCTCTTCAATCAAAAGTTATGACCGATTGAAATTTAAGCACCCTTAAATAGGCCTTATTGAGCCCCTTAAGTTTCAATCGGTCATAACTTTTGATTGAAGAGGCGGAATGATTTGCGGTTTGCGTCATTCGTTTGATTTTTTTAAGGCCTTTCAATCTTTGTATCGTTCATCCTTGGACTCTTTTCCCAGGACTTTCCTTTGAACACCCAGAATTTTCAAAAGGCCGCCATTTTGAAAGTAATGATTGTGGACGATTTTGGATTGCGTCATCTTATTCTACTCTTCGAGGACTTTCGATCGATGTATCACAAGCCATACCTTGCTATTTGACTTTTTTTACGTGGGGAGGCTCAAAGACCCCCAAATTTTGGATTCTACGTGGGGGCCTTAATTTTTCCTTTTTAGGTATTATGTGGCACATCAATCGAAAGTTCTTAATCTCTTCTTTCAGATGGATTTTAGTTTTTTGAAAAATATTGAATAGTGTGGTCACAGTGGCCGAATGAAAATTTCCCCCCAAAAGGGCCCATAACCCCAAAATTTGGGGTTTTCTGGAAAAAGTTCCTGGAGTAAAAATGTCGGCAATGAGTTGCTCTTTTAGAATCTGAACTTATTTTTGTACCTTTTATTGGCTTTTTCCCGCCAAAAATGGAAAAATGCGTTTCGAACCCCCCCCCCCCCCCCCCGGGCCTCGGCGGGCTTTGAAAATATTTTCATTGAATTCTTTGGGGGTCAATTCCCGATCTGACTTTTTTGTTTCAGCTCTCTCCTCCCAGCCGTTTTTGAGAAAAAGTACCTACACGGGTGGTCTGGGACATCCTGTACATGTCGAGGATATAACACTTTCCTTTTTAGTCATCGGAGTACCCATGCTAGACCCATCGTAATGAAGCATCTTTGTATGCACTTATGTGCGGCAGGTCTAAATAAACTGAACTACTACAACTACTACAAGCAAGCCATTACAATCAGTGCTAAATTCTAGTCCCCTCACTCCTATCTCATCCTCCGTTCATTCCTCCTCATTCATTTATTCATTCATTCATTCATTCATTCGTGCTTTCGTTCACTCATCCTCTGTAGACGGTTTAAATGGCTAGCCGTGAAGCTCCTTTTAATAAGACAACAGATGTGTGCCCTACCGATCCCAACGGAATTCTATCAGCCGAATAATCAGCCCATAATCTATTGGAACAAAATGAGCGGAATTTCTACAAATTTGTGGAGGCGATACGATGGCAGCACGAATACCTTTACAGTCTCTGCACTTTTGCTAACTGGCATACAATTCATCCAAACTATAGCCGTAGCCAGGATATTGTCTTTCTCTCTCTTAGCCCATTTGAACGTATGCGTTAGAAAAGAACAGAAACAGGGGCTGGAGTCACGTGACAGTCCCTTTATCCATCCTTTCCTAACGCGTTTATTCAAATGGGCTAAGAGAGAAAGGCAATATCCTGGCTACGGTTATGATCCAAACATCGAAGTAGGATCCTTGTTCTTCGAGACAAGCTTCTACCACTATTACACTGGAAGTATGGTAAAGTTATCAAGATTCATACCGGTAATGACTGCCATGTATGTAATCTCCAGACATCCCGCGGAATTCCTGTCCATGCCGTGTCCGACATCTACACTCTGCCACTGTCGAACCAAGGTCTGATCGAGGAGAACCTCAAGGGGCAGAGAATTTTTAATGAAGTTTCCGGTCTCCTTTAGTCTCTCGGCGTCTCCTTATGCTTTCCATGGAAACAACAGGAGAAGCCAATTGAGGACCTGGGTTCGAGAAAGGCACTTCCGCACAAGTGCCTTTTTTGTGTAAAACGGCCTATTTCATTCCTTATACCCCCCTCTACACTCCTACCGAAGGACCTTATTCAAAATCGGCCTTTTTACCGCTGGGAGCGAAATGTGGAATACTTTCAGGGATGATAGAGGATTAAATCAGCGTTCTGAATCTGGCCTATTTTTTTGATTTTGGACGAAGGGAAAGGGAGGGAGGGGGTCCAAAGTTAGACACTTCAAACGCCCATAACTTTTGAACAAAAACAAAACAGGAAAACAAAAACTTTTATAACCACTCTTTCTTAGGAAGTAACTATCATTTGCTACTCTCGCTTCAACTGATCGCAACGGACTGTCAGTTGAAAAGAGTAAACAAATTAGCCAAAATGAGTGGAAAGAGCATCGAGTGTCATCTCAGTCGAAGCATTTGTTTTTTCAATCCGGTTTCGCAATCTGCAATAGATATTATATACTCTGTTCGGGATACGTAGTCCGATGGGACGTCAGGTAAAAACGCACTACATTGCAACGCAGCGGTTCCTTCGCCGTTGATTCTCGCCATTCTCGGCCACTGCGCTAGTTCAGGAGACCTGCCTTTCAGACCCTTTTATTGAAAGAGACAATACCGTGAACTGACCAATTATACAGTCGTTTCAACCGCCCACTCGAAATTTAAACTTTTGCGGCATTCGAAAATTTTGAATAACTTACTTTTTTAAATTCTGCTCAACGTGCACAGAAAAATGATATCTAACGGCGGTTCAATGTGTAATTTTTCAAAGATTTCTGCTTTCTAAAATCACTCAATCAGGAATGCCGAAATCTTGGAAAAATTACCTATTGAACCGCAGTTAGGTATCATTTTCTGTGCACTTGGAGCAGAAATTAAATTTAAAGTCAGTTATTCAAAATTTTTGAATACCGCAAAAGTTTAAATTTCGAGTGAGCGGTTGAAACGACTGTATAATTGGTCAGTTCACAACATTGTCTCTTTCAATAAAAGGGTCTGAAAGGCAGGTCTCCTGAACTAGCGCAGTGGCCGAGAATGGCGAGAATCAACGGTAAAGGAACCGCTGCGTTGCAATGTAGTGCGTTTTTACCTGACGTCCCATCGGACTACGTATCCCGAACAGAGTATATAATATCTATTGCAGATTGCGACACCGGATTAAAAAAACAAATGCCTCGACTGAGATGACACTCGATGCTCTTTCCACTCATTTTGGCTAATTTGTTTACACTTTTCAACTGACAGTCCGTCGCGATCAGTTGAAGCAAGATCAGCAAATGATAGTTACTTTCTTAGAAAGAGTGGTTTTAAAAGTTCTTGTTTTCCTGTTTCTTTTTTGTTTGTCTGTTTTTTTTTTTTTTTTTTTTTTTTTTTTTTTTTTATCTTGAAACAAGATTAAGATCCATTCTACATCATAAACGTTTAAAACTTCTTATTTCTCCTCCGAACATCCTTAAAATTCAAAGAATATTGCAGTTCAAAGTATCGCAAATTCGTTCTATGCGAGAAACGCACTTCTGTTTCCCCCTTTTTGCTGTTTTCTCGGTACTCAACTCAAATTTTCAAAAGATTGTTGCGAGATTCCTAATTATTAGGCCTCATATTAGTCGTAAAAAAAGGTCCAATAGGTGCACCCAATTGGGAGAAATAAAACTGAATCTTGAACCGCTTATTTCTCGAAAGTATACATTTTGTCAGAAGTGCCCTTCTCGCACCCAAGTCCTCAATTGCGAACTCAACCAAGCTCTCTCTCACTAGACTCGCTACTGTATGGCAGTGTGTATGATTAAGTAGTATATGTAGGTATTTATCTAGTGTTAAGCTAAATCTCAGCTGTAAAATAAAGTACGCCTAGTTTCTCCAACATAAGTGACTTTTCCTCAAAGTTATTCAAACTAACTGTCTCTGGGGGTTCATTCCCGAAATCAAGACGGTGGACTTTTCGATAAAATCGGCGACAGCCGCGCTGAAATTGTGTTCGTGTACAACTTTGCACCGGCGCGGCCGGCGCAGCGGAGCAGAACGAATCCACGTGCAGCGCTTCAAATTGTGAACTACCCTTTATATAGGGGCTGTTCGATTCTCGTGGAGTAGCTTCGGATTCTAGAAAGTGCGAAGACCGGAAGTTCTGGTTTTTTGCGTGCTGTTTCTCCTAGACTATGGGGGTGGAGGTTTTTTTTCGAGCGGTTTGAACGACATCCCCCCCCTTGTGGGGTAGTTTCATTTTTTAGGGGTTTTTGCCAACTTCTGAGACTTTAAGTTTCTTTGAGAGGTTTAGTCCTGGATTCGAAGAGTGCGCCGCACAGTGTTCGGAGCGACCCAGATCTTTGGCGGAAACCTCTAGCATGCTCGCATTTCATTGAAACTTGGTACTAAGGGTTTTTTAAAGTCGTAGATTTCATTTTTATTATCAGATTTAACTATAGATTTCATTTATTATTTTTTTATTTTTATTTTCGGGAAAATGACCAAGTCCCACACAAGCCACAGAGGCACTTTGAAACACAAAAATACGAAAGGGGGGCAAGTTCGGGCAGGATATTATTGTTGGATCGTTCAGAAAAAGTGTTTTTTTGAACTTTCCTAACCATATTTCTCCGGGGCAATGCTGGGGAAAAAAAGATATTGTCACGCGAACATAGCTCATCTCACGATCGTGAAAATGACTAAGTCCCACACAAGCCACAGAGGCACTTTTACACACATACATACGAAAGGGGGGCAAGTTGGGGCAGGATATTATTGTTGGATCGTTCAGAAAAAATGTTTTTCTGAACGTTCTTTGCCTTAGATTTGCCGGGCATTTTTTTTAAACGTCCTCCAAAAAGGGCACAAATGCAGATGAAAAGTCGATTTTTGAGGGGTTCAGCCCCCCTCATAATGAACATGAAATAAATGTTTAAACGGCTTAAAAGTAAGTTCATATGTCCTAATTGAATGACAGAGGTCTAAATTGGAATGTGAGTAAAAGAGTATTGTTTTTTTACAATTATTATGTGTAAACCCACCCAAGTTGACTCCAAATTCGCGTCAAAACCGGTACTTTCACATGTCTGTGGGAACAAGTATGGGGCTTCCAAATTCATCAAATATGGCTAAAATGCATGTTTTATACCCTTTAGAAGGTAGGTAAGGCCTTTAAACCAACTTCAGAGCCGATTTCAAATTTGAAGTTTCTGCCAGAGATCCGGGTCGCTCCGAACACTGTGCGCCGTGCGCAAAAATATTTCACTTATTAACGCAGGAAGTATTCTGCGGGGTTAGGGATTCTTTTTTATTTATCCTTCATTAATGGATTCTCCTTAGCTCGGGTTCTGACGTGTTCGACGAATTGGAAATGCATGTTGCTTGGCAACGTCGTTCATTACTCACATGTTAGCAATAATATTGTTACCAGTTCGAATGCCTTCCGATTACTTAATACTGGGTGTTTCACGTAACCTGCTCACTATGGTTTTCTTGAACGGGTGACGATAAAAAAATCTGGAAAAATCGGTTTTATGGTGACTCGGACCTGAAGTTTCATTTAAAAATACTGCCACAACCAAAAATTTGGTTTTTGGGGGGTTTTCAGGGGGGCACTTCTAATCTCGAGATTTTCAAATAGCAACCCCCATCTTGTGATACATCATTTGAAAGAGGGTAAAATTCTAAGCATTTTGGCTGAAATCGAAAGTCGATATCTTTTTCCGTTTTCGAGATCGAAGGTCGAAATTCGATGTTGGACCAATTTTCGAAAATTCTTAACACCTACAAAAGTAGTCGTAAAACAAAAAACTGCGCATGTAAAATGCTCTGCTTGATGTGAACTTTCAAGAAAAAAATACGAATTTACAATCAAATAAACCGGAAGTCGACTTTTAGGCACTTTAACATTTTTGGCGGGAAAACCCCCATTTCTCAAAATTTTCAAATGGCAACCCCTATCTTTTAATACCTCATTCGAAAAGGCGTAAAAAGTTGTGCATTTTGGCGCAATCAAAAGTCCGATATCGTTTTTCTAGTGCGATGTATGGAAAATCGAAGTTCGATTTAGACCATTTTTCGACACTGTATAAAACGGATCCTTTCGTGTGATACATCATTCAAAAGCACTCAAAAAATCAAGAATTTTGGTGCAAACCGGAAGTCAATACCTTTTTTGCGGTCGAGATATCGCAAGTCAAAGTTTAATAGTAGTTGTGTGTGTTTACTTCTCATTGATCAGTTTCTGTCAAAACTACCTACATCGTTTCCTCCCGAATAACCGATTTTCTGCTCAGCGTCAGTTTTTTAGTTCATCATTCAAAGCATTTGAGGTCGGTCAGATTGGCCACTTCAGCAAAGCATCACAAGGCCACTTCTCGACGATATCAACATACATTTTTATTTCATACGTGCATCATTTTTAGTGAACGTGTGTGCGTTTGTAATCCCTCTTTGTCGGTCTCAGTTTCTTTAAAAATAATTTCACCAGTAAAATACGAATATCTTTTTAAAGCAGTAATTTATTATTTGAAGTTTTAGTACACTCAAGTTACAGTTTTTCTCCCTATCTTGGTGGATCCAAGCAGGAAAACCGTAGAAATTCCAAACGTGGGTTTTAGTGATTTTTCATTTAGAGTTGTACAATTTCAGCTCTAATATCAAGAAAACTTTACTTTTTATACAGGGTGTGGCAGACCACCCGTCCACTATCTTTATCTCAAAAACGGCCGAAAAATGAGCTTCGGGGGCAAAACTTTCATAAGGTATATCGACCCCAAGGAATCCAATGAAAATATTTTCAGCCCCCCAAAACCACCCCTTGGGGGTTATTTAGGGGGGTGGGTACCCGTATCTCGAAAAAATCAAATGGAAAGGGTATGTTTTGACATTGGAATCTAATACGGCATAAAAAAATAAAACTTTTTTATCCCTAAGTTTTTTTTCTAAAAACCATCCTTTTTTGAGTTAGGGGTGGTTTTCAAAAAATTTAGGGGTAATCTTTGATTGACCGCTGTGACCCTCCAAATCATTGGATTTCAGAAAACTAAGAAGTCTCTAAAAGGGCAGATTAAGGGCTTTCTTTTGATGTATCACATGCCTATTTTTTGTGAAAAAGGGTACAAGGCCCCCTCACCCCAAAATTTTGGGGCTTCGGGGGGCCCTACGTAAAAATTTTCAAATGTAAAGGTATGGCTTGTGATACATCATTTGAAAGGTCTTTCAGAGACGAAAAAAATGATACCCCCCAAAAGTCGTAAAAACAAACCCCTTCCAAAATGGCGGCCGTTTTAAGGTTAGGGGGCTCAAGGGGGGACCTTCAGAAAAATGATCCAAAATTGAACGATACATGGCTAAAAGGGTCTTAAAAAGAGAAAAATAATGGTTCAAACCGCGAGTCAAACCGACCTTTCAATCCAAAGTTACGGCCGATTGAAATTATTTCAATCGGCCGTAACTTTGGATTGAAAGGTCGGTTTGACTCGCGGTTTGAACCATTATTTTTCTCTTTTTAAGACCCTTTTAGCCATGTATCGTTCAATTTTGGATCATTTTTCTGAAGGTCCCCCCTTGAGCCCCCTAACCTTAAAACGGCCGCCATTTTGGAAGGGGTTTGTTTTTACGACTTTTGGGGGGTATCATTTTTTTCGTCTCTGAAAGACCTTTCAAATGATGTATCACAAGCCATACCTTTACATTTGAAAATTTTTACGTAGGGCCCCCCGAAGCCCCAAAATTTTGGGGTGACGGGGCCTTGTACCCTTTTTCACAAAAAATAGGCATGTGATACATCAAAAGAAAGCCCTTAATCTGCCCTTTTAGAAACTTCTTAGTTTTCTGAAATCCAATGATTTGGAGGGTCACAGCGGTCAATCAAAGATTACCCCTAAATTTTTTGAAAACCAGTCCTAACTCAAAAAAGGGTGGTTTTTAGAAAAAAAAAACTTGGGGATAAAAAAGTTTTATTTTTTGATGCCGTATTAGATTCCAATGTCAAAACATACCCTTTCCATTTGATTTTTTCGAGATACGGGTACCCACCCCCCTAAATAACCCCCAAGGGGTGGTTTTGGGGGCTGAAAATATTTTCATTGGATTCCTTGGGGTCGATACACCTTATGAAAGTTTTGCCCCCGAAGCTCATTTTTCGGCCGTTTTTGAGATAAAGATAGTGGACGGGTGGTCTGCCACACCCTGTACTATACGGGGTGTGAGGAAAGTCTCCCCCCCCCCCTGTCTAACTTTTGAACGGTTGAAGATAAAAAAACGAAACTTGGGGGATGTTTATAACTTAATGGGAACTACTTTTTGGCGTATCCAAAATTTCCGGGGGGCGCCCCTAAAGGGGGGTTTCGCCCCCTAACTCAAAATTTTCAAACGGCAACCCCTATCTTATGATACCTCGTTTTAAAGGGCATAAAATTCTAAGACTTTTGGCGCAAACCGGAAGTCGATATCGTTTCTCGTCATCGATATATCGATAGTCAAAGTTCGATTTCGACCCATTTTCAAAAAATCAGAACTCCCATTTGAAATGTCGGAATTTAGAAAACTAGGTGTTAAAAATACTCTAAAAAGCAAGTACTTTTCAGAAAAAAATACTGTTTTGATATTAGTCTAGTTTTAGAGCCCCCAAAAATTATTTAAAAAAATGACCTCTCAGGGGGGCTATCTCAAAAATTCCGAGCCGCAAGCCCTATCGAGTGATACATCGCTTGAAAGGGCACACAAAACTGAGCATTTTGGCGCAAACCGCAGGTCGATATCGTTTTTGGTTTTCGAGATATCGAATGACAAAGTTGAATTTGCCAATGGGTAGAAATGCAACTTTGTCATTCGATATCTCGAAAACCAAAAACGATATCGACCTGCGGTTTGCGCCAAAATGCTCAGTTTTTTGTGCCCTTTCAAGCGATGTATCACTCGATAGGGGTCGCGGCTCGGAATTTTTGAGATAGCCCCCCTGAGGGGTCATTTTTTTAAATAATTATTGGGGGCTCTATAACTAGACTAATATCAAAACAGTATTTTTTTCTGAAAAGTACTTGCTTTTTAGAGTATTTTTAACACCTAGTTTTCTAAATTCCGACATTTCAAATGGGAGTTCTGATCTTTTGAAAATGGGTCGAAATCGAACTTTGACTATCGATATATCGATGACGAGAAACGATATCGACTTCCGGTTTGCGCCAAAAGTCTTAGAATTTTATGCCCTTTAAAACGAGGTATCACAAGATAGGGGTTGCCATTTGAAAATTTTGAGTTAGGGGGCGAAACCCCCCCTTAGGGGCGCCCCCCGGAAATTTTGGATACGCCAAAAAGTAGTTCCCATTAAGTTATAAACATCCCCCAAGTTTCGTTTTTTTATCTTCAACCGTTCAAAAGTTAGACGGGGGGGGAGACTTTCCTCACACCCTGTATTATAGGAATTATAACAGTGAGTCTGTTTATACTCTACAAGTAAAATCAGTGGCGTCACGTGTAATCTTGCAACGCAGCATTTTGGTCCGTTTAAACCCATGTAAAATATAGATACGGTAGAGTGCACTGCGGACTCCTGGCAGTTCGATTTTTTTCATGCGTTGAAATGGACTTAATGCAGCTTTGTCAGATTGTTCGCAACATCACTGAATACAATCCTCCAAGTGGTGGTCTCAAAAATTAAAGTTTTAACTGTTTACCCCCCTCCCCCCTCCCGAAACTACCCCTCTGTGATTTTGATGGGGGAAATGATTGATGGCATTCAATTTGTCTGTCTTTGGAGTATATTTTCTCAAAAGGGCATAGCAGGATAAGCATTGGATTTTGGGCCCCGGCGCCTTTTTTAACGAAACTTTGGGGACTTAATACGGACTACGAGAAACTAATTTTTGCAAATTTTCAGCCCTTAATTCTGATTGGTTCTCGCCCCAGACGCTTTTTCCAAATTCAAAAAAATTAAATATCTCGAGAGCGGCTGCACCGATTGAGTCCAAATTTTAGGACGTTATGTAAGAAACCAAAATGCATCTAACAACATCTCTTAGATTCTTTTAGGCCTTTTTTAGGTGTAAAAATGTCTAATTTTCGGTGTTTTCATTTTATTTGTTGTATGAGAGTCGAAATGGGGCTATTGCACATTTTTGCTATAAGCGATTTAATAGTCGATTATGGCGTAAAAACCTCAAAAAATAACGATGGCGGCACTAAAAACTTCCAAAATCCACTAAACGCAGTTATTTGCGGGAGCGTAATGGTGGCCGAAGGCACTAACAATGGGAGATTCCCATCTAACAATTCTGAAACTCCATCAAGAAGTGACCAATAAGAGACTACTTTCATTTGACACCGGTGTCACTCGGTGTTGCGGTACCATTCATTGGATGTGGATCATCACTCTGATGACTAATTACTCTGTGAATCATCCTTGTCAGCATAGAAAGAGTGACGAAATTAAGATAGGAATCTCCCATTGTTAGTGCCTTTGGCCACCATTACGCTCACGCAAATAACTGCGTTTATTGAGTTTAGGAGTGGATTTTGGAAGTTTTTAGTGCCGCCATCGTTATTTTTTTGAGGTTTTTACGCCACAATCGACTATTAAAGCGCTTATAGCAAAAGTGTGCAATAGCCCCATTTCGACTCTCATACAACAACCAAAATTGGACTGTAGGCGCCTCTAATGTGCATCTATAACATGTAAGAGATTGTATGAGAGTCGCAACTTGGTTAAAAAAAATAAAAACACCAAAAATTGGACATTTTTACCCCTAAAAATGGCCTAAAAAAATCTATTAATCGTTGTTAGATGCATTTTGGTTACTTGCATAAAGTCCTAAAATTTGGACTCAATCGATGCAGCCGCTCTTTAGAGATTAATTTTTTTCGATGTTTCGAAAAAACCTTCTAGTGCGAGAACCGATCAGAATTGAGGGCGGAAAATTTGCAGAAATGGTTTCTCGTGGTCCTTAACTAGTCCCCGACGTTTCATTAAAAAAAGCGTCGTCAAAATCCCATGCTTATCCTACTATGTCCTTTCAAGAAAATCCTCATGGTAATACTCTCGGAAATGTGTATTTAGCCCAATTTCCCCTACCCCCCTCTCCCATAAATACCCTTATTTGAGTTTTCCTAGTAAAATGAATGATGCTATTTGATCAGTCTGTCTTAGGAGCATATTTTCACAATGTTTCAAGGAAATCCTTAGAGCCGTTTTTTAGAAATTTCAATTTTTACCTTATTTTTGGAAGGTAAACCCCGCCCCCCCAACAATCCTCAAATTCAATTTCAGAGAAAAACAAATAAAACCTCCTCTAGCACTATCAGAAAGAACCCCTAATGCCAAATTTGGATTTTGGAAACTAATCAATCAGAAGTTATGATGTGACACATACAGACGGTCAGATATTTTTTGGGATTATGATTTTTGAGCTCAGGGGCACCTGAAATGCTAAAAAATGGAATATCTCCAGCTCCAACATTTTTCATGATGACAATACTTTCTTTCTTTAAGGGGGGGGGGGGGGGGAGCAAGAAAGTAAAAAGTGCCTGATGCTAATCCTCTAATCCAGTCTTACTAATTTCTTTTTCTATTATTATTTGTAATTCAGGTCAAGTCTATGTCATTGGAGATACAAATGAAGTCTTTGCACCTGGGAATCAAAGATCCCTTGCCCCAAGAATTTCCAATTCTGGAGACAGTTATTGTAACCCATCGGTAAGAAGTGTTGTGAGTAGTCGAAACTCGACATTTATTGCTTTACTTTATTCTCCTTACTTGAAATTGAAGATGTAGTGTAATTGGATCGAAAAATTTCAAGCGTCAGCCAATTTCACCTTTGTTCCGCTTTGTTTCTCCATCTCATCATTCTCATTCCTGCAATGAGCATATCGTACTCACTTCAATATACTATTCACCAACCTATATTACGCATCCCAGATATTATTATAATAAAAAGGAAAAAACTTTACTCACGTACAATATGCAGTTTTAGCAACAAGATGTTATGAGGATTGGATAAAAGAGAATCAAAAGAATGACATTGTTGTAGGAACGAACGGGCGCGCGTTTATTGAATCTTCATTCAAGTGAGAGTGTGCCGAGGAGGCCAAAGATTACATAATGAACGTAACACAAGAAAACTTTTTTTGTTGAAGATTTAAGTGAAATAATCACTAAATTTTCAGAATTTCTCCGTGCCAATTGGGTTGCCTGTTTAGCCATTTCTCATTCATTGTGGACGGGACAGGATTGACCTCGGATCTGGAAGAACTGCTGCTGTCTGCATCTGTGTCCTCACCAGCTGATTATCAGCCTGTCCCATTTCCTACAATATACGATCTTCTTAGATGTCTTAGACGACTAATAGACTTAATTGTTGTAGTCATCATTCTTACCGAACCGAAAAATCGGAAAAAACCAGCGGGCACCTTACCTGGAAAAGCTATGAACAGAGTACCAAAATTTCATACTTGATCGCTGCAGATAAAATTAAAAACTAAGTGTTTGTGAACTTGTCAGCTTTTTTCCTTAGATCCCAGGCCCGGGGGGTTTTTGAGATTGGAAGGTTGTCATGCTGATAATTATGTAATATGGCTCTCTCAGATTGGTAATTTTTTTTTAAAAAGAAATCTAGCATTCTTTTCATCAATCTCTGCTTAGAGTTTAGTTTGCCTAAGCTCTTGTTTTGTTTTGTTTCTGAAGGTCTCAACACTCTGCAAGATGTTGGGGATTTATCAGTCTTCTATAAGATCCTGAAATAACTTTTACTAAAAATGTAATTTTTTCTCGCTGGTAAACAGTTATTACTCTACCCTTTATTTATTTGACAGCTTCTCTAAATAATGAAGACTCCCATAATATGAAATGTTTGGTCTCCTTCGTAATCGTTATTCTTGACACAGCGGACGTTCATGCTAGTTATTCCGGGCAGGAGTAGAATGATTACAAAGAAGAATAGAGATTGCATTTTCTAGATGTGCATTTGTGTATTTGAAGCCAGTTCAACTTCTAAACTTTCTATTTTTTGTTCTTTTTTATGTTCAGAGAGATGACAAGAGACGAGCATCCCATAATGAAGTGGAAAGAAGACGAAGAGACAAAATAAACAACTGGATTATGAAGCTTAGCAAAGTTATTCCGGAGTGTCCAAATGATTCTCATAAAAGCTTTGAAGGCCTGGTGAGCTCTCTGTTTTTTCTTTTGATTTTCATCATTTGATTTCTTAATTTTAGAGCACTTCATTTGGCTCCAAGTTCAGCTAGGTAGGTACCAATTACAATTTTTGATTGTCATGTAGGTAGGTATTCTTAAACATTTTAGTGATGTTCTAACCACCTCATGATCCTGCCACCTCAGAGAACTAGAGTCCCTATTTGTGGAGAGTTATGACGAGCGGGTAAACAACCTCTGATTGACCTAAGAGTTTTAGGCTCTATGGGTGCAGCCATTGGATGCAATTTGCACATTAGTTTACATTCACGTTGAAGTTCCTTCAGTGTTTTATGGATACCTCAGCTCCCTCGAGGGCTGTTGCATACTATTGATATTCACTGTGGAACAAGAATGCGAAGCCATTACTTTTAGTAGTCTTGGTAGAGTTTGATGCAGGAGCTCATCACAAAATATGAGGCGTTAGCAAAACACGGCTGCAAATGCTGCTGTAGCAGCTAATGAGCTCTGCTCCAGTTTCAACTTGCGCATTCCATTTCACTTCTGTAGAGGCCAATACCTCCTAATAGCAAAAAAGTTGTGAAAATCCATGGCAAAACCGGATTACTCCTTGTGATCAAGGTGACTCCACACTCCAGCCATCTGGGCCCAAAACTACTGTTGGATATGACACCAATTCACTGAGTAGGTACTCTCAATTTTGATGAACCCTGGTATCGTAAGTGTCATGGGTGCCCGCAGCGGGGAGCAAGGGGGGCACTCCCCCCCCCCCCCCCGGAATTCAGAAAAGTCAAAACTACAGTGTCAAAAATGAAAGGAACAAAAGAAGATAAAATGTTAATCAAAGAAGTAGCAGTAAGCAGTCTTTCAAAATATGAATGAAAAAGATTTCGTGCAACTGGCCTTCTTGATTTAAAAGTAAATTATTTGATGTAGCACTACATCTAAGGTGATTTTTCTCCGTAACTTTCCTATGTCTAGACTTGCAATTGTGAGATGTCTACCTTTTACTGCCATTTATTACTGATCGCTCCTTCTCCCTCTTTCTCCGCTCACCCCCTTTTTGGGTAACCCCTCAGAGGAAGTCTCGGGTGACTTGAAATATAAGTGAGAGTTCCTAAGATCACTCGGATATTTCAAGCCACAAGCGACTTATCAGGGACGAATCACTTGAAAGCTCCTTCTAAGTGAGAGTTCCTAAGACCACTCGGACAAAAGGGTGACTTTAAAGTGAGACCTGAAAAAGAAAGGGATTGTTATCAAGAGTAGTTAGTTGTAGTTGATATGGTGTAACTGCAGTCTGAAGAAAGAGAGAGAGAAATCTGGCTGATTTGGGGAAGTGATTTTATTGAGGGAAGCAGGTGCTAAGACCACAGCTAGCTCTCATCACGATCCAAATCAAACTCATTCTCTGTTTCAATTCCTAGTTCGCCCAAGGCTCGGTTTTGCTCCTCATCTCGGGCGCGCATGCGCACATCAAGTGCTCACTGAGCAGAGTCCGTCCGTTCGTCTTAGTATTCACCGAGTGGATACGTGCCTCTGCTGTATTGCCAGATTGGGTCAAAAAGTCTTCACATGTAATTCCCAAATCTGGTCAATATCGCCTTCCTCTACACAATCACAAGTATTTCAAAAGGATCAACAACCACCCTGATTGGTTCCCATAGTTAGTTCAGATCTCTCAACTTTGGGTTATTAAAATGAGTGGGTAAATTGTCACAGGAAAACGTAATTTGCTGAATACTCAAATTCTAACATTTTTAAATAATTCCCATTTCATTCGTGGAAATTCCATAAATTGCAATGAATTACATTGCTCGGCTTGCACACACTGCAGAAACTGACAGATTAAATGCAAGCAATGAAGAATTTGAAAGTCTCTATGGATAGAAATTAAAACTAATGCTATGATTGACAGGAAACACGGGCAGTTAAAAAAAAAGTCAACTTTTTACGTCACTGATAGAGGTAGAAAACATGGTAAAAATACATTGAGAAAGTAAGGAAATGCGGTTTGTTTACACCCTTAAAACCTCTACTGAAAAATTCTTATACACGGGCCCTATTCATACAAGCATATTTTATGTAAAAGTATAATCTTTAAAAGCGAAAAAATGTATTAAGCTCTGAATGGCGGTGAATGATCGATTGAAGCAACAAATGTTTCGGACTTTTCATTTGCAGGAAAATAATCGATCGAAATATTCCATGTTCATAACGTGTTCATATAGGTCGATTGGTAAGAGCTGACCTCGAACAAACAAAATGATGTCTTATTGTATCGAATAGAGAGATTTTCAATTTTTGACGCTTAGTATTATAAAGTTCCGTATCGCGCATAAAGGACGACGCGACGCCCGCACCTTATGGAAATGGGCTCCTGGTAGAATTGGCTGAAAAATTGATAGTTCTAGTATTCGACCTCCTGATCAAAAGTTCTCATGGGCGCGAAAGATTTCTATGTCAAGTTTTCGAGATACTACTTACTTTCTTTTAATAACCACTAATTCACATACGATGTGGTTGAATACATGAAACTAATGAGTGTTGTTTCTATTTTTCAGAGTAAAGGTGGGATTTTAGCCAAAGCTTGTGATTACATTCATGAACTTCGAACGCAGAATCAACAGTATCAAGAATATGCAAGTGATAATAAAAAATTAGTTTTAGAAATAGAAAATTTGAAAAGAGAAAATGAAGAACTGAAATTAGAAAATAATGAATTAAAATCAGAGCTTATCCAAAATGGTCTACTACCAAGTGAGGATTCCTTAACTTGAACGAAGTTATTGTTGTCCTAGAAATCTATTTGCTTCTATTCCATCTTTTTTTGCTGATTGTTGTACAGTGTTTTTCTCATTTTCTCTTAAATTCTGTTTTTTTTTTTTTTTTTTTTTTTTTTTTTTCTCCCTTTTCTGTCCCTCTCCCCCAACTAAACATGGAAATGCATCTTCCTGTCTTCTTCTTATTAAAAAAAAAAAAGAAAAATTGTTTAAAGAGCTGTTTCATTTTTCCAAGAGATTTATAAGTAACTTCATTTATCCTAACTGAATCAGGCCCCTTACCTTTCCTCCTCTTTCCCTCTCTTGAGTTGGCATTGACTGCAGTATGTTAGCACTGATTGATGTAGGTATTCTTTAAGCAGGGGTAGAACTTTCCTCACCACCAAACAAAATCTCCTTTTCAGCAAGTTCAAAATGGAGCAAGCTTTATTTTCTTTATCCTCTTTTTTATCTTCTATCACTGAAACATTGTCAGACTACGGTGACTTATTTGCACAAGGTGTTTGACATAACCTGCCCAGTGATCACTGTTGTTTCATCAAATGGATGACCATTAAAAAAAAAAAAAAAAAAAAAATGGAAATATCGGTTTTACCGTAATTCAGAATTGAACTCTTATTTAAAAATATCGTGAAAACTCAATGCTTCATTTTAAGAGGGTTTTCGAGGGGGAAGGGGGGGGGGGGGGGGGGGTTAGAAGCCCTATCTTGTGAAATCTCATTTGAAAGGGCATTAAATTTTAAGCTTTTGGGTGCAAACCGGAAATCGGTATCTTTGTTCTTGTTTGAGGTATCAAAAGTCAAAGTTTAACTCTGAACTGATTTAAGCAGTCGTTATTTAACGGCCCCTATCATTGACATGCTGAAAAATTTTTGACTGAAAATATTCGATTAAGTTTTAATTGAGTCCGCTTTGATTCAAGTTTGGTGTAATACATTGTCAATATCCTCTACTTTTAGGATAAAGATCATAAAACATTTAACAAGCAAAGTAAATAATTTTCCACCAATTTTTTCAGACCTTGTAATCTGTACTCATTATTGACAGGTAAAAAATGATTTGTCCCAACTATTGACTCTTATTTTTTTTTTTTTTTTTTGCACTTCAACGTCTAAACTAACGATTAAAAATACTAAAAAAATATTTTTCCTTAAAACTATGTATGATTTGAAAGCGCATGACATGCAGATTTCGGTTCGGGCTGGTTTTCATACTGCTTTCTCGATCGTGATCAGAGGCTACGATATCGTAATCCTTCTACAGAGGCTTAAAGTTGAGTAAATTTTCCCCATTTCTAAGCAAATACGAAAATTCTGTGTTCAGTGTCGACTTCGAGGAATCCAATGAAAATATTTTCAGCTCCCCTAAACCCCCGTAGGAGGTATTTAGGAGGTGCAACCCCCGTTTCTCGCGTCTTTCAAATGGAAAGGGTATGTTTTGACTTCAATTTCTGAAAGAACAAAAAAAAAGGACTGTCTTGTCTCTCAAAACTTTTTTGTAGCCCGCCTATTTTGTGAGTTACGGAGGGTTTTTTGAAATTTTTGGGGAGATTTTCAATCGACTCTCGTCGCGTGAGCTTTGCAAGTGTCCAATTTTTAAAAAAAAACTGAGAAGATTCTGAAAGTATGGATCAAGGGCATTCTTTTGATGTGTCACATGTCTATTTTATAACCCCGGTTTAAAAACCAGGCGCCCCCTCCACCCAAAATTTTGGGGTTTCGGGGGGGCTCTACGTCAAAATGGTCAAAGGCAAAGGTATGTCTTCAGATATGCCATTTGAAAGGTCTAGGAGGGACAAAACCAATGACACCGCACCTTAGTGCACTGCGCCAACGGGACTGTTGACATGGAAGGCCGAATTTTTCGGTATAAACGCTGTAGCGATTTTGCAACTCTTAAAAAGGCCCATTGCCAAAAATGGCGTAAGTACGATAGTTAGGACCCTCAGCCCTACCTTTCTGCAACATTTCAGCGCAAACGGAGGGGGCCCCACCGCGACCTTCCCTGGTAAGACAAAAATGTCCAAGTAGACCCATTATCAGGGCTGCTGTTTTGCGTACAATCAATGCTATTTTTCTATTCACCGACGATTCCACCGGTTGAGAAAAGATTACACAGTTCAGTTCAGTGTATGACAGTAATGCACGAAAATACTCTAATCTGTAATCTTTCCTTAATCGGTGGAAAGTCCATTGATTAATTAAAATAACCACAAGTTTTTTTAAAGTCATCGACGACTCCACCGGTTGAGTAAAGATTACAGATACGAGTATTTTAGTTTATTAAAGTCATGCACTGAACTGAACTGTGTAATCTTTTCTCATCCGGTGGAATCATCGATGCATTGAAAAATACCATTTATCATACGCAAAACGGCAGCCCTGCCCATTATGTCTAACATAAATTAGGTCCAGGGCCCAATAAATGTTCGGGACGGACGGTCCATGCTCTGTAACGTTAGGTGGAGTCCTAACCAATCAGAAGAGAGGATTCGCTACTTGGGGTCGAGAACAAGGGCGTACATACTATACATACAGGGTGTACCAGACCACCCGGATCAGACATTTTTCTCGAAAACTAATGAACCAAATGATTTGAAACAAAAAAGTCAGATAGAGAATCAACCCAAAATTTTTCATTTTCGATATTTTCGAAAGCCCCCGACAGTCCTTCGGGGCTCATTTGAGGGGGTTCAAACACATTTTTCAAGTTTTCTCGAAAAAGTCTAAAAAAAAAATAAAAAAAAAAAAAAATAAAAAATATATATATATATTAAAAAAGTAGTAGTAGTAGTAGTAGTAGTAGTAAAGTCCAGCCGCCCAAACACGTGGCTCGTTATGCTGATATTTCACAGCGAACGACTGGACTGCATAAAAAAAGAAGGGGTAGGAAAGACAATCAAAGTATAAAAAAAATAATAATAAAAATATAAAAAAATATAAAATATAAGTATATAAAAATTAGTTTATATTGTTCAAGTTGAGGCAATTGCCGACATTTTTTCTCCCATAAACTTTTTCTAAAACCCCCCAATTTTTGAGCTATGGGGGTTTTTTGGAATAGGCGTTTGTGACTACCCTGTTGCGAAATTCTCAAAAATAATGGCAGATTCTGAAAGAACAGATCAAGGCCTTCCGATTGGTGTGCTACATGTTACCTTTAGGTGAAAAAATAAGGTGTTTGTCGCCTAATCAAAATTTTGGGGCTTAAATGGCACAAACCATGGAATCGAGCCAGTTCTGCCATTTAAGCCCCAAAATTTTGATTCGGCGACAGACAGCTTATTTTTTCATTTAAAGGTAACGTGTGGCACATTAATCGAAAGGTCTTTATCTTATCTTTCAGAATCTGTCAATATTTTTGAGAATTTCACAACAGGGTGGTCACAAAGGCCTATTCAAAAAATTGCCGAAAAGCCCCCATAGCACAAAAATTTGGGGTTTTTAGAAAAAGTTTATGGGAGAAAAAATGTCGGCAATTGCCTCTACTTGAGGAGTATAAACTAATTTGTACATCATTATTAGAGACTTTTTCGAGAAAACTTGAAAAATGTGTTTGAACCCCCCCCCCCCCCCAAAGGGCCCCAAGGGGCTGTCGGGGGATTTTAAAAATATCAAAAATGAAAAATTTTGGGTTGATTCCCTACCTGACATTTTTGATTCAAATCATTTGGTTCAGTAGTTTTTGAGAAAAATACCTGATTCGGGTGGTCTGGTACACCCTGCATATTGGGCCCTAGGTTTTTCCTGCTTTTGTCTCGTCTTCTTTTTAAATGAGCAGAAAGTTCATGAGTTGTATTGTATGCTTAGAATAAGTCCGTCCGTTCCGAACATTTATTCGGCCCTAGACCTAATTTATGGCAGACATCATGGGTCTATTTGGACATTTTTTCAAAAGGAGTTTATTATATTCATTGGACAATTTGACATATTTCCATTAGGATATAAACGTACATTGCACTTTTTTTACGTTTGGACATTTTTGTATTGGACATGATTAGACATGTTCACCTATCACCAGCTCTTATGGTACCTGGATGAATAATGAACCTTTTTTGACCTTGAAATTAGTGTCATGCCTACATGATGAATGCATCATACCATTTTAAATACCTTAGGTGGATTGGGGTGAACTGCCGCAGTGAGTATGAAGAGCTGCACAACGTCATTTTGTGTATTTTCCTTACGTTGGAGCGTGGTTGATGCACATGATGAAAGTACAGAGGTGAAGGACGGTCTGGCTGATCACAAATGACACCTTGATGACACACAATGTCAGGACAACTAATCAACGTCCAAGGTTCAACTCCTACCATCATTGGTGCATAGCGCGGTACCATGTGCCCAGTACCTTCATGGATGATGCGAAACACAGCAGCCAGATTTGATCGGCCTCCGCTCCTATACTTCCTTCATGTCCATGCCATGACATATCTATCAAAATGGGGATTCGAAAAAATAAAAAAATATATTAAAAAGAAAAAAAAACTTGGATGGAGAAACAGGATAGAGGAACAAAGCAGAAATGGAAAGTGGAGCAAAATGAAAAGAGAGAGAAAAATTAAATTTAGAGCTTTTTACCTCCTTGAGTGCTCTAAGTACTTCCTTCCCAATTTGAGAGTCCCTGGCAGGTCGCCGTTACTCTCCTCTTTCCCATCCTTTGTTTTGAGAATACTTTGATTGTCTTTCCCACCCCTTCCTTTTCTATGCAGTCCAGTTGTTCGCTGTGAAATATCAGCATAACGAGCCACGTGTTTGGGCGGCTGGACTTTACTACTACTACTTATTTTTAGCAAAATATCTTGAACAAAGATTGATATCTCTCATCTTTCATAACTGACAGAGAACTTTTCAATGGCCAAAGTTATTTTGGTATAGTATGTATGTGTCAGTTTGCCTTTTGTTGTTATAAAGCCACAGCTATGGTTCCTAGAGAAGCCGTAGGGTATATTTAGGGACTCTAGCCACACATGATGGAAGTATGAAGGTGGAGGTTTTGGTGCTAGACCTACATCACAACTTGACAGAGATGCACCAGAGAGTCACATGACTGCCAAGTGCGGTACTCCACATCCGCCAACAAACGTAACCTGCAAAGCAATTATTATTTTTTTTTGTTTTAACATTCAAACACCGCGCTCGCCAGTCACTCTCTGGTACATCTAAGTCACGTTGTGACATAGGTCTGATGCTAATGCCTCCACCTTTTTACTTCTTTCATGCTAGCCACAACCCCTTTTCATTGCATGAAGAGGTTATACTTCAAAGTAGCGGCAATTCAACGTAAAAAGCTTCTTCAAATTGGGGAAAACTGTTGAGATTCTTTTATAAGAATAATAGAGATAGAGATATCTTCTGAGTTACTATTTCAAAGGAAATTAAGAAAACA